>JAPSGF010000002.1:15823094-16396248 GCA_035772895.1 Perdix hodgsoniae | reverse complement strand
ACCAACCAACCAACCAACCAACCAACCAACCAACCAACCAACCAACCTTGGAAGGCCTTAGGTGGGCAGGGATCTCCAGCAAGGTACCCTTGCCTTCACTGCCAGCCCTTAAATGAAGTCTGGGAAGGGGTGGATCCTGGCTGCTTCCCTTCTGATCACTTAGGTGTATTGCATGCACCTGAGTTCCCCTGGGTTGGCCTTGTCTTCCCACCAGGTGTTCAATCACTGCTTCAAGCCATGACTTGCATTTCCACTATAGTGGAGAATGAGGTAACAGAGCATGCTGAGCACCCAGAGTTAACAGATGGGCAGGGCTGTGGTTGGGACTGTAAGCAGAGCACACGCCCTGGGACCGGAGCCTGTGGGGCAAGGACAAAGAGGGTGGTTGAAGGCACAGTTAGATCAGGTGCTGTTCTGGTGCCTCTAAGAACAGTGCTGATTTGGGAACACAAACTTCTTTGACTTGACTTTCATGATTGAACAGCTGTTGGTTGTTTGTCCACTACAGCTGATTTGCTTATGTGGCGTCGCTGTGAGGAACTCTGCTTGGGAGAGTGAAAAAAAGGGATCTGATGTGAGCATTGTAGTAGGTCTTTGGAAATAGTAAGCTGCTTTTACTTATGTGATTGGTTTATATGAAGTATCTTGTTTTCTTAACTGTACTTCATTTGAGGAACTGCCTTCAGAACTGGTGAATCTGTAAAGCCTAAAAGTATTACAAGTATACCCATAATATTATGAATAATAATTCTTTGTGATACCACCTTATTGTGAAAAATCATTACAGCTTTCACAGTAGGATGTTAATGTCTTATAAAGCTATTAGATTCTGAAATAATGGATGTGTGTGAACAAAGGGATCTACTCCATACTGTGTTACTGCTTTTTATAGTTTGTCGTATTTACTTTTTACTGATCATATTTTTCTTAGGGTTTTTTTGTTTGTTTGTTTTGAGAAGGCTTTTAAGAAAATTGGCTCTCAAGAAATAGCGAGATGGTTTGTAAAGGCAGCTTAAAATCTAGAAGGCTTTGGGTCAGCATACTGGTATAGACTGGCAAAGGAAAACAAAACAAGTTTGTTTATATATATATATATATATATAAATAAAAATAGCATATATAAGAGTGTGTGTGTGTGTATGTATATATATATATGCTACTGTGAGGCTGAGCAATGAGCTTCCTTGCCATCAGTAGCACAATACATGGGGGACAATTCTAACTACATCACATGGTTGGTTTAAAATCACTCTTACTTCCTCAGCATTGACCTCCGGGAGTCATTTTGCCTAGTTTTCTGTAAACAGCAGATCAGTGCTCTATGACATCCAGAAGACAAGTGGAACATTAAAAATGCCTAGGGAAAAAAGCGAACTATAATACAGAGTACTTCTATGGCATCCCCTTATTGTGAATACTGAGAAGGAGGAAAAAAAATTAATCAGAGGTACAAAATAGTTTTTTCTCAAAAGACTGAGGAGGTAACTCTCCAGGATGAAATTGACTCGAGGAATATTGTGTCTCTGTCTTGAAAGATGAAAAAAGAATAGGAAATTGCTGTTTATTCATAAAATGATGACCTGAGATGATGTTAATATCCCATCATTGGTGTTTAAGTATTAGCTACTGGAACAAAAGCAACCCTTTTCTGTATCACTTACGCTATTGTAAAATGGTAGTTGTCCTTAGTTAAGAGTAGCAATCATATTTTAAATACACAATTAAACCAAACAAAATTATTGTGGCATTAGATTTACATAGAACTTAGTTTTAGCTTAACAATTTCAAAAATGCACCGGAAATGTGCTCCTTGTGAGGATTAGAAACAATAGAAATGAATTTATATTATTCAATGTAAGGGATGAATTGGCATTTTTTGACTTTGGGAGCAGTTTGTGCCAAGACTGTATATCCCGAAAGGAATCCTACATCATCACTGAGCAACTGGAAGAACAACAAAAAGGCTTCCCACTAGGGATTTTTAATCCTGTTTAATTTACTCAGAGTTTTGGTGGAGGAAATTTATCAGGCTTCATTTCCGCTTCATCTTAATGTCATCTTTGTTATTTCAAGAATAATTTAAAGTTTTACTTGATTGAATATCCTTTGTATCAGATGATTGCCCGATGTTTTTATCGTGAGCCCTGCTTGTTTTTTTTTTTTTCATGCAGTATCAGATTATGAAAGTGATTCTTGTTTTTCAGTTTGGTGAAACTTTGATTCTGTTATAGAGAAGAAACTGCAACTGAAACGGTATATTGCCATTCTGCCACAGATCTTAACATCTCAGGAAATTCTGAATCAGCCAATTGAAGAAATAATAGCAGCATAGCAAAAATGAGTACAGGATGTAAGTATTAAAAACACATAAGAAGCATAGCTAGTCTTTAGCACTGAAGAGAACAAACAGAACCAAAAGCCCTAAAAGATGGCTGTTATTACTGTTTGATTCTGTAAGAATTTACAGCTTTTATTTATCTGAAGTAATTACACAGAAATTAAGTCTCCAAGGAACTGACATCTACTCTCCCGCAGCTTTTTCAATAGCTGTTTTCTCTGTCACATTTTATAATCTGAACATTTATGCATTTCTAATTTTGCTATAGTGCTTCACTTACTTAAACAAAAATACTAGTAGTTTTATTATCTTCGTTATTCGGAAAGAAATCATTCCCTTGGTGCTTTTAGGAACTGGAAGGTTGTTCATAGCTGAGACATCCTGGTAGTCTCCTGGCTCGAGGTTCTAATGCAGCTACTCAGAAGTGCCCCAGAACTGCTCTCTGGTGCTGGTGATTGACATCTACTTCTTACATTAACAAAAAAGAAAAATTTAAACTGTGGACTCCAGTTACATCAATGTGCACACTTGCTTTGGCTTAGCTGATCTAGTGCAAACCCATATGAGCAGCTTTGTTTCAAGAGCCTGAAATAATAATGAGATGCAAATTGCCTCATTCGTTTCCTTGAGCCTGAAATCCAAACATGATTTGTTGATTTCTACAAACCATTTAACAAGCAATCAGACTACAAAAAGGGTTATTTATAGCGCTGTTGTGTCATTTAACAGATAACAGAGATAACCATGCTGGTTGCAAACCGGAAGAATTGCACTGCAAGCAAAGCCTGCTATGGAAAGGCTGAGCTGGCTGCACATCAGAGCTGTGAGCAGAGGCCAACCCAGCTACTCGCTGAGAGCAGCCAGCCCAGCAGGGGCAAGCCAAACAGGTCCTTGGCTTCCAACAAATAGTGGACAAGTCAGGATTCCCTCTTGAATCCCAAGTAGGCAAGAAATTTGTGCGTTCTGTTTGGAATAGTGTACTATTTCCCCAAGCTTCCACAGATCTGCTTTAGCTTTCAAGAAGCAAACCACATTATTTTTCATTTGTGTGTTAATCTTCAATGTAGATGCATTCCAAACAACTTTAATAGGAACAAACTCCTAAAAATTCTTTGTTCTTACTTCAGCTTATGAAGGCATCCCTTGACTTGAGCAGGGACAAAACATGCAGGACCAGGGTTTTGGTAGAGGATTACAGTCTGCAAAAGAGCTGAGAAACATTTACCCAATCCTCTCTCTGTGCTCAGGCACATCAGTAACAACTGGATTTTGGATAATGCTGGTAGCTCCTTTAATTTGGCCGTGCATCTGCTGCTTCTTAAGAGTTTTGGGAGATGGTGAGAGCAGTTACTTCAAAGCTTTTTTAGAAGCGTTCCTAGTGAAGCATTCAGACTGATTTGCTGATGTTTGCTATAAAGTACAACAGTTAATTTTTTATGTAGTTTAAATTCAAGCAATAGAAGAAAATCATTAGCTTTACAGTGAACATGAATAGAGTTAATTCACATTTATTAATGAACAGTGGCCCATACGACAACTTCAATTCTCTTGTATTGCCATCATCTTTGTTATTAGGTCAGTTTGTAAATGCAGCCAAGGGAAATTCTTACTGTGATTTTTGAAGAGTAGTAGGGGATCTATGTTCAAGTAAAACAGGGAGCTGGTTAATTAAAACTGGTTAATGAATTAAGAAAGAATATGCTTTGCATTAGCTGGAAACGTGTAAACATAAACCAAGAGGATCTGTCCTGCATTCTTCGCACTGTTCTTATTCTTTTTTAGACAGCCTGCATACATTTATTCATACTGTGGGTGCAGTATAAATACAGGTGACTGGTTAGCAGATATGAAATGATGGAGTGGAAGAGAATACTGAAACTTTGTGGTACTTAATGGAAAAAGTGCAGAAGAAAGGAAGGGATAAGGATCAATTTCTACAGCTGTTCAGTGATTCAGGGGTTCGATGCACACCAAAAAGCAAACTGGAAGTGACCCTACAATGACAAAATGGGAGTTTTCAATAGCCAATCAAGTTATCATCTATGATTGTGAAAGCTCTTGTATTTAATGCTTACTAAGCCAAATCCTCAAGTGAAAACAAAGAACTTGAAATTATTTTTATGGCAATCCCAATTTCTTCCTTCTAACCATGTGCAGCAGAATAAGAACCTTATGTTCAATTTAGATACATACAATGTTACATAAAGCACAGTTGGTCTTTATATCAACATTAATTATACATGTCTTTTATTTTTTTCACAAAGGAAAAAAAGTCTACTACAAATCATGTAAAATGCTGAATTTGCCCACCTGAAATATTAATTTAAGGCAAGAGTAAGTCCCCATTTTAAAGCAAGGGCTTCTGATCATTGTATTAACTACTAGTAGTCAGTCATGAGCACATAAGGAGAGTATTCTCCAAACATTACCGTTTGTGAGATCTAAAGGGAGTCTCACTTTTCAGTGGAATGGCCACACTGCTGAGTTATCTGCATTAACTCTCATAGTCCGTGCCTGAGAGGACTATCCCCTTACATAAACAAACATCTAGTCGTGTAAGGCATTAAGATTCCTGACACACACGCCAAAAGTTACTATGTCCTTTTATCTTGTACTCAAGAAAATGCAGTACTGCTCCAAAATTAAAACAAAACAAAAACCAATGTTTATTATTTTTGTTGTTGACTTTTTGTTCAAGAGCTGCGTCTTCTAGTGTTGCAGCATTTTTTTCCCCTCAATGCCGTAAGTTTGCTCACAGGTTTTCTCACTTGGAGGCATTTCATTTGTCCAAAATTTTCATTTTTTCAAGTGAAAATGTATTTCTTATAACTTGCTCTTGTTCTAACATGTAAATCTTCTGTCCCTGTTACTTTTTAACTCACAACTCAGAAATGTTGTATTTCCAAAATAAATCTAATCAGCTTTGGAACAGTGCACTAAACAATTAACAGAAAAAAACAGCAATGTAATTCTGGCAAGCTTCCTTGATTTTCAGTTTTAATCATGGCCACTAGAAATATTCTCTGAGTTACATTTTTGATGCATCTTCAAGCTTACCTGATTAGCACATTTAAAAAAATAATAACAATCAGCTTATCTGAAAGCAATCTTCATGTTTTGATGATTATAAATAGAATTTATCTCTGAAATTATTTTCTTATCTTTTCCTCGTTTTCCCCCCCTCATTCCAGCTGATGGCTCTTACCTATCCAAAACAATCTTCTCATGTTGCTCTGCTGTGAGTCCACTAAAAAAATGAAATCTTCAATAATTTTCTTTTTAGTAGACTATTTTTCATCTCTAATAAAGATGTCAGGAATGCTTTCCACTATTAACTTCACCACGGTTTTTGCCCACCTATTGCCAAAGAGCCCAAAGAAACAATGCTGTGAGATTAAACAGCACAGCTGAAAATGAGAGAACTCAAATGGATAGAAGATGACATATTATTTTGACTGAGACAGAGTAGATGACGCATACATTAGAGAACACTTTCTTGCCAATGTAGCTCTGACAGACAACTGCTCCATTGCTCAGAACCAACAGTTTCAAGCAAATTTCTTTTTTTTTTTTGTCATGACACTCAGAAATGGAGAAGTAAGATTCAGTGCACAAGAATTAACTCCAACAGTCAAGATACCATTCACATTTTTAGCAGACTGTGTGATTTAGCCTTCCACTTAAATGTGCAACACATGCAAGTCAGAACAACAGTCCAAATGTACTGCTGTCACCCTGAAACACTTTTGAAAGAGGGGAAGTCCAATTCAGTATGCTTACTCATGTATTTGGCTAGGTTCCTCAGCCTTTTTTCTCTAAATAATTCAGTATTATTCCAAACATTATTAAAATGTTTCCAACACATCATTTTCAAACAAAAGAATGTGAGAGGTTATTTCTACAGGTACCTTTTAATGCAAATCTTGAAAATTTCAGAAGATTTTGACATTTTTCCCATCCCAATACAAGCAATTGCTTTTATTTACATACGTTTTACCCTTTCTTATACACTTATATTAGTTATTGCCAGTTACCTTCTTCATTCTTAAATAATAGCACAAATGGTTTACAATCATGACATCTCACAGCAGCCTGGCTCACCATTTATGCAAAATAAAAAATGACGTTAAGCCTAAACATATTCTTTTACATCTTCTGGCAAGTCGAGATTTTCTCCTAATTTATTAATAACTTTGATTGGCAGAACACACTAAACGTGCCAGCATCCATGACCAATATAGATGAAACTCAGCTGAGCTGACAAAAGAGAATTTTCTTCAGTTCTTCATCCAGTTCTTATTCATCCCAGGTATCTCCATATTTATTTACTTTAACTAAAGAAGAGAAAGAAACAGTAACCATGTTATTAGCTTGAAGTGCAAAAATTACACAGTGTCAGAAGGTATGGTGCACTGTTACTGAAAGTGTTGAGTGGGGAGAGCATCAGTCAGAGCACAATAAACATCCCCATTTTGAATAAATGGGGAGAAGAGCTGATTCGTTATTCTTTAAGAATTTATCCTCAGTCCAGAAGCCTACTGTGCTCATTCCTGCCCTGCAGAACTTCTAATTACTTGGAAACAAATGCAACACGTGGATGAAACAAAGACAATTGGAGGAAACAGGCAAGAAATGTTTCGAGAAATATGTGGCTACATAATGTAGTTACGTGCACAATTGGATGGATTCAGGATACTCCAAAACACAAACAAAGTGAAATCAGCACTCCCTACTAGGAAACCACTCAGCCATTATTATTTGTCAGCTTCCTTTAGTATATAAGCGAGTCAGAGAGGAAAAAAACAGGCTACTGGTCTTTAAGAATTTACTCAGATACATTGTACATAACTGAAAAATGGACAGTAAGTAAAAAGGTGCTCTCCTGAAAGTGAATTGGAAGGTGTCTGTAACTGACTGCCATTGCTGACAGTGTAGAGATGGAACTATATGAAAGAATGCTGATGCTAGTTAGGCACTCTTTATAAATTGACTTGCAGTTTAGTTACTAAGCCCAGTTATTAACACCTACCTACAGTAGAAGCAGTGGAACAGGACAGCATACTGTCCTTGTTTCAATGAGAAGACAGCAAACTTAGCATAACACACTGACAAATCTGTTTTAAGCAGATTGACATTGCAGGTGAGGCACATGAGACGCTGCCTCCAACTAATTTGATTTCCAGTTCTTTTCACCACAGCTAATTTGTTGACTGGAATAGTCCAGTTCAATTCACTGTGCAGCTACACAAATTCATACTGCTATAACAGAGGGAAAAGAAAAGGCACTGGCAGACAGAAGCCAGAGACTGCTTACAACTGGCTTAAGCATGGTTAGTTTCCTCTTCTGTCCTTGCCACAGAAGACAGAAACCTCCGTCTCCTATTGGCAGTCCAGGTCTGGATACAGATACAGGAGATGAACAAAGGGGTAACAAATCAGGATGCACAAAGAGGATGTACATAACAAGTAACATGTCCCATATGGCACAAGAAGCTTTAACAGATTTTAGCTCACAACATCAGGATCCCTAAACTGTAGATTTAAATGTGCTTCCACTTACAGAATATTTCTCAATTTTTGTACTCCCTTCTTACTTTTTTTTCCCTAACAATAGAAATAAGGTACTCATAAATTTTATTTACAAATCTCAAGCATTGCTCAGTGTAGTTCTGGTCTCAATGCCTGACTATACTCATCAAATAGATCACAAAAATTTAACTGAATACAATGCTGTTGATCAATATTTTATAATAAAAGATTCCAGACAACTAAAACTACAATAATTATTCATTCTCATTTGTAGCCATAAGATTTGCCATGTAGTATGGCAAGGTTTGCAGAATGCTACATGAAATCTTAAGTGATGTTTCTAGTGGTTTTCTGTTTGTATCTTGAAAATAAACATTCTGTAAGCTTGTAACTGACAGCTGATTGAACTTACAATCTGAAACTACAACTTCAATGTTTTACTTGACACAATCATGTGATAAAGAAAATAAAAGGCTGTTATTCTCTTAATTACATGATTAAGTCTTTGCCCAATAATTTTAAGTTAAGTAGTTCAAGACTAGAAGATTTTTCTCAAGGCAAGCGATCTGGAAATGTATTTCACAAGTATATAACAGACTGACACTCCTAAAAAACACTGTTCCAAAGTTTACTATTACTGCTTCAGATCTTTTTGCATTTACATACCTTTTTATATATTTATTACAACCTAATATGCCCAATAGGTGACGTTATCTATTCTTACAAATCTTTTTATATTATCATTGAGAAGACATTTGGTTTTGCTGCATGCAAAACCAAATGATTATAGCTTTAACAGTCCCACAGTCTGGTAAAACACTTATACTGGTAATATCTCTTTCCACAGATGTCACACCAAATAATACAGTTCTAGAGCAGGTAAGTATGAATTGCTACTGATGTCTCCTTTCAAAAACAACTGTTCAAATCAGAAAGTCGATTGGAGTCTCATTCTTTAGAGCACTGCATTCTTATTTTGTTGCGTACATTTTTGTTTCTCATTGTGAAAACAAATCTTGATATTGTTGCTAAATACTGTTTCCTTCCTTTGCATTTTAATGTAGAATAATGAATCTCTATGAACAATACCGCTATAGAAATGCACTAATTCCACAAGAAACAATTCATAAATACCCCCCACTCCAAAACCATCAACTGTACTCTATTCTTTGAGAACAATGCTATCTGAAACATACACCCCCCCTTCCATAGCTAAAACTCTTCAGTAAAGCTCAGAGTTCAGAGAATTCTCTGTTGAAACACATTGCTCAATGTATTAAAAAATAAATAAATGAATTTTTAAAAAAAGATGAGATTTTCAGAGTCTGGCACCGAGATATAGAAGAAGAATTATTATTTGCTATTGGAAGATGGGTATTTCTTGTAAGACACTATTGCATATCACATACCTGGAGACACTGCAACTGTAAGTTGTTTAAAGGGCAGGCAGAATTAAGCTTCTGGTTTGTAACTATCTTTAAAATTATTGCTACTGTTTGAATGTACCACGTATTGTTGTAAATCAGCACAGTACCTTCCTTAACTGGTCTTTCCTGGGGAAATTTGCCTGCAGTTTCTGCCTTTGGTGGTGACATTACTTCATATGTCTCTCTGTGTTTATTCCTCAATTCCTCATATGTGACACTTCTTTTTTTACGACTTTCTTCTGGAATTGGAGGAGCTTCTACAAACACAAACAAAAAAATACCAAAAATGGCATCACACAACAAAACTTATCTACAGCCCCTTCCAGAATGCCCAGCTCAATCTCAAACGAAAATGAGAGTGCCAGCTCCAATTCTAAATGCAACTGAGAATGTATGTGGTCCTTTTCTCCATTCCTTTTATCCTTTTCATTTTGTCTGTCTGGTTTAGATCTATTTTAAATTAATGTTGTAATTTTACCCAATGAAAAGCCTAACAAGCACATGGTACCTGATAGATATAAGAGTTCTGGTCACTTTATATAAGATTAATGCTCAACATACATTTGATACATTTGTAATTTCTGAAGAGAAATCTGTGTGAATCTGAAGTGTTTGTAAAAGTTTTTTACATTTTGCTATCAAAGGATAAGAACCACAACCATCATACATTACCTGATACACACTTCAATTTACATTTGCAATGAAGAATCTTGGTTCTATAATTAAGGCTTTACAAATCATTGATATTTGTGATGAAGTATTATTATAATTCCCTTGACACATCAACATATGAAATTTTTATATAACTAAAAGCGAGTTTCACAAAAGGGCTTTTTTTTGTTTTGTGTGTGAAGCAAAACATTTTTCATCAAGAAATTAAGAATCCAAACTAATTCAAAATATGCAACTCTGCATTGGATAGCAACAGATTCCTTTGTGCACCACAGAGGCCAGACTTCAGAATAGTGTTTCCCCTGCAATAGCAAAGCACACAGTTCATACTGGACTGATGGGAACAACTGCATAGAACAGTACTTTCAAACCCTTTTACTTCTCCATGAGAAAACCAGCTGTCGTGAAACAACACAATCTGCATTCAGTTCTCAGAGAACTTAAACATTTATCACATTAAAAATAAAGAACAAAAACACAGCTTTAATTCATGGAACCAGCAGTCTACAGTTAAAGAACCATCACTAGTGAAAATTAAATAATTCTGAAAGGCAAGCAGATAAATGGTAGACACTATGGCTTATGTAGCACAATGAAAAGGCTGGCACATTCATCTTAATTGAAATAAAAAAGAGCTTCAAGTCAGAACATGTATTTCGCAGGTCGACTTTCCTAAGAGACTAAGCCTTGCAAATTCATTTACTTGCAATTAAAGCTACAAAATAGAAAAGCACCTGCATTTAGCTTACAGTTAGAAAATAATACACGTATTTGCCTTCTGTCTCAAAACAATTCTAGGAACTTCAAGGTGTTTCACTGAAAAACACTGCCATGTATGACTTCATGGGATGAAATTAATTTTACAGAGAGAGCTAAGAGAAAGGCAAGAGTACCTCAAATTGCTAAATATTAAGACAGATCCCACCTTGAACATTATAATCGGTAATTCCTGTAGGTGAAGATTCATTCAGGGAAGCACTGAATGGAACGGGTTCATAACTAGAGAGGGCTCTATCTGTGGAACTATAATCGTCTGAATAGCCAGAAGACAATGGGAATCCAGCTTTTGGAGAAGATTCAGTAAATGATTGAGGAGGCATGTCTGAAAATTCAGATTTTCGACTGGAATGGCTGAAACATAATACAAATAAACATTAAATACTGAAAGCTAAAGTTAAAATGAAACTATGTAAGTAACATTAAGTGCAGCTCAAGAACTTACCCTGTTTAACGGCTTAGTTTTCAATAAAATTAACTGAACTGCCTTAAAAAAAGGTATTCTCTTTAAACACTGCAAAAATCTCTATGTATCCTTCCCCAACACTCTTTGATTCTTCCCAGAAACCTAACTCATAGCCCCAAATCAGAAGACAAAGGAGAAAGTGTTTTGTACTTAAAACACAGAAATGACAATCCTTTCCCTCAGGGACTTTGCAGACAGAAAAAACACAACAGACACAAATAGTACAGGGTGTGTCCTTGTAACAAGCTGTAACGTGCAAAGGACAGTTATTTCTAAAGATCTTTCAGGAAGAATTTGCAATTAAAAGCCGCTTATTACAAATGGTATAATTGATCAATAATACAGAAGAAAAGGAGAAATAAGATCTGTCTTGGGGAAACAAAACTGTAATAGTTTACTGAGTTGTTGAATTAATTTTTCAGAAGAAACATTAATGAATTTTCTCTTGAAAGAAAAAGATCATACAAAAATACTCCTGAAACTGATGGCTGATGCTACCTACTCAGAACAGCCTGATAAATCACTTCACAGTAATGTGTCCGGTCTATCAATAATGCCATCCTCTTAGTGCAACTATGGTCTTTCTTTGTTCATTTTTTACTTTAAATTTTTGCTTAGCTGTATATTTAACTTCATACAAACTTCATACAACTTCATACATGCAGTTAATATTTGTTTTGTTCTCACATAACATATTGCATAAACATACATAGCTAAGCCATCTTTTTCTCCATTATATTTTTAAAGTATTTGCAAACACAACATTAAAGAACGATGTAATCCTTTAGCTCCCTACTCCTTTTTAACTACAAATAGAATTACATGTTAATCAGCAGATGTATAATGGCCACAAATGAGTGCAACCATTTCTGTCACTGGCTTTAAAGCTAGTATACATGGATGACCATGTAATTTGAATGCATTTAAACTCATTGTTCACGGGGGAAAGAAAAAAAGTACAATGTAGCAAACAAAATAGATTTCTTAGATACTGAAGAAAGGACTATTAGAAGATCAAGAGGTGTAATGATGCAGCAGATGACTGCTCACCTAGAGTGAGCAGAGCAAATGCTCATGATAAAGTCTTACTAAAAACTGTGGAATGGTGGGGAGAGGGTCCAGCTGAGTTCATACAGTAAGTGTATTAAGCGGTCATTACTAAAACTCATCAGAAATTACAATAAAAATCAGAATGAAGGTAAACCTTGCAGACAAAACTGAAAAATATTAATTGATAGAGTAATCAAGAATTTAATCAAGTCCCACATAAACATCTGACAAATCTTTGCACAGAGAAGCAGTAGGGCTACCACTCCCTATCCAAAGAATGTTCTCTTGATTTTAATTCAAGGGTTTAAGTGAGACATTCAAAAAGTAATTTGTAATTAAAAAACAGTTGAGGTAGAAAACATTCTGGAACAAAACAGGAAATAGTTTTAAGAACTTGATGAGTTTCTCATATGCACAGCATAACTTTGTTACAGATGTAAAGGATTTAAACAAACAGCCACAAGTTTGACCACCATGCTTCTTCCTGCACTGATATTGTTTACTGAGCTCTTTCCTTTGATAAACACTGAAATCATTTCCACCCTCTTCCTACTTAAATCAAACTAAACTATGAGAAAAGCTTCCAGAAGGTAACACTATTTTATTTCAGTTAACTTAGTTTACTTCTCAATTGAGGAGGGCGACTTCTGATGTCACACTACCACAAGTAAATTCCACAGGAAACTAACATACCTTAATTTACAGGGAACATATTTTCATAAGTAAAACGTTTATTTTTCAATTTGTCAAAGTAATTTATGTATTGAGTTCAAAATGTGTGTTTTTATAGCTGGTAAATTGATACAAATGACACAGCTTCCAGAAAGCGGGAGAAGGGGGCAGAAGAGGAAAGAAGGAAGGTACAGATCTGAAGATCTTTGAAAGCTGCCAATGTAGCCTTGATCTCTTCAGTCTTTAAAATATCTTATCCTAGAAAAGTGTTACATTTAAAAGAGAATTAAATTCTTACGAATGTGAACTGTGTCTCTGAGCCTGTCGCAGAACATCTCCTATTGGGGAGTCCTTCAGCTTCTTAAATTTCTCGCTACAGATGGGCAAGTAGGATATCTTTCCAGCCAGGTATCCACACATTCCAGCAACTTTATTAAAAGAAGGAAGAAAGATGTTTTTATACGCTAAATAATAACATTCAATGTAGTTTTGAAATAAATAATTCCAAATGAATTATACAGCATCTTGAATAAGAGAATAAAAGCAGTTGACAATCTGAAACAGAAAAAAAATGCAGTAATCATCTCATTACTTTTGCAGACAAAGGGTACAAAAACCAAACGCGAGAGCTAAATGAAGACATATGGCAATGACTAGAACATGACATGAGCATGAGGTGATTTAAGATAATAATTAATGACAGAAAGGTGACATGGAATTCTAATCAGCTTTTCCCAAGCTCCAAAAACAACAATTGACTATCAAAGATGATAAAATGGTCAGGAATAAATGAAGGTAGAATACTATAAGAATTTAATCCACTGAAACAGATAGATCTTGAAAAGTATGAATAGAAATCTATGATATTTTGTATTAGGCTCCAGTATTAAACTACTTTTACAACTGAATTGGTGGAACTCTTGCAATCTTAGGGCAAATGCTTTCAATTTAGTGCATGAGACATTTTATCTGCTAGGCAGGAGAAAAGTCTAAACGACCACGGTAGATTTTTCTGGAATGAAAGCTGTTGATCTCCATCAGTTGGCCCTTCAGGTTTATGAGTGGGCACAAAGGAGCAGAGCTCAAAGGCCATCAAAAGAATCTTTGTTATATGTAGAAGTGGACTAGATCCCTTCAGATGTAAGGAATATTTACTAACTATGAAGGCTAAAGACTAAATCATCCTTAAGACAGGTAAGAGTTAATTACCAGTAACGTTAATTCCTCAAGACCCTCACACTGTAGATTATATTACCTGGGAAACAACATAGCAGGGGATTTTACCCTACCATACTGAAATTGTTATAAAGCCCGTATTTTCCAAAAAGGTTAAAAAAGGTTTTCCAAGGGAAAGAAAAGCAAAAGCATAGGTTAAAAATATTTCCTGATAAGAACTGTAGGGGTTTAACTGCTTGGAAGAAAAAGGAAATGGAAGATACATAACACGTGCAGACAGAAAAATTAAAAGCCCTTAAAATGCTAAAAGAAAAAAAGAAGTCTTAAACTGCTTTATAGTTGTTTTATATCAACTATAAGCTAGCACCAGGACTTGGAATTGCACATGTTCTTCTTTCAGAGCTCATGGGGGAACAGGAAAACAAAAATAATTACAACTATGCTGCTTCCTTCAAGCAGATTTCACTGCAAGAGGAACATACAGTAAAACTATGAGACACCATGTGGAGCTGGCAATAATTTCCAGGAAGAACTTGTAGACAGCAGCCTAGTCTGACTTAAACAATGAGGATGGAATGAGAACTGCTTAACTCAGGCCTTTTAAACCATGACTACATCCTCCCAAAATTCCAGTACTGGAACTGTATCTACTAACCTGCACGAAGCTACCTACTGAAACGCAACCAAAGCACACTTCTTTTGGAAGTTCTTCTCATTTAAAATGAAAGCCTATATGTTCATCAGTGTGCACTGAAGATAAGCTAGAAGTATTTCAGCTTGTAGCCACAGTTTCAAGAACAGTTGGTCTGGTCCATTTCAAAATTTCGTTCTGCTAAATAAATGGAACACGGTTTTCAGCGACACATGCATAGGAGGTATCAGGGAAATAGTAATTCATTAGAAATGTTTGTACTGTTTAGTGCTCAAAAAAAGCAAGTAGAACTCGCTATAAACAAATGGCAGCCCCGGTCTCTCACATTCATTTATCTGCCTAAACAACACTTCCTTCATCACAAATCATGGCTTTTGCCCTCTTCCCACTGAAGTAAACTGTGATAATAACTGGCTGTAACTGGCTGCATCTGGGCAGATTGGCAAGATGGCAAGTTCCTGTTTTACTGTCATGTATTATACTCAAACGGGTAATTTATTATTATTATTATTATTTTTATTATAGTTAATCCAAAATCATTCATGAGAAATTGCTGTCTTCCCATAATTGTATAACAGAACATCCAGGAAAAAAAAAAAAAAAAAAAAGCACTGAAATAGCATGAATGGGACAAGTGAGACACATGAATAATGGCCTTCAAATTAGGAAGGGAGGGGTGGGTGAACCCTGGCAAAGTCCTTCAAGCCAACTTCACTGCAGCAGCAGTATACTTTTCTGATATTTTAGGAGATATTATTTGGAACTACAAACTTTTATACAACGTCAAAAAGTTTTACTTGCCAAAGCAAAAATATTGAACAGATACTGCAAATACTAAATATTGTCAAACATCATCAAAAATGATATTCTGATAGAAGCATCACAAATTGCTAGAATATGCAGTTCAAGTGTTAGCAAGAGAAAATGTTACTGCATGTGTTTGTTTCTTCCCTCCTGCAAAGTTTACACATCCAAGGGAAATAAAAGCTAGGTCAAAAGAGCATTATTACTTAATTCTTCTCAGTTGTAATACTCTGAATAGATGCTTAATGGCAACAGGTTACATTCCTACACACACTCCTCCTTAAGCATGAATTTATTTCTGACGAACTTCCAATTCACTTTTAAACTCCATCACAGAAAAATACTGATCCCTAGCAGACCATAATGAAAAGGAAAATAAGTAAGGAAACTTACACAATGTCTGTTTACAGTGCTTTTATCTTACGTTCTTGTATTACACTTGCCAAGAATAGTTCCAATCTTACAACTTTATAGAAAGCCTAAAAGCAAAACTTGTCCCAAATGTGTTGCACAAATTCAAATATGACAAATGGCTCTGCCTCTTGATGGTTTTTTTTTCAGTACTATATGCTGCTTTTAAGAAACATCACAAAGAAGTTACTGACTGATAGAATCAACTGCAGGAGGTGAACTTTACTTATCGGACATATCAGATCATATAGGCATGATCTTCAAGCAGAGTTTTACCGATCTAAGCACAGAGTGAAGTCACAGTCAGTCAGCCAGCTGGTCTCATGGGGGTTACAGCTGAGTAACTCTGAGTAACTGTGAGTGACTCTAGAACCTAAGTCACAAATGCCAGCTAATCTGTACACAGCTTTTACTTACATGCAACTTTAGTAAAGGAGCCAAATCTTGAGCTATCTCTTAAAATGCCTGAAAATGAGAAATCAAAGTAATAAATAAAAAGTTATTAATTGAAAAAGACATTAACTGTTCTATGAATGCAAAATGAAAATTCTATTGCATAATACCAAGGGTGGTAGATAACATTTTTACACTTAATATTCAAAAGAATGCAAGAAAACCTAACACTGGAATTCTCCATACAATTCTAACTATCTGAGAATTAGCTCTTTAATACCACATAGTACCACTACAGTCAGTAGAACATACTGTTTCATAGTCTCAGAGATATTGTATTTATTGAGCAATATAGACTGAGGAAGAATTTGTTTTAATTTAAAGTTCTCTTCCTTCTTTAGCTTCAGAAATTGCACGCCATATAGCTTGAGTCTGAACTCTCATAGTTAAAATTATTATAGCATCTTTATTAAGCAGAAATGTTTTATCTCAGCAAGTAAAAACAAAACCAGGCATATTTACAGCTTACCTTTTTTGATTAAGAAACTAGTAGCTAGCATGCTTGCTGCAGCCAAAGGAAAAGCTGTGAAGAAGAGAAGTTACTTCAACACAATTTTCAATGCAATTAACAAAACATAGAGTAAAATAAGAGATGCTAAGTCTTACTAAATTCATTTATATGAGAATACATATGCACAATTAAAAAACTATAAAAACTGTGAAATGTTCTAAATTCCAGCTTTTGTGACCCGCTACAAGTTATTCAATACTGGTTAATGTGTCATCTTGCTCTCAGACTTCACGCTTCCTAAAATGTAAGAGCCAGTTGCAGCTGGAGTAAAAGGGCAAGGTGCTGACATCTGGCTACAGCTGCTACAGCATCAAAACGCAACACTTCAAACCTGAAAGCATACACAGGCTTTTAAAAGAGATGGCTGCATAGAGGCCAGAGCCTCTAAAAATTGCTGATAACCAAAAGGTTTGATTTTGTTTTAATATGAGAATGTTTAAATAATTTCAGCTCTCTAAGAGACACAAATTAATTGAATTAAAATGAGATATTTGGAAAAGTCAATCAAACCAAAGAGTCAATCAGCAATCAAATAATGGAGCAGGTTATTTTTGTAGTTTATGGATCAAGCTACCCAGCCTTGGGGTAGGGTCAAATGCAGAGAAGCCAATGAACACAGAACTGCATTACTACCTGTCACTATCTGCTTAGCTGTTTGCATCAGTTTTTATCATATTGAATGACTTCAGATAGCAGGAAGCACTTCGAGATAGCAAGAAGCAAAAGCTTTCAAGCAATTATAATATTTGGAAGATAACACTGTTTTGAAACTATATGTAGAACCAAGAACACACAAGATATAATAATACTGAAATAATGAATGTTAACAAAGCTAAAGGTAATGGCAATGGGGACTCATTGAATTACATTTTAAGTAAGTCTGCAAATAAAAGATGTTACAAAATGACTACATGAATTACATTAACTTGGCCTAGGGGGATTTTTTTATTGTAAACAGCACTGAGTTCTTAGTGTTTTGAAGCATGCAATTTGTTCATTAAGTTCCTATGTTAAAATAAACAGAATTTTAATTTTTACAACACTATTAAAATACACACTGCAAACTGATGCTTTTTCCTTCATAAATTCAGACAGATGTAAACTAGATTAGGAATCCAACCAGTGCATTAAGGCAAACACGACCAAATGTCACATTTAAGAACTAGTATGGGCTCCATGGTTTACAAGAGAGATTAAAGCAACATTTCAAAGACAATATAACCCTCCAATCCACTAAATATTAAAACTGTATGGTTTTAGAGATGCTGGGGCAGATCTTCTAAAAGTTCAAGTTCTCTGAGATACAGAATGTCAGCTTAGATTTGAATCTAAGTTAAAGAAAAAGTTTCTTGTTGCAGGGGAATTCAGTTTAACCTTCTGAGCTCAGAAATGATTTATAGGCCCAGCATAAATACTCTAGACATGAAAGACAGGTTACACATTATAGTGGAAACAAATGCTACAATGTGGGCATACACATGACATAAAATGGTAACTAGAAATTAAAACAGCGGTTGGTAAACAAAAATTTTGAGTCAAACATAAAATCACCAGGAATAACTATGCAGGTGTAGAAATTAAACGGAAGATGAACAAATCAGAGACCATTCTCAATTTTCACTGTGACGTGCAAAAACTACAGTGCTTCAGGAATGAAAAAAAATCTTAGGAAAAACACTGGGAGGCTGGAATGTCAACAGCAGGTCATTGGTAAAGGGAATGTAACTCATCCTAGTCAAAATGGGGGAAAAGGTCCTATCAAACCTGACTCACCTCGGTACCGGGCGCTCTCTTCAGCACACTCCTTGAGGAGCCTCCGTTCCTCTTCTGTTGGCACATAGTGCTTAGGGACTGTGTTCTTTCGTTGGGGAGAGCAATTAAAGAGAGAGCAAAAAGATTTAGGGGGATTCTTCAATTAAAAACTTGTGACTTTCAGACCTCATAGTGCCCATACTTTGACGCAGCTATGACAAAGAAGCTGGCACCTTCCTGCCTATAAATGTTGCGAGAAAAACAAAACCAACCAAACAAAAAAATCCGGAAAGGAAATACTTCTGCAAAACACATTAAAAGAGAGAAGATTCAGTGTGTGCTCAAACCCAGACTATTCCTTTTTCTCGGGGAGGGCAGCTTCGGACTCTGCAACCTGCCTCCCGATTTAAGGAATTTGGACAGCTCACTGAACATCTTACACCTGTCAGGGCTGCAACACCGCGGCACGGGTGCGTTCCCACCAGCACCCAGCAGGGCCGGGCCGCAGCTGCGAGATGCCCGACAGAGGCGCTCCCTACAGCCACAGTCTGGGGTAGAGACACCCGCCGTCCCTGCGCGTTCCGCCGAGGCCCGGGCCTGCGGCGAGGTGCCAAGGTCGAGGACAAGCAGGCCTCAAGGGCACGGCGGGCGGGAGGGCACGGCACGGCGGTCCCAAGGGCCGGCCGGAGCCGCACGGGGCCCGCCCGCGGCTAGACCGCCGTGCGCGCGTGTGAGCGAGGGGCCGCGGCCTCGCACCTAGCGGGAACGGCTCCGGTCCCGCAGGGCCCCCACGGCTCCCGGGGCCTCCAGGACCGGCGCCGCCAGACGCGCGCCCGTACCTCAGGCGGGTCGCCGAGCTCCCTGCCGCCGGGGCCCTGCCCGGCCTCCATGGTGGGGCGGGGGCAAAGCGAACCCGAGCGGGCGGCAGCGGGAGAACGGGGACCGGAAGTTCCTTGACGCCCCTCCGCCAGGCGCCGCGGCCGACCCGGAAGTGGATGCGGGTCGCCGCGCAGGCGCGGAGCACCGCGGGTTCGAACCCGGTGCCGGGCAGGGCCTGGTAGCTGCCGGCCGCGGGCGGGTGGGCAGGCCGTAGGCTTCGGGAGCCCCGTCAGGGCTTCCTGCCCCCGGCCCGCGGTTCCGCTGCGGAAGCAGGGAAGGAGGACGGGGGAGCCTCGTGTCGGTGTGGCAGTGCGCTGCCCGTGCCTGCTCCGCTGTTTGATCGTTATTATTATTTTTCCCTGGACGTGAAGGCTGGGTGCGGGCGGTGCGGCCGCCTCGCGTCAGCAGGCGGGACGTAAAGCATTCATTTCAACAGAGAACGTTTCCTTCCTGTGCCTTATCTTGTTTCCTGCCTTCTTAAAGAGTGCCACCCTCTAATAAATGTGAGCAGGCACAGCTTCAGCGCTGGCGAATCCTGTAAAGACAATCGGTACGTGGCTGCTCTCCTTTTCACAGTCGGTGTTGGCGTTGTTAGTGCCAGGCCCCTCGCTTGGCTGCATGCAGGGTGGTTCCCCTTTATTTAAACGAAGCCTGAGGAGAAGCCTGGCGGGCAGCTGCCTGAGCTCGGTGGTGAGGATGGTGCTGGAGGGAGTTTATAAAGAAGAGTCTGTGGGCCTCTTGTTGTTCAAATGGCAGCGATAGTGGGTGAGTGCTGACTATGAGAAATCAGGAAAAGCTGAAGGTGGGAAAAAAAGATGTTTCTGATAATGAGGCTTGTGCTGTAAGGCTTTCTTGTAAACTCTCAGTACTGCTGCTTGAATTCTCAGTGCAGTGTTATGCCTCTACTTGCCTGGAATGCACCACTCCCTGCCAGCCATCCCTGCAGCCAGCCCTTGTCTCTGAACCCTGGAATTCAAGTGAAGAGGCTTAAATTGCTGCTGCCTGATGACTGTACAGAGGAAGCCTGTGCCTGAAGATAGGAAATGCAAGGTTTAGAGGCTGAAGGTGTTAGAAATCAGCAGGGAATGTGTATGCAAAGTATCTGAAATTAGTACGGAATGTGACTGTGCTTTGTGATCATGTGAAGGACCCAGGATAAATGGGCTGAGCAGCATCAGAAGTGATGGAAGCCACTGCCTGCAGGGTTCTGAGTGCCACAGCGAAAAAGGCTTTAGAGGAGATGGATTTCTGAATTTGGGTTCTTGAAATAAGCTGAGAAGATGGAGCCAAGGAATTATGTTTTTAGTAGTTTTCAACCTAGAATAAGTAAATTACCAATTTGCGTGAGTTTGTTCTGCCTGATAATGCAGATTAGTTCCAACCTTTATCTCTGCTGGTTTCTTGAGCCTATTATAATTAAGCAGTCGTTGACACCTGAATGTTGGGTATGAACACTGTTCATCACAAAGCAAAATAATTTGGCCTCATGAATTCCCAGTAGTTTTATTTATTTAACATATTTCTAAAGGCAATTTATTTAATGCTTCTTCCCATTCTAGGTAAAGGTAACTTTGTTGTTAAAGCTTCCATTTTTTTGTAAGGGAGAACATGCTTATGGACTGTTCCTTCTCTTACCATGGAGCTCCAGGTGGGGAGGAAATGCCTCTCTGTCTCCTTTGTTAAAGAAAATAATTACACCTTTTTCTTTCTTTTTTTTTTCTTTTTTAGCCTCTTATAAAATTAATACTTTTTCAATTTCCCCACTTCACTATTCCCAAATTCCTTTATTTTGTCTTAGTTTTCTGTCTCTCTTCTCATTAGATGTAGTAGAACTTGCTTATCCATTACTATAAGCTTTTTATCTTTTAGGACTTAGTGTTGTCCCAGAGCGATGATATCAGTGATACCGAGTGAACTTTAGACTAATAATCTTATTTTTAAATGAATTGGTTCCTTATGCAATGAGAAGATGGCAGGTGTGAAAATCAGGTGGTTTCTAACTGCAGTACTTTGTAAAACAGTCACGGAGCTCAAGCACAGGCATGTCGCTCTCTGCAGAGAGAGGTGCTGCTGTTGCTCAGCTGTGGGCAAAAGAGTGGAGCACAACGGCTGGGAGCTGCTGATTCTTGGTCGCGGGGTTGCGCCGAGAACAGCTGCTGCCTAACGAGGAACGGAGGCTTTTCTACCCAGAGTACTGCTGAGGCCGCTGTGGCTGGTGACAAACGAGTCCGTTACTTGGTGCCCGAAGCGCCGTGGCACGTCAGTGAGAACCGACAGCGGGCGTCCGTACAGCCGTTACGCACAGCCTCAATCAGTAAGGATGGTACCCGCCTTGATAATTCGTGGTACTGCAGCGTGCTGCGCAAATCATTTCACGGGCTGATCCTTAGAGCTACACCGTAAAGCAGGCGAGTAACCAGCTGGGAAAGGGGAGAGCCGCGCTGCCGGACACGAAGGCAAGTGGGTTTCCGGGTGCCGCGGCGGCCGCGGACCGTTTAGCAGTCAGGCCGTGGGAGGGAGCGAGCGCTCCTCGCGGGGCGGGACTGGCCACAGGCTCAGCCTATCGCCACCGCAGGAGGCCGCCGTGCGCGGCGTTTTGATTGGCCGAGAGGCACGCCGGGGGGCGGGGCTTCGAGGGCGGGCTCGGCCACAGGGAGCCAACGGGGAGGAGGCGGAGGGGCGGTGCCGCGTGAGTGCTGCGCTCGCGCCCCAGTGAGCGGCGGTTCCTGGTGGGGCGCCGCGCGCCAATGGGCGGCGGGGGGGCGGGAGGCCGAGCCGCGCCGTCGAGTTACCGGAGGGGAGCGGCGGCGGCGGGATAAAGCAGGCGGTGCGCACGGCGGCGCCCGCTTCCCGACGGAGAGTAGCCGCTCTCGAGGCGGCGGTACTCGGGTCGCGGCGGGAGCGGTGAGGTGGTGGCGGCGGGACCGCGGGCAAGGGGGGAGGGATGGAAAGAGAGAGGGAGGGAGGGAGCGCTCCGAGGGAAACGGGGCGCGAGGGCGGGCTGTGCGGCCGGGCCGCGCCGCGCCGCTTTGTTTACGGCGGGGAGGGGGCGCGGGACGGCGGTGGGCGGCCCACGGCGGAGCCTCCGCGGTGTAACGGCGCCCCGCCGCCCCTCTCCGTCCTTCCGTTCCGGCCGCGCTTCCCCCGCTCGTCCTCCGCCTCCCGGGTGGCGTGGCGGCGGCCCCGGGGCCGGTAGGCGCTCGGCCGGGCTCCTCGGGCCGACGTTCCGCGCTTCGCAGTGACCGTGCGGCGGCGCCGGGGGCAGCGGCCCCGAGCCGGGCTTTGTTCCCGGCCCCGCCCCGGCAGGCGGCAGCCGTGCCGGGCCGTGGGCAGCGCGGGCGGAGCTCGCCCCAAATCCCGACAGCGCGGCGCGGCGGCGGGCCCGAGCCTGGTTCGGACCTCCGGTTCGTTTTCGCTCGCGCTGTGTTGCCCGTGCAGCGGGGGCTCGGCCGCGCTCCCTTCCCCCGCCCGCTTTCATGTCTGTACTTCCTCCACTTTAGTTCTGTGATAACTCTGTTCGGCTGTAACAACGCTTGGCGAGAGGCAGCTCAGTTTGTATTTTAGCCAGAAGTTCGTGGTTCAGTAGTGAATGCCAGGATAGGTCCAGCTCGGAATGGAGACAGAAAACGAAACAAAACCAAAACATTGCGTTCTGGGGGTCTCTGAGGCTGAGAAGTTGTCAGAACCGTTTCTTGGCTCCGCTGTGAGCAGCAGTCCAGAGGTGAAGGAGGAGACCTGGGCTTCTGTCTCCCCAGAAGCAGACCTGAGTGCGTGTGGGAGCACGCACAAAAGACGTGGGCTCTTCTGTACTCCTGCGCTGGCCATCCTCCGAGCTCAGGCTTCGTGCATTGCAAAGGATGTATCGGATGGTGAGGCACTGAAATGAGGCCAGAAATAGCAAGGTGTCAGTAGGTAGGTTGCCGACCTGGCCACAAAGAGCCATGCGCGTTTACAGGAGCAACAGTAGTGTGGAGCATGTTGAGTGCTGTGCTTCATGAGGTGGTTCACTGAGTTGAAGTTACCTGTAGGTATTTAAGAAGTTCCTGCAGTGTGCCTTTCTATAGGTTCCCTGCTGTTGCTGTGGCACTGAGAATGCACTCCAGCACTTCAGAAAATCAATGGAAGCTTGAGCAAGCAGTGGGAAACCACACGCTGCTTTGTCTTGTGATATATCACAGGAAGGAAGCAAATCCCAGGTAGAAATGGCATTGCAGGCTTAGTAAGTCAAATGCTTACAGGTGAGAACAATGCTCTGTGTCAGAAGCTTGTTTTGTTTGTAGGGGCTCCTGGAGGCTGTTGGCTGGTAGTATGTGAGGGCAGTGCCCGCTCAGAAAGCAGAGCAGTGGTACGTTGCTTTGGGATGCTGTCGCAGAAAAGTGCTGCTGAGCTTTGTTTAAAAAAAAAAAAAAATTGTTTGGTTCTTCGGGATGAATTTAAGAGATTGAGATACTGAACTAACTTCCCTTGTGTGTTTGACTGTCTGAGCTAGAACGCAGTCACAGCTGATGATCATGTCATAGCATTACATCCTTCAGGAAGGAGATGGAGGGCTGTACTACTACAGGGTAACAATGAAAATGTCTCAGTTGTTCACACTGCGGTATTAATGCCTTGCCAGTGTTGTTCTGCTAGCCCTGAATGACTCAAGAGTGGTTCTCAAATGTTTTTTCTTTTTTTTTCTGCTGTAAACACTTGTCTTTCTAATTTTTGGGGTTAAAATGAATTGATGTGCAGAAAGTTTTTGCTAATAGAATTGAGAACACCCTGTCTGTATTTACTTTTTCTAAGAACTTAAGAAGATTATAATTAAACCCAGCTCCCATTGGCTATGTATGTAAGAAACAGACTTGGAAAACAAGGTGTTCCACATTAGAAATCACCTGTTTTGTATCTACTTTTGTACTTCAGGGAGTTTTATCTTGGTCCCTTTGGCTGGTGGCAGCTGGTTCACTGTGGCACAAAGGGCTAAATGTTTTTTTTTTAGTCTGAGCACTGTAAGAGGCACGCAGGCAGACTGTACACTTCAGTGGACTCCTATAATCCAGATCATGAGTATAGAATGTGCTCCCTCTGGTGTAGAGAGCCATGGGCTTGTGGCAGTTTTTGTGTACGTTTGAGCCGTAGCTCAAGGGCAACCACAGGTGTCATGTTCCAACAGCCGTGTGAGATGGAGGTGGCTCTGCGTTAGAGATGAGTTGCACGAGTTACTGTGAGAACAATGAGGGCAGCGGTTTGGGGTTGTGACCGCGTGACGAACGTCAGGCCTGCTGTCCTACAAGTGGGAAGTGCAGGGCAGCTCACCCACTGTGGTGGAGCAGCTGCCTCCTGCCGTCTGGCTGTGGCTTACCGCCGTGCAGTGCTTCTGCACGCTCACACCCAAACAGCATCGAACCTCTATGACTTCTGGGTCTGTAATAAACCTCTCAGGAACGATCGCGGGCTGGAGAAGAGTGTGGCAATGTGGGAGGGTTTCGCAGTTCAGTTCCAGCCTCATTCCAAATCCCGGTCGGTTCCAGTAATAGGTGTTAGCCAGACTGATTCAACTAGGGTTGCTTTGCCTTTTTTTGTCAGTTAAAATAGCAGTTCTTTTTCCTAGTCTTTTCCCCTAGTATTTAGATCGCTTACCCTCAAGTGCTTGGTGATCAATTTTCCACATGCCTCTGTCTCTTCCAAGACTGTGTTGTCCTTCCTTCCCCTCCCCCAAATCTAGTACAATCCCTAATTCCCTGTGACATGAGCACCTCCCAGGAAGAAAGGCAAGATGTACCATGGGGGGAAGGGGGGATAGGAGTCAGTGCTGTCACTGGAAAACATAAGGAAGGAATAAGCTCTTGAGCTAATTGAACAAGAGTATCTGCTCTTGACGTGGCTTCAATTTTGAGGGAATTTTCTGTTTATTCCATTTTTGTGCACAAAATGAGATCATTAGCAAAAACTAGGAGGAGGAACAGATTTAAAAAAAAAAACCAAAAACAAACAAAAATACTTGAAAAGTTAAGATTGACTTTCACTTAAATGTCTAAATATTTGATAGAACAGCCTAGTGCCCCGGTGCTGCTTTTGTAAACCTTGGTTTCTTGTTTAGGTACATAATGTGCCACTGTCAGTGTGAGCAGCGTAAATTTTCTCTTTTTTTTAGGAGCAGGTGATAATAAAGTCAATCTGTGGAATTCACAGAGCTCCCCAGGTGGTACCTATCCTGCATTCCAGCACTTGGTAGAAGTGTAAACAAAATAGGCTTTCTGATAGCTGGGCCTGGCTCTGCCTGAAGCAGCAGCCGGATTTTTGGGGCAGCTTGTGGCAGAAGGCTTGGTTTGCTTGCTGTGCACACTTTGGTGCTGCTGGTCACTTTGGAGTTGGTTTGGTCACCTGTTTCCTTTCTCCCTGTTCTCCAGAGAATGAGAGAAGTCTCCTGGCTCAGATCTTCTTTATTTATCTGTCTAACTGAAGTTGGCATGAGAGGATTAAAAACAAAACAAGTTTTGTGTGCCTTGTCATCTTGCTATTGGATGGAACACTGCTTCAAAATGAGATTCCTCTGGTGCTTTGGAGTATTTTTAATTTTCAAGTTGTTTGTTAATAACAGTCAATCAGTTGCTGTTGCCAACATTATTGTTATTATTAAATAATAGTGTTTCCTTTTCTAATATCTAGTCCACATACCCCCTGGAAATAGGCTTTTTTTTTCCTGCTATATTAAAATTAAATTATTGCCATCAGGCTCTCTTGTTTGGATGAGATGCCTTTTATTCACCTGCTGGTCCCCTACCCTTCCATCATTGCCTTACTTTGTATGGAATTTGTCTTTTTAGCATGTTTGTATGAAATATTCTAGAGAATAGGTTTCAGTGGGATTTGATTTAGGTCTTTTAATGCTTTCATGGAAATATCTTGCCAGTACATCTTCAGGTCATGTTTTTTCTTCACTTTTCTCAAGATTTGTCTTCATAAACTACAGTTTATAGCAAAAAATACTACTATCCAAGTTAAGTTTCATTGAAAGTTTCATTGAATTAAACGGGAAGAGAAGCTGTAGGGGTGACAATAGCAGCATTTATCCATGCTGGGTTTAAGTGTCCTTGGTCCTACCAAAGTTCAGGCCATGGTGGGAGTGGCGTTGGTTATGCTCATGAGGAAAGCATTCAGGGAGCTCAAAGGTGCCACTAACAATGTGCAAATAACTGGGGGAGAGAAACTGAGAGAAGACACTGAGTGCTGTTTTTAGAGGCAAGAATGTGCTAAATGGTCATAGTGAGAAAATGGAGGAGCCCTGTTCTGCAATATTCAAACACACTTGAATAGCCTTTCATAGAAGACTGACTGCTATTGTTTTTTCTTCATTATTTGTTATTGCAGTAGTCTCAAAATACAACAATTGTGTGGTTTCTGCCAGTCCTAAGCAGCTAAGTTTGTTTGTTTGGAATAACTGAGTATAATGTTGGAAATGTTTACAAAATAAGGGCTCAGAGAGAGTGGTGAAAACTACATATACAGATAATTGTATCTGACCTGAGAGGTAGGGCTCTGGTGATGCAGGATGGGAGACTTTTAAAAGAGAATAGATATTCATTTAAGCAGCAATAACAAATGGCAAGGGAATGTTTATACTCTGAGCTTTGAGAATGTTCTGATAAAACCAGGTCTCTGGAATTCATGTTTTCAGTTAAAATTATAAAGGGTGACTTGATTGCTCAGTTTCTGCTCGGTTCCCTAACATGAGGATGCATCTGCTGCAAACACCATGCCCTGGAGGGCAATTGTGGTTAACAGCAGAGCTGGACAGAGAGACTGGCTTTCTTTCTCTGGGAAAGCTTCATTCAGCCTGTCTTAAGTGAAAATAGAGCAGGAGCACAAGTGTTGATATGGACTAAGTCAGGTAGAACTGTTTGGATTCTGTCTGGGGCAGCTAAACATCTTTGAGATTGACAGAATTTGCAGGATAGACAGCAAATCGAGCTCATCCAATCTGCTGGTAATGCTGATCACATTAAAAAAGATGACTTTGAACAAAAATAGTATGATTTCTTCCTCTGTAGACATAATCTAAAAACAGATGTCATCCAAAAACTGAAAAATGTGCTGCATTGTGCAGACTGACTGCTGTGACTTACTCCGTTCCCAGGGGCAGGGAGCTGAGCTGTAGCTGATCCCACAGAAACCAGTTTGCTGCAGTGGCTTGGGGAGCTTGTGGGTACCCCAGCCCTTAGAGAGAAAGGAGGTGGGAGAGAGTGCTGCTGTTCTTGGGGGAAGCGGCTGCTGACACCTTCGCTCTGCTGCTGCTAACCTATTCCTTTGTACGTACATGCAGATCCTGCTGTCCTTATCTCTGTTGCTTCTCTTGGTGTGTCCGTATAACTCGTGCTGGTGATCCTTCACTCGATTCTGTATCCTCACCTCTGCCTCCCTAATAATAAGCAGAGATTTCGCATTTCAGCTTCTGTTGGTAGGTGTTTCTTACCAAACTGGAGGTAAGCAGTATTTTTGCAGATGGATTTGAAAGATGTTAGGGGTGTTTATATGTTTATTTCCATCTACCTCCCTGAATAATTAACAGGTAAATGGCTGCTGTAGATGAGAAGGATTGGAAAGCAAGTTTGGGAATAAGTAGAGAGAAGCACAAAATGAACAGAACAGGCTTTTAGGGAAGAAACTTCTTTGCCTACCATTGTACACACTTGTTAACGCTTTAATATGATGCTTTTGGACCTGTGTCCCTCTGGAAGGATGAGACCCAACTATAAAACATTTGAGAACATTTTCTTTCTGTATGTCACAATCAACCTTTG
Source organism: Perdix hodgsoniae (assembly GCA_035772895.1). NCBI lineage: Eukaryota > Metazoa > Chordata > Aves > Galliformes > Phasianidae > Perdix > Perdix hodgsoniae. Next base: position 16,367,893 of record JAPSGF010000002.1, on the reverse strand, counting down.
ATATTATAGTTTGTTGCTAAAAGTCCATAACCAAGCCATCAGATAGGCACTGATTATCCTTGTCTTTGTGTTGATGGTGGAGGTAAATGGTGTGCAACTGATCTGAACCAACTTGAAGCCCAAACTTTTATTGCCTGGGAGGATATCCACAGAAGGTACTACACAGCACACTCCATATTATGCTGTACTGCAAGTTGTTCTTCTGATTTGCATTTTTAAACTGAGTAAATATTTTTGTTTTCAAGTCTTTCTCAGACCCTGTAATTTTATAGTGCTTTCTATTGCACGCTTCCTGAAAACCAAAATGATTGTAGTTGAAAGGTGTGGGATCTTCACCTGCCTTCAGTTAGTGGTGCAGGCGCTTTATGTTTAGGAGTTGAAATGTATTAGTGCCAGAAGTCCCTGACAGCTATCTAGCATTCAGCAGATAATTGCAAGCCAATGTGCCTTTGTTATGAAAAGAGTAGGATGCTTTGGAGAAGGTAACAGTGGAGCTTTTATAATGCTTTGAGCCTAGAAACAAAAAGAATATTTGAACTACTTTTCTGTTTCTTATTTTTGGTGAATATGGAGTCTGGAGTATGCAGAATGACCTCATTTGGGTTCCTGTTAAAATGAAATAGCAAGTTCACGTTTCAGCCTGTGTGAGTACAGAATTCAGAGTAAATTCTTTTTAAGAAAGAGTAGATAGGAACAGGCTATGTGGAAGTACAGCAGAGTCCTTGTTCCTTTCATTCTACTTCAGAAACAATAAGCACTAATGTCTTTTATTACTGGATATGCATCAGATTCCCAGAGTCCAGAGGATACTGAAATCATTGGGGTCTATCAATTTAAGGATGTTTTTCTGCAACTGCTTACTATAGGAAATCTGACTCCAACGTGTGCTGGTTGGCTTATTTGCAGAATGGCCACTATCTGATATATAGGACCACAGCTCAGCTTCTGTTAAAGTAGCTTTAATTAGGAGTGGGGAATGGCTCCTACATAAAGTAGGACTTTTTCACTTCAAATCTGTATACTTTGGTTACAAATATGCATACTATTTGTGTTGGTAACTGAAGAAAAGTTCTATTGCTGTGTATTCTTTCTCCTTGTTACCAGCAGTCATGTAACTGGTAGGTGATTGAACATTTTTTGGCAGTTTTTAAAAATAGAATGTATTTTTAGCATTGACGATGTGCTAAGGGAGGAAAAGTAGCACATGAGCTGTTGATTTTTCATTCAGTGATTCCAAGTGCTTCAACTGTAGTGAATTCCAATTTCTGAAAGCTTATTGAATTGAAAAGGATTTTTTTTTGTTTGACTTGCTTTCAAAAGTAGGATGTTTAAAAAAACAAACAAAACAGCTTGAAGGTGTGATATAAGCTCCTGCTTTTTAGGTTTAATTTATATTTTTAGGCTGATTTTTAGTATAGTCTGTGCTTGCGGTTTATTTTGGTGGGGAGGAAGGACAAAAGGCTTTTACAGCTATATGTTCGCTGTGTTACGCGTTGGTTGCTGCTATGATGGAGCAGGGGTCAGTTTTAGGGAGGCTCCTGTGCTTATGCTGCATACTGAGTGTGTGTTCTTGCTTTTCCTATTGCCAATACTTTGTTACTGCAGGTAGGGTGATTGATGGCACTTGGATCAATGCCTGTGAGACCTCCAGTAGGATCAGCTGCAGTGTATGGATCTAGGCCTGCTCTTCTGTTTTACTGTTGCAGGCAGCAATACATCTGAGGGAGGCAGCTGCTGCCATGGGGCAGGGTCTGCCTTTTTTCTTTCCCAGCGTGTGGGAAACAGAAAGGAACAGCACGTGATAAATCTCTGGGTGACTTAAAAGTAGGCAAGCCGGAGTCACACTTGCTACACTTGCTTTAAAATACTGGTTTGCAAAGGGCTCACATTCTGTGCTGGGAGAGACAGTGTTTTAGTGACTGGCATGGTGGAAGCAGCATCTGGTATTGTTGTGGATGAGGGTATGACCTTGGACACTGACATAAGGTATCTAACTTCATAGTCAGTACACCTGTGTGGATCATTGGCAGATTGCACACTTTACACTGTAGCAGACAAACATCTTCCCTCCAGACAGTCTTACTTTGTGAATGGCATCATGGAAAACGATTGATTTAGTCACTTGTTGGGGAGTCTAGTCTTGAGCTAGTAAGTGCAAGTTTTATTAGGCTAAGCTGAGAGAGTTGAAAGCTCTTATACTTAAATGCACTCTGGCTGAAAACCTAGGTTTAATTTTAGCAGATTTCTAGTACTCTGAAATAAATTTCCAGAAGATAAGAAGTTATCAACATTTGAAGAGCAAACAGGTTTTTTGGCAGTCTCCCAGTGGAGATGATTCATATTCACGTACTTTGCAGTTCTTTTTTTCTCTTAACTGAGGAAAGGATAATGCAGAAATACATTTTTTGAGCTGTTATGGTCAAGTTATTACACATTTGGCACAAAGACTTCCTCTGAAGTTTATCTCACAAATGCCTCTCAGCTACAAATTGTGATTATATTGGAATCTTTTCAATTGAAATTTGTCAGTTTATGAATGGAGAGCTATTTATAATTCTAATGAAGATGAATTGTTGGACCAGTATGATAAATGTAGTTTTCAGGTACAGAAGGCTGGCTTTATTCTGAAGTTTCTGTATGACAGAGACTCTTTTTTCTCTTTTACCATGATCTTCTCAATCCAGGACCTTCTACATAATGAGCGTTACACCTCATTTCCACATTCCTTATGTAGGAGCTGAAACTGCCTCAATTTCCTGCCTTTCAACCATGCTTCTTCCTCTAGAAATATCCATGCTCATGCCATCCATGTGCCCACATGGTTAATTGGCCAGCAGTCACCCAGCTATGCTGCCTATGGGCTGGGAGATGAGCTGTTTCTGTAAGGAGGAGGTTGGTGTGTCAGAAAAGTGTGTGGCCTGAACTTAAACATGCGTGGTCATTAACTGTAAGCTGAGATATCACTGTATCGTTGGCAGCACGTAGTAACACTCAATTTGTCGTGGGATCATTTTTTTTAGTCTGTCATTGAATCTTGTGATATATTTGCTAAATTACTAACATACCTCAAGCCTTTAAAATGAGCAAAAGAACCAGGTTGTTACTAAAAATCTTCTGTTAGGACAAATAATGTCAAGCTTCAGTTAAAAAAAAAAAAGAAAGAAAAAAAGAAAAGAAAAAGGGGACAGATGGGGATGATAGTGATTTAGGAAACAACATTTCCCCCTTTTTGTTCTTTTATAGCCCAGTTTCACTGGAGTGCTGAGCTTACAAATGGTTTCTGAGAAATTCAGAAACTGTTATTTTTGGGGATGCGCTCAATTTTTTTTTGATGCTTATGGTGCAGTTACGTATTTGTTAGAGAAACAGACAGTCCAAACCAGCTGCAGTGTAAATGTACATGATGAAGTTGGTGGGATGGAGGAACTGGGCAGCCCCTGAAAGTCTTTTGGTGTGCTGGTAGCATCTCTCACTGCTGTAATGGGGAAGTTGCTTAGTTGACTGTAACAGGCAAGGCTTATCTCTTTGTATATTGATAGACTGTGTGATAAATCTGGGCTGTGTAATGAATCTGATGCTTCTCTATTACATGGGCTGATAGTGCATCCCCTGTGACTTCTGGAACTTGTGCTGCCTGCTCCTCTGGCACTGGCCCCAGGGTCAGTGTGTTGTGTCAGTTCTTGTGATGCCCAGGGCGGCTGAATGTACAAATCAGCCACATGTTGAAGCAACCACAGACCATTATGTTTGCCCAGAAACTGGGTTTCTAGCAACTTGTCAGCATTGCTTAAATGGTGCCTTTAAAAAGTAATATAATTAATCTTTGACTTTATTCTAACTTTACAAAAGCATGCCTAGTGTTTGGAGAAAGGGTCTGTAACATGGAAAACACTATTTCCAGCAGTTAGTTAAAACATAACATTTTTTGAATCTTATGTCATTACATCTTTTGGCCCAGTAACTATAAAAAGGCCCTAATTTAGTGTGTTATACGTAGCTTCTTAAATGAGCTTCTTAAATGCAGGTGTTAGCACACTGATTTCCTGCAGCTTTATTTAAAATACCCGCCACCCCCCTTCTGTGAAGTCATTGAAAGTAGTCTTCACCATTACCTCTCTAGGTTTAATCAATAACCTTGTATATAGGAGAATCTAATTGCTGCTCGAAAGGTGTGGTCAGTTGTTTTTTGTTTTCCAATTCAGCATCTTAAAGGAGAGTTCTGAATTTTAAGTATGAAAATTAATTATCCTTAGATAAGTATTTTAAAAATATTTTTTATGATAGCTAATCTCCTACAGTTTGAGCTTTCATAGTCTTAGAATGGCCTGGGTTGAAAAGGACCACAATGATCATCTAGTTCCAACCCCCTGCTATGTGCAGGGTTGCCAACCACCAGACCAGGCTGCCCAGAGCCACATCCAGCCCGGCCTTGAATGCCTCCAGGGATGGAGGCATCCATCCCCAGCCTCCTTGGGCAACCTGTTCCAGTGTGTCACCACCTTCTGTGTGCAAAAACATCCTTCTAATATCTAACCTAAACCTCCTGTCTCAGTTTAACACCACTCCCCCTTGTCCTATCACTATCCACCCTTGTAAACAGCCTTCCCTCCTCCTGTTTATATGCTCCCTTCAAGTCATAAGGTAGGCCTTTGTGTTGCTCTGTTGCTTTAGCTTATTGTAAGTAAGTTTTTAATAGGTGAACCTCAAAGCTGAAACCTCCTTGTCTATGGCACCTTGCCTTCCCAGTCTGATAAAAGCATAGTTAAATCGTAACTTGACGTTGTAAGCTGCAGTTAATGGAATGAAGCCCAGTGATCTTCCCTCCAGCATATGCTCTAGTTACTGTAATCGTTGCTCACTCCCTTGGAGACTTTCAACCTTTTGCTGCCTTTACTGGTACTTGCTTCCTTTGTTGGCTTAATCGGATTAAGTTGCTTCTGTAGGAAACCTGAGGTTGTACGCAGATACAATCATAGTTGTATTTGAAGTTTTGGACAGCACTACAATGTGAAGTTTACAGTTATTCAGTATGTAAATTGAAAAACTTTAGACAATTGAAGTGAGTTTTCATGGGCCTGCCACTCTGAGCCTCTTCTAGATACTTTGCCAATTAAACTGAAATTGCAGCATCCTGTCCTTATGTTCTCAGTTTAATTTCATTTCCTCCAGTAAACAGCTGGGCTGTTGGGCAGTCTGCTGGGGGGAATGTGGGGGGATGGAGCATAGAGTAGTGAAGAATGGGTCTGATTGCAAATCACAGACTGGTTTTGTGTGTTTGCTCCACACAGTGTGAAGAAATGAATTATGTAGCTGTGAATGTAAGGTTTGAGAAAGCGAGCTGCGATGTTGGTGTAAGCCATGGTGAATCTCTGCTCTGATATGCTTTCAGTTTTATCAAGAGTAATGTCGTGTTTCAGTTGTCTTTGAGAGCTGTGAGCATTTGGTGCAAATGAGGAGGAGTTTAAGGAGTGCCAACTGTTTGTTCCAAACTGGAGGGGGCATGTAAGGCTTTACATGGATTGATTAAACTATTCAATCTATATAAAACTATATATAGGAAGGAAAACTATATATAACACACACACACACACACACACAACATATATAGAACTATATAAAGGGAGGAGAAAAAGTGAGCAGTGTAATTACTGGAGACAGATTGAAAGGCCCATATGTTTCTGCTACACAGAAAACAACATTTTATTGCCCTAATAGTCTAACGAGGAAAAAGTGATGCTGATTTTATGCACTGCACTGTCAGTCGTGCAGACAGTTGTCACTCTTATTAAAGAGCAGGAGTTTAGCAGGTGAAACTCAGATTTGTATCTGTCTATAAACACGTGCCTTTATGACTGCTTACCTCCTTATAAAACATGACCAGCTTTTTCAAGGGATGGTATGTTCCCAGGTTAGAAGAAGTAAGCTTCAATTAACTTGCATCCAATTTGCCCAAGTTGATCTGTGTTTCCTTCTCTAAGTCTGACTTCGTAAGTTGTAAAAGCACTCTGAACTTCAGTATGGGGCTTTTTAGCTTTAGATCACGTTTATGTGAGTCTCTTCAGAAAAGGTAATAAAGAATTAGAAGGAACAGTCTTGAAATTGGTGATGATTAAATAGTTAACGCATCCCTAAAAGAGACCAGTGTGTTCCTGTTGTGTCTGAGCGCTGCTGAAGTCACGTTGGGTGTACTGTCTCTGAATGTACCTGCAGTTCTTCACGCTATGACTTGAAATATTTTTTTCATACAAACGAGACGATCAGGAGTTGTGGATTGCTGCTGCACGTTGAGACTTGAGTTGTTCGAAGTGCTTGGTCTGCCCGCAGGGTGAAATGCTTTTGCTGTAGTTTGGTGGTGAAGGAGAACAAAAGCGAGCTCGGAGGTTTAGGCAAGTTGTGACAAGTGTGTGAGTTGCACGCCTCTGTTGCAGAGGAATCTCCAGGAGTTCTCAAGGCTTTGTTAGAAAGGCGCAGCTGAAGTACAGCCTGTTTGTTTTTTTTCTGACCGCATCCCTGTGCTAAAGTAGAAGGGAAGGAAAAACAGGAAAGAATCAAAAGGACCAGTATGAAAGGAATGATTTGGTATGATCTTCAGTTGGGAAAGAGTGTGTGTATAGTTATGTATTATTTATAACGCCTGTTCCTAGTTTAAATGGCGCTGAAATGTGTGCATAAAGAGTAGTTGTACATTTTATTTCAGTATCAGTCCTGCACCCTCTCCTTCCATCCAAAAAAAAGCCAAACTACCCATGAATTAAAAATCTTTAACTTCTGAGCAGAATAGCACTTATAAAGACATCATACAGATCTTTTTGTGTTTTTATTTTTCCCCCAAATAGGGAAAAAAGGTTGAGAATAAAGCTTTTGGAAAATGTTGATATCTTTATTAAAATTGGTGTCTAACATTTGATTTTTATTTTGTTTTTTCTTTTTCAGTGCTTCATACTTCATTTGTCTGTACTGTGTTTGGAGATCACTTTCTGGTATTTGGCTACACACCAACTGACCTGTAGCTGTTTACACCTTTATCTACTCCTCTCATCTCTAAGCACAAACTGGATTTGGGGGAAAATGTCCTGATGGATACATCCTGAGTGTGATACGTGAGCAGCTCATGTTGGTGGTTAGCAATGGCTTCTAAGTGGTAAGCCCTTCTTCACAATTCTACCATAAAGTATATTTTCACGTGTCCATGCCTTTTTTTTTCTTTTTACCTTGGTCTTTGTAGTCACTGTTTTATTGTAAATACATGTCCAACTTTGCACTGTCACTTCAGATGTCAGTTATCTGAATGGAAATTAATTACTACTTTAAATAAATAAGAATATTTAACCACATTAAATAAGGAAACTTGCTCTAATGTTAAAGAAGGGTATTTGCTCTGTTACTGTATTGCATTATGGACAGATATGAGCTTCTGCCAAAGAGGATAAGAACAGAGCATGCAGCATTCAGCCTTTCATTCATGAACTTTCTAAGTCAGGTATACTTCCCATACTTTCCCTAGGCTCATGTACACTTATTAATTTTTAATCAAATAATTTGTGTGTTTGGTAATTCTGTCAAGTAGTCTTTCATGTATTTGTACACTCAGTGAAAATCTGGCTTTGTCAGGTCTCCGAGGATGTGTGGGCAGGTAGGTGCCTGAGCTCTGTCCTCTTGTGGAAAAAGCCGGGTACTGCAGCTAATTAGCAAAGGCCCTTGCAATCCCTTGTATGGATTTTCTTTTTCCTTACTGGCCTTCGTGTAAATATTTTATCTCAATTAAGTAGGTCTGTATTGATACCAAACACGGGGTAATTGTTGCAGATAAAGTACTTCTGAGCTGAAGTGGGTGCAGGTAGGTTTAACTAATCTGACATAAATTGTCCTTAGAAAATGTGAGATTTTGCTTCCCTATAGTCAAGTATTAAATCAGTTAGATTATGCTTCTTTAGCCTCTTTGAGAACAAAGGGTATATAGGCAAAATACTGAAATGCAGTTGTTACTACTGTATTTATTTAATGTCTCATGATTTCAGTACCTTAAATATTCTTCACTGGTTTTAACATTGCTCTTACTTTCCTTTAGTATATTGTCCTTTATGTTCTTCACATGAGAAGGAAACAATGATGTAGACTTTCAGTGTATTTTAAGTCTTGGCATGGGATCATCTCCAGTGTATTAAGTTCCTGTTTGCCTCAGTTGCTCGTTTTTTGTTCCTAGTTGCCCAACTTCCTGACCTGCCTCACTTTCTTTTGTTAGAACTTTATACTGTATTTACTTTTTTCTGATATGTGCATCCCTTCAAACAGTAACAAATTTATTGTTACTGAAGTCTTCCTTGAACATCCTTAGATTCCTGGTGCTCAGGGGAGACAAGTGTGCTTTTAAGCTTTAGAACAGAGACTCCAGATCAGTTCTCTATTTCTTAATGAAATAGAAAAAATGAGGCAGAAAGCTTGAGGACATTAGTACTGTTTTTGCTGTAACTAGTTCTTCTGTGAGAGCTTATCATGCTTCTAGCATCTCCAGTTATACCTCATTTTAAAAGATTTTAATGATTAGCTAGCAAGTTTCTGGATGTTAATTTAAAAAATGTGCTCCAGTGTCGTTTGAACATTGGTTCTTCTCTGCTTCCCCATTACTGGGTGTGTTTCTGCTGAAGAGCGTTGTAGAAAATGCTTGCTTATAGTGACAATGAGTTGCAGAATTTGGAGCACTTGATGCCTTACGTTGTTCAAATAATGTGGAACATCTGAGATCTGCAAGAAAGCAGTTGAGACTGCTGATAGGGACACAGACGAGCTGCTTAGTTCGTTGAGTGTGAAAGCTGTGTGTCAGATTAGTGGGGGGAAAAAGATTAATGCTTGAAACTGTTATAGGATTTCCCTTCTCTGGGATTCTTAGGAGTTCAGAAGGTCAACAATGTGGTTTGTTTTCTGTTCAATGACATCCAAAATCTGTCAAGTTCCTTTTTTAATGTTCTATAAAGTTCTTTCTTGTTAAACCTATTTTCTGTCATGGAGAACAACTTTATCATGAATGATAATTTTGGAGTTCAATTAATTTTGTTATCACAGTATATGTGTTCTGATGTAATCTACTTGTATATTGAACTTCATAGCATAGGATGCTGTCAGCATTCTTAAGGTGTGTTTCAAAGCACAAACGGTGGTGTTCCTGAAATTAAATACATTTGTTCAGAAGGACTTGAACTGTTGTGTATTTCTTTTAACAGCCTGCTTAGAAGACTGCATCATTATAAGGTAGTGGAAAAAGAAACTTGTCAGCCAGCTGACTCTGCACTTCTATAGCTCTGAAACTTATTTATAACATTTTGCGCGCATAGGCATCTGAATCTTTCTTTTAACACATTTTGGTCAGACAACTGTAATGGGGATGCTGCTCTTCTCCATGAGCAGCCAACAACTGTTTCCTTGAAAAATACTGGAGTGTTCTTTAACTTGAAAGAAACAGCAGGAAGTAGAGCAATTTGTACAGTACTCTGTAATAAGAACTCTGTTACAATTAAAGTCTATGATAATGTGTCTATGGAGAAGTCTTTAGGGAACTGGAAAATCCCTATCCCTTGGCTAGTAGCTAATGAAAACAAGTACTTCAAAGTCATGGTGGTGATAGTAGTCTTAGATAATAGAGTTTTGGGCAAACTGCAGGTGATGCAGCTGTGTATTTCTGATTGCTCCTGTGCAGTTACAGGCCTTTCCTGTGGACACAGTTCCTCTTGGATGTGCTTTTGCACAACAGGGTTTAAAACATCCTACTGTTCTTTGCTCAGAGGCCCTTGGCACCCCTGGTCTTCAGCAAGGCCTTTCCCTCAGTAACTTCAACCTTGTAAATACCTACTAAAAAAATAATAAATGGCCCTTGCTCCTTTGATTTGAAACACACCTTAAGAATGCAGGTTAAAATGTATAACAGAATGGATGAATCAGCAGCTTTGAAAGATATACTGAATTTTAACCACATTGCTGTCTATTTTGCATTAAGTAATGAAAGATACTGCTAGTGTGGACAAGACAAAATGACAGTACCAACACCTCTGTGTTTCCATTTGCAGATAGCTGGCTGACTTGAAACAATCTGACTGTATAAGCAGGTCTGCTTGTGTTAATGTGTTGCCAAATCTGTTTGTTTGTTTGATGTAGCAGGTGAATTTGAAAGTAAGGACTGTTTTTGAAAATTAAGAAATGGAAAGCAGTAAAGTTTTAGTACAATCTTTCTCAAAGAAGATGTAATTCTAACTTTTGTTTTTGAGAAATAATTCTCTTTTTTGACTATGACAACTATTCTTTTATTTTTTTTTCCCCTGCTTAGAAGGCTACAGGTGAGGAAAGAAAGGCTTTCTTTTAACATTTCTATTCCAGTCAGCTGAATGGAGCCTGGGTTTCTCTTGCAATCAAGGAATTCTAGTTTTCCTGAGTGATTGTGCTCAGCTGTGTTTTTGAAGTCAGTATTTGCTTCTTTCTGCTCTTTGAAGGTAGCTTTTTTTCCCCCTTATTGCTTCTTACAGGAACAGGCTTAATCTTTCCTTCAGGTATAATAGAGCAATTCTCTTTCAAATTTGAAAAAAACTGTTTTTCTATTTTTTTCACAATTACTTGCTGGTCTCTCAATACATTTACTCTCATTTCTAATACCGGAATAATTACCTGAATCTGATGCATGTTAGTTAAATGTGCACAAACACTCTTTGTTAAAATCTGTATTTTTCAAGATCTCTCTTCATGATGTATTCATGTTTTCTATGGACTGGTCTTAATTTGTGGTCCTTGTCAACAGCTAATATTTGAAGTTACTCTGAACTTTTCTGTCACCACTGGGTCAGTGAGCAGTTGAGTCTGTGCGAAGAAGCAATCCTTCGTCTTCACTGCTGCCCTTTAAGTAATGACTTAAAGCTGCAGTTAGTGTGCCACGTATTGCTTGGGGTGATCGTTTCATTTACCTTTGTGCAATTGTGAAAACTTTACTGCGATAGTAAGTCTAGGGTTTATTTTTATTTTTTTATCTCAAGCAAACCTGCTTGGGTGTATGTAAATACATAAAGGTTCCACATATATTTAAAAATGGAAGTTCCTCTTGGAAGGAATTCAACAATTGGTTGTTTTAGGTTCCCCCGTCTTCCCACACATTTGTTTTCTTGGTGACTTTGATATGCTGAGAATTACTTGCACTTAGCAAGTGTTCTCCTATTTGCTGGTAACCCAGAATTGCTGTTTAACTTATTCCCCACTCTGCTTAATAGAAGCATCTTTGAACCTTAATTTAGTACCCAGTTTATAGTTGTCTCTTTTTCATTTCAAAGGTTTCCAGGTTTCTCAAATGAGCAGGCTTAATGAGACCTCAGCTAGCATCTTACACTGAAAATTATTATTTCCTCTCTTGTGCTCAATCGCTGAAACTAAAAACTTTTCCAAATAAACCTATCTTGGATTACTAGAAATTAGGAAAGTGTGTTTCTCATTCTTTCTTTTTTTTGCCTGGTAGGAATAGGTATGATCTCTTAGATTACTACTTTTGTACTGTATCTGAATATACATAGGATTCAAAATTAACTCTATTTTCTGTAAAATTATATTTAAATATAGTTTACAAATGTTTATGTTCTGAAGCTATGATTTGGAGTTCTCATAGGCCCATGTAGAGCTCCACTGGGAGCACCCATTGCTGATCTGCAGATCTGAGTCTGTGTGGTTTTAATACGTTTAGACAGTTGTGTTCTGTCTGCTTGTCTAAATACAACTACACTTAAAAACAGAATTCTTTCAATGGAAAAAAATCTATGTATGTTCTATGTTTAGCAAAGAGGTCTACATTTTTAATAAGAATTCAAGTGCTATTGGCTCTACATTGGAGGAAGTGTTTTAAGGTTTAAGGAGAAAAATTGCTACCGCTCTAAAACCTATATTTACAACATTTCCACTGGAAAAAATCTTCTGAAGATTTAGAGGGGGATGAAAAAGGGAAATTCCAAGTTATTTTCCCTACCAACTGGCAGGTAGACATTAGATACCTTTTGGATAATATTCAGTTAAGAAAATAAGACATTAATTTTAAGCATATATGTGTTTAGCTTAGAGTAACCTGCTGAAGTCCCATGTGTGATTGTTTTTTCTGAATCATTCCTGAAGTATTTTTTCCAATTTCAGCTTATTTGCTGAGGATTGATCTAATACATCCTTTTCTCTTATTGCAATTCCTTATTGCTTTTACTGATCCTGGATTGATGTTTACTTCTTAACCAAAGAATTGTGACTTCCTTTTGCATCTAAAACAGTTGTCACTGATTCTAATTTACACAGGAGTTTCATTCAGGGAAATACAGGTATTTTGTCTTCTCAGATAGATGAACTTCTGAAGTATGGATTGCATTTCTTGGATGGAGAAATTACTTATTTCTTAAATAGCTAAAAAATATTCTAAATAAAATATTTGTCTGCCACCAATGGCTGTTCTTTACATTGTTAGTACAATATTATTTCATGGCCAAAGTTATACAACCACTTGTTGATTTCTTTCAGAGAAAGAACACAGAAGTTGGGAAAAAAAATTAACAAAAGAGGAATGTCAGCGTAACCAGTTCTTGAAAAGAACATGTGGAATTAATGCAAGTTGGTATTTACACCTCTGAAAGCTAACTTAATTATCTTTCTAAAATAAAGTAAGAGTTACACTCTTGTATATTGTTCATAAGAGCTGCAGTGGGCAGGAACACCATCAGAGGTGTGTGTGTATATGTTTTTTCTTTATATTAAAATGCTGACCACTCCTTGTGAAAGTGGGCAGTTGGGGGCTGTGTACTAGAAGGATTCTTGAATAACTTGAAACCTCAGTTCTGCTTGTGTAATAGAGTGCTTTCAGTGTCCAAACCCTTTCTTCAGAGAAGCTAAATGACTTCCTATTTTCTACGTTTTTATGATTAGTCAGCAAAGAATAAATGAGAATGTAATTTGCCCCCAAAAGATATGAATGGCAAACTTGCAGATGGTTTTCAGTGTGTCTAGCATTCACAGTACAGATCTGGTATTTGCTGAAAACATTGTCAGCACACTGCTGACAAGCCTCTACATATGGAGAACTTTGCTTTATCAGCACAGGGATTCAGATTTCCACAGGTAAGGCTTGACTGATGGTGTTATTACACCTCAGTACCGTTTATACAACATTTCTTAACAGATGGTATATTGTAATCTCTAACTGCAGTCATCAGCATAGAACATCCTGCTCTCTGAATTTTAAACTGGGGATGAACTTGGAAAGTATTAGTGGCTTCATAATTGAAGAGTCTGGCAATTCTGACTGTCAAATGGAAAACTGATATACAGTCTTAATTTTGTTTCTTAGATATGTAATACAACTAAATATGATGTTACATACACCAAATACCTAATAGAAGTAAACTCTTCCACTGAGGACATTCCCCATGCATTAAATTACTTAGATTTCTAGTTGAAAGTCCCTGTTATACTACAATGCAAGTAAATGTTGGGTTAGTTATGAAAGTATTTAGAGATAATGGTGTGAGCTTTCAGTTCTGCTCTTTGCAGAAGTTGCATTGCTTTAGCCAGGTTGTTCCTTTAGAATAATATGCACAAATCTTTTAAGGGTTTTTTTAATGTGAAAATTTTACGTTGAAGGGTTCAGAGTAGATTAGTGATAATTATCAGAGATTGAGAAAAGATAAGCTAAAAGGCTTGAATGAAATTTCACAAGAAGACAGACAGACGTAAGGTCAGTTTCTAAATACGTGGAAGACTACTGAATTGAAGAGAAGCATCATTGGATATCAGTTTCCATGCTGAATGATAACATGAACTTGAACTGTAGTTGAGTGTATACTATAAGAAGATAAAGTAATGAAATGTAAGTAAGCAGGAAAAACTGTGGACTCATCAGAGCTGCTGGGGAATGTGAAACCTGTGTGTTTGAGTTGTCATGAGCATAGGGGCTGAGTATGAGCAATAAATTGAGGAGCCTCTTGAAATCCCATCAGTGTTGTCTTATTTGTAATTTATAACTAGGTGTCCTTTGCTGCTTGTATGTACTGTTTTAGCATATATAGCAATATATATGAATGAAAAACAGTATAGCTCATGAGGCATGTGATTGTAATGGTTGAATATCAGTTATTTTATAAAGGCGTCATATTTGTGTCTCAAATATCAATGTGGTTTCTAGCTTTCTGTTAATTACAAAATACACCCAAACATTCATGAGCTTTCCAACTCCCCCTTCCGATTAGCATTGTGTTCTGAATGACGCTGGTGTATCTGTATTCCTCTGGGGAGACTATTTTTGTGGGTGCTTATGCTGACACACAGTCTCCTACTTACAGTAACAGTGCTCACGTATCTTTTTGTCAGTAGAAAAAGAAAAGAGAAATTGGGAATTAAAAAAAAAAGTCCTATGGGCTGCTGCAAAGTAATTAGTGTCTTCATTTCTACTAAGCTGCTTAAAATTCAGTGTGATAATATCACAGTGTGCCTCGTCACACTTCAGTGCTAAGTTTTGACTGTTTTTAAAGCTGTATTGTAACTTGCTTTGTTATAATCTGTGACCAGCAGCTTATTTTTGGGATGTAGAGTCTTAAAAGTTTTTTGCATGATTTATTTTAGGCGAACAGAGAGCACATGCAGCATATCATGAAAAGTAATAAAAATAACTTCTAGTACCAGTAGAAGCAGATTCTGCTTTATCCTATATATAGAATTCTTGCTTAGAAAAATGATTTCATTCTTAAAGCTAATTGTCTCAAACATATGTTTTGGTGCTTTTTTTAAACTTCTGTAGACAGTTGCAGCAAGTGTATGGTATGAATGCTGTCAAAGCTGACTGCATAGCTATATTTATATGACATGTGAACTGGGATATATTTAAAAAAAATTATTACAAATATTTGAACTTTATGTGAGAAACAGTTCTATGTGTGAGGGAAAACCAGAGAAGTGCAGCTCTGGTTTACTGTTAATTGATCAAACACAGCATGACAGTGACTATTTTGTTCTTTGTAACATGGACGTGTTTGTTCTTGAAGGTGGAAACATTTGTGTGTATACAATCACGCGCGTGTATATGTACTATATGGAGAAGGATCTGTTTTTTCATCAGACTACATAGCAAACAAGTATTTGATGAGTTACTGAAGATGACCTTTAATTACTTTTTGTTGTTTGAACAAGACTTTCTAGAACTGTCCCTGTTGAAGCTGTATGAAATACTCAGTTTCTTTAAACTTTTCTGCATATTGAAGTTAAAAATTATCCTTTTCCTTTGTACTTCCAGTCAGCACTCACTTAAAAAACTACTTGCTGAAGTGTTGCACGTTTTTACCCATTTGATATCTAATCAAGGTGCAAGCTCTGAATGTGGCAGCAGTTCTCGAAAAGTTGCCCTTAACGAATGGATTGTGAGTGCAGGGACTGCCATATCTTTTTTATAACCTTTTAAGAACCTTTGGGTAATGGCTTCCTGCTTGTTCTCTGGAGATGCTGCTGCTTAGCAGTGCTGCCATTGTTCTGGATTGCTGGTAGTTGTACCACAGAGCCTTTGTTTTTAAATACTGCTTCTTTTTAAATGACCTTTGCATAAATATGGTTTGTCATCATTCATTTTAATTGTTTCATGTGGGAAAAGATCTGGCCACTTCCATTGCCATGGAATAGTTTAAATGAGGTGTTTTGTTGCTGGCTGAAGTAGTCTTCCTACTCACAGTGAATGAGTATGACTCATTGCAGGTGCTGCTCTGGGTTTGCTTTGAAACTGCCAGTTTGTGTTTGAATAAAACTTGCCAGTGGAAGAAATTCGCAGGTTTGGAAGATCTTGTGTGAGAAGTCAGAAGTCCTAAGAAGCAAGAGGTTAGTGACAGGTAGACCTGATTGTTATCCTGACTAAGGTCTGTAGAAGCTGCAGAATAGACAATTACCTCAAACTTCCCAGGAACTCCTAACACATTCAGGAAAGCATTGTATTCTTGCATGCTGTTTAAAGATAAGAACAATTTTTGTATAATACTCAGACATTTAAAATGTTGGGGCTTTTTTATTGAACAGGATAATTTTGCATTCAGTCACTGAACAACATAACAGCTTTATTTTTTGTTGCGCTTCTGACTGATTCATTTAGCCAAGTATTTTATTGCTACTTTTGGGTGTGTTCACTCCTAGTGATGCTAAATCAAAACCAAGCTCATAAAAACAACAAGTCTCCAGAAATCCCCAACTATCCAAAGAAAAAACCCCGTAAGTCACTGAAAAAGCCTATTCCCATGTAGAGCAAAGTGCAGCTTAGGTCAAGGAAAAGAAATTGAAGCTTTACCAAAAGCTGGCAGATGGATCTTATGTTTCTTTGAAACCTGAAAGGCAGAAATTCTTTCAGAAAAGCATGGGGTCAACTGAAACAATTTTCATGTCTACATAACAGAAACCAGACTTACAAACAGTTGAAAAGTTATGACAGGTTAAAAAAAAAAAAGGCTGTTATGTCATAGTTCAAAAGCAAAAAGTTTTTTCCTTTTAAAAGGAAAGAAATAGGATTTGTCTTCCCTCTAGTTCTGTGTGAGGTTACAGCAGTGTCCTGTTAATTGGCTGACAACCATAAGGTAGGCATCTGGTACCTCTCCTGAATTTAATACCGGTATGTTAACTTACAGACTCGAGTGCAGGTTTGATTTCAAGCTGAGCTGTTACATTCTGTGTTCAGTTATGACTTCAGTCTTCACTGGAGAGGAGCAGATTGTTTTCATTACCATAAGACTAATACTTGCAGATCAAGCTTCTATTCTGAGATTCAAGGGTGAAAAACTTCCCATATGTGGGTGCTATAGTGGCTGCTCTATTTCTGTAGCAGATTGACTCCCACTTGGAGCAGTGATGTTCAGTTGGCAAGTTGAAGAAAGTAGTGCGTATCGCATGAGGTTTGCTGCTAACAGTGTGCCCAGCACGGGATCAAGGGTGCGTAACTAAAAACTCTTCGGCTAAGTAAGAAATATGAATGTTATTGGAGACCTGTAGGCTGAGTTAGAGACCTCTGAGGAGGGATATGGTGTTAACTAAGGACAACTCGCATCCTGCGGCGGCCAGACCCTGAACGCGCTCAGTTGGAAGCGTCCCCTGCGATCAGGCCGGCGGCCGCCGCCAGAGGGCGCTGCCGAGGAGCCGGAGTCCGGCTGAATGTGTTGCCCCCTGCGAGCTGCGGTTGGCAGCTGGGTGGCTGGGAGCGTTCTGGCTAACAGGAGTGTCTGAGTTTCTCTTTTGTTGCCAAATACTGGAAACTGCAAATGAGGCTTATGGCAAGACTTAAACAGGAAAAAAAAAAAAGGAAAAAAATCCCTATAAAAATAATACCATTGAGTGATTGCTTGAGTTTGTAATGACTCAGTCTTTTGTAGGCAACATTTATCTTTGTGTTATCTGATTACTTGTTCTGAAAACATAAAACATTCCTAGAACGTATTGTTTGCAACTTTTTTTGTATTAGTGGAAAAAAGTGTATGAAATTCTATAAGGACAATTCTTTGCTTCATCTCCTAGATCTTTTGCTGCAGGGAACTATGTTCTAGCAGTGTATCTTTTGTGACAAGGTTGGTTCACCCAAAATTCTGTACTCATTTACAAAGGAAATTTAGACTGAGTTGACTATTTGGGGATTTTAATGCAGATTAGAATGCAAAGATGGTGCACATTTTCAGTCTACATTGTGTTTGGGAATGTGTCTCAGGTGAGTTTCAATGAAACTGTACTGCATTTTTCAAGTGGCTCCCAGTCCCTTGGGAGCATCTAAGGAATGAAACTGTGTGACCTCCAACAGATGATGCTGTGTACACTTGCTAGATGCTAAAGCAATTTTGTTTCTTTTTAAGAAGAGGCAGTTGCAGTGGTGGATGTGGCATTACGTAGTTTCTTTTGAAGCGCATTTGCACTTAAGTTGGATAGTTGTGTTGAATATGTTCAGAAACATCTTGGACAGGGACTGGGAGCTGCTGTCACAGAGGCTGCCCCTGACTGCAGAATGAGTGCACGTCAGCGTGCTCTGTTTGAGTGATGACTGTAACCTACAGTGACAAAATGAGGTGTGGGTCTCCACTCTACACCTAGTAAATAATAGTTTCAACCGTACACATTCCTAAAGGTAAAAAGCATTAAAGAACGCTTTTCTATGCTAATGTCTGTCTTTTTCCTTCCCCTTCTCCCTTGGGCTTTCTGCTCTAAATGCAAGACGTCTTTCATAATGGCTTCTCTAAGCTAAATATAGAACGGTGTTTAAACTTTCTTCCAAATGAAAACAAAAAACTCAGTTAAACCATATGGATAAGTAGCCTTATGGACAGTGAAAGTTTGGTCAGAATGGGACAGCTTATTTCTGTACTTGTTGTTTATGGAAGGCGGTTTGAGTAGTTTGGGTGGTAAATATAGCATCAGAACCACTGGAAAGTGGAGCTCAGTGTTTAATAAACGTTAATAACTTGGTGATTAGTACTTAATGCCATGTGAGAATGCAAATGGCTTAAATTGTGGTGTTGCTAGACACTTTGTAAAGCTGGTGAAGAGGCTTTGAGAATGATAAGTGTTATCTTTCAAATGCAGATGAATGCTCTCTGTGCACTTCATGAAAATTAAGAGCTATTGAACTCTGTGAAATACGACTTTGAAATACATGTGCATTTTTTTTAGTGCTGAAAAGTGTTGCGATGCTAAAATGGTGCTTTATCCTAGTCAAGAGTTTAATGTATGTCAGTTGATAGACTGGCTTGTTGTTGTTTGGTTTTCTTATCAGTCTGTACAGTTAGACTTCTTTAAAATCTGCCTGGGAGCAGCTGGCAGCTGACGTGCTGGGGCTGGCACCACCCAGGTCCAGCATATGACATCACTGGGAGAAAGAAGTCGTGTGCGCAGTCAGTCCTACCTCTGCCTTCAAGGAAGTTCATGTGGGAGCTGCAGTCAGTAAGGTGCAGCTTAAGTAAGTTCTGAGCGTACAGAAGGCAGGTAAAAATGGAATTTCTGAAAAAAATCGTTCCTACAGTCGCTTCTGGAGATGTTGTGTTGGATGTTGGAAGTTCTGTCCGTGAAAGCTCCCCAAGGCTGCTGAAGATGAGACGTGTCAGTCTGCTCTCCTTAGGACAGACAATAGATGAAGACGAGGAGATACATGTTTTACATCCTCATTTCTGTATGTATCCGTGCCATCAAACTGATAACTAAGCTTTCTGCAGGTCACAATTACTTTGCTAAATTGAAGGATTTTGTAATAGTGCTTTATCAGAGTCACTATGATGACGGTGTTGCTTAGGTTTAGAACTCCTTCAGATTGACACGCTGTCATGTTGGTGACCTGTTATGAAGTAATTTTACAGGATTTTTCATGTGCTTGTTGGTTATACTCCCCTGTGATTTTGTGGGCAGGGGGAAATGCGTTTCACTATTAAAGTTGTGAAATTGTAATGTAGCTATGAGTAGACGTTAGGAGTTGTCTAGACGGGTGTGCTGGACAGATATGCATCTGCTGTGCAGGATTCAAGTTCTGTGCCAGCTTTTCTCTCCCTGTTTCTGAAATCCCGTGTTTTCTGAGGTGTTTCTTTTGAGAGAGGTTTTTTTTTACATTTCAAAAATGTTTCTGCTTTCTTTTTTTAGTGTTCTGAAGACTGTAGACTTGTTATAAATATATTATGTTTATAGAATTTTTGATCAAGGAGCATGGGTCATTTTGCCTGTATTTAGTAGCAGTTATTGTAATTAGCAGACATTGTAGTATTTAGACCTTTACAGGTAGGAAAATGACAATGAGTTTTAACTCAAAGAATGAGTTAATGTTACTTTTTCTGACAGTTCAACTGAGTTGCAGTGGAAAATCTGGTTTTACCTTATTTTTAGCCAAAGGTCAAATGCAGGTAGGTTATGGCTACTTTATGGTCTTGGATTCTGATGGCTGTTTTTACCCTTTTGTTATATGGTGGCTATTTTTATGAATTAGCATGGCTTGAAATGTTTACGTGTCTAACTGCAAACATGGGAGGTGGTGGCACTCATCCTGTTGAGTGGTGAACTTGGTCTAAACTATGGAATTAATTTCCTTACACTTTTCTTAGCTTTTCTGGTTGTAATATAAATGTTATATATATTTAAATGTGTCAGACACTGAACATCAGCATTTGGAGAAAGCTGGGACAGTTTTAATTTACAGACAGGAACAATTTGTGTAGCAAATTGGAATGAATCATAAAAATATGGATTGTTGAAGGCTTTGTGCAGAATAAGGTCTGTTAAAATGGCTATAGCCTATATGTTTGACAACTCTGATTAGAAACTTGTGTTCTTTTAGTCATGCTTGAGCCTGTTTGGCTTTAAATGCTATACAGCATTTAAGATTACAGATTTAAAGGTGGATATCACTGTGAAATGTGCAGCTTAAATATCTCCATAGGCATATCTTGCCAATTTTGCTTTTATGTTATAGTGTGCTATTTGATACTTAAAAGTATGTGCTATATTTCATTTCAAATTTTGTAACTCCAGAGTTATAATTTAAGAACACTCAGAGTTGTCTTTGTGCCAACCTTAAAGAAAATGCTGTAGCTGAAGCTTGTAGTCAAAACAGATGCTTTCATCTAACCTTGTTCAATGTTTTCTTGCTAGCTGAGCAAATGAATGTAATAGAGAATACACCAGTCCTACTGTTGAAGGTGACTTTTCTTTTCCCGCTCATTAAGTATTTGTCAAAAGGTCATTAAAGGGGTGAGTTTCTACCAATCAGTAGTTTCTGACCACTATCATCTAACAGCGTGATGTCAACATGTGCAAAATGCAGACTTAGTCTGTCCTGGGATCATGCTTTTACCATAGCAGATAGTAGCCGAATCCTCTTTAAATTATCTGCTTATTTCTATTTTTGTATCTTGGTAATGGAATGAACTGCTCTTCTAGACTAGAGCGAAAGAACTGCGGTGTTTAGCAGTTGGGTATGCAGCAGGTGACAACGGAACAGGTAATAAAGCAGGAGAATGCTTAAAAAGAAATGAATTGTAAATGGTTGCTTAATGTCAGCAGAGTTGGTGGTAATGCACCACAGAATTTAGTATAATGATACTGTTTGGGAGTTTAATTAAAGCTAAATTCTGTTGTTCAGTAGGTACGGTTGAATTTGAT
Organism: Perdix hodgsoniae; assembly: GCA_035772895.1. Lineage (NCBI taxonomy): Eukaryota > Metazoa > Chordata > Aves > Galliformes > Phasianidae > Perdix > Perdix hodgsoniae. Next base: position 16,346,758 of record JAPSGF010000002.1, on the reverse strand, counting down.
TTTCTTTTGGTGGTGGTGTTTTATGCTTTTTTTTTTCCCCTCCTGTACCTTTTGTTTTTTTTATTTAGGAAAGTTTTTGTATGAACAAGAATCTAGGTGAAATTCGGAGTCTGGTAGTTATTTAAGAAGAATTCTAGAAGGTTGTTTAAAAAACAAAAGCAGCAACAGAAGAACAACAATAACAACAAAAAAACAATAAGACTTTCCCATGTTTATCTGATTTTAGTATTTTGTGTGGAATTCAAGAGATGAATTATTTCTTTCTAGGTGAAGGCATATTTATCAGTACTGCAGTCCCAAATACGGACTGAACTGGCTTGTACTTCCTGCTTTATAGCAGAAAGCAAGGACTTACAAATTTATCTGTGCTCTGTGAATGCGTATCTTTTAAAATGATACACAGCATCTGGCAGGATACTCTCAAGAGCTTTTTCAAAATCTTTCATAGCTGTCTTTTGAAATTTATTGGATTTGTGGAACACTGGAAAAAAAATCTTGAAGTATTTGCATATGATTGTATGTGTAACAACATGTAAATGGTGGTTGTAAAAGCACAGCCTCCTAATTTGGAGTAGCGTTTGAGTTCTCCATTGAAAAACTTTGTCACAACGGTCTCCGTACAGAAAGGTACAATTAGAATCAACCAAAGAGGGGATCAGGAGAATCTAGAGGAGGTATTTTCATACAGATGATTACCAAAAATACATATGGACGTGTACACATGCAGACATGTATCTGTCAACGTTTTCTTGTTGTCCCTGTTGCAGTGTTAAGGAAGGTGACTGCTCTGACTGCTCTGTGCGGGTGTAACAGCTGTACCTGCAGCATGTGATGTGCACTTCAGGGCTGGGTTGTAAGGCAGGGCAGCTAACGTTGTGGAACAGGTGTTGTGACAAGCTGCTCGAGTCAAATCTGCAGTTTTTGAATTTGTTGGTGAGCAAGTGTTCTCATTGCTCTGTGTCCACATCATTTCTATGTTTGGAAAATGTCTCCTGCAAGCATTAATCCTGTTTCCCTTCAAACACCTCTGCTAGAGAGGCAGAAATAAGCTGTTGGTGGTAAAGAAATGAGCAGTAGAGCTGTAGCTTCTTTGAGGGACTAACGGCAGCAGCTGGGTAGATGTGGACTGCCCTTGAGCAGCATCCTGGTGATGCTGTCAGTTCTCGGGTGGTGCCCTGAGCAGTCCCAGACAGCAGAGGATGTCTGGGAAGCATCTATCTGGAATAAAAGTCAGGTTTGGGATCCATGTTCTGAATTTCAGTTGGTGCTAGATTGGTTAGTAGGCAACTGAGTACCACTGCTGTTTTTTCCTTCTTCCTTTCATTCTCTGCTTCTTGTTTACATTGAGACTGGTCCGTAATACTGCTTGGGATCCAGAATGCTATTTACATAAAAATCTCTAAACCTCTCTCCTGTTCTCTTATCATTGTAGATAGCATTGTTTTGCTTGAGTAATGCCCCAGGAAATTCTTCTATGTTTATTTTCCATGAGAAGTAATATGGAACGTTTCTTAAGGGCCTCTGGAGCCTTGTCTTGAAGCCTTTTACACCAGAACGGGGAATTTTTGTTTGTTTGTTTTTAATGTATCCTGTTGTTTAATGTACGTTGTTGAGATGGATCAACTGATCAGAGGCCTCTTTGGTCAGAGTGGGGATGGCACTGCATGTCTGGCCATTGAAGGTGGCAGTCACTTTCTGGATGCCATCTGTTTTTAATAGATTGATCTGTGGAAAATAAACTTTTAAATATTTTAAATAAGTAGGAACATAAGCATCTCTCCAGAGCTTTATTTTAAGTGCAGTGATGATCCCTTTTTCTTATTAGTACTTAAAAGCAGATATGAATGACTCCATAATTCTGACCACTGGGTGAATGTTTAAGTGTTTGCTTAAGACTGAATCAATAATGAACTGTAATAAAGTTTAGAACTATGCAGCATGTCTTTTAAAAAAGGCCTGAATCTTTTGTGTTGTATAATTGGCTGTACACCTAATACACTTTAGCACAGTTGACTCTGTTTCATCTAAATAATGAGCATGGATGAATTCACAATGGATAAATAATGGATAATACTCCTCATTTCCTCGTGTTTTTTTTTCTTTGCTTACCACATTCTTTGCATCATCCCAAAGAACAACGTAGTAGTTTTGACTTGCTTCTTCCTTCAAGATGAGTGTCAGAATGACTCGAAGAAACAGCCTTTCAGGCATACTTTTATACCTAAAGATACTTATGTGGATTTAATGAGGATGTAATGTGTTTTCCTCTTGAGATACAGTGAACGGTGTTCACAGTTTTTTTTATATGCTATCATAGATTACCTCTGCATTGTTTTCAATGCAAAGGTAATACCAGTAATACTTTGCACTGATCCTATAATACATTGTTTTCTGGCCTTGAGGCACTTAAAAGGTTTTCTGAAGCTGAAGTGTGTTACTGTAGTTTTATTTGACAGCTGAATCGATGTAATGGCTCACAGCTTTAAAAAGGACATTGTACTCTTCCGTTTGTATAGGTGTACTATATATTCATCTGTGGTGTTCCTGGTGCACGCAGGCCTAGGTGGGGGATAGTTCAACTTGCTAAACCAACAGGCAGCCATCCTTCCCTCCCAGTACCAACTGATAGGCACTGAACGAAAATACTATGAAAGTAAACCAGCAGCGGGTTTAGAAAATAAAGATCAACAGTCCTGCCATTCAAGCTGTTTTTTTTCCTGTTCCTTTTCTTTCTGTTCTGCAGAAAATATTTAAATCGAAAAAGTAATGAGAAGCCCCTTCAATTGAATTAAAACAAAACCAAAACTATGTTATGCTGCAAATATTCTTAAATGTTTTCTTTAGACTAGTTCTTCAGGATAATGCAGTTATAAGGGGAGTTGTTTTAATATAGCAAAAACATCTTTCCCTAATTAGTCTGAAGTTACTTTTCACCAAGACAGTTGAAAGCTACAGCAGATACAGATAGCACAGTAATACTGTTTGATAGAGCAAATTCTCAGCTACAAAGCAGATTATTATTATTGTTTTTTTTTTTTTCAAATAGTCACCACCATTAGCTGTGCATTTTCACCAAGCATGAACAAGAGCCTGCATGGAGGCACCTAGTGGAGGTGACCCACCACTTCATTGCGCTCACATGCACTGTTTGGTCTTTATAAACATTCAGCAAGTGTTGGTGAATGTCAATGGATGCAATTTTTTCTGCATGAAGTAATTCAGCTTTTGCTTCATATGCACTTACATGCCAGTTGCCTTTTTGTCTGACTGCCCCTCTGCTGCCATTGGTCTCCTGGCAACAGAATGCAATAGGAAATTGATGGAAAGGTTCAGCCCCTTCTGCCATATCACCTACATCCGCATCTGATATCATGGGCCAACATAATAAAGTAATATGCGTTACTTTTGGAGTAGCTATTCTGTGTGTCTTGCTAACCCCAGGGCAGAGTCTGTAAAAGGCTGGACAGCATATGTAATAAAAATTTTACTTTATAGAGGCATTAAATATAAAACAATTTTCCTTCAAAATCTTTTAAATTTCACTGTGTTTTAAAAATCCAGAACAATGCTCCTGTAACTCTCCAAGGTCAATGGAGTACTTACAAGCAGGATAAAATCAGCACTTGCCTATAGAAATTACATAGCAGTGATAGCAGCAGTGTAAACTTAAATTCAGCCCCTATGAGTAGCCCTCCTGTGGGCCTGCTCCCACAGCACCACGTCTTTCTTGTGCTGGGGCCTCCACTGGATGTAGTTCTCCAGATGGGGCCCTATAAGGGCAGAGCACAGGAGGACAATTACCTGACTTGCTTAAATAATACATGGTTCTTTGGTGACCCTGGGCCATTTCAGCTGGCTTTACTTCTGCTAGCTATGCTGTCTTGATTTGTGGACTTCCACATTACTGGTTTGTTCTTTTTTTAAGCTTCCAAATAACAGAATGCTCTTTACTCCATAATTGCGAAGTTTATATGTTTTTCCTCTGAAAAGTATTATATGGGTCCAAACTAGGAGAAAATAATTTCAAGTATTTCATTTGAACAAATGGCTGATTTCAAAGGCTTTCCTCTTTCAGTAAATGATGTTCATTGTGCCTGTGGAAGCACTGGGTTCATTTGCTTCATTTGCCCTTGAAGCAAGTCACAAGTACATTTTCCAGTTGGGAGTATGTTTTTCTCAATTTTCAAGTGTTAGTGAGGAATGAATACCTGTGATTTGGGAAGTAGTGCTCATGGTCTCATCTGTTTATTCTGAATGCATCTGGTTGCTCTTCGCTAAGTTACAAAAGGTCCCTGTAAGCAGAAACCCCTTAGAGGTCTGTGTTTCTGAGCTGGCTTAATCTAAGTCTAAAGTTTTTGCTGGGTATGTTCATTAAGGAAGGATTCTTTTAGGAGAAATCCTGGTGCACTGCTGATTTGAGGAGGAAAGCTAACATGGAGCAGCTTTCAGAAAGCCTGATCCTTTCAGCAATGATACTCTGTAAGGATATGAAGTTCCTGTGTGCAGCCAGTTTGTGTAAGATGTTGCAGCTGTGCAGGAGGTGGCTTATGCTCACTTCATAAGCTCTGAGATGCCCCTTACAGGATGATTCTGTGTAATTAATTTTAATTCTGTTGCCCCTTAATACTAGCTGCTTACTGACAAGGGCAGTTTGGCAAACTGAGCTTGAGGAAGTTCCACCATCGCCATGTGTTGTTGTTTTGTTTTTTTTTACCAAGAAGATGCTGTTGCACAGTTATGTTGGACACTGACTGCAAACCTCATCTATTGTCTCTTCGCATCTTTAGGATGCACTGGAGCGAGCCTTTTCTTGGTTATTTCTTTGACTGGATGAAGAAGAATGCTTTTAATTTTAAAGTATTTTTTAAACTTGAAAGCAGGGAAAAGGTAAGCAGGAAGGATAGAAAAATGAGCAGCTGGTAATATGTATTAAAGAACACTGTGTTCTCCACCATGTTGTTTTCTGCTGGTGAGAGATAATTTAAAAATGTTTTTACTTTATGGAAATCTGAACCGGAGAATAAATAGTTGATCTGTGGAGGAAGTATTGCAGAAGTGAATATTTTAACTTGCCCAGTAGTTGATGTAATTATACCATGTATGTTCATGGGTAGGCTGTGTTTTTAGAAAGCTAACACATTAATGTCAATTACAAGGTGATATTTTGCTAAATCTCCATTGAGAAATAATGTGATTGACAGAGCAACCAGTTTCACAAATAAAAAATGTCTTAAGGATATTTTCCACTTGTTTTGAATACGTTCTGGCCACTCAGTGCCAGTTGTGCTTTCTGTGACTGGCAGCGGTGGCAGTGGGGTGCTGGTGCTGTCCTTTCCCATTTGCTGTGTCACGCCAGCCGCAGGTGAGCACACGGGGAGCCGTGTGCAGGGCTCCTGATAAGGCGATAAGCTTCAGAGCTGCCGCGGGGCCTCACCCAGCGTCGGGCACAGGTGCCAGATGCATCTTGCTTATAGAGGCTATATTGTACCGCTCCGGCTGGGGCCCTGCAGAGGACTTTGTGCCGTGGACTGTTTACAGAACTTCCAGACAACCGTGGCTTTGTTGTAAACTTTTAGTGTTTGTTAGGTGATTAGGATCCAACTGTTGCGTTCAGCTGCGCTTTTGGGTTTGCTGTTGTTTCCCATTTTCTTCCTTTCTGATTTTTTGATTCCTTTATCGCTTTTCCATAAAGCAGCAAGGTGAAAGGTATAGAAATGGTACCTTGTACAAATTCTGTTAATTTTAACTCTCAAATCTGTTAGTTACCTTTTTCAGTCCTAAGAGTTTCTGGTTTGTACTGCTGCTTCACATTGCTGCAAGAGCATCTGGTGTTTCACTGATATGGGAAAGATGTAATAGTTAGCCTTAAAAATGCTTAAATGCTTGAATGCTGCCTTAAGAAATACACTGTAGTTATGTACTGTAATTTAGCAGTGTGCCTTTGGAGTGAGGAAATGTGCTATTTTGGTTTAACTAAGAATGCTGTATTAATGACTTTATTTATATTTTTATGTAATATTGGCGAGCAGAGCTCCTTATGCTATCTGTGTAATTAAAACATTAATAATGGCACTTTCATCTTGTTAAAACGTGAAGAGAAAATTGGTTGCCTTTGCTTTGTCCTTGCTGTCTCTCTGCTGTTTCCAAGTACAGCTCCCAAAGCCCTCACCTCATGTGTGTGGGCACTGCCTCAGCCCTTCCAGCTGTGCAGCCTCTTGGACCAACGTGCCCTGCGTGGCACTGCCTGGAGCTGGTGGGTTTGTGCAGGTTATCAGCCTTAGCAGGGACACCCAGAGCAGCTCTTCAGGCCCTGCCAACACGCATCTCTGTGGCAGAGGTGAAACAACTTCTGTATCCTGCAGCCTGCACTAGAGAACACTGTTGTTCTTGTGAGCCCTAAGAAACTTGGGACTTTACTCTGATTACTAATACACTTAACAAACAAAAAAACCACAAAAACTTCTGGATGAGTCCCAATTTACTTATGTGTTTTTCATTGTTTTTTTTTTTCCCCCCCCTCAATACTTTCTGTATTTCCATAATGCAAATAAGATGTTTGCTGTAGAAGAGGCACAGACTTTTAGCAGTTTGGGAGGAGCAACAAAAATAGAAACATAACTGATTCCTAACAGTTGTCCTCAGGCCTTGTAGGGTAACAGAGTTAAGCCTTTCCCTGCTCTATCCATTTAAATGCCCAGCAACTAAGCAGGGATTTTCAGCATAACCTCAAAACTGTTCCCAGTTTCCATTTAAAAGGGTTGGTGAAAACGTGAATGCTAGTTCTCCAAAAGCAGTGCATTGGTATACTCCTGCTGAAGCACTGTAAGAAGACTGATGTGTTATAGAACCTAGCACATTCTAAGGCAGTTATTTCTGGTGGTTTGACGCAGAACCATAACAAGCAGTCTGTACCTTTGAAGTTTATTTTGTGGTCATGAAAAGTCAAAATTGAGCATCTGGGAGGCAGTAAAAACCTCTGGGGTTCTGAACATTTTTAACAGTAATGATGACCATGAAAATCAAAAACTTGAGTTTGTTAAACTTATGAAATATGGTAACAGCTATGGCTTTGTGTATTGCTTCACCTGTTGTATTTTCTCTTTGAGAGAGATTAGTTAACATCTCAGAACTGCCTGCTGGGTTTTTTTTGAAGCACTGCAATTTTTTATTACTGATTTGCTTCCTTGTTCAGTGATCTGGAAAGCCTGATTTCTTGAGAAGGGCCAGAGTGAAATCTGTTTAGTGAAAGCCTTTGCAAAGTTGGTAAATTCTTTCTTAAGTTACTTGAAAAGCTGTCTGATTTTTTTTTCAGGATTCTATTGTTCTTTTTTTATTGTTTTTTTTAAGTGTGGAGACAGGGAAGGTTGGAGTAAGATAGGATTACTGTAATAAACATAGATGTTTTACTGTAATGAACGTAGACTTCTGCTTACTGGAAAAGTTAAATATTAACAGTATTCTCTTTGATCTCATTCACCGGCTGTGTTTGGTCAGAAATCTGTGCTTCTTCAGTGTCCTTCCTGACCTGGTTGGAAAACTTGCAACTGACTTTAAACAGGAAATACTATTTGTAGTTGAGCATTAATGCATTTTCTGCCAGTCTGTATCATCCTGAAGTTGAATGTAGTAGGACTGGAAACCTCAAAGAAACTTGGAAGCAACACTGTCTTCTCATTTATTTTAATGCAACTTAAAAGAATGGCTTTAACTGTATTTTTTTAAATGAAATATTTATGCTGGAATGATTAATGCAGATAACTTTGTGGAAAGGAAAGGAGAGAAATCACATTCTCTGCCATTCTAGTTGATAACATCTTAAGGGGTGGAGCAAGGTAACATGGTGTGATGGACCCCTACAGAAATGGAAGTATTTTCAAATGAACTTGGGACCACACTGCCTTTTCAGTTTATGAGATGAGGCTGAAGCAATGCTGTAAACCATATATATATATATATATAGAGAGAGAGAGAGAGAGAGAGAGAGAGAGTATATAATCCATATACTAAAAGAACACACATATATTTTTTGTCTTGCATCTTGATCTTTGCCACAAGTCAGAGCTTTGACAGCTGCAGAAATATCAACTATTAGATGCTGTGCTGATTTTCTGTATGTTTATGTTGTTTAAAATGTTTGCTAGCAAAGTTACCAGGTAGCTCCAAGAAAATGGCATAATGCTGCCCTATTAAAGAAAAGCTGTATACACCTCCTTTGCATACATGTTTTTAGTAAATGAATTGGTCCTAGTATATTGATATGTCCAGACATGTTTTTATTAAAATTTCAAACTGTATGAATAAAAGAAGTTTGAAACTTGTGTTATCTAACAGTGGCATAAGTGTCTGTTCTTTCATACTGCTTGGATCCTATAACTACTTGCAACACCCAGGACAGTTCTTCTGTGTCTTCGTACTGGTTGTAAAATACACATACTCTTGTTCTGAATAGTACATCTGTAAGGTGTGCCTTCTTGAAACACGGGAACTCAGTTCAGCACTTTGAGTGTGTTGTGCATGAACAGTAGAGTGGTACCACAGATGGATGCTCTTTTACTTCATAGAACTGTGTGGGAACTTCATAAAGTATGGCGTTGTTTCCAGCCTGAAGTCAGCAGACTTGTTGCTGAAGTGGTTCAGGCAGTTTGCTTCTAGCCATCCTCTTTGCTAAAAGGTTTTCATATCTGAAGAGAGCAAGGTGTGAACTAATGCTGGCATTAGTTATTCCAGTGGAGTGCAAACAGCTTGTGTTGCTGATAGAGCTCTTCTGCTTAGCACATCTGCAGTCATATTCTTCACCTTTAAAGAAGTTACTGGCATCAATGTGCTCATTCACTGGTATGCCTCAGCTTGAGTCTTCAGAAAATATCAGAGACACTCACAGATTTTATAGTATAGTAGTCTGCTCTCCCTAGTAATGAAATTTACAATTGGTGCAGTATCAGATGGTTACCAAACGTTAGAACCAGTGTATAAACTATGCATTTATTGCAGTCATGCGAGTTGCTACTTTGTATGGAACTCCTAAGTCCAGCCAAGCAATATCCTTATTTTGTTGAGGATTTCTTTTTGGTTTGTTTTACTTACATGAAACAGCTCCAGTTCAAAGCTCTTGCCTCATAGTTAAATAAAAGTGCTCTCTTTCTCCATCTTCTCTCTAGGTAATAAAGTAGCGGGCCAAATATCTTGTGAATGACTTCCCATATACGTATGGCAAAGTGATACATATTTCTGGATGCTTCCACAGTACACATGCTTGTTTAAGTCTTTAATTTTCCTCTTTAAAAAAAAAAGAGATCATAAAAGGAATTGATGCTGTAAATAACACTTTCTTGCACAGTTTTGAAATGCATAATGATGATATCTCTTAACTCTACACAGTGAGTTTTATTGGGCTCTGTTTAGTGAATTAGCCTTGTCTGTGCTTGGCAAGCTTCAGGGGCTTTTTAATACATGTTTTTCCTTGCTTCTACTGTTCTTCATTTGATTAAAAGTAAAATAAATGTTACATCTACAGTTTTGTGATTTATCTTGAAATCTTATTCTATTCTATGGTAATATTAGCTCACTGGCTAAGCAGAAACCATAAAGTCCAAAGTTGAAATAGTTGTCATCTATATGCCTTTGATAATAAAAACATAGAAGTTGAGGTTGTGAAGAAAAGAAAATGTTAGAAGGCTTGTAAAAGTGATAACATGATTGTGCTTATCGCGGTGATGCTTGTGGTAACGCTGATATTGACAGATGTTTTCCCTCTTGTTAAATGGACTGGTCACATGTATGGATAGTTTTAAGACTTCTAATTTTCATTATATTTTTATTCCTAATATTGAGTATTCCCAGTGTTCAGTCTCTCTATTGAAGTAGCTGGGAAAGCTTATACTTCTTTGTACATACAAGTACAAAAGTACTCTTAGCATCTTAGAAGTTCTGAATGGGCTGATGTTGAGCTAACTGTATTTAAAAGTGATTGTTATTTTCCTTGAGGAGAACACTATCAGAAGTAATCAGGTGCCAGGGGGGAAGGCCATGTAACTTGCTTGAGCACACACACTGCATACCAGTGAATGAGACACATGCACAGTCTTAAAAATATATTTTCTGACTTCCATTTACTCTTCAAACACTGCTATGCAGAACCACTGGCAGCTCTTCTTAACAGGGCTCCGGGAGGTGGAACACTGAGATTAGTGATTGTTTTTTATTAAGTTTCTGGTGCTAATAATTTACAGAATAAAAGCTTAGTGGTGGTGGTGCAAGTACAAAGAACCCAGAGTGTATTTTAAAAAGTCATTATTTTTGAGGTGCTGGGAGAGTTGGCTCATGATTTTGGAATGTGTGCTGTTAACAAGGCCTTCTTTGAAGAACTCTCTGTAGCCCAGTGTTAAAGGCAGTCAGAGACTAACCATAATTAATACAGCCTTTCAAATTAGTGGTGAAATTCATCAGCCAGTTCCAAAATTTGACCTTTATATCGCACTAATAATGAAATACAACCTCTTTTTTTTTCTTATTTAGTAAGAGGAGAATGAAATGCTCTGACTACATTCATAAAAGAGGTGATGAAAAATGAGTATGAGGTAATGGGAGGCACTAGGCTGGATGGTATTACCTGCATTGAGTGGTGAAAGAAAGGTTGATGCAGCGTCCTAAAGTGTAACTCGGTCCGCGTGCAATAAGCAGCTGGCCGCATGGGCAGAGCAGTTCGTAGGGCAGATAAAAATACCTTTAAATATGGGATGTGTGCCGTCCTTACAGACAGCCCTTGGAGGGGCCGGGTGGGACTCCCTCCTCCCTGCTGCTTTCCGTCCGGAGCAGCGTAGGGGCTGCAGGGTTTTTTGGTGGCTTTAAAGCAGAAAGCAGATTTCGTGGAGCGTTCTGGCCTCCCGTGTGCTGCGTTTTAGCCGGACTGCGGTGTGTGAGTCAACTTCTCGGCCAGCGGCCCTCCATCCTGTGCTGCAGCGACCTGTGCCCGGTGCCGCCGTGCTGCTGGGCTCATCCTGCGCTGCACGGCGCAGCGCTTAGCGCTTAATGGCATCATATCTGATGCTCTCATTGCTACGCGGGCTGGAAGTTTTATTTAAAACTCGGCGAACTGCAGACGGCTTTTCGTACTCCCGTACAGTTTGAAGTAGGGGTGCGGATGGGCTGGAAAGGGGCCTTTCGCTGGCCGGCCGAAAGCAGCCGCGGGAAGTTAGGGCGGCTCGCGCCGTCCCTTTCCGCGAAGGGACCGCGATGGCAGCGCGGTTCCCGTGCGGGAGCCGGGCCGGGGGCGGCACGGAGGGGTCCCGCCATGAGGGGTCCCGCCATGAGCGCCCCCCGCCGGCGCGCCCGCCCGGCCCCGCCCCCGGCCCGCCGCCCGCCTCCGCAGTCAGCGCGCGCCCCCCGGGCCCTGCGTCAGCAGGAGGGCGCGCGGCGGCGGCGGGCTGGCGGTGCTGCCGCCCGCAGCCGGCACCATGCTCAGCCTGCAGGACTCGCTCTTCTTCGAAATTAGCATCAAGTCCCTGCTCAAGTCCTGGAGCGGCGGCGGCGGCGGTAAGTACGGCGCTGCGCCGGGGGCCGCGGCCCCGCGCCGGGTCGGTCGGCTTCCGCGTGTTGTCGCGTGGAGCCGAGCCGAGCCGTGACGGCGGGTTTGGCGGTCCCGTGCCGGGGCGAGGCGTGCGGGTCGGCCGGCCGGCGCGTGGGACGGGGCACGGAGTGCCGGCCCTTACGTAACCGAGCTTTGGGAGTTTTGGCGTGAGGCGCTAATTTGGGCCGCGGTTATCCCGAGCTGATGGGGCTCCTCGTGTCCTTTGCTGCCCGACATGCGCTGGGGGTGAACCCTGCCGAGCCCCGCGTGCTTCTGAAGCGGGAGCCTCTGTCCTTAGGCTGAGGGTGCTGTGGTTGCGCCTTGGGGCGATCGTTGCAGCTGCAGAAGGCGCAGGCTGTGCTGTGAGCTGCCCAGTCGCAGCATCTCGGACTGGGCTCCCACTGAGATGTTCTGGCTGAGGAGGGCCGTGGCAGCGGGCAGGGGCAGCCACGCTGCCCTTGTCTCACCCCAGCCACAGCCCTCGTGCAGGGTCACTGCTGCCCGAGCATGGCTGATATAGAGTGACGGGGCGACCAGGCTACGTGTTTCCCAACGCCCCGTGCCTTGTATTTGTAACAGCAAAAGAACAGCTGAAGCAGGCGGCATCCTGTGTTTCGGCTGGCTGTGAGCTCTGTGAGGTGCTGCCCTAGGCTTTCCCTCACAAGCACTCCTCTGGAGCTGCTGGGATTTGTGATCCACACACGTTCTACTCAGTATGACTGGTAAGAAATTGGTGCTGTGTTTGTCAGCTGGGGGTGTGCAGGCACCCGGTGTGCCCCAGCAGCACTGGCATGGTTTGCTTCTGGCACTGATGCTGAGATCTGTGTTTTGGACTGGCAACCTCCAGGCTGACAGCTCTTATGTGAGCGTTTCAAAGCTGACATCCTTCTGCTGCTTTAGTGCATGTCTCGGGGTTTAGCTGTTCCAGGTTCTGCTTTGTACTTTATGGTTAACTGATGTTCTTGCCTACTTGTAATAACTGTAATTTAGGCATATATTTCACAGTACGAGTTGAAGATGTCATGAAAAGGATCATGAATCCCTGAGGTTAATTTTACTGATGTGTATAATTTCCAACTTGAAGCAGAACATGGGGTGCATTCGGTTGCAACTAATTGAGTCTGTAGCTGGCTAAATAAGTGCTGTGTCAATAAGGCAAACTGCAGGCTTGTGATCAGACAGCAGTGCTGGCTGTGACAGGGCAATGATGCTAACAAAAGGTACGTGAAGAGAGGCTACACAGCATCGTGCTCCCCCTGTGCCCTCTGCTCTGTGAGCAGCATCTCCCCAGCCCTGCCAGGAGGTCGGAAGGGGCTGTGCTGCTGCACTTCAGCCCGCATTCCTCACCGTGGTGGCTCGGCTCATGTGAGTGGGCATGGTTACAGCTGCAGCTGGGCACAACCCCGAGCTGTAACTCACACCCAGGCCACTCACTTTCTGTCCCCCAAAACATTTTCCGATCAAGTGATGCAGTGTGTGCAGAGCAAGGAGTTACGTAATATTTATGTTGAGCATGTGCTTGGAAATTCAATAAACTCGCATCTGCTGAGGGATTATGTAAGAAAGGTTTCTCCTGTGTTTTCTTAAAGAATTTTTAAGTAACTTGAGAACACTGTACACGGATGAATATCAGAGCAGGAGTGCACGTGCTTGCACACATTTATATAAGCACTCATAAAGAGCTCCCACAGACCCCGGCTGAGGGCTTGCTTAGCTGGCACAGTGCTGCTGCAGTGCTGGCCTGGCCGAGGTTTTATTGTAGTTGATCTTTCTTCTTTCATTGATAACAATGAAGTGACACTTGTATGGCCTAGTTTTAGAATGCTGTCCCTCTGCCAACAATTTTAGGCATTACTTCTTTTTGAAGGGAATCAGGCGTGGCCTTTTAAACCAGTGCTGTAGGGAGGGTGTTCCTGCCCAAGGATTGTTTGCTGCAGTGATGGATGGAATGGTGACTTCATGTGAGTTGTTTTTGGGTTGCGTATCTAAGGAGTCATAGTCATAATAATGCATATGAGTCCTAAAGGGGAAAAAATGTGTGACGTTAAAGTTATGGGTCCTGTTTAGCTTGTTGAAGGATGTAGCTGCAGTCTGTGGAGTGATGCTTCTGAGGTTTCTAGTTCTGCAGCAGGAGGGAATGTAGTTACAGTTATTTACATCAGCTGGTATGAGAAAGCACTCATATTTTGTCCACCAACCCTTTGTTTGATGGAGGTCTGGATGCTACGAGAAGCACCTTTGGCAATACCATACACATGTTCCAAAGCCAAAAGCAGTGCTGCCTACAAAGAGAAGCAGTGTGCAAGGGTAGTCTTTCTCCAAGATGAGTTGTGTATTTTCATGACAGTTCTGCATGTATTTCTGGAGCTTGTGGTTAGCTTCCCGCTGAGCACCATCCCTTGCTGCTTCCTACAAGGTCTTCTGCGTTCCTGATACCTGCCACAAGGGTCATCTTGTCAAATTCAGAAGTAACTAGTTATTTCCAGAGAATGAAAATAGAGATAAAAACTATCCATTGTTTCTCTGGTAGCAAAGGCATGGGTTTTTGTTTCTGTGTAAGTTGTTGTGGTGTGTCTGTTCAGCAGACAGAGCAGGGTGTCTGCCCTGGGTCTGTCTGACAGTAAGTCCGTGTACTCAGGTGGGTATCTCTGTGTTGGGGGTGGCTCGTGGGATTCTTGGTGTCGTTTTACTCACTTTGGTTCAGGAGTGAAAGTTCCTGGAACCTGGAAATGTACAAACCATGCTGTGGCAGGAAGGCATGCTGGATCTGTCCATTAGCTGCTTTTGAAAATGTATTCTAAAACCAGAAAGAAATGAAAGAAGGCAGAATGAAGGTGAGTTAGCAGAGCTCCATCTGCTGAGCACTGGCAGGTAGCTTGGAGCCATCTGCCTGCTGATGGGGTGAGATCACGTGGGCTCAGGGCTGCTCTCCTTCCCAAGGGTTGCCTGACTGAAGCACGCTTTCTCTGTTACCAACAATAAATGGACTTCTGGCTCTCAGGAGAGGTACTGCTCCAATACCACTCTGTTGAACAAGTTTAATGTAACAGGCGTGTTTTTGCCCTGTGGCTTTTCATCTCATGGCAGATGATACGGCGTGCTTTAACTGAGAAGGATGACATCACCTCAAATTGCCGTAACAGGAACATGTATAGGAAGGGAACGTCTGAGGAACTGTAGGACAAACGTTCTGTTGTTGGCCCTGTCCTTTGGGAGGAGATGGCTGAGGGCTACTGTAGAGCTGGGCATGCGCTTGCCAGGAGTGCAGCTTTGCTGCTTCTGCTGCAGCTTGCTTCTGGATTGAGCTATTTAAAGCAATACATGTACAGTTTGTTAATACTTCAAGAATCATTGCTCTGATAAATTTCTACTTTCATCCTCTGTAACTGTTAGACTGCAAAGAAAAATGAAGCATAGGAGGAGGAAGGAATTTTGAGATGCTACATGGTTGTTTCTGCTCCAGAATGTCCTTTGGGGCAGTAGTGTGCAGGGGTAGCCCGGGAAACCTGCAGGCATTTCTAATGGCAGGTGTATGTTACAGTAGCAAAATGTGTGGTATTTCACTATCAAGAGAGATCTTATTTTCATGAGATCATTTCTGTTATCTTTTTAAGTAATATTGAACAGATTATTAACTTTATTTCTCCAGCATTAAACATCCCAAATAATAATGCTCAATCTTCCTGAAGGAAATGTTTTGTTAATTGTCACCATGACTTAAAAAAGTCATGATAGTAAGTATTCGTATACTGAAACTCCATAGATTATGTCTGAGGAATGTAGCAATTTCTGTAATTTCTATCACTGTATCTCCCAGAATGGTTTTGGTATGCTGGAAAGTGATACTTCAAAATAAAAAATGAATTCAAATTTCTGATAAGTTTTGAAAGTGGTACCAGATTTTGTACATTCTGGTTTGTTTTAATTTAACTGTATTTTCTGACAGTAAATGTAATTACAGATCTGTCCTGTACTGCTGAAGCAGTAAGTTTGTTTACCGTAGAGAGAGGCTTACAATGGCTTTGCCACAGGCTGTTAGTTGTCATGGTAAAGCAAAGTTATGGCAGTAGTTAACCACCCAATAAAATGTGAACTGATTTCTGCATTTTGAGTGAAAAGGGATTATGGAATGTAGCCTCAGTATTTGGCCTTGTTTGTGAACTTTGGTGGCCTCTAATGATAGCCATTTGCACAGCTGGAGTACTTTCAGCTGAATGAAGTGATACTAATGTCATATATAGTAAAATCTTGTGTATCAAGAACAAGGACTATTTAAAGTTTTTTTTGTTTTGTTTTGTTTTGTTTTTTTTCCTAGAGGTAAATAAACAGGCTGGCAGGAGGCTGCTAGATGTAAGATGATTCAAACCAGTCAAATCATCAGTACCACCCACAGCTGGAAAATAGATGCTCCCAAGTGAAAGTCTCCAAGGTGTCAAACTTCTAATAGTTTTCTATTAGGTGTTGGAGAGGTGAGCTGGATGAGCATGGACAACATTTCACCCCATGTCTGAACCCACAAAAGTGGCTTTGGTCCAGCTATGCAGCCGTGTCACCTTCTTATCTGCCACCTGTGGTGCTTGTCTCATCCTTTTAGTGTTGGGGTTTGAGTCATTAGATCAGCAGAAATTTTCTTGCGATGTTGGAGAAAGTTTTTCTTTTATTTAATGAACCGAACAAGAGTTATGTTGAAGCAAAGGTAGGTGGAGCATGGGCTGGTATGGAGGAAGGGCCAGGGCTGGCTGGCCATGAGTATGATGGTGAATGCCTCTTTTGGTGTCTGGTACATCAGTTCAGCTGGGCTGTGGAGCCTTGCTCCCATGTGGGCTGCACACAAGCTTCCTTTATATTTGCTCATTTTATTTCTGCATGACTGTGTGAATCTTTTTTTTTTCCATAACTTTCACTGAACACTTACATTGATGTGTGTATTTTTTTTTCCTTTTTTTTTTTTTTTTTTTTTGCTATATCTGTTTGATGCCCGCAGTCTGTACTTTAAAACTTGATGGAAATTTGATGTAGATTGGATGTAAGGACCTGGAGGCTCATCAGAGAAGGGTATGTGACCAGATTTTTAGAAATCATAAGTAGATGAGGATACAAAATATTTTGCGCCTTAATTTTGAACTTTTAAAAATGTTTTTACGGAAAACCTTGAATTATGATTTCTTTTGAAGATGATGTCATATGTGGTTCTTCATATAAATTTTTAAATAAGCTGCTTGCATTCTAGTAAGTACGATATGTGTTGGGCCATGCATTATTTATTTTCATCAGGCATAGATATGCTAGAATGAGCTTTCCTTTAGGGCATTCTTTCTATTAAAACAATATACTTCTGCTAAACCCATAACTCAACTGGATTTTGTAATGATTCAGACTGCAGAAGAGAATGCTATTGAAAGGAGAAAGTGCCCCACATACAAACCCCTCTGTCAGCTGCTATTGCTAGAATAAACTGCGTGCTCTGCATGAACTTCAGGAAAGCTCCAGATAAACCAACTGCAGCAACCCATATCAAATATCCCATTTCTGCTGACTTCCTTTTTTTTTAAACTCTTGCTCTGCTGATTTTGTATTTGAGGGGGAAAGGTTCAGACACTGGAAATGTAACATTTTTTAAGAGATCACTGTATTTATTTAGAAAAGTGGTCGAAATCTTCAGAACGCAGTAGAGCAGAAGTATTGTGTTTGCTGTATTATATGCAGTCGGCATAGTGTGGCAGTTTTCCCTTGTTTAAAGAAAAACAACATATATTCCTTACATGTTAAGAAAGTATTATGATGGTAGTCAAAGGGAGCTTTTAAATTCAGTTAGATACACTGCAAAATAAAGTGAAAATAGAAACTTCAAGAGGAAAAGGTCATTCTAAATCAAAAGAGGTACCTGTAACCTAAAGTATATAGGGCCACGCTGCTTTAAATAAGAGTTAAATAAGAGTTAAATAAGAGTTGTTTGAACTCTGACATTCCTAGTGCCTGTACTAATGTAACGAGAAAAGCTTTACATTTTTGCCTGTGTTTTGGGGAGAAAATGGAGGGAAATTTAATGAAACACAATTTTGGATTATAAACCGCCAGGCTGCAATAACAAGAAAATAGATTGTTAAGGCATAGAGTTCCATTATTTTAGTGGTTTAACATTGGAATATTAATTATTGAGGTATTAAGGTATAGAAACAAATCATACCATTGACTTTGTATTGATAAATCTTATTAGGCTAATCCAGAAACTATGGACCAATCAAGAAGTAAATATGGAAATGGTCAGAGTGCTGAATTATTTATAACTGGAAAATGCTTCAGTACAGTTACAGAATTGAATTTTTTTCATGACTCTTTAATTATTTACATCAGCCTTTAGACTTGGTGCCATAAATTGGTATAGTTAAAAGCAAACAATACACGTAGGACAAATTTTCCTCATTTCAGAGTAAATACTGAATAAATAATACTTTAAAGCAGTGCTGGAAAACAACAAGCATATAACTGAAAACAAAAATCTTCACTCTTTTCTCATTCTTCTGCTAAGAATGAAGAATTTGATAACCTAAAGAGGAGAAAGTACATTTTTTTAAGATTTACGTAGCTTCAGTAGCATTCACTGTTCAATAGGCATTTGGATCTTTAACTTTTGGTTAGCCCTGGAGCAGTCAGGCAGTTGGACTGGATGGTCTTTGAAGGTGGTTCCAACTGAGCTACTCTTAAGTGTATATAGAAGTAAACTGCTCTGAGAGTTTAAATAGAAAGAAGACAATAAATAAACAAACTACATAACCTTTTGAGCTTCTACAGTATTTTGCTGTTGTTAAAAGCAGCAGTATTTATAGGTTTCTTGCTTCAACAATGTGTTCAAGTTCCAGAATTAGTTGATTGCTCAAAGAGATTCTAGGAAAAGGTGTCATACATGACTCCTCTGGTTCTGCCCGTTGGGCACAGCTGCCATGTGTATGGGGTATTTTCAGCATTACTTATGAAACATCCTTTGTAGCCTATGAGCCTATGTAGCCTAGAGATGTATTAGTGCCTTGAATACTTGCAAGTCAATACCAACTAATTAATGGATATTACGAAGAAATGTTACATCACAATGTGTAAAGCAGTGTAAGTAGCTCTATGAATTGTAATTTTCTTCCTTGTTCATCATCCCTATGTTTTTACTGCTGAGCTAGAACTTGGAGGAATTCCTGATCTGAAGGACTTGTTTGTGAACTGCTGGTGCATTTGGGTTACTGTTCAATATCAGCTTAGCTGGTCTTAACGCAGAGCTGGTGTTAAGCTTAGGAAATAGAGTGTCTGACATCTCAGTGGAAACCTGTCTCTTTTCTCTCTTTGACATCTTGTTTGTGCCAGCTGTCAGTGGGGCATAGCAGTTGGGCCAAACATCACCAGATTTGTACTGTTCTTTCAGCTACAAATGGGGTCTTGTCCTGGAAAAAAGGCAGGCTGGCAACTGAGGCTTCATTTTTATGACAGCAAAGAAGAAAAAGGAGGAAGCTAGCCCAGTTGTACTGAGATCTGGCTGAGAAGTTCAAAGTTTTTTGGGTAGCTATTTGGGATACAAAAACTTGTGACAGACTGAATAGGGATATTAAGGTAGGCTCTTGTGTTCTACTTGCAGGGACGTTCTTACCTTTTGAACTCTCTTCAGGGAAAAAAAAAAAAAAGAAAAAAAAAAAAGGTAAGAAATTTGCTGCCAGAAGTGCATGGCTGCATGGCTAAGACTTCAAGGTCTTTCTTCTTTTTTCTCTTCTTAAATAACTGTAAATTAAACAGACAAAAACAATCGGAAAGCATGCTTGATGCTGTAAGTATTCCTTTGCAGGGCAGAAAACAAACCATATCCTAAAACTAGTTAAATAAATAAATAAATTATATTAAGTAAAACAGTATAAGCAAGACCAGGTTTCATAAACATGGTGAAAGGTAACCAAAAGGAAAGTGTTTTTACTCTTAGAATTTTCTATAACATATGCCAGTGTAGTACTGTTCAAAGGATTGTTTGGACATATATATATGTATGTAAGTACAAGATTTTTGCCTCGAAGGGAGGTACTGTAAACTGAAAAGCTAAATGTTCATCTTGAAAAGGCCATCAAGATGGCAAGCTGTCTTATCCAATAGGGTAGAGGATGGCAGAACAGCTGAAGAGTGTTTAGACGTATTTTTGGTAGCAACCCTTGTAGGAGTTCACTATCTAATATGTGGGGTAGGGTGTGAAATAGACAACTGAGCATGAAAACTTTTTGAGACATACTGAACTAAGGATGAATCTCATTGGTACCAAAACTCACTGCACCTGAATGCTGTTTTCCTCTAGTAAACTGTGCTGGGCTTGGGTAGAGATTATGCAGGTTTTCAGAGTCAAACATGCATGCAGTACTTATTCTGAAGACCTGAAGTGAAGAAGTACTGCTTCCTTAGTTGATTTTAACATAGGTACTGTTTTACTAGGTTTAGCATTGCACTTTTTTAGTTCTTTCTCAAGGTTTATTATCTCTTCTTTACTACTTTTAAGACCATGTACATTAGTGGTCCCATGAAAAATGGTACCATATCCTTTGGAGTAATTTGGTTTTATATTTACAGTTTTAAGGTTATTAAGACTGCCAGCAAGTGACAATCAAGATTGTATAGCTTTAGCTCTTTCAGAGCTAGGTGCCCAAGAAAGTTGCTGAAGAGCAGGCCAATCTCTCATTTGCTCTGGACAGGATTTTCTCAGGCATCCAATAGGCACTCATCATCTGCTTGACTTCTGCCACTGAGATATTTGTAAGCACTGATAATATTCCCCCCAGCCTTCTGCAGGCTGAACTGCTCCAGTTCTCTTAGCCTTTTCTCATGAGGGAGAAGCTCCAGGCCCCCCAGTCTTTGTGGCCCTCCAATGGACTCTCTAAAAGTTCTCTGTCTTCCTTGATCTGGGGAGTCCAGAACTGGACACAGTACTCCAGGTGTGGCCCCACCAGGGCGGAGTAGAAGGGAAGGATCACCATCTTCGACCTGCTGGTCATGCTCTTTTTAATGCACCCCAAGATACCATTGGCTGTCTTGGCCACAGGGGTACATTGGTGGCTTATGGACCCATGCTTGGTGACCCATTGGCATAATAGAGCATAGTGAGGCGTTGCAAGTTCTCATATGCATCCATGGTTAGAAATATGTTGGTTTTTTCCCCTTTGTTTCTCTAACCTATGTTTCTTATCATATGCAGCTGCTCTAGCCAGGGTATTGGTAACAGATTTCTAGAGATTAAACGTTCCTCTCTCTGTGTTATATCTGTGATGTAGCAGTGTGTGAGCCACATTGAGCAGACTGCTTTCAGCAGAAAAAAACTTATATCTGTTGTGGGTCTGGGGAACTTCCAGTCAGCCCTGTAGCAAAGTAGATTTTTATGGTGTGACAAAAAGCATCTTGGTATTTTATGGTGATATCAATATGGGACCATACAAACTTAAATGCCATGTCAGTGAGGAAAAGATGAATGATGAGCTTTGGACATGGAACTCCAGTTTCTAGGGCACTGACTTGCAGCATAACTGAAGGGTGACTGAGGCTTGTTCCATTTCATGGCTTGAGTTGGTCCCATTCCAGATGTCAGCACTGAAGCACTGTTTGTGGCACTATGGTCAGTCTCCAGGCCCTAATCCCTGCTGAAATCCATAGTCACTGCAGCACAAACAATGTGCTGGCAGCTGCCAAGCACAACTTGTTTTCCTTCCTCTATGCTTGTGATCCCCTGCAAGCAGAGTTGTTCTCATCTTATTAATGAAATCTCTATCTTACTACTTAAGAATGATAAATGAAGTAGTGCATTTTCTTAGAGTACATGCAGATTTTCCCAGTGTCTCATGTACTGCTGAGGCTGAGGTTCAAATTCTTCACCAGAAAAGACAGTGTTTCCAGCACTGAGTAGGAATATTTGAGCAACATGTTAAAACATTTTTGGTAACAGTATAGCAGAACAAGGGTGTAACAATTATCACCTCATTTTTAGGTATGCTAGTATGTTTATATGTTGCAGTTTAGGAGATGAGAGCATTGCCTGGTGATCTGCACTACTTCTGGTCAGTAACCTCAGTGATGTTTTTTTTCCTTCATGTAGCAGTAGTGAAGATATTTATGGGTTACACAATTGCATTTGTGATGTCCTCTGCTAAGTAATCCCACTCTGTTTCTAAACAGGGCAGCACTCTGGAGAATTTGTAAAGCAGAATCTTAGTAGTTATGTTTTTTTTTTGTTGTTGTTTGTTTGTTTGTTTTTTCTGGTAGATATCTTTTTTTTTTATATTTGTAGAAAACTAGTCTTCTAAAATATCACTCAAATATTGTTGCTGCCATTAATGGCCATTGGTATCAGTGCATGTGACTTGTATGGCTGAATGCTGAGTAACTTTTCAAGCCTCAAAACCTCATACTGATATAATGTTTGCAGTTTTGATGTAGCTGGGATTCACTTGTCCTACCTCCTTACAGGGTGCTTTTTTTTAAGATCTGGATTTAGATATCAACACATGTTTATTACTGTGTATCATATGAAAGACTTCAAAATAGATGTTACCTGTCTCTTGTTATTTTTCTGATAGACTGGATGTTTTCTGCTTTGTTGTTGTTATTGTTGTTGTTGTTTTTCCCCTAAGTCTTCCTACAAAAATGGGACTAATGCTATTAATTACTGTCAGTAAGCAGTGTAGGAAATAGCATCACGACATTGTATAAACCATGTCACAAATGTAAATATGGGAACTTGTAAGAGGGGAAGGTGATGTTGTTTAAAATAAAAACTGAGTTTTCACTCATTCACTCTGTCTTACAAGCTCCAGGTAGTGTGTGCAGGACAGGAGTGTTCAGTGCACCTGGCCAGCAGTAAGGCACCATGATGCTCATGTCCAGCTGTTACGTCCAGGATCCATTACTGTGACATGGTAGGTAAGGGTGCCTCATACCATGTCACTGACTTCATGTCTCCTGGATGATTCTCAGGTTGTAAACTACATAAAATTTTGGATATGTTTTCAAAGCTGACAGTGATCACTGTGACCATCCTGTTCCACCCCTATAACTCACTACCAATCATTATGGTTCTTTGTGGACAGATCAGGGTGGATAGTGAAGTTGCAGATAGATGTGCTGGGGTCTCCGTGACCTGTTCACATGGTTGCCAATAGCACCAGCCACTCCGAGACCCCCTTTCCCCCTGCTGTGAGCTCCTCTGGTACTTCCACACCCTCAGTTCATACTAACCTGAGCCTCTCAGTTGCAGTTCTCTGTGACCATGCACTTAGATGCTTTTTAGAGTTCTTAAGAATGTATTGAAACCAGATGAAAGCTCTTACTTTGGACAAGGCAAAAGTCTGAAGTCAACTAGAAATGGGTAGGAAGTTTTAAGTGGAGGCTGGGAAATCTAGGAGAAAAAAGCTTTTTATTTTGCCTTTCAGTACAGTACAGCTAAAATCTTTTAAACAACCAGTTTAACCATGCATTTTGGAGTTTTGTGGACAAGCATATGATAGCCTCTTTTTGTTTCAGATGTGACTAGCCTTCTCCCCAGCATCTGACAAAGAGGCTGTTAACTTTGAAAGCTTTGTGTGTTTACAGTGACTAAGAATAACTCTGTACCACACTTGGTATTGTCTTCTTACGGAGGTCCAGCTCTAGCGCTGGGTGCGGTTTGCATGCCATGTGAGAATTTACAGCTTGTCTTGTGCCCTGGCATTGTTACTTTCTCTGAAGACTCAAAGCCCTGAAGCTGGTTGTCTGTTTTCTAAGAAGTTGCAAAACTGCACATTCTTACTGGTTCAATTTACTTTTATTTGTACTAAGTGTTGAGAAATTTCTTCAGAAGATCCAGTAAGAAGTATTAGTGTCTCATGCTTACTGATGTAAGAAGATCTTTAAGTAGGGCTTCTTTAGAACTCAGTGCTGTATCGTACTGTTACACCAAGACTTCAGAAGTGCAGAGGAATGTCAAAACACAGTTGCTGATCATAGAAACAAAGTAAGTTTGTATTAGCATCCCAGGGTGCAGTGCTCAGTCATCTAGATATTTCCTAATTTTCACATTCAACAGATTTTTTTTCCCACAAAAACAAACCTGAAAATAAACATTCAACAGCCTCACCAGCTCTGAAGTTGATTTTGCTGTTGTCCTGTGGAGTTCAGTGAATGAAAGGGAGTACATTTGGGAAACAGAAACACACAAAAGACTACAGCTAATTTGAAAACATTGACTTTACAAAAATCTTGTGAGATCTGCACGTGTCATCACAAGGAAATGTATGCTGTAGTTTAAAAATAGCCGCCTTATGGGTGTGCTAACTCTGCTTGTGTCAGAAACCAAAACAAGCAAGTGCTGAATTCTCAGAAAAGCTGACATTTTCTGCCCTGCTGAACTTTATTTAGGGAACTATGTTGTTTTCCCTTCCCTTCCCTTCCCTTCCCTTCCCTTCCCTTCCCTTCCCTTCCCTTCCCTTCCCTTCCCTTCCCTTCCCTTCCCTTCCCTTTTTTTTCTTCTTTTCCCTCTCTGGATAGTTCAAGTTAGCTGCTTACCTAGCTCCGCAAATGTCGCATCTTATTGTTTTTTCCTTCTCAGTGAACTTAGGAGAATATACTGTTGTGTTGGTGTTTTTTTTCTCCTTCAACTTAGCAGATTGAGTTAGTCTTCAGTGGCTTACTTTTCAGCTTGTGTGTTCACCTGGAGGACTGGAAGGTTAAACTGACAGAAGCAGAATGGAGATGGATTGTTCTTTCCTGAAACTGATACTTGATGCATGAGTGTTGCCCTAAACCTGATTTGTGTGTGCTGGAGCATATTCTACTGCTCAGATCTGTTGACTTGTTTTTTTGTTTGTTTTTTTTGTTTTGTTTTTTTAAGCCTGGAGTGTTTTGCACTTCAATTTTCAAATTATGTAACAATATCAGAAATATTATTAAAATGTTTCTGGTTGCTTCACTAGGCAGTTACTATAAAAAATGGGAAAATGTTATTTAAATGAACAAGGCTAAAGCAAAGTGTCCTCAAGCTTTGTAGAAATAGTTTTTATCTTACGTACTACATATATACATATATACTTATATACTTACATGGAGCAGTTGAAAAGCAGATCACTTTGTTTCTTTATAGATTACAAAGAGAATGTATAATGCCTGATATGAAGTTATTGGCTACTTTACAACCGATGCTCCAGAGTTTTTTTCCCAAATCTCTTTTTACAACAAAGCTGCTAATATTCATTACTTCTAGCACTGACTCAGGAAAGGTATCAGATTGACATTAATGAGATTAATTGAGGATAATGAAGAAAAGTCTTTTCCTTTTTCTACAAGAGGCTGGAATTGCTCGTTTCTCACAAGCAGGGAACAAGGAGGAGGAGGAAGAGGGATATAAAACCAACTACCTTGGGTTGTGCAGGACCAGGAAACTCCTTGCAAGCTGGCTTCTGCCACTGCCCTGAAATCAGACCAAACACAATTTGCCAGGCATTTTGTCACTGTTTTGTCTCAGTACAATGGATCAATAGGGTTTTTTTAGTATTTGCTTGTAGATTGGGTTCATAGAGTGTGGTTGGTTTGTTTGTTTATTTAATATCCTTAATGCTGCAGAAGGAGGGTGGGGAATTCTGGTTTTCCAGAGAAAAGTGAATGAATTACAGAAGCTGAAAAAAGGGCATATTTTTTCTCTTCACCTTTTAGTGCAGGCGAGCTTATGGTAATATTGACTTTGTTGCTTGTGGCAATTTCTTTCTTTTTTTTTTTTTTGGTAATATATGTACTAATATGTTAAAAGGAAACAAAATTTCATCAAGGATGATTGTTAGAAATAAGCTGTCTGTGCAGCCATATATCAGTGTGTTTCATCCACCACTTCCTTTTTCAGGTACTACTACTTAAAGCTTTACATGTAGAGTTTAGTTTGTGCTTTCGCTCCTTATGTAGTGAGCATACAATAGAAATACAGTAGATATTTAGAATAAATTCAATCTTGTCATTGCTATGGAAATGTGTTTTCTTAACTTACAGAACAGTGTATATGGAAATCTGGGACCCTCTTTCCTTCTCTTTTCTGTCCTGACTGGTTTATCTTCCCACATCTGCCTTTGCCTCCTGTATGCTTTTTCATTTAACATAATTTATCCAAGTACTGATGGCTTTTTTTTTTTTTTTTTTTTTTGGCCATTGTCGGATCTGATTTAGTTCAGAATTTAGAGGGAGCTTCTCCAGTGATCACAGCATCAATATGTTTCCAGCCTGATACAGCCTTCAGTGTGAAAACCTGCAAAGGAAGAACCAGATTTCTCTGTTAGCAGCAAGTGTTTCATTCTCTGCACCCCTGCAGGCTGAACATACTTACTGTACTGAGTAGAAAAGGTGTGGGTGAGAAAGGCAGTGTATCTAAGTTCACCTGCAAACTTCCCTCTCACTTGAGATGCTAGAAGCTGACTGTTCTTCTGCAATGCTCAAATGGAACTAGAAGAAACCAAACCAAAGCTGGGAAGCTTACATTTGCTCTGTAAGAATCTGCATCTGGAAACTTTATTTGAAAGAGGAAAGAGTTTGCAAGTGGCAAAATGCTGGAGAACACTGATAGAAGCTATAGTATTATGCATGCATCTTAGATTCAAGTGGGTACTTAGTTTTTGGGTTCATATTGGTGAAGTTTGGTTAAATGCTGCAACCATAACAATGAATTGTGGGATTATATCAAAATATTCATCTTTTATATAGTTGAGAAAGTTCTTTTAGCTTGTGTTTGTAGAGAAGAATTTGATGGTGTGAATAGTTGGAATCAATGCCAGATAGCTTGCTACCTGAGCTGACCTTCCAATTGTCTTCTTGACTTCAAGAGTTAGAATTGAATGGAATAAGGACATGTCTGCAGGGCTTTCACAGGCTATAGCCTCTGCTGTTAAGTGTTGTCTAAAAGTGCTGTCTAAAAGCCCTAAAACCATAGCTGGTATGGCAATGAACCTGTGCTAATAGTTCCCTTTGAAAGTGAGGGAATACTGCTAGCTTAGACCTCTTGGGAGCTCAGTTTACATTTTCCTGAGGGCAGGTGGATTAGAAGAACCAAAGTAACAAGCCAAAGTTACACCATTCTGTCCCTGCTTTTCTTATTTAAAGGAAAATTGTAATCATGACTTCTGTTGCAGTAATGATTTTAAATAAGACATAAACATGAGATACAGCTCTTTTAAATGCCTTAAGCACTTCTGCAATTCAATCACATGGGAATAGAATCACTTCTTCGCATTGTTACTGTAGGTGACTTATGCTGTAGAAGCCCAGTATTGAGATACAGGAACAAGTATTTAAAAACAAAAGTGTTGTTGTTTTTTTTTTTTTTTTATTTTTAATTCTTACTTTGTTACTGTTTTGAGGGAATACAAAATTTGTAACTAAGTAGAACTTGGTCAGTTATACGTGCCCAGTTATTACAGTTTAATATTTTGAAGGAAACTGAGGTATTTAGGATATGTTCTTGACACAGTGCTAGTGCAATGCCAGTGCAACTTGCTTTCCTGCCATTGTGCTACCTCCATAGGTGATGGTCTTGTTCTAGACTGGGGGCAGATGAAAGTGACAAGACAAACTATCTTATGCTTTATATATTTTTTAAGCTGATCTTACATGAGAACAGCTTTCTGAGAGTGAAACAAAGCTTGTTAAATATATTGGCAGTTTTGAAGTATGTGATGAAATGATTTTGATGACTTTCTGAGTAAAGGTTTCTGTGAAATTCAAAATACTTTTTCTTTAATGGAAGTGGTTTATCTGAGGAGGTCTTCTGTTCTGGCAATTCTTCTAGAAAAGAAATTATATAAACTGCAATTTTAGACAATTTAATGGTCAGAATTTCCTGATGTCATGCTGTAATCAAGAATGACTGGGCAAGACTTGAGGCAACTTAGTTTAAATCAATTTCCTCTTCCTCTGGACTGATCTTTGTGCTTTGTCATGTTGTTTTCACATTGTGTGTATATGGTTTGGTCTTTTGGCACCCTGTGCTATCCAACTTACCCGCAAATATCATCTTTTTTTTCCTGTCCAAATTGGCTAGCATACATGGCCTGCCATAGAAGGCCCTGTAAAATGATTGGCATAGTAACTTGTAATTCTTTGTGTGTGTGCTTGTAGCAATCTCCAGAAGTATTTCCTGTCTAGGTTCTAGCTTTTGTGATTTTAAAAAAAGTAAATATGGTAAAATTGGTTTGACAGACATTCTAGTGATATTTTTCTGGTTTTGTTTGTTAGATTTTCAATTTCTTCCTTCCAGAGATAGCTACTTGTATCATAGGCCTCACATTCTCCCCTGCCATCTCCTGCTGATTAGAATCATGTAGTGTGGGAGGTCAGCTGAGTTGCAGCAGGGGTCTTTGAGACTCAGCTTGTAGCAGCCTTTGCAGCTCTCCAGTCTGATGTTCTCGGAGGGTGGATTTTGAAAACCTGGCAACATCTGCTGTTCCACTCTTGTCTGGCTGCCCTAGGGGTCCAGGCACTGTCCTCATGGCAGAGCTGACCACTTTTTCAACCAGGATATTTCTTAAGAAAATTATTTCTGTTTTCTACCTTCCATAGGTAAAAAATACCTGCACATCTGATTTGGATGCTTGTAAGTGATACATGTGATTCTTCTTTCTGTTGAATCACAATCCCATATTTACAGTATGAGGATAACACGTGTTACTTTGCTGCTAACTTTAAAGAATTGTGGTGCTGTTTTTTTCTACCTGAGGGAAAGCTTTCCTTGGGGCTAAACACTCAAACGTGTCTTTTGAAATTGTGCTGCATTCCACAAATGAGAGAGGTTTAGGAAGAAGGTTTAGCTGGGTTGCTGCTTCTCACCTCTGTGCAAAGGTAAGGGGAATGACTAGCACAGTGCTTGTAAAGAAGTGGTAAAGCAGCATTAACTTGGGAAGACACTACTCCAGTTTCTCTCTTCTCATGTATCTAAATTTAAAGAAAAGAAGTACTTAAAAATAATCTTTCCAATTTGATCTTTGTAATTTATTTTGTCTTCTCATGTTCTGGAGTTTTGGAAAAGAAATAACCATTCTGCTTGGAGACTTCTCAAAATAAGTTGGGTATGAGACTGGAAGAGATGAAGTCCAGTACAGGAAACAGAATATTTACTGGTTAGAATTTGCTCAGCCTTTAAAGCAAGTAGGCAAGAAGAATTTCTTGTTTTCCTCGGTATGCTTCCCCAAAGGTGGTCTGTAAATCAGTACAAAAAAGGCAGAAAGCTGCTATGGAGCAGAGAATATAGCAACCAGAAAATATAGCATCTCCAGAAGATGTTGGTGAGAAGGAGTTTAGAAGGGAGTGAGAGCTCCTGTGATCTGTGTGTGTTTGACCCACAGGAGGCTAACTTAGATGCATCTCAGACCATGGTCATGGATGTGGAGATGTAGGAGAATTTTTTTTAACTTACTTTTATAAAGAAAAGCAGCACCTTGGAATTTGAAGTATTATTTTGATTTCTGTTCTTCTCTCTCTCTTTTTGGAGACTGTTTTGTTAGGTTTATAGACAACGTTATGCCAAGTGAAAATCTAAAAAATTACATGTTCTAAATTAAATTGTCAAGTTTTAACAGTAGTGGAGAAAAAGACTACTTTGGAACAGCAAAGCTGCCTAATTGTGAAGAACTTCAAACATAAGGATCATCAGTAGCAACTTGTATCTGCTGAGGGGTTGCAATCTGTCGCAGATAGCAGAAAGCTGGATATTGCATTTCAAAGACCTTATGCCTTAGAATTTCCTCTGTGTCTGTGTTGGCTTGGAGTAATATTTCTGTTTCAGTTTACTAGCAGAGGAGTCTTGTGTTTTGGGGAAAGTTAAGATAAAATTTCTTGCAGGTGTTTTCAGAGGCTGCAGGCAGAAAGCAAGGTTTGTGTGAGTACCTGTAGCTACAACATTGACAGCTACTCTTTCAGCTGAGTCAATTTTCTGTAGAAAAATGGCTTACGTGGTGAAACTTGAGAAGATTGCTGTGAGATTTTTGTTTTGTGTTCTTTGAGTCCTCTTGAAGACTCAGCTGTCATAGTACCAGTTTCCACAATACACTCAAAAAACTTTCTCTATTCCCTCCCAGAACATGCTTTTTGTTTTAGTCACATGCTTAGTCAGCAACTGCTAGAAATAAATGCATCTTCCATTGATTGATGTAAAATAGATGTATGTTTCTTTTTTCCTCGCTCTGGCTGGGATATCTGAAGCTCCTTAGATAAATTGTCAGTAGGGAAATATTTTTACTGCAGAGGTAAAAGTGCAAGTCCTGATTTGGAAGTGGAGGGGAAGTTATCAATATATGTATAACTTCCTGTCGCTGAAAGATTTGGCTTGGCTTTACAGGCATTACACTAGCTGTATGGTTGAACTGACTAGTTTCCTCAAGAACTGGAAGTGATTAAAATTAGTATATACGTATATTTTACGAGTCTGGAATTTCTTCTCTTTCTTTTGCTGTAATCTGTTACCACAAGTAACATTTTGCAGGTAAATGAGTGTTGATGGATGAAATCAATGGAGACAACTGGATAAATGCAGCATGATGCCCGGTGGGTCACTACAGCTATCTCAGTGCCATATTCCCTCTACCTGGAAGGCAGCCGATGCCGCTACACTGCACTGCACAGTATTTCTCATCCTTGACAGATGCAGAGGCTTTCTGCTGCAGTGCCCGACTGGAGCCAGCTCCGGGCTGTGTGATGCTGCTGAACCGAGGAGCCGCCCAGCACCGCGTGTGCAGATGTGCTGGCTGTGCATGAGGTCAGCTGGGGCTCAGTGCAGCTGGAGCTAATGGGCCAAGATATCCAACTTAGGAACAGGCTCCATGCAGTAGCACTAGTGGTGCATATTTGGACAAAACCAAGGAAGCATCACATGTTTGTGTAACCCAGGTAAACCAGCTGGATACCTGCTGTGTGCTCCCCTCACCGCTCTGAAAGCAAATTGATGTGACCTAAGTGAATATATCACCGACAGACATAGATCATTTAATGTATACTCCAGACTATTTAATTAATGCTATTTTTTAGTGTCTGCCCCGTAACTCATTTTTTTTCCCTTTTATTTACTGAGTTGTGAAATAGCACCTCCGTCAAGGGTGTACTGTATTTCTTTTGTCAGCAATTTGATTGGTTTTAGAATGGCTTTTTCTTTATATTTGATCTGTAGACCAGAGGCTGAAGTTTGGAAAGTGCATCTTTTATTAGAGAACTATGTGCTAAACACAGTTGTCTTCAGAAAAATGTTTGGCCATTTCTTTTATTCAAATAATGAAGCATGTTCATGGAAGATTTTTTTCACCGCTGTGAGTAAGGACACTTAGGAAATGGAAACTTGATGGTATAAAAGAATTGGAGAATTGAAAAAAGATGAGAAGGTTTTTTAATACGTCGCTGTAGAGAGCAGAATGCTGGTTTTGACATGGGAGACTTAATTTTTTGGCACTGCTCATGAAGTGTTGGGGTGACTATTGGGCAGATTAGATTGTCTCTATTGAGCATCAGTGTCCTTATTAGGAAATAAGTAGTTTCTCTACTTAAGTAAATGAAGAGTTGTCACTATGAAGCACTCTTAATATTTGTTACAGATATCTTTCCATGTATATTAATTTCACTTCTGTGAGGTAGAGTGAGATAGTCCAGATGTTTGTCAGAGCAGGAGACAAAGAGTTTAATTAAAATACTGTGAAGTAAAAACATGGATAATATTTTCAGTCTTCTGAATTTTCATGTTGTCAGTTGGACTTTCAAACCCTCTTCTGCAGCAAAGTATCACAGGAAGCCTAAAGTAGGTGTGATACTGTCTGTGCTGTGAAAATAATAATAAAATGATGAATCATGAAATGTAAGCTGTAAAAAATGGTTTACTACCTTAGCAGTGAGCTAAACGTAGCAACTAAGTACATAATCCGTTTAATGAGAACGATGGAGGCCTTCTTAAAAGTGTGTTGAGTATTGCTATTTTATAATTGCATTCTGTATTTATAATAAATAAAAATAACTTCATGCATGCTTGCAGCCATTGTAAAAGAGGACAGACACTTGGTAGAAGTTCTGCTTCAGTCCAGCCAAACATTCCAGCTTCCTCAGCAGGAATAACAACTCAAGTAGAGCAAATTTCAGGTAGATGATGTGAGTCTCCTGGTACTATTTAAAGCAAATAAGAAGGATCATCACTTACCTAAGTGGAAAGCAGTACCAAAAAAATATACAAAACCTAAAAGCCATTGTGTATTAGCTGTGGTATCAGTTGTGCTCCCACACTGTCACAGGTTGATGTGCATTAGTTACCTTGGGTACCTGCTTGGTATGTGCGAGTCCTGAATAGCCTCATTGGTGTATATGGGACCCCATTTATATCCTCAGCCACTCGATGTGTTTGGACTATACAAAGAGAAGCAGGATGATAAAAATACCATTCTTTAATATCAACTTCACTATTAAGTAAACTTTCATAGGTCTGGATGCTTGTGTTTACCGTGAAGAAATTTTGTTACTAATTTAACATCCATCAGTATGTGTTGCCTTTTGACCTAGGAGTGCGTTGTCTGTCTAATTATCCTTTGTATTGTTTCAGTGTTCCTTGAAACTATCCAAACAATTTGGCGTGTCCCTAGCAACCAAACAATACTGTTTAACAGATATTTCCTACAGCTCTTCAGGGGCACTTGCTTCCAAATTTCCCACGTAGCACTAGCTCACATTGGAACAAACAAACAGGATATTGTTTCAAGTGAATAGCACCCAGTGTTTCAAGCAGTTTATGAAAGTAGTTTTTTGTTATCAGACTGTTGCTAGTGGTATGGTATGGTTTTTGGTTCCAGATTTTGTCTGAAGTGCTGCAGACTGTTCCTTAGTTTTAAGCTTCAAAACAGTGTTTGAAACGTACATTTTCTCAGGCAGCAGAGAATGCTTTGGTGGCAGGGAGGAGAAAGAAAATATTTAATCCTACCCTGTAATGAGATTTCTCCATTAAATATGCTGTTCAGAATCCACACAGATCCTTTTTAGAATGTTATCAATTGCGAGTTCTTGAATCCCACTGAACATAATTATACCAGATAATCGTGTAGTTAAGAAATCTGATAATAGATTTAGGCTTTCCTTTACAGAACTACTATATATATATATATCCTTTTATTAAAAACAGAGATCAACCCCCTCCCTATTTTCCCTCCTTTGTATTTTTTTTTCCCTGTTTATGTTAAACTTGCTTACTGGTTTTACATAGCAGTTAAAACCAGAACCATTGTCAAATACAGAGCAAGAGTTATTAAGAGTCTTCAGCAAGTTCACAGATTAAAGTAAATCCTAGTCTTTTATCCAGCTATTTGAGTTTGCTGGTCCTTCAAGGAGTCTACTGTATTTCTAACTTTCTCATGACACTATGACACTGTGTAATTGCATTTTTGACTTTTTTTTTGGTGGGGAGTGGGGATTCATTACCAACTGAAAGATTTGTGCATGTTAGCAGTACTGCAGGTATTTGTGGCTTTGCTCATCTTACATCTGGTTTTAGATCAACCATAAATAGTCTTAGGATCTCATCCTGAGTGTGAGATGCTGTTTTGTATCTTTGAAAATTAATGTGTTAAAGTCAGTGAGATAAGAGATTAGAGACTTGGACATACTGGGAAGAGTCCAGTGGAGGGCTACCAAGATGATGCAGGGCTTGCAGCAGCTGCTCCTGCAGGGAGAGGCTGAAAACTGGGCCTGTCAGCATGGGGAAGAGGAGATCAGGGGGATCTCATTGGTGTCCATAGATACTTAAAGGGAGAGTGCAAAGAGGGGTAGAGCCAGGCTCTTTTTGGTGGTACTTAGTGCCAGAACAAGAGGCAATGGGCACAGACTGCCCAACAGCTGAGGGGTCTTCTCCTTGGGGATCTCCAAATGCCCCATGTTCATGGGCCTGGGCACCCTGCTCTGGGTGTCCCTGCTTGAACATGGTTTGAGCCAGATGGACCTGGAGGAGATTCTGTGGCCTCTTACTGAGAATTAGTCAACTTTTATTTGGTGCAAAGTAAATAAAGTACTGTGAGGATTATCAGATCTCAGCCTTTTCCAGATTCTTTAGTGGCAGGGCTTTTTAGGGTCATCTTTTAAAAGCTGGATACAGAAGTGTATTTTGTAAATACACTTTTAAGACTTGCCTACACAAAACAAAGAGTGTTATGGGTTAAGAAGTATGTTACTCTCGCTCAGTTTCCATGCAGAGGCACAAAGTTCCAGCTCTTCTTGAGGAACGTGGGCTGGACAGCAGTGATGGCGATTGCTGCCAAGCTCTGCCCGGTTGTTTGGGCATCGTGGCACGCTCCAGTAGGCAAGGAAGGAGCCAAAGCAACTGCTTCTGTAACTTCTTTCTGAGCAGAAGAGCTAGCAATGCTCAAGGGGTGGTTGACAATTCTCCTATTTCTTTTAGTTTCCACATGTGATTTAAAACAATGAAGTCAATTAAGTTACTGTTGAGTAGAACAAAGCCTTGGCTTTCTATAAACACTCACATTTAGGATAGAAAGAACTGCTTACCTAGAAATATGTAATATCTGTTGGATACTTTAGCTTTTAGGCACTTTAGTACCTGAAACTTTTAGTTTACTTGTCTTTTCAAGCCTTCAAGTCTTTCCAATTTAGGCACTTCCTAAAAGAAATTTTGTTGTTTATGTTTGATGAAAATGAAAGGAGAGTTGTTCCAAATCTCTGTGTATTGCAATGTTTTTCTGTTTTGTAAAGCTCAGAAACTTGGTGTTTCTGCTTGCTACCTGCTGAGGCTGGGAAGGAGACATTCCTTCTTTTCTTCTTTTCTGTCCTCATGTCTTTGTACTTTTATTCTTGACCCATAACATATCTTTCATTTCCTTTGCTGCCTTTGGAAGCGTTGGGGTCTAAGAAAGGCATGAACATGCATGTTGCAGGAAGCACAGAGTGCTTGTAGGGAAACAAAATGGGCTTTTTTGATGAGAGGTTTTAAAATCCTAATGGGTAAGTGGATAAGAAAAGAGTTTTCCTTTCAAGGTAGGTATTTTGGATTGTTGTCTTTCTTTGTTGCAGGCACTTTGGTCTCTGGTCTCTTCCCAAAAACCTTGGTGTACTTTGCTGTAGTGACTTTCCACCCTGGGGATCTGGAGCCTGGCAGCGCTTCCTAGCTCTTGTTGCTTGCATTGCGTGGCACGTATATTTCAGTGTCTTTTGTCAGCAAAACCAAAAAGTTAGATTAAGTCTTACAGGATGTTCCGAAGCACATTGTGGCGTGTGGCAGGTGTGCTTGTGTGCTGGGTGTTCTGGCACATCACCTGCTGTGCCCCCTGATTACCAGCAACAAAGCTGTGTGATTTTGGCATTTCCTTGCTGTCTGTAAGAGGACATATGGCAGTTTACATATGGCAAAACATACGTATTGCTCAAACTGCACGGCTTATCTTAACAAAAATGGTTTGAGCAGCAAATCTGTGCTAGAAATATTTGGAGGAAAAACACAGATCATACATACTAACAAGCTGAAGCAAAGGAACGTTCCTTTTTCATTAGAGAGTGAGGTAATTGGGACCATTTGTGCATTTCCCTTAATGCTGAATTGTCAGCTGTAGTAATGCATTTGATACATGGATACTTTCTGTGGAAGTTGAGGAAATCTGCATTTCGTATGACATAACTTTCTGAAATTACAGAAAAAATTCTGAGAGGCTTAGAAGCACTTGAAGCTTAGAAACTTGGGAAGGCTGTAAGCAAAGGACTTTTAAGACTTGGTTTCCATGATAACCAGTATTTTCACAGATGAGATAAAGAATGAAAAAATGTTGAGTGGAAGTTGTGTGTAATATTTAGCACATAGGAATTGCATTTGCACAAATTGAAAACAAATGAAAATTCTGAAAATCAAGAAAAACTGGTAAAGTGCATCTCAACACCTTTTTAATCACAGAAAGCCTACAGAGCCTTACCTGGCAAATCACAATAAGTAATAAAGTAAAACAGGCTGATATTAGACTCCCTGTACAGCTATCATAGGGAAAGAAAATTCTAGTATGAATAGGAAATACAGAACCATAGGTGTTGAGGGGGACCTCTGCAGCTTATCTTGTCAAGCCCCTTTCTAAAGAAGGTTCCCTCTCTTCAGTAGGTCACACAGGAAATTCTCAGTATCATAAGAAGCCTTAGTATCTATTTCTAATGTAAAAAAAAATAAATAAATAATAAGCCAATAAGTATTTTGATTTTGTGTGTGCAATATGAGAACTATTATTCTTTCCCCTAATCGTTGTGGATGTATTAAGCACTTTGAACAGTGAGTTGTAATACTTGATTTTACCTGACATACTGCAAGTCATGTCAGGCAGTAGCTGTAGTAATAGCAAAGAAATGCTTTCAAGTGCTTAGAGACGAAAAGTGAAATTTAAAGTGGATAAATATTATGCAGTCTTAGCCTATGACAATTTCAGTAGATGAGTGAAAGCTCTGTTAGGGAGAGAGAGAGAGAGAGAATAATGTATTGATCAGTTATTTAATATGGCTGGCAGGGGACAAGTCTTCAAGATTTTTTGTTAGAGGGATGTCCTGGTTTCAGCTGAAGTAGAGTTAATTATTTTCCTAGTACAATGCTCTGTTTAGGATTTAGGATGAGAGTAATGTTGATAGCACACCGATGTTTTAGTTGTTGCTGAGCAGTGCTTACAGAGAGCTAAGGTTGTTTCGGCTTCTTGTGCTGCTCTGCCAGCAAGGAGCTGGGGGGGGCACAAAGGGCTGGGAGGGGACAGCAGTGGGACAGCTGACCCAGACTGGCCAAAGGCATGTCCTGTACCAACTGGCGTCATGCTGAGAAAAAACTGGCTGGGGGGAGGAAGCTGCTGCTGCTCAGTGCCTGGCTGAGCATCGGACAGCAGGGAGCTGGTGAGCAATTGCATTATGCATCACTTGTTCTGTATATTCTATTACTGCTGTTGTTATCATTATTATTATTATTATTACAGTTTCCATTCCTTTCCTGTCTTTATCTCAATCCATAAATTTTACCTTTTTTCCTTTCCTCTCTGCTGTCCCGTTTTGGTTGGGGTGGGTGTAAGCAAACTACTTTGTGGTGCTTAGCCACTGGCTGGGTTAAACTACAACAAGAATGGTGAAGAATAGGAAGTGTGGTATCTCTAGAAGGAACTTACATTCTTTTTGGAAAAATCAAGTTGCAGACAGAAGTTGCAAGGAGGCATTTCTTGTAGACCAAGTAGAATCTTGAACGTGGATGGTTTATAAACATCACCTCTAGAAGATGCATCTCACAATACAGGAGGTGGTCCTACCAATTGAACTTTTGATTTTTAGCCATACTTGAACTGAAGGCGTTGTGCATTAAAGTCTGTATATTTTGTCATGGTCATCAACAAGTTATGTTCAGAATGAAACTGTTCACACACCTTGAGGCAATTTTGCATTTTATCAATAATAGAGTTTATGCTGTACTCCCTTATCTAACCTTAGAGTGGAATTTCCTATCAAATGCAAAATAACAGTTGAAAAAGACTTCTGGATGTTTCCTTCTGGGATACAGAATGTACTGTGTAGATACATTTATGTGGTGGATGAGAAAGTATTGAGAAGTGTCATTATTTAGAAATTCTGCTTTATAGCTCACTCTTTTTTTTTCTTTTTTTTTTTAATAGCCTCCACGCCACCCAGCAGAGTAAATAAACGCAGAGTTTCTCCAAGTGCTGCTTCCACTTGGGAAAAGAGAGGCATCATCATGTCTCACATTACTATTGATCCAGATGTAAAACCTGGCGAGTATGTCATCAAAAGCCTCTTCGCTGAATTTGCTGTTCAGGCTGAAAAGAAAATTGAAGTTGTAATGGCTGAACCTTTGGTGAGTCCTTTCAGCTTTTTTTTTTTTTTTTTGTAATATCCCTTGAAATGATTCTGGTCTTGTTTTGTTTTGTTTTTCTCTAAAACAAACTGATATATCGTATCTGAAAAAAATATCCCCATATACTGTTTAGTTTTTGCAGGGATTACTTCAATAATAAACAGGCCTCTGCAAAGAGGATTGCTATCTAGATAATGTTTTATTAACTTCCTTCAAAACTGTTGTAAGTGGTTACTGGAAGTAAGGCCTCTTAGTATTTGAAAGTTCTGAAAAATTACAAAAGGAAATAGTGACTACAAAAAATGTTCCTACATTACTGCTACAAAGCATGTTTCCTGTTGATGTTCTTTTGAAATGATATTTTTTTCAAAATAGAATTTTAAAGAAAGATGCATTTGGTGTGTTTGCCAAGTAAGTTAGCACTGACACTAACATGTGAGGAACACAGTATCCAGTATATATTGCAGATTAGGTAAAATGCAAAATTCTGTTTGTAAGCACAGAATCATAGAGTGCTTTGGATTGGGAGGGATCTTAAAGCCCATCCAGTTGCAACTCCATGCTGTGGGCAGGGCTGCCCCCCACCAGCTCAGGCTG
This sequence comes from Perdix hodgsoniae, assembly GCA_035772895.1. Lineage (NCBI taxonomy): Eukaryota > Metazoa > Chordata > Aves > Galliformes > Phasianidae > Perdix > Perdix hodgsoniae. The sequence continues at coordinate 16,308,749 of JAPSGF010000002.1, read as the reverse complement.
CCCAGGGCCGCATCCAACCTGGCCTTGAGCACCTCCAGGGATGGGGCACCCACAGCTCTCTGGGCAGCTGTGCCAGCACCTTACCACCTTCTGAGTAAAGGGTTTTCTCCTAGCATGTAATCGAACTCCCTGCTTTTAGTTTAAAGCCATTCCCATTGTTCTGTTATTATTATATCATGTAAAAAGTCACTTCTTCTCCTGCTGATAAGCACCCTTCAAGTACTAGAAGGCCTTAATGAGGTCTTCCTGCAGCCATCTCTTCTCCAAGCTGAAGAAGCATAGGTCCAGTCTCTGTAGGAGAGATGCTTCAGCCCTCTGGTCATCTTCATGGTCTCTTCTCAGCCATTTCCAACAGCATGTCTTTGTTGTGTTGGGAGCCCCAAACCTGGATGCAGTACCTAAGGTGGAGCCTCACAAGAGCAGAACACTCCCCTCTCCCTGCTGCCACTCCTCTTGCTGCAACCCAGAATACAATTGGCCTTCTGGGCTACAAGCAAGCGTGCACTGCTGGCTCATGTCCAGCTTTGTGTTCACCAAGACTGATATAGATGGCATACTCTTGAAATTAAATGGATATATAGTTTTTTAATTGCAAATTATGTTCAATTGTGATCTTTGCCTAAGCTCTGACTCAATATCAGTATCCCTTCAGGATGTTTTTTTCTTTTTTCTTTTTTTTAAATATACTCAAGCGACTTACAGTCCTGGAATTAAATGGGAAATCCAAGAGACATATTAGTCTCACACACAATGCATTGCAACTTTCAGAACTTTTTCTAAAATTATATTATTTTTAGGAATGAAAGTTTGTCTTCTGTGGCATAATGCAGCTTGTACCATTCTTGACATTGCTCAGTTCCTCAGTATTCTTGTCCATACTTTTACGTACTTTTAAAGCTAAATAAATAAATAAATAAATAAATTGCAAGATCACTAATTTGCTGGATACAATTGTAAAAATTTAAAATGTTACTAGCCTTATAACTTTGTGTGCTTGGAAGTATTTAACATATTTCCACAGCATGACCATGTCTTGAATGTTGTCATTAACTGCTGTTATAGACTGTCCTCTCTCACAACACACCAGTGGGCAGTGATTGTGACCACGCTGTGCCAAAGGCATGGGATCAAGATCGTGCTGTATTATGGGCACACTGACAAATAAACCTTTGTTCTAGATGTCCATTTCCTACAAATAGCTTTGAATAGTTATAATATTAAGAGTATCCATCCCATGCTCCCCTGCCCTCTTTCCTGCATATATGCAGTGAGCTACAGTCTTTGTACTAGTATTTATTGGGCAAAACAGGACAAGGGAACACAGTAGTTTGGGCATGCAATTAATTTGGGTGTTGAAATCTGAAGAACCTTTGGTCAAAAGCTAAAGATAAAAATATTTTGAAATGTTAATTGGAAAATCAACCAATTTGAAAGGCCTCTGTGTGCAACAGTTGCTTGCAGAAGCATTTTTCACTATAATGAGTATCCCTATTAAAGTAGAAGGCATGTCTGACTGCTTGGACCCCAGTTTTGAAACTACAAAAAAAGTTATAAGAGGCAGAAAAAAAAAGGTAGAAAAAAAGGAACTAAACATATTTTGTGGCACCACTGACTGAGTTATCTTCAGGTGAAATCAGATGAAAGGCCAAGGAAAAGAAAACATTTCGTTATACACACCTATTTAAGTATACATTGTGCGTAAGTATACTTGTGTGTGTACCAGACAAGTATACAATTTAAACATAACTTTACTGTTTCCTTATCGACATTACAATGATTTAAGAGTTCAGGAGAGTTTGGTAAGAAATTACAGCAGTATTTGCAGAAAAACACACATAAAAATACTCGAGGGTGATTTCAGAAGGAACAGAGAGGAGAGGTGTGGAGTGGTGATGCTGGCAGCAAACAGGAAGGTAACCAGTGAATGCCACCTGAGTATCTTTTTATGACTTGTTTGTTAAACATAGCATATGGCCAGGATTCTTGCATCTGTAATTCAAATGGACTGAAGGTAATTGCAGGAAGTAATCAAGATCTGTTAATAAGATTGTAATACTGATATTTTGAGTGCATACAGTGCGCATAAAACTCCTTAGGAGAAGGTATGAAATGATAATTATTGGTAGAACAGTGATTTGTGGAAGTTCTGTCTGGCTCATTTGCTGCATTTTAAAATTTACTTGAACAAGGTGTATTGTAATGTGGTTAGGTTTAAATTTTGGTACATAGACAGCATTCCTGGTTTTATATTGACAAGAAGGAAAAACTATACAGGCAAACAGCAATTTAAAGGAGAAGCTGTGGAAAAGTAAAACAACCTGAGCCCATACAGGGATTGAAGGGAATGCTAAAGTTGCATGAATGAAAGGAAGTACTAAAGTGATCTTATTTTTGTATGTAGCATTTGAGATAAATACTGACTGTTCTCTTCTAGAGTTTGACATTTAGGAAAGATGATGAAAATCTGAAGGGGCACTGGAAAATTGTTGGCTGAGATTGGATTTTTTTTTGTAGGAGGAGAAGAAAGCCCCTTGCTATTTTAGTTTGTTTTGGTTTTGTCAGGTGATGTGGCTGTGGAGAACATACATATTTGGTACATAAATCTTCAATGTGTTAGATGGAGCCAGGCTGTTGGATGGTGTTTGGAGCCAATGAAGTTAGAAATTAGGCACTTAAAACCTGAAGTTGCCCATGCCAGCAGAGCAGCAGAAGTGGATGGAAAACAGTCACTGTGGGACAGCTGGGGCAGGGAGGGTGGTGTGCTGCTCATTCAGGAGCTGATTCCCAAAAGCAACCGAATGGTTTCTCTGGTTGTGAATTTTGTTAGGCTGTTCTGTGTGATGTTGCTTTTTGTTGATTTATAGCTCTTCTGTCAGTATTTCATTTTGAAAGAGAAAGGATTCAAACAAGATTTGTGCTTTGTTAGTTTTGGTAGTTCTGCAGCTGAGAAAAGATAATTGAGAGGCATGAGGTACTTGTGGGCACTTGCAAGGAAGGGATGAGAGAAGCGAGTGTGCAAACTTAGCCGTTGTACCTGAGCAGCTCCACTGCCATGCCAAGGTGTGCAGGCTTCTGGGGTTGGCACTGGTGAGCTCCGGGAGAAAGGCCAATGGGTGGAACTTGTTTCCAGCAGCATAACTGTTTGCACAGCACACACGTGTCTACGTCCTGGTCATTGCTGCCTGCCATATGTCGACGTTTCTGCTGTCAGCAGATGCAAACTGCTTTTTGGATAATTCAGTAGTGTTTTTTTCATTTCTCTTGTGAAAGATAAATGCAGACCTATTGCTTCCACCTCTCACTGAACTTCAGAAAGCTTGGAAGATGAACCTGAAATTATGAATTCAGTGAAAGTTCCCAGACCTTTTCTTCATGCTGTTGGATAGGTTTTTTTTATTTCACGTGAGACAGCAGGGTCAGTGACAAAGCAGTGTCAGAAAAACTCTGTGAAAGAAAATAAACTTTAAAGCTGTGCAAATGAATCAAAGGCCTTGATAAACCTGTGACTAGGTTAGAGAGTACTATTTGGCCATGTAATGTTTGTTTGATATGCAACTATGGTGATGGGGGGAGGGAAGCTAAATTTTTAGAAGTACCTTGAAATAGCGTGCTATCTGTTGACATGGCCTTTTTTGTCTTAAGATCTCTGAACCATTTCACTTGTGTGTGTGTTCTTTTGTTTAGCTATTTCTGGTTTTAGACACATGCAGTGGATATAACAGTGTTTATTCACCTTTTTAACAGTCTTGCAGGACTGTGGTGAAAACACGGCACACCAGGCGTTGTGTCACAGGGAGGATGAAGGAACCTCAGCTCTACCAGTTGTTTTATAGGAAGGTCACCCCTCCACTTGATAGGAAAGTCCACTTTTTCTCAGGAAATAGTTTTCCAGTTAATTTTCCTCATTCAGCAGTATACAGTGTTTATATTGGGTGGAACATTTCTCATGCGATCAATGTGATTGCAATTATTTGTGCAGTTTATCTGAAGGCACGATATGGCTGTATGAATTCACTACAGCAGAAAATTTCCTTGCATCAAGAAACAAAACAAAACAAAAAAAATGGAGAGAGAGGTGGATTGTAATTAAAAGGAGATTCTGACGTACCAATTACTCCTTGAAACTTTTAGTATCTGCTGCAAAATGTAAAGTCTCATAATGGTATTTTGAACAGGCATAATACATCAAATTATAAATAATTGTAACATTCAAAAAAGCGTTCATTTGTCATTTCTGAAACCTGTTCCTTCTTGCTTCAACATCAGTTGATGAACAAATAGAACTACTGTAGGGTATTAAATGCACTTTCCTGAAACCACTTTTTAAAAATATTTCATTTAAAATGTACTTGAGATGCACACTAAAGGCAGTGCTCAATTAGGCAGTCAAGTAGTCTGTATAAACAGGGGTTTTCTGAATCAGAGAAAGTGAAATTGGTCTGAATTCTCAGTAGGTGTTCTCAGTGTTCTATTTCATGTTATGCTTTCAGAATGGGTGAATGCCTTTTGCCCAGGCAATGCTGAATTCAAATTTTTAGGGAGCTGTAATAGTGGCAAGATACACTATTGGTAGTTGAAAAAGATACAGCTGCAGTTGGAGCAGAAAATGGCAGGAACTGTCTCTAATTTTCAAGATCACAGTTAAGATGAGGTAAAATAAACAGCTGGCTTGAATGCTGAGCTTAGTACACCCCACCCCGGTCCAGATCCGTTTCCCATGTAGTCTGTCTGCTTTGGTCTTGCAGAAGTTAAAGGCCAACCAGTGCTGGCTTCGTAAATTTCCACCAGCAGCGTGGCAGAAGGGTGTTGCCCCATGCCAAGCTGCTGAGCAGTTGCTGTTTGTGAGTGGTGCAGTGCTGCTGAGCTCTGGCAAGGTGCTGAGAGCTGCACGCTGCTGTGCCATCCCACCTGGCGGCTGCTGCTGGGCTGCGTAATCCCTGGCTTGCCTGCCACAGGCTCCTCTAGCTTCCTACATCCAGTAACTCTGCTCTCCTTGTCTAAGAGGGGTTTCTGGTTTGTATATAATAAAGTGAAAAGTACTTCAGAGTGTCTGTAATTAGCTGAGAATGCTCACTGTGTCCTTACATGTCTTACTGCTTTTCAGTGTACACTTAAGGCTTTATTCTAGCACTTGGGTTTATGGTTTAGCAAGTCAATCAGTACATCACTGGGACTTGGTCTTTTAAAAAAAGACAAACAAAAAACTTTGCAGGTATCCTATCAAGAGACTTGTAAAAAAATGTATTTCTTGTAGTTGTACCTATTATAGTTCATGAGCATTTTGTGTTATTTCCCACAATACTTTAATTCACTTTGAATTATTTTGTCATGAATATGATTGAATTTTGCTTTTAACAGAGAGGTATGTTTTATGGTACTGGTAGCAATGAAATATTGTAATTAAATCCCATTAATATTGCATTTTCTGTACCTTATGAAGGAAACTATTATTGACGTACTCCTTTTCCTGGACTTGGTTTCTAGCTCTTTCCATTTGCTATTCAGGGAAAGAGCAGACTAGCAGTGGACTGAGCAATTGATCACTTTAGCAAGGCTGAGCTCGGAGGGGAATGGCTTTTCTCCACAGCCCAGCCCACCTTGCCAATTGCCTCCACAGAGCACATTTCTGTGGGGTCTGCTGCTGGGGAGAGGTGTTTGAGGTTTTTCTGTTTGTCAGTATTATTAACAACGAGTATTATTACTGCTGTGCTGCTGAATTAATTTTGGATCTCTGTTCAGTTTCTTGTGAGCACGTTTCATGTCTTCAGAAATAGCTTTGGCTGAAAAATAATGCAACTGTTCACATTAAATGTTATTTCTTTGTTCTGTGATATATCTGAAAAAGAAAGAATCTTATCTTTGGTGAATTACATTATGAGGTTTATATTTCTTTTTACTTTTCTTTCAGGAAAAGCTCTTGTCCAGATCTCTTCAAAGAGGTGAAGATCTTCAGTTTGATCAGGTAGGAGGCATGCCATGGAAGGCAATTCATGTAGGATTAAGGTGGCTTGTGTTTCTGCTACACAGTGTTAGGGTGGGTTAGAGCATCTCTATTGGAGTGCCTGAGTTGGCTTTAGAAGATTTAGACCCTCAAGGTTAGTTACTGGACCAGAGTTGTCAGAAACAAGCATAGAGGAGAAGCAAAAAAAACCAAAACAAAACACCTAAGAGTTTATTTTCCATGATGATCAGGAGCTAGAAGGTTAGTTGTCTGAAAATGACGGTGAAAACTGCTGAAGGTAACATGTTGAACATGAACACCTCTTTCTTTTCCTTCCTTCCAAAAGAAAAACAGATACTGGCAAATGACATCTGATGTATAAGTTTATTTTCCAAGACCCCTTCCCCAATAAATCTTATGTAGGCTTATAATAATTTCTAATCTAAAGTGTTCTGAGGTTTTTATTTTCAAAGTGAAGGTTAACTCACAAGCAAAAAAATGGTTTAGGGAGGATGTAGCTTAAGTTTTTTGGTAGCTATAGTATTTTTATTTTAAAGCTAACCAAGAGCAAAATGATCTGAATTATTGAGATCATCTGTGGAAATCTGTAAATCAGCAGTATTATTTATTTTTTCTACAATTTTCCCCCTACAAGTCTTTCTCAGGATATTTTTATTAATTGCTAGTATTTGCATATTAAGCTACACATAGATTTTGCAAGTAAGCTGAGTGCAGAAAACTAGAAAAAATATGGCATACGACTTCTGAAATTACGTGATATAGAAATAATTAACTTTTCTAAAAATGTAATACTTAATAAGAAATGTTGGTTTCGTATATATGTCTGAATTCTTTTTTCGTTCTTTCACGATGTCTGTTGTCAGAACACTATTGTTATTTTTTCTGACAAGAATTTTCAGACCTGTTCTCTGTGGGAAATTTTTTTTTCAGAGAGTCAAGAATTCTGCTTTATTCCTGTGACGTGGATAACTAGTTGAGTAAAGTTTTCTGATAGTTGAAAGATTGTTCTGAGGTTTCCCTATGGTTGACTGCTCTGAAACTGAAAAAGCAGGATGCCTTAAATGAGGACAAAGAAATTCTGATGCTAAAATTATCTTAGGTTTCTGGAGTATTGAATAGTGAGAAATATGTAAGTTATAGCAATAGGATGGCTTCTATCAAAATCTCTCATTTGAAAGTTGCAAGAGGTAATCAGTGTGTGTCATTTGGGAACAATGTGGTAACTTTCCTTTCCCAGCCACGGCTCTAGCAACTGACTGGCTTCCCTCCTGACTGGGACTTATAGCTGCTTGGTACCATCTTTCTGTAGTCATTCTCCCCTCCATGCGTGGGCACAGAAAGGTTCTGTTAGTTTAAGTTCAAAGAAGTGGAGATTTCATATTATTTTAAGGGCTTCCTTCTCTAATGCTTTTTACTGACACTGTTTCAGTATGTTTGTTTTCCTGAAAGGGGAGTTGGAGTTAGGCTGAAAATAAATATAGCTTGAGATCTAGGCAGACAAGTGTATTAAATGTGGAGTTAGAATATTAAAAATAAGTTCATTTTTATTATTATTGTTTCCATTATGACAAGAAAACCCACATTTTTCACAACTACATACTTGTGCATTTTAGAAAGGTTATCTTTTATCAGTCATAATTTAAAGGTAGGCAAGACAAGGTTGGATGTGGCTCTGGGCAGCTTGGTTTAGTGGTTGGCAGCCCTGCTCATAGCAGAGGGATTGAAAGTAGATGATCTTTGAGGTCCTTTTCAACCCAGGCCATTCTATGGTTCTGTGATTCTTCAGAAACGCATATGGTAGGATTCAGGGACTTCCTAAAATATCTGTTGTTTTCTCAGTGGTTTCACACGGGCATTCTGTATAAATTTGGAGTTTTGCGATCCCTATGAGCTTCAGAGTAATTTGCCTCCTTATATTTGTCATGTTACTTAACTTTGTGTTATATTTACTATTGTTCTCCAAGATGAAAATTATATGTGATGTTGCTGCTTTGTGAAATGTTACTATATCCTTGTATATCCTTATATCCCTTATAAAACAATATTAAACACCAGTCTGAAAGAATGATTATAGATCTATTTAAATAGAACAGGTATATACTTAAATCTGATTGCTTTGTCATGGTAAACAGTTTTTCTTATTTTTTTCAGTTGATAAGCTCTATGAGCTCAGTAGCAGAGCACTGTCTCCCCTCCTTGTTACGCACCTTGTTTGACTGGTACAGGCGTCAAAATGGAACAGAAGATGAATCCTATGAATACAGACCTCGATCTAGCACAAAATCAAAGGGGTAAGACTTTTCCTTGCAAAAATCTGCTTAATTTATGTGTGTCTTGTAAGAAAATCGAAGTGTGCTTTGTGTTTGGTGGCTTTTTGTTTGTCTGTTTATTTTTTGACAAACATTTTGTGTTTTGATTTATCACTGACTAAATCTGCAGAGGAGGAAGATGTTTTGAGATGTTGCATTTAACTGTGTGATTGATATCTGCAAAATGACTTAATAATTTTGTGGATGATAGAAAGAAGAAACTTACACCCTCATCACTTCAAGCTAGTTTGTTCCCTTTGAGGTTTTTTTTGGTTGTTGGCAGGTCCTTTCAAGAGGGTTTGGGATTTTAGTGGTGCACCAAACTATAATGTCTTTCTAAGCATTTATACTTGTGTTTCACTATGGTTGCATGGAAGTTATGTCTGCTCCTCTGTAATATTTGTGATGAGTTGTGTATGATATGTATGTTCTTGATTTTATTTATCTAATTTTATTTTAGGGATGACCAACAACGTGAAAGAGACTATCTACTTGAAAGGAGGGACTTAGCTGTAGATTTCATTTTTTGTTTAGTTTTAATAGAGGTTCTAAAACAGGTAAGCTCTTTGACATGTTTCTTTTAATTATTGTTTTTTCATCTCAGTTTTAGTCACCACCTCTAAAATTTTATATAGAAAACTGGAGCATATGTAAGATCAGCATATGTGAGGTGGTAAATATGCTCTGCCTTATCTCAGTTCATTTCTTGAATCTGCAAAGCCAAAGCTGCTAATGCAGTATAAAAAGTTGTAAAAATAACATTTTAATCACATTCATTACCTTTTGTGTGCTTAGACACTTCCGAAATACAGTGTGTAGTTGTTGAATAGTAAGATTAAAATGTCACATTTCTTTAAATTGGAAAGGAAATGTAATTTTATTTTACCTTTTGCATGTAGCACATGCATAAGTTTTGTTAATATGAAATTTGCATTGGTATATGCATAAGATAGCAAAGTTTGGCTTCAAGTAACAGACTTTTTCTTATATATTTGAGAGGAGAAAAATAAGAAAATATTTGAAAGCAGAGTTAAGTAGTTGAAGCAGGAAGTTTGCTCCTATATTTTGTGTCTTTTGTGTGTAGGTATATGAAAATTAATTGGCTTTCTGAACTAAGTAAAAAAAAAAAAGGTATGGCTTAATTTGCAGATAATTTGTAGGAAAATTGTGCTTATGTAGTTGTGTATGGCATGTTTGTGGTATAGGGAAAAATGAAAACAGTGAAACACAATTCAGAGCTGTCAATCCTTTGCTGAGAAACCAACCAGTCATCTAAAGAGAAATTCCTATGCTGCAAACACACAGAAACACAGCTAAACAACAGTATTAAAATGACTGAACTATTATGTGTTAGTGTTTTACAGAAAGTAAATAAATAAATTGTTCATGTTCCCTACCTGCTTCAGTTTTTCTATCAGTGCTGGAAATAAAAGGGAAATGGAATAGATTGTGTGAGCATTTGCTGCATTTTGAACTGGTTTCAGTTTTTCCGTAGAATAGCACGTGTGTTGCTAATGGGTCCAGGTTTCAGGAGAGGTGCCAAATTTTTGGTCTGAAAAGAGCCTGAGCTACATCTTCCATGGTGACCCTTGTAGTTCTTCATTCACCTTTTACACATGTAATACAGATAAATGTTTTGTTCTGGAGTCGACTAATTCAGTGCTTATTCTTCAGTCTTTTGAAACAGGGAAGAAAGTTCTGAACAGAAATTCTGATGTAGTTTTGATGGTTACTTTCTTCTTAGTGGAGATTCTCTATATCTTGAACTTCTAAATGTGGAATTATCTCAGTGTTTTGGCTGTATTTCTTCTGTTAGAGAAATTATTTGTCTAAATCCCTTTCCCAGTCATCTGTAGAAACCTAAGAAACAGGCATCTATGTGGCTAGTGGTCTAGATGCTCATTATTTTGTATTTTGTATTATTTTGTTTGATCTTTAAATTCTGCAGAAGTTCTGATCCCAGATCACCTCTGCAAGCTAAGGGTCAGGATTCTCTCTGTATTAAAATGCATTTACAAGTCACAGGTACTGCCTGCTTTCCATCCACCATGCCCAAATTTTCTTTCTTAAGAGCCCTGGTAAGGAGATTTTTCTCTGGGAAAATACTTCAGTTGGCCACTGAACCAAGCTATGTCACAGAGAATTTTTCATTTAGTGTAGTCTTACAGGTTATCTGAAGGAAGTATGTTCTGTCTGTAATGTATTTTGCATTTAGGCAGTCAAAGCGTTGAAAGGATAGCTTTCTATCAATAAGCATATTTACATTCACATTTATTCCCGCCCGTCTTCCTGGAAGCCTTGTCATTGTTTATTTCTTAGAAACCGGATATATGGCATGCAAGGATTATGATCCAGCCTCTTCTGTAATAAATACAGAGTAGTTGGAGAGAGGGTTACGGGCATGACCTGTGTAGGAACAAAAATCTTACTTAAATGACTGCGTATTACTCATTGTATTATATATCCATGTAAACAGCCTGTTCCAGTAACCACAAATTCTTGAATAAATAGTGTTATTTACCCAGAGGAGTATGAAATTCTCAAGCAATAAATGCTTCATTTTTTGTAGCCAAGAGAGTAATCTTATGTATTTTAAAACTACATTTGTGTTTTTCAGTCAGCTGTTTCCTTTTCAAACTGAGGAAGGTAGTGGTGTTAGAAAACCACCGATTTTTTGTTTTGTTTAGTTTTTAAAAAGGACCTTTTAAACAGTGCATGATTTTGTCACCTAATTGTTACTTAATGTTAGGAAGGTTTATTGTTTTGTCTATTTGCATTTGCAGCAAGTCTTATGTGGTCACCAATATTGCTTTAATTTTAAGATTTTAGGTTGTGTAAATGTTCATATCTTGTGGAATGAGGTTTGCTTCATATGCCGGCAGAGGATTTGTGCTCCGACGAGAGTAGGAAAGATTTCTGCAGGGCACCTCACAGACCTACTTATGCACTTCATACATACATCCACACACATATTTACATCGGTACTTATCTATACATAACACTTTTGTTTCAGATACCTGTTCATCCAGTGCCAGATCCTTTAGTACATGAAGTTCTAAACTTGGCTTTTAAGCACTTTAAACATAAGGAAGGGTGAGTTTCATTTGCATACTATACAATTGTTTTACATATATTTTCAGCCTGTGCTTCACTGTGGTAGTTGATCTCATTTGATTGCTTCACATGTAGCACATTAGTGATAATATTGTAAAGGAGCAATGATTGATAATTTAAAACTGAGCACATATATTGAAAGAGCACAGCTTTGTTAGATGTAATAATAATAGAATTAATTTTGCACAAAATGATTTACATACAGAACCAGAGCCAGAAAAGAGGATTGAGGTTAGATAACGATAGTATCTACTAACCTCCTGCACAGTGTGTCACTGATCAACGAAACTACGCTATTTTAAACAGAGTCGAAGCATCATAGGGTTTGGAAGAGACCTCTGAATGTCATCTCCTCCAACCCGCTGCTAAAGCAGATTGTCAATAGCAGGTTGCACAGGGTAGTGTCTGTCTAGTTTTTAAATATCTCCAGAGAAAGAGACCCCACAACTTTTCTGTGCAGCCTGTTCCAGTGCTAATCACTTTCAATGTAAAGAAGTTCTTAATCATGTTCAGATGAAACTTGTCCAGTTTGTGCCCAAATGACACCTATGCTTTTTATTTATGAATTTCATTGTTTTTATGATTATATTACAGGATATGGAATGTCATCTTTTTCTTTCTTTCTTTTAGGTATTCAGGAACCAACACTGGGAACGTACATATTATTGCAGACTTATATGCAGAAGTGACAGGGGTTCTTGCTCAATCAAAGTAAGTCCAATCTCTGACTCTTCATGGGGAAAATGATTGTAGAGTTGAAAAGTATTTAATATAGCATCATTTGTTTAGTGGCCTCAAAACAAATAATGTAGAGTGATGTATGTTCCTCATGTTCTAGCGCAGTAGATTGAACAAATCAAGGCATAATCTTTACTTTAGTACAACAGTGAATCAACTTGAAGACTCAGACAAAATAGGCTAGCTATCTGTCAGTAGTTGTACTTTTAACAAGTGTATTCCAATGTGGTAATCATTCTTGAAATGCCTTGCTTTCAAGTATCAGGGTTCATCTTGTTTGTTTTTAATTTATTGTAGGTGCTGATATCAGTTACACAATAAAGACATCAGTTCTGAGTTAAGGATTTCATGTAAAAGAAAATGCAAATAAATGCAGTTTATCTCCCTTGTTCAGGTTTCAAGCTGTTAGGAAGAAGTTTGTCACTGAGTTAAAAGAACTGCGGCAAAAAGAACAGAGTCCTCATGTAGTACAAAGCATCATCAGTTTGATTATGGGAATGAAGTTTTTTCGAGTAAAGATGTATCCTGTGGAGGATTTTGAAGCATCATTTCAATTCATGCAGGTAATTGAACGTCACAGCAAACTGAATTAAGCATTATTTTGATTGTTTAGGTCATGAAAATGCAACAGTACTTACTGCAATCAGTTAACTCAGTTGTGTCATCCTTCATCCTTTTCTTTTAGTTTCAGAGTTCTCCGACACATGAATCATTTGTTTCCTTATGGTTTATGAGAACCTACCATAACGAGAACCCATTCTGAGTTGTTGCAGTAATGTGGCTAACCTGTAATACATGAAATTGTTTGAGACTAAATAGAGATAGGTAGCAATCTACTATTTTTATTTCTTTACGAAAGTAGTATGAAAAAGAAGTTTCTTGAGGTATCTTTTTTTAAATGGCTGAGATACTAAGAAGTATTTCTGTTTGAAAAACACTTCATTCTCAGAGAGAATTCGAATCTTTGTTTGTTTCTATTGACTGTGGATTAAGAAATTGTTTAGCTGTTTAACAACCATTGATCTTGACATTAGTCCTGAGAAATCTACCACACAACTGGATAGTTCAGTTTCTTTCAAGTTTTGTACAGTGAAGCATGCATACAGGTGTATGGATATTTATTCCACTGTAAAATTGTTTTTGCATCCTTGTGTCAAAGTCACCTTGGAAATTCAAACGAGTACATAAAAATGTAAAATGTTAGTTATAATGTTTTCAGTGTAAGATAAGCATTTATTTTTGGCAAGTAGAAGAAAAATGTTCATCTTTTTTTTAATTCTGAATAGAAAAGAGCATTCCCCTTGCACATTTTTGTTAGTTCCTGGCCAAAAGGCATTTAAAGTTTCCAATATTTTGCAAAGTTGTTATTATTACAGAAAGTAAGACCAGCTGTTTTCAAAATTTGAACTAGTAATTCAAATTAAAAAAAAAAAAAAGCTGTGAGTAATATTTATGGAATAATGACATTTCTAAGTCTTTTTTCTTTTTTCAAAATCTTTTTTTAATTCTTCATCACAAAGGAATGTGCCCAGTACTTCCTGGAAGTAAAAGATAAAGACATAAAACATGCACTTGCTGGTTTGTTTGTGGAAATCCTTATCCCTGTGGCTGCTGTAAGTATTTTTTTTATTTTTCCCTCCTGCTGTTTTCCATTTTTACAGCTGAGCTCTCATTATAAAATTGCTTCCAATAACCTTCACTGTATTGCATTTTTACATATTTAAAAATGCTACTAAGGAAGTTACTTAGGAGCACCTATGTAAACTTTTGAAGGGAAGTTTTTTAGTACATTTTGCAGATAAGCTAGTTTTCCCATGTATTTTCAGGACTTCTTAACGCTCTTATTTTCTTGGCTCTTCTATCACAACTCTGTGATGTTATACTTGTTTTAAAAGACTGAAATTTCATGTATTTAATGTTTTGTTGATTTTGAGATCTCACTGACTTTCTTTATTAGCTGAAACCTCTAAGTTCTTTCTCAAATAAACTGATAGATATGTAACATTTTTACAGTCAGGTAGGGAGAGTGTGAGCTCCTATGGAAGAAGAAAAAATCTAGCATAGACGAATATCTTTGACCTCTACTTTCTCTTTGAAGTGTATCTGTCCTGTCTTGATCTGCAAGGAGATGTTCATCTTCTCTAGATTCCTTAACTTTGGAACTTTAAATATATTATAATATATAATTTATTTTAATATATTAAAATGGAGGTAATATTTCATTTTAAGGCATGACCACGGAGATGTGGTGTTGATGGCAACTGTTTATTGACTAAAGTTTTAGTCTTACCTAATTTCTTCTCTTTTCTAGAGAAGAATGATCTAACTTGATGAGAGGTAGATGCGTTTGTCATTTTGAATTGCATAGTTGCTTGACAGGTCAAGTGAGTAGTGAATAGAAAAAGTACTTAGCATTTAGGTAGATATGACTTTTACTTTACAAAATTGTAATTTAAATAGTAAAAAATACATGTTTAATGATCAGACAGAGGCAGCATTGGAATTGGAACTAGTCTGTGGTAGTCACAGAGGCACGCACATCAGCTGTGCAGTGCGTGCGTCTGTGATGAGCCATGGATCTCTTCCTACAAATAGTGGCTGAGTCAGTGCTTTCCGCAGTCGGTGAGGGTGTCTTGATCCTTCTTTCTTTCTGACTCACTGAATCTTTAATCGTTTCATATAAATGGTGCTTCTTAAACAGAAGCTGAGCACCCCATTCCAGGTGGAAATAGAGTTGAGAGGGTTAGTCATTCTCTACGTGAGATGCAAATTTGAATCTTTTCAAGTAGGGGGAAGAACTGAATCTGTATTTGTTGTTATCTTGGGTACAGAAAATCACTAGTGAGTAAGCTGTTGGATTTCAGCATTATAACTTTCTTACTGTCGTTCTCCTGCTGAGTCATTTAGGCATTTTTAAAAAATACAACTGGATGTGGACCCTCCAGGTATAATGGATGAATGAATATTTTACAGAGGGGAAGTTAAAGTTGATCTATCAGCTCAAGGTTTTATCCGAAAACAGCAATGTGGTGTTGGCAGCAACTGGCTCCAATTTATGAAGTGACACTAGGGGAAATACCGAACAACATAGATCTTAAGAATAGCAAAAGAGAAATAATTTGGACACATCACAAAAGTCATTTAAAATGTAATAATTTCTTTTTACACCTTACAGTATACAGTATCTTGGGTTTTTTTATGTCTCTGCACGATGAATGTGTTGAGACTGTTCTTAGCAATTTGGACATGATATATCTTTTAATAACTCTTATTTCTGTAATAAAAAATTAAAAACTAAAAACTAAAGAAAAAAAAAACAAAACCTAAAAAAAAGTGTATATATCGTGTGTGTGTGTATACATACATACATACATACATACATACATAAAGCTTATATTGGGAAAACGGGAGAGGTGGTGAAATCTCTTTCACCTTTCACTGTCAAAAAATACAAAATGAAAATAAATGTTTGCTTCTGCAGTGTTGTAAAGAACATGCAATTGCCAAACTTACTTTTATAGACAATTTCTTCCAGAAAAGCAAAAGAAAACAAACATGCAAAAACAAAATTAAAAAAAAACCCAACCAAAGAAACAAAAAAGAACCCAACGAAACAGGCCAGAATTCAATAAATGCGGGAAAAAAAAAACAAAACAACCCACAAAGAATAGAATAGTACATCAAAATTACACTTAAATTGATTATAAGAGGCATCCAGAGAGAATTGTAAGAGATAAGGGGAGTGGGGAGAAGGCTGTTTTGAATCCATGAATGGATTGGGTAATAAAAGTGCAGAGGTGTGATCATCTCCTTCATTAATTGCGCAAACTGTACAAAGTCCGTTTGTGTTGTTTGTTGCCTAGTAATCTGAGTGTCATTTCTTTCAAGTTTCCAGTTTTTCATAATTGGGGGATATAAAAGAAAAGGGGAGCGCTAAAAAAGGGGAACAGTGAAAAAGTAATGGTTGTTATTTTTGAAATACATTAAATCATACTTTTAAAGGGTTTCAGTGTAGTTTTATTTATGATATGGCGGCTAACTATTTTACATTCTATTCTTTAAGTATGGAAAACAAACCATGTTTTTAAAATAATGTTTTGTAGTTGGTTGGTTGTTTTGTAACTTACGTAGCAGTGCTGATGGTTCATTATGCTTCTGTTTATATTTCAGACTGTTATCAAATGCTTAGCCAATGTGAGATTTAACTTTTGAATGTTCTTAAATTCCATGAACATTCTAATGCATGTTTTAAATACCTTCTTTATAAAATTTTAAATCAATTTATGTGTGTATTTTTTTTAATAGGCTGTTAAAAATGAAGTGAATGTGCCATGTTTGAAAAATTTTGTGGAGATGCTTTATCAGACTACCTTTGACTTGAGTTCAAGAAAGAAGCATTCGCTGGTATTTTAAAGAAATATTTCAACTTCTCCATTTTGTTCATCATAGGCTTTTAAGCTAAGACGTTATCTTATGTTAAAAGCTGTATTAATTTCAGTCTCAGCTCTTCAGTTCAAGTACAATCCAATTAATGCTACATATATTGCATTTGCTTTGATATTTATGTTTCTTTGTGCAAGCTATGGTGCTGTTATCTCATTTATGAGATTGTTTTGAAATTGATACTTGTTTCTGTTTTAGTTCATTTTAGCACAGTGTTATTTAACCTGATAACTCTTCTGATAAGAACTTACATACAAGTACTTCATATATTTATATCATGTCTAATTAAAAGATAGAAGTTGCAGGCAAGACTTACCAGCAAAATAACAGCCTGTTAAGTAGTCTTGTTCTGCTTGTTTTTTCTCCTCCATGTGTAATCTATTCTTCTTTTTCCAAAGTATTTTATTACCTCTTTCTGATAGAAATCTCTACAGATTTCTTCTCCCATGATTGCATTTTAAACAAATCTTACGTTAAAAAAGCAAAGCTAGATCATCCTACTTTGCATATTCACAGCCATTATCAAACTAGTTTTTCTTGATTAATCAAAGTAGACCTTGAGGAGCAGTAAAATGTCTGACAACCTCAAGTCTGCCTCAGTTTTTACTGAGCTGATAGGTTTTTTTTTTTTCTTCAAAGGCAGCTCCCTCTCCCACCACAGAGGACCCTGTGAAATGACTCATATGATTGCAGGGAAAGCAAATATTTTAAGAAGGGTGAGATCTGCCAGAAGCCTTTGCTTGAGGTCAGGCCTTAGTAGATGAGCTCCCCTGGTCCCTCTGTGAGCTCTGCAGCACACAGCTTACAACACCCACTCCTGACTAGAAGACACGTCCTAGTACAGGGCCAAGGCTACAGCAGAATGCTAACCTGGTGACCAGTCCTAGCTGCTGTGAGAGCCTGAGGCAGGAACCAGCTCTGTCTCGTTCTCGATGTACAAGACTTGGGAAGTCTGCTAAGAGCAATTTGATCGATTCTTTTTCCCCCCTACTCATAGGCTTTGTATCCATTGATCACCTGCCTGTTGTGTGTCAGTCAGAAACAGTTTTTTTTAAATAACTGGCACGTTTTCCTGCAGAACTGTTTGTCACATCTAAAGGTAAGAGTCCTTTTCAATTCAGAAACTGTTGCAAATCAGTAGCATTTGTTCTAATATGTTTTCAGACACCTACTGCCAAATAAATGCAAGTACTTAGCTATTTAAAAGGACACTGTCATTAAAATATATATATACATATATATTAAGTCTTCATTAATACTAAACCTCTTATGATATTATGTAATTCTTGAAATGGATATCCCCCTCATAGGGGCCTTCAGTTTAATTCAGCAAAATCTACACAAGTATCTGCTAACAAATGCTGTCATCTACTAGTGAAAGTACAAAGTGTAATTTTTCTTGTGAAGATTACATCTGACAGAATAATCTATCTCTTCGTTTACTGAAGGGACTGAAAATGAATCTCTAGTCCAGAAAATAAATAATGTCTATAGCTTATGATGTATATTTTCCATGTAAAAATTACAGTGTCCCTTTAACCTTGTGGCTTCAGTTGTTAGCATTGTAAACAAAAGTTGATTGATAAAATGTGGAGATTCTGATGCTTAAAAATTAGGGATTTCTTTTCATAAGTTACTTGTAATATTAATTGTTGTACATATTCTTTCCATAATTTTGATTAACATAGTTCATGATTTTGCCTAAGCTTTGATTTTTGATAATTTTAATAAATTCTTTGATTGGCCTTTACAGTATTCATTCTGGTTAGGTATGAGTGATGATTCCTAAGTTTGTTAGTAAAATATATAAACCAGCATGAAGTCTAATGGAAACAGGGTTAGCTGCTTGGATTGTTAAGGATCATTTTGTTTTCATGACATCTTCCACACTTTTCTGTTGCTTGTTGGGTTTTTGTATATTTTTCACCTAACATTCTCTTGCAATATTTGCTTAGATTTTTTATGTTGTTTATTTCGCTTACGGAGGCTTCTTTTTGGCTTTGTTTTAAAGCTTTTTAAAAAATTCTTACAATCTAGGAATTACACTTTTCTGGCATAATGTCCATTCCTGATAATGGATGTATTGAAACTATAAAAACCAGTGAATTCAACTGGTAGCATGCATTTTATATATTTTTTTAGTTTTGTTAACTACTAACAGCTTAACACATTTATTGTAAGGCTCTATTCAGCAGAAATATTATATACAAATTTCTGCAACTCAGAATGTCCCAATGCTTTACCATCAATGAGTTATTTAGGATGTTTTTGGGGTTGCTTTAATTTGGTATATCAAATACTATAGGGTATTTTTGTTTGTTTGTTTTTGTGGGGGTGGGGGGAAGTGCCTAGCTTATGCAGAAACTTCTCTGAGGTTCATCCTAAAAATTACACCCTTTCTGTCCCTCCCGTGTCTCGTGAATGAATGTTTTCCTTTGTTTCTTAAGCTAATTAAATGCATGCAATCTGTAGTAAGTAATCTCATTAATTTATAAATCTGATTTTCACAGCAGTTTAGTCTTTTAGATTTCCCTTTCCCCGTTTTATTTCCTCATTTGCTAGTCACCAAAGTTATTTATTTGCGGTTAAGTATGTAAAGTGCAGTCAGGATTCCAAACCCATCATCTTTAGCATCTTTGATGTTATTTAATGAATTAATGCTGACAGTTATTGGGAAATAGTTTGGAGCGCTAAAAAGTTTCCTCTTGCCCTGTCACATGGAGAAATTAAGAATTGCAGCAGGCATAAAGCCAAGGCCTTGCCACAGGAATGCTGTACAATGAGCATAGACTGAAGAGGTGACACAGGCTGTGAACTCATGGTGCTCGGTTCATTCCATGGTGATTGATGACTGCCAACTACATTCTTTTGCCTGGCAAGGAATGCCCTGTGGCCACACTTTGCCAGCGGAAAATTAAGCCATCTCCTGTTTTGGTGGGGTGAAATCTCACACCTTGACAGTCTCTTTGTAGTAACTGGTGCACCGTGTTCATACCCTGCAGTATTTCAGTGCAGTTACTTCATTTGGCAGCTACATTGTCCTTGATAACACCCCTGAAGGTACTCTGAATCCTGATCTAGCAAGATTTATTGTCCTTGTAAACTGTTTGCACTTGGTTTCAGCATGTGCCCTGTTAGTTATCCTTAGAGTGGCCTTAGCCTGTGGAGAAAACATCCCAACCTATGCAGCCTAAGGTGTTAGTTCTTTTTCTTTCCTGCTGGTAAGCTGTTAACTGCTATGAGGAAGGCTTAAATAGCTCTGGGTCTTGACCAATGCAAATAGCAGATAAGTGAGTAGTAAGGATTGGCTCAGACCTAGAGACTATCAAATGCCTTGGCATATACTGCTCTCACCTTAATCCACATGTTAGATGGATTGCCATTGTAGCTTTGAGCTAAATGTGTTGAATTTCAGCAGTCAGTAACATCAGTCAGTATCGCAAAATCATTTTGCCTGCTTTTCTGATTAGTATTTAGACAAAATAATTTTAGCAGATTTGTCAGAAAATTGATTCTGGCATCTGTACATGGCAGAGGAAGGAATGCACAGGAACATTTTTTGCCACTATAGAGAAAACAGTTTTTCTACTGAATAGAGTCCTTGGTATACAGCTATCTGTTGTTTTTGTGCTTTTTTTCATCTAACATGCATGTGCCTCCCATTCTCATGTTTGTTATGTTTTGCTGTCTCACATTGCTTTATTTAGATGCCATCTAACAACAGTATCAGAAAACAAATAGAAACACTGCAGGTGAGTTAATGTTGTTATAACTCAGTGAAATGTTGCTTTGTCTCGTGTAAATAATGTATTTTGTACTTTTTTATGTTAATCATTGTATTTTGTACTTTCCTTTCTCTGTAAAAAATGCTTTTGGCGTTGTTGAAAAGCCACAGGACACAGAATGTTTTAAAGGTCTTTTCTTCATGATAGGGAGCAAAGGAGAAAGAGAAAGAACTGATATCAGTGTGTCCTAGGGGGTGAGAATGTGACTTTGTGAGGTTACATATCAATATCACAGCTGGTTTCCCAGAACGACAATGCATGTTTCCACTGGAATTAAACTACATATTCAGATGTATGGTTTTTTTCTGTTAATATGTTCCAAAAAATGTCTTGCATGTGAGCAAACTTGAAAGCATTTTCACAGTAAAAAATGTGAAACTGATTTACTGTAACAACTTGCAGTGCACTAACTTGAAAGACTTTTACACTGTTGGTTTTGCAGGTTTTAAAAAGTAGGAAATGTTTTAGTTCAGAACAGAAGAAAAGTTTAACATCAGTATTAAAAAGTACTTTCTTCAGTAAGTGACTACATTTGACTAACATGGAAAAAATGCTGTTTTGTTTCTTGCCTTCATTGAGATATGTTTCATTGACTTGTCTTAATGTGTCATGTTAGACCTTTGTAGATTTGCTCTTATTTTTTTTGTTTTATAACTGAGATACAGTTCTTTAAAGTTTATTCCATAGTTTTCTGATATCATTTATACGTGTGAAAAATTCTAGGATTTGAAACAGAACTGTGTTTGGAAAAAAACAAACAACCCACAAAAGAGAATGCATTAAAATCTGTCAGACATGAGCTAAAATGCTGAAATGTAGTCAGGTTGTGGGTCTACATAGACTTGTTTACTGCATTCTAGATGAAGTAATCTCAAAGAGGAAAGGAAATACTGACATACTAACAGCAGATATACAACAACCATGCCATAATTAGCCAAAAAAAAAAAAAAGTGCCTTTTTCTTGTAAAATATTTGTTTTCTTCCTAGTTGTAGTAAGAAGTAATGAAGCTTTTCAGTGCTTAAGTCCAGAAGTACTGAAGTGCTGCTGTATTTTTAAGGTTTTTACACTTTTAAAAAAGTGAATGCCTATTCACACATTTTACTTTTCTGATGAAGTAGCAAGCTTCATCATAACCAATCAGAATAATAAGCCTTCTCAGCTATGGAGTGTTATAAACCAAATTACATAAGTGTCTGCTACCTAAACTTGTTTTTTTTGTTGTTGTTGTTGTTTTTAATTTTGGTTTCCTTCTGAACTGTACATTATTTTCCCCTTTTGCATTATCAGATAGGTGGGAACCAGAGCATTACTCAAGTGGGTTACTAATACTAAGAAAAGTTCTAAATGCTGCTTTATGGGTAGTCTTTGTTAAAGCATGCACAGATTAATTCATAATCTTACTTTGAACATAAAGAACTGTTGGCCAGTAGATAAGCTATGATAAATATATAATTATATAATTGTTCTTGGTTTTTTTTTTTTTTTTTTTTTTTTTTTTTTGTGTGGCGGGAGGAAGGGGCACAGTTTAAGTTGTTTGAAATCAAAGCTATCACAGTTTGAATTTATACTCTACTTGTCCTGGAAGGACAAAGTAGCAGTGCTACTCTGAACCACTGGCTTGTGATTGAGGCCACAAAAAGTGAAATTAATTGTGTTCAAGCCATCAGGCAGAAACATTGTGTCTTGAAACAACAAGACTTTACTAGAGATGGGAAAGAATATATATATTTTTAAACTGAAACAGTGCCTAAAAAGTTCCACCTGGGAATCATTTATTTCCAGTTCATAATACTAATGGTGAATTCCAAGAGTCCCATTGAACACTTCAAGATTATAAATACAGTGAGCATCCTTAGCTAAAAAAAAAAAAAGAGGTTACTGGAGTTGGTGTGACAAACGCTATTGTCACTCAGTGTTCTGAACAGTGAAAGAGCTAGAAGGAGCAAAGCTAAGCTCCAAGAAGCAGCTTTAGGACGAAAAAGAATTTCATACCATGCATAATTTATTAATGCTTGCCCTGCACTCTTTTTCTTCTGCACCTGCTACTGTCTGCTCTCATAAACTGAATACTGCACTTAGATGGACTTTGTGCCTGATCCTAAGCAGCTACTCCCATGTTTTAGTTAAAACTACTAGTTAGTTTGCTATAAAGTGGGTATCAGTTACTTTCTAAGAAAAGTTATTTGAGGCAGTATGTTCTTGGTGTTCATCCTGAGGACTGTTAGTTAATTTTCTGCTTTCAGAGTGAAGGGCATATAAAGCAATCTGAAAGTACTTGTTAAGTATTTAAGTAGTATTGGAAATATGCAATGCATGCTTGATTTAAAATATACACAGTAAAACTTATAGTCAGTATTAAACATGTCAGATTTCTTATTAAAAAAAAAAAGTTGAAAATATTCTCAAAAGTCAGAAGAGTAATAGTATGATCTCCTGAATGTCTTGCAGGCAACAGTAACTGTATTTTTCTTCTATTTTACAGAATAAAGATCCTAAAATGTCCCGAGTTGCACTGGAATCTTTGTATAGGTTGTTGTGGGTTTATGTTATTAGAATAAAATGTGAAAGCAACACTGTAACTCAAAGGTAAGTTCATTGTGCAAGGGATTCTAAGCTCCTTTTTATCCCTTGTGAAGTTAAAAAAAGATCCCAAAGTCATCTCGGGGATGGGCTTGTTGGATAAATAGAGAAACAAAGACTTCATCTTAATAGAGAAAACCAGAGGAACTTGGTTAGTTTGAAGAGGAGAATGAAGTGAGTCCTCACTCTCCTTTTTATATGTATGTGATGACATAAGTGGATGGAGAGATAAAAAGCAGGAAATTTAGTTAGCAGGCTCTCCTGATGCCATAACAAATAGGATCTGAAGTGCCCATCATAGGCTGGAAATGAAAACAATGAAAATATGTGTTTTTACAAGTTAGCACAGTCAGATTTTGGAGTAGTCATTCAGCATTTGCTCCTCCTCCTGACTGAGTAGCTCAAAAGCAGGATTTTGGTCTGCATACAAACTAACTCATTATAATCCCCTCAACAACAGAGGGCTATACGTTAAGTGGGAGGTACTGCCTTCTGTGTTATGCAGTAGTCAGTCCCACACTCCTTCTGATTTGAATCTCAACAAATAGGCGATTACAAAAAATTATTCTTAAAACAATTTTTTTTTGACTTCTTACATTTGTTTCTCAATTCTTGTAGTCGTCTCATGAGCATTGTATCAGCACTTTTTCCGAAAGGATCACGTAGTGTGGTCCCACGAGACACACCTCTGAATATATTTGTGAAGATTATTCAGTTCATTGCTCAGGTAAGGATATATCTAGGTAGAGATACAATGTTATGAGCATTATTTGTACATAATAAAAATTATGGACTGTTTTTTGAAATATTTGTAGAGTTTAGTATATAGAATAAAATTTCCCCACATAATAATAGAATGACTGATTCGTTTCTTCAAGTGGCAAAATTATTTTCCTTTGAACTTCAATAACTATGATTTGTAGATGTTATGACGATTAGTATTTACATTTGTATTGTTCTGTAAAGGATGTGTATGTATACATGTGAAGATAAATAAAGTACAGTAATATTCTTACTGTATTCCATTATAATATATTTACAAGAGACAAAGTATCTGAACATTAATGTCCATTTGTATTTAGCAGGGAGTCTAACCTCTGTAGACTGGAAAAAAAATTGCAACTTGTCTGTTAGTGTGTAGTTCCTACTGCATTACATTGTTTTGTTTTACATTTTACATTGTATTGTTTTAGCTGCTTCTGTTATTTTAATATCAAAATGCAGGGTGTGATTCCACAGGATACAATACTCATTCATCTTTAACCTTGTAAATTAGACTTGTTTTTCCATCTTACAGATAGCTTGTCTGTGCTTCAGTTTCCAAAATGACCTACTTCTGTTTATACAGAGATAAAACAGGAGACGAAATCCTTTATGCTTTCAATTTTATTTCTAGGGTTCTTCATTTTAACACTAAGTTTAAATTATTTTTAATTATCAAATATTTGAACCTGTGAAGCAGCCCAACTGTAAAAGCCTGTGCTTTATTTACTTTGTTCTTTTGCCTTTTTATCTAAATGCAATTTCATGGTGAACTCTTCTGTTGCCCCCTCACCCTAGTTTCAGAATGCTTTTTATGAGTTCAGTGTATTTTTTTTTATACTGTGTTAAACAGATGGAGAACTGAAGTTCAGCAGAAAGTAAATGCTGAAGTTTCTATTCTTTGGTATACATTTTCACCAAAGTAGGTACAAGCAGAGTTTTCCATTTGACACTTCTACTAATGAGATCCCAGGGTCTGAAATCAGGCATTCTCAGAATGAAGTAGATGTAATTAGTAACCTACTGTGAAGGCTTTATTTAACTAACTCAGCTGTCATCAATAATAAGAGCTGCCTAACTGAAGCAGGAATAAAGTATGCTTTTTGAAGGAATGTTCAATTGACTCATGTATCAGACTCATTTGTTCCATTTTTCTTTCTAGCACATATATTACATTTCTGAAGTTGTTCAAGAACTGAGCTGTGTTAATAAAAAAAAAAAAAGAAACAGAAAACAGAAAAATGCATTTGCTATGCCAATTTGATATTTTTTCTTCATTTGGCATCTCTTGCAGTCTCTTGGCAATCTACAGATTGAAACTGAAGTCCAATAGTATCTGACCATTCAAAGAGAACCTGAATTGTAATCTGAGATGCAAATGCAACCTTAATTGATATATTTTCTAACTCACATGGGCTTTACCAGTATATTAATGCTAACTTAGTATATTTTGGCATTTTTAATATATTGCATTGAAGAGTGTTGAATTATATTACTTTTTTAAAGAGTGTTATTAATTCATAAGAATATGTAAAAAAAAATATTTTAAAACTTTTAAAATATCATTTTTATATTTTTAAACTTCTAAGGCATGATACCCACTGCCTATAAGGAAGAAATTAATCTATGCATAGAAAGATAAACAAGAGTTTATGTATAAACCTTTTTTCCTTTACAGGAACGCTTGGATTTTGCAATGAAAGAAATAATATTTGATCTTCTTAGTGTTGGAAAATCACCTAAAACCTTCACAATTAATCCAGAGGTAAAAGAAACTTACTTGCATGCAGTGAGA
Source organism: Perdix hodgsoniae (assembly GCA_035772895.1). Taxonomy (NCBI): domain Eukaryota; kingdom Metazoa; phylum Chordata; class Aves; order Galliformes; family Phasianidae; genus Perdix; species Perdix hodgsoniae. The sequence goes on along the minus strand of JAPSGF010000002.1, from coordinate 16,283,260 downwards.
ACAGGATGTTGGGGTAAAATTTTTGGAACTGTAGTTAACTATTTCTGAGCTGACATGAAAGCAGATTAATGAATATCAAAAAAGATGTTCTCATAAAACTAAAGAAATAACTAGTTATTACTAGCTAAAGAAATAAATAGTTGTGTACCATTGCTGTCCCATGTCTTGTGAGTAAGCCAGCAACATTACTGCAGTTTCAGCTCATTGCGACTGTAAACCCAGTATGTGTGCTTGTGTGTATAACCATAAAGCCTTTTCTTCAGGGACATCATACCCAGGTCTTAAAAAGCCAGTGTAATAGATGAGATGTAAAAATGTGTTTCTTTAGTATATCATTCTAATGATTCATATTAACTCATTTAAATGCTGTTTACTCTAAAATATTAAGTCGATTTGTCCATCCAGTTTTGTTGACTGGAATCAGAGATGTGAGAAGGCATTCAACACTAAAATCTTGTTCTTGATACTTTCACTAATGGGTAATATTTAAATCATGCCTGTCCTACTAATGCTGTCTGCTTACAGAGGGAAAATGCAGTTTGTGTTTTGCCTCATCTGTATTACTTTAATGTTATAATTCCTGTTGTCTTCTACTTCTTTTTTCTTCCCTTTGTTGCTTTTGAAGAGGATGAATATAGGCCTCAGAGTGTTCCTTGTCATAGCAGATAGTTTGCAGCAGAAAGATGGTGAACCACCAATGCCAACAACAGGAGTTGTTCTTCCCTCAGGAAATACTCTGCGTGTGAAGAAAATTTTCCTTAATAAAACACTGACAGATGAGGAAGCAAAAGTTATAGGTATGTAGTGGTCTTTTGGAATTTTACATTCCAATATGTACATAAGCATTCTCAGTTATTCTCAAGTAATAAGTTTGTGTATCTTTATTTCTATATTTATTTTAATTTTTATAGAGAATTTAGTTATAGCATGTTTTAACATTATTCTTTAGAGAGAAGCTCTAGACGATACTGAACTTCTTGTGTAAAGACTGAATCTGTGGCTTTTTTAAAAACTGTTTTGCACTGCTGCTGGATTAGCACACAAAATACTGAGTAAAATTAGTTTGGTAATTAGCATGGAAGTTTTTGTCCCTTTGATCCAATCCACAATGTTCCAAAATACAGCTGCATTGGAGTGAGACATTTTTTTTATCCCTTTGTTTGGTTGATTTTCTGCAGATGAAATAGTTGTCACTAAAAGACAGTCTCAAGCTAGAACTAAAATACTCAGAAATGAGAAAAGCAACTAATAATTACTTCTCTGTTTATGTTCTTACCTGAAGGAAACTCCTACTTTCATACAATACCTCCTACTGCCTGCTTGATATGCTTCTTTTCGACACTTAAAATTAGTTTAATGACAGATTTTGTACAATAAGAAATTTCTCCTAAGCTGAATGTGGTATATATTTTAATAAGAATGTGAAAAATAAGTGAGAATATGCAATAGTGAAAGAGGTGGTTGGAACTCTTTGCCTTTTCAGGAATGTCAATATACTATCCTCAAGTCAGAAAAGCTCTGGACAGCATTCTTAGACATTTGGACAAAGAAGTTGGAAGGCCCATGTGCATGACAAGTGTGCAGATGTCCAATAAAGAACCTGAAGACATGATTACGTATGTATAAAATTCGCTGTCACACTTATATTGTATTATTCTTGTGCTGTAATATTTCACATTACCATGTTACAAATTTAGGCTTTTTTGTTTGAATATTAAATTCATTCTGATTTCATTAATTAATGCTAAGAATTTTCTAGTACTTTCTTAAGTTTTGACCTAAGATTGAAAATCTTTGTGATACACTGATGTGGATTTTCCCATTGTTTTGTTGTTTACAAACTGGTTTTGTAGAGGTGAAAGAAAACCTAAGATAGATTTATTCAGAACTTGTATTGCTGCTATTCCAAGATTGATTCCAGATGGTATGAGCAGGACTGACCTCATTGAATTGCTCGCAAGGTAAGAGAAATAAAATTTTAGTGAATATTTCTTTTTAAAAGCTCCTTATATAATATAGAATATGTCAGTCAACTCACTATAAAGTTCAAGTCCATTGCGTACAGATCAATCGCTCTTATTCTTGCCTGCCTTCACCTGTTGTGTCTGCAGATAGGTAGATAGTCTGAGCATTCAGTGAGAACAGATAGTTGGGGTATGTGCCAGAAGTCTTCACTTATTGCTAGAGCAATAATTTTTTCTTCTGTTTATTTATTTGTTATATTTCATTTTTTAATATAAAGATAGCCTTGGTATAGGAGAACAGTTCAGCTTGTCGTTTTGGATCTACAAGCTCATTTGCATAGAGTGTGTTGAATTATACATATGTAAATGTTAGTTAAGGTGGGCAAGAGTAATTAAGGTTTTTTGTAACACTTTTTCTTCATAGAAGACAGGAAGCATTGAAAAACAATAACCCGCACATCACAAGATACCTCCACACTGAGCTCTAAGATGGTTGCTCAGTTGCACACAGATAAGCACGTATACAGAAGACACGATAATGATAATCTCTCATGAAAATTGTTTGTACTCAGTTTTCTGAGGTCTTACTTTATTTTGTTATGTTTCTAGCAGGGTCTTGTCTTAGCTAGTTGCAAATGTATTCAGTGCAGAGAATGCATCTTTGTGGAAGTATTCTGTATTGTACAGTAAAGATAGAAGGCAGCACCAAACTTTAATTCATAAAGGGTGATTAAGAATATGCAATTCTAGGGTTGATGATGCCGGTATTTTTTCTGAACAGGCTGACAATTCATATGGATGAAGAGCTCCGTGCCTTGGCTTTCAATACACTCCAAGCATTAATGCTTGATTTTCCAGATTGGCGAGAAGATGTTCTTTCAGGATTTGTATATTTTATTGTGCGTGAAGTGACTGACATCCACCCAACGCTTCTTGACAATGCAGTAAAAATGTTAGTGCAGCTCATAAATCAGTGGAAACAAGCAGCCCAAATGCATAATAAAGCCCAAGATTCTCAGGTATTTTAAATACAATCTTTTGATATCAAAACATAATTTAATCTATATGCAGTTTTGTTAGTATGCTTTTTTTATTAAAATTCATAAAAATTCAGTTTACTTTCTTACAATGCTGAAGATATTCAGACCTATTATTTTGTTTTTTTTTCCCAAAAATTTAGTTTAATGTTAAGTACTCTCTAAACACTGATTAATTACTACATTTTTTTTTACATCAAATTCAACATATGGAATTGGAGATATTAAATAGCAGTTTTAAACAGTAGAGCTAGCAAAAAAGCACCATTTTCTACTAACTAATAGAAAAGAGGTACAAGGATTATAAGAAATCATTTTATACAATATTAATTATGAGAGAGAGTCATTTACTCTTTTTGAATTTTGCCCTCATTGCATCACTCACACAAGAAAGTAAAATAAGGACTTTCTTGTGGTATTTGGATTGAATTCAGAGAGAAAAAAATACAAGCTAGCTGATGCTGTGCCGTTTTCATAATTTAAAATATGACAAGTAGATAAGACCTAAATATCTTATGATTAATTCCGTCATCGCTAATAATGACGCTATAATTTGATTGTGTTTACTTTTTCCTTCATTTGTTTAACTTCTGTGCTTATTTCTTAGCGTGGTGTCTCCAGTGGGGCTGCCCATACCCTTCCTCTGGAGAGGACCCTTTATTCCAATGTATTTCATGTGGTGGAAGGCTTTGCTTTGGTCATTCTTTGCAGCACAAGGCCTGCAACGAGAAGATTAGCAGTCAGTGTGCTTAGAGAAATAAGGGCCTTATTCACTCTTCTAGAAATTTCTAAGGTAGGAGTTGATTGATTATCCATTCATGTAAAAGCTTAATGAAAGACTACTGTTTTTTCTGACTTTTTTTTTTTTTTTTTTTTAGAGTGATGATGAATTGGCTATAGATGTAATGGACAGACAAAGTGCTTCTATCCTGGAGAGTTTCATACATCTTACTGGTGCTGATCAGGTAGGAGAGGTTTTATCTTAAACTTGAGTGTAAGATAATGCATTTCTGTAAGCATTTTGGTGTGTCTTTTAAATCACGGTGTCATTATATTCAAGCTAATTTTCTTAACAGTTTATCAGCTTCAAAAAAAGAAAAAAACAGAAAAAGAACAGCCAGGGCTCCAAAGCTACTTCTCAGAATAAAAATTGAGGAATGATTTGAGGCTGACAACAACATTGTATGGTTTCTGATTGATTAGGTGCCTACCACGACACAAACAAACACACTTCTTTTTCTGTTGTTGTTGTTTGTTTGTTTGTTTTTCCCCAACTGGTTCACAGGTTACAAGTACATTGAAGGACAGACCACTGACTTTTTTTGTCACTATGCAGTGTCTAACAAGCAATGTTTCCTTTATCCACAATGAGAGCATTATACATAGCTGAATAAGAGCTGAATTCCCTTGTTATATATTTATTTTAATCTATTAACGGTCGAAGAAAAGTTTTGCTGTCTTTAGGCTTAGGAAGTGAATTGTATTTTAGTAGTAAGACTTCAAGAGTCTGGAATCTTTTGGGAGAATAAGTCATCATGAGACAAATGCTATTTTTTAAAAATAGTTTATTTACTTAATATTTATTTCCTTTCCAACGTGTTTCTATCACTGCTCGTATTAGGAACTTCTCTAAAGCAGCATGAATTAAATAATGTGTTTTAACTATGCATAAATGTGGTTTTGACACTTATATTTCAGAATGGAAATCTACAAGTGAAAAAGTATTACATAATATGCTTAGAAATTGTTTGTTTGTTTGTTTGTTTTATGCGTACAGACTACTTTACTATACTGTCCCAGTTCAGTGGATTTACAGACTTTGGCTGACTGGAGTTCCTCTCCAATCAGCCACCAGTTTGATGTGGTCAGTCCATCACACATATGGATATTTGCGCATGTGACTCAAGGCCAAGATCCGTGGATTATAAGCCTTTCAAGTTTTATGAGGCAGGAAAATCTTCCAAAACACTGCCCAACAGCTGTTAGCTATGCTTGGATGTTTGCTTATACCAGACTCCAGATGCTGTCTCCACAAGTGGATATAAAGTAAGCTCATTTCTAAAGGAGATATAGTCTAATTTACTTGTATTGTGTCAAGACTCATCATCATTCTAATGCTGTTATGTTTCAGTGAGGCAGCGTGCACTCCTAATATTTTCTATGGATTTCATTCATTCATAAAACAAAAAGTTAGAGGAGTTCTATTTGGAAAAAAATATTATCTGCTGTAAAGATTAATTCACGCCTTAGGCAATATTGTAGTTCAACAAGTTTGACTATAAAAGCATGCATTATTGATGTACAAGTCTACTCTGAATAATTTATTCAGAGTATGCTACTTTAACAAAAATAGACACACAATTAAAAAATGAATTCAGTAGAGAAATGAAATATCATGGGCATTGTTTACTATATTGAGTTTTTTTTTCTTTAAATAGCAGTCCTATCAATGCAAAGAAAGTGAATACAACTACAAGCAGTGACTCCTACATTGGGCTCTGGAGAAACTACCTGATTCTTTGCTGCAGTGCAGCATCTTCTTCAAGCTCCTCTACTTCCACTGGCTCTGTGAGATGTTCCCCTCCTGAGACGCTGGCGTCTACCCCTGACAGTGGTTATAGCATCGATTCAAGAGTAGGTTCTTCTAATGATTGCTGTAAATACTGCAACTATGTTTTCTTAGAAGTAGAACCACTTGAGGCTTATGGCAGCTATCGTGATTCTTAGAAGGCTGTGTAATTTATCTGAAAATATGTTTAAAATGCCTTTTTTCATTTGTTTTTGATAATGTTCAGTTTGTTTCATCCAACCCATACTATAAAGGCATTTCTGTCTGTGGTTTTTTCAGGCAAAATCTAATCAAGTAATGAAAACATTAACCCAGTTTCAAAGTCTTATTTGGTGACAATAAGGAAATATTTTGTCTTCTGTTCTTTTTTTATTATTATTGTTTGGTTTTTTTTCTGTCAGAAGACCACTGTAATTCAGAGCAAATAGCCTCACACTTCTCCGCTAACTGAGGCAGTGTTTTGTTCAGGCATTTCGTTAAATTTTTCCTAACTATAGTTTTGTCTGCATTACTTCATGTCACCTGCAGACATGGTTGGCTGTTCTTTTGTGTTGTTTTTTTTTTAATCTCCTCTTTGGCTTCCTGTAGAAGATAGAGTAAAGGCAGTGAAGATAACTCATAGATTGTACAGCAGATTTTTGGCAGAAGCAGCCTGTTCCAGTTGTTACTAGTTGATTCTGCCCTTAAATCTGAGAAGCTGCAAAATGAAATTTTAACAGGCTTACTTTTCCTCCTAAGAAACAGAGGATCTTCTAAGATGTTTGTAAGTTCTGCTCTAAACTGAATATGCAAGTGTGAATTGGAGAGCTAACAAAATTCTCATTAAGGTTTTTCTCTGAAAATGAAATATGGAAATGTTCCTACAATCAGAATGTCTTCAAGATAAGCATGGAAGAACCTTAAAAATATATTATTCAAAGATGGCCACGTAAACCTCTAAGTCACTGTTCTTTGATTTTCAAACTTTTGGAGATGCCTCTCACATGGAGGATGTAAAAATATGTAGTGCCATTTCATGTCAGCTGCCTGTAAAGGTTTTGCATAGATGCATACTCAGCTCTTTTTGAAGAGTCATTGACCCTAGTAACAATCTATTTCAGCTCTCTTGTGTACTCAGCACAGAGCCTCAGTAAGTTGCTGAACAGATGGGATGAAGTCTTCCCAGAGGCTTTTTAGGATCAGTGACAAAACAGAAAAGTTCAGAAAACTACTGATTCTTCTTCTCAATTATCTTCATCCATCTTCTTCACTATAGGGAAAGGATGTGCATTTTGTACCATTTCTGAAATTTGTTTTCCACGCCAAAGGTTGGAAACCTTGTTTTTATCATGAGTAGTTCAGATCAGTACTTAAGAATCTGATATTGTAGCAGATGTTTTAATCTCACTACCTGCATGTTGGATAACTACTTCATTCAGATTTATTCTGATTTTCTTTTTAGATCATTGGCATTCCATCCCCTTCTTCCTTGTTTAAGCACATAGTTCCAATGATGCGCTCTGAGAGCATGGAAATTACAGAATCCCTTGTGCTGGGACTTGGCAGGACCAACCCAGGAGCTTTTAGGTAATTGCTGTGTTTCATCTGGTTTTATGCTAATGAGTACAAAGCTGCAAAAACAGAACTCAGAAAAAGGCCTTCTAAAGCATTAAAAAATCTGTGACAACTGATTATCATTCTTTTCTAGCACTTAACTCTGTGACAGTGATTTTTTTTAGAAGCTGAACTAATTTTATTATTTTTATGCTTTTTATTGATCCTAAAGACTGCCCTATGGAGGAAGAGATTATGAACTGTTGACATTTACAGTATTAGTTAGTCATGGTTGTAGAGGTACCAAACATAATTGATAACACCACTTAAACCTGCTAGAATACTCATTTTCTCTTTTATTTTCTATTATTAATCACATGTCTAGTTTGTTGTGTACTTCCAAAAAAACAACCTTTGATTATTTTACCAAAAAACCTTATAATGAAAAAAAAAAAGCAACTTTTTTTTTTGTTTGTTAATCTGAACAAAAATATGAAATTATCCATCACCATGCTTAAGTCTCATGTAATTTAATGAAAGTTTTCGCAAGTTTCTGAACACCTTAACACATTTCCTGAAGGGAGGACCCCTGTAGTAGGGGAATCAGTCATTTAACATGAAAACTTCAGTGGATGATGCTTTTGGTATGTCTAAATTAGAACAGCACTGAAAGTACACAGAAAAATGTGGGACACAGGGACACACTGCAGCAAACCTAAAACAGTGGAGGTAATCACTATACTATCGATTCTAAAAGTAGAATTAATAAGTTTTACCTCAGTGTGCTGTCTGCATAGATCCACACTGCTGATCTCTTTCGTGTTCCTTTGCCCCTCTTCATGGAGTCATGAGATAATTGGAGTTTGGCAGAAGGAACTGAGTAAAGATTGTGAAGCTTCAGTGCCAACTGGAAATGTAACCACAGCATCAAATCATTGCTTTTCATGGAGACTAGACTGACTGGTCTGTCAGCGTATCATTATTGGCCTTAGAGAAGCAATGTTTATTAACAACTAAATGCACAGTGACAGTTGCAAGAGCATAATATGATTAGCTGCCAACATCATTTTTGTCTGATAGTATCTATTTGCAGCATAAGGCTTTGTTAAACCCTGAATGTGAATGTGAATGAAAATAATATCTGATAGAAATATAACTTAGAACTTTCTATACAAAAATTCAGTGTAATTATTGAGAAATCCATTTGGTGGTTTGTATTTAAATTAGGAAAATCTTCTCAAACATCTATTGTAAATGCTCATTTATTTCAGAAAGCTATAAGTAAAACCTAAGGGTGTTTTAAATGAAATTTTAACACTTACTATGAAACATCTTTCAGTTAAAATGATAATTTAATGGTTGTTCATATTCTCTTGATTATTTTATTTTAATTCAGGGAACTAATAGAAGAATTACATCCTATAATTAAGGAAGCACTTGAAAGAAGGCCAGAGGTAATTAGATGTTTTTCCTATATTTGGCACAGAATTTTAGCTATTTTCTCAAAAATGATAGTAAATAACTGTTAGTTATGCTTCTGCACCTAAAAGCTGTCAATATACCAGGTAACAAATGAAATGCTCCTTTTCAAATTAGTGTGAGCTGTTTACAGTTGAAGAGTTCTGCTTTGAATTCTGTATTATTCTTGTATCAAAGGAGTTTACTTTTGATGGACTAGACATTACTGTAAGCTTTTCCGCGTTCTTTAATTTGTGTTGCTTAAACATAGTTTAACATAGTTAAATACTGCCTGCAATTAGTAGTTCCTAAGATGGCACTGGTTTCCACTGTCAACCAGCTTTGTTTAGTTCTTTAAAATGGAAATGGCTGTGAGCTCACCTGGCTGTCTGCACTGAATAAAAACCTTCTGATGGAGAGGATGTTTTACTGTAGGATTTAGAAGCCCCTGTAGGTATCCACAGAAATAATAATCTCTGTAAACACAGACGCAGATGATTTTTCAGTATTTTTTTATGGTAACTGTTGTATTCATATTAATAAACTCATAAACCAATAAATTCTTAATTAAATACATATTATGAGAGAGAACATGACTTTGTTTCAGAATGTTACTGGAGTGTAGTGTGTTTTCTTAGTCTTACATGCACAGAAGGATTGGTATTGTACTTCAGTTCGTTGTTTTACATGTCACACTTCATGACAGGAGAGTGACAAAATAAATAGTGTATTATTTTGTTAATATGTGTAATAATAAACTTAGCGTATCTTGCAGTTACAAAACTGACTGCTTTTCTTCACTGCCTGATCTGTTAAGATAGGTAGGCATTTTGGTAACTGCTCATAGAAGTTTTTCACCCCTGATAATTCATGCAAATTGTTGTCTAAATAATATAATGCTTTTTTGTGCCATGCAGTTTTATGTTTTTTTTCCCACTTCATCTAATTCTGTGTTTCCTCTGTTGAACAGAACATGAAACGACGCAGGCGTCGAGATATTTTACGTGTACAACTAGTACGAATATTTGAACTGTTGGCAGATGCTGGTGTCATTAGTCACAGGTGGGGGCTGCACTGATAAGCAGGATCACTATGTAATATAGTTATCTATAGTGAAGTATTATTAATTAATTTGTTGTATTTCTAAAATCGCAATTTCTTCATTAACAATTACTCCCAGTGTAAGAACTAATTCCGTGGAAGGATGCGTGGGCTGTGAAAAACTTGCTTATTTGTTTACTTCCACTGGTGTTTTTTATATAGCAAGGAAACAAGCTTAGGGGAAAACTGACTTTGAATTCAATGTTTGCAATGATGAGGTCTATTAAAGAGAAAGAGATAAGGATTATTGTTTTTTTTTTTGTTTGTTTGTTTTGTTTTTTTTTTCAAAGGTGTATATTTAGCATACAGTTTAATATTTTTATTTTTTAGTGCAAGCGGTGGCCTTGATAATGAAACACATTCCCTCAACAACACTTTACTTGAGTATGTTGATCTAACAAGACAACTCCTAGAAGCAGAAAATGAAAAGGATTCTGATACATTGAAAGATATCCGATGCCATTTTAGTGCCTTAGTGGCAAATATCATTCAAAATGTTCCAGGTATGTAAAAAGATCTTGATAACTTCTGACAGTCTGTTTTTATTTTATTTTATTTTATTTTTTTTAAAGCATCAAAAAAATTCTACTTACCTGAATTTGCAGAATACATTAATAAAAATATACCATCAATTCTGAATACAGCTTCAGCACTGAGAGTTTTTAAGAGAAGTGTCTGATACTGTCTAGAAGCTACAAGTAATTTTCTCATCACATCAAAAGTCTTCTTGGCTGGCAATGTATTTACATTTTTTAGATTAATAAATAGCTTATCCTTATACCTTAGTGACATTAAGCATGATAACAGCAAAACTACATCCAGCTATTATGATTCTGAAATAGCGTGTCTTTATTTTTTCCCTTTTATAGTCTGATTCTTTTTTATGTACATTATTTTTAAAAGTGATAGAAATAGATGTTTCTAACTTTATTTGCTTTTCTTTCAGTCCACCAGAGAAGAAGTGTCTTTCCACAGCAAAGTCTCCGCCACAGTCTATTTATGTTGTTCAGTCATTGGGCAGGTCCTTTTAGTATCATGTTTACTCCCCTGGATAGATACAGTGATAGGAACATGCAAATAAACAGACACCAATACTGTGCATTAAAGGTATTTTAATAGTTTCTGAACTTTGAAAATAAATTCCCATGTTTGATTTTGCTAATGTATATTTAACATCTTGGCTTTCTAGGGGTAGTTTTCATATCTTCATCATTTATGACTTTGTTATTTCTCTGTTCTACCTACTTGCTCAGTTTTGATAATTTGGTTTTTTGCATACTGTAAACCATTTCACTTAGTATAAGAACTACTTAAAATTGGTAGGAAATGTTGACTTCCCATGATTTCTCAGCTGCCTAAGGAGAAAGACTTTCATGTAAAGTTCGTGAATAATAAAAATGTCATATAAACTTTTGTATAAGTCAGCTTTTCACTTTTAGCTTTTACTTGGGAGTTCGGAATAACCTGATCTGATTGAGGTATTCCTTTAACAAAATGTTATTTGTTTTTTGTTAGCCTTAGTCTTTCTCATCTGTCAGAATAGACTACAGTTTTCTGGGATTTTAATGGACTTGATAAAAACACATTTGTTGTATCTGAATTATTGAAATGTAGTGTTTTACTTTCTAAAGGCTATGTCTGCTGTACTGTGTTGTGGCCCTGTGGCAGATAATGTTGGGCTCTCATCTGATGGCTATTTATACAAATGGCTGGATAATATTCTGGATTCACAGGATAAAAAGGTAATGCAGACAGTGTAAATGTTGGTTTGCAACTATCAGAACTTTCAACCTAGGCATTCATGAATTATTGTGGTCACATTGACCCAAGGGCTTTAGAATGGCTTATGCCCAAAGCTCTTAGGAATGAGTAGTTTTGCCTTGTCCTTGACACATGCTATCACCAAGTTGAGGAAGGCAGTCACCAGGCACATTATGAGCACAGACAAAGCAGAACTGAAGAGGAAAGGACTGAAACAGTCTTCTTATAATTTATAAACTAATCAGCTAGATAAAGTTATAGTAATAAGCACAATCTTCAGAAACTTAAAGGAGACAGGATTTTTGACGTGAAGTCTGTGAAACTCGAGTCTATTGATGGGGCCCTATGGAATTCTGAAGACCAAGCTTTGCAGCTATTTAGTAAGGCAAGCTTTACATCAAAAAAAATGGGGCGTGCATTGCACTAATACTGTGATAGCATAAAATTACTGCTCCAGTGGGATAGATTCAAGGGATTATGCAAATCTCCAGATGGATCAGTCCCTTGTATCCCACTGTGGAATACCTGTCTATATTTAAGTGCTTTTCTGTATCTGACTTCAGATCTGTGTTCAGAAAAGAGTAAATGGCACAATATGGGGCTTGGAACTGAGAAAAAAGCAATGTTAGAACTATCTAGTATTTTTCTTCAGTAATCTTTTACTGTGTGTACAAGTTGTATGTTAAACAGTTTGATAGGTTATCTGTTGTTATTTTAAACTGTGGACTCATTATTTTTAGCTGGAATAATTTTTGTGTATTACAGATGTTTTTGATTAAATATCTATTTCCCTCTTTTATGCCATTTTTATAAGTTGGCCCTTTTTTATTTTTTTATTTTATTTTATTTTATTTTTAATTGGTTCATTTCTGAATACAGGTTCACCAGCTGGGCTGCGAAGCAGTTACACTGCTCTTGGAACTCAACCCTGACCAGAGTAACCTCATGTACTGGGCTGTAGACCGGTGCTATACAGGTTCCAAGCGGGTAGCAGCTGGCTGCTTTAAAGCCATAGCCAGTGTTTTTCAAAACAGGTACTACAAAATTTTTCAAAACTTTCATTTTCCAAGCATAATTTCATTTAGAACAATTTTTTCCTCCCTTCAAGAGTAGAGATCACTTCTGTTTGTGTCTATGTGTTACTAGAGGAGTTTTCCGAAATGTTAGGTTATTCCATTTCATATCCCCTAAGAATTAGCTTTTACTTAATAAATTCAAATTCAAAAAAATAAATCAAATTAATGTTATTTATTTCATGCTTGCAATTTTTCCCTAGGGATTACCAGTGTGATACAGTGATCCTTCTAAATCTGATACTGTTTAAAGCAGCTGATTCCACTAGGGCTATCTATGAAGTTGCTATGCAACTATTACAGGTTTGTAAGCTAATTTTGATTCAATTGTTTTTGTTTTAAAAATTAGAACAATCTCTGTGCATTGAAAATAACCACAACAAAAACTACGAAGATATTTCTGGTAGTATTTAGTTGTTTTTTCAATAAGAAAATTTGATGTATGTTTTTTTTCTCTGTCTTTATACATACTTAACCCAGATCCTTACTTGGCCTAAGTAGATGTCAGCAAAATGTGTGTTTTCAAGAAGTAAGCCCTAAAGACTTACATTTTCACAACATATGCTTTTTTAAGATACTTAACCTAAATGAAGATTTTTCTGATTTGACACTACATAAGTGTTGTATAGATCAGTTTTTCTAAAAGCTTCTCTTCTCAGAGAGGTGTGTTGCTTCTGTTGCTTTGCTCTCTTTACCAATGCAGCTGTCAGTTTCCTGGTTTTTGCATTGGTGCCAAACATTTTCCTTATCCATCAACACGGAGAGGGGTTAACAAAATTTTTAGTCATTTACTTATGTTAATTCCTTTCCAAGGACATTTAGGGTTAATACAGACAGTACTAATATTAATATATATAGAGATGTACTGCTCACATCATACGGCTCATACCAAAAGTCATCTCAGAGGTTTTTCCCAGGGTCCTTGTCAGCTAAATTAAGCAGTAAAATCCTTTCTGAAGTTGTCCTTTTGCTGATGTGTCAACACTCACAGCATTCTGCCGTTCGGTCCCATCTTTCTTATCAAGTGAATGCTGCTGCTTAAGACCAGCCAAAATTAATTTTGAATGTGCTGAACTGCTTTAGCCTCCCTCTGCATCTCTGGCACGTCAAAGATTGCATTTCTTCTATGCTTGTCTCAAGCAGAAATAATATTGTTTGGAAATAAAAGTACTCAATGGTATTTTTCAATTTGTTACGGAAAAATATGTTTTGCATAAGTTATTTTGAGAAAGCAAACTTCAAGAATTTTTCATTGAGAATGCATCAAATGAAATGAATGTTAGCTATTCAATTTAATTGCCACAGTGTTTGTGAATACAGGAGATGTATAGAGGCCTATCAGATATGAGGCATTAAATGGGAGTGGATGCATAAATTTTAAAGGTGATTTTTAAATAAAATCTTCTAATATAACTTTGTACAGAACTTCAAATTATGAATGTTGCTGTTGTAGATATTGGAACCAAAGATGTTCCGTTATGCTCACAAACTGGAAGTTCAGAGGACAGATGGAGTTTTGGGTCAGCCTTCTCCTTTACCACATCTGTATTCTGTGTCATACTATCAACTATCAGAAGAATTAGCAAGGACTTATCCTGAGCTAACACTTGCCATCTTCTCAGGTATGATTTAAAATAAATCAATATAAAGATTATCGTGTCTGAAACCTTTTACAAAATGTATACTTCATAATTCACTAAAATAATGAACACAAGGTAATGTCTTTATAATAAGTGGAGAAAACTGATTTTATTGATTAAGAATTTTTATTTCTGTTTGTAATATATTAAAGAGGAAACAATGAATCAATAGATATTTTACTTTCTAATATATTAAAGAGAAATTATGTATTAATAAAATAATTTCCAAATGATTTTCAAAATTATTCTTTTGTTATTCTTTCTAGTATTTTTGTTTACTGTAGATTACTTAAAAATAATATTCTGTAGCATCTTAATTAGCTGCAGAATAATAACCTATCTTATAAATTAAAAAAAAAAAGAGGAAGGACAAATGTAAGAAAAGTTTTCAAGTGGTTTTTTTGCCAGATTGGCACATTTTTACACGCTTTAGGTTTTCAGCCATATCCTGAATTAGAGGAATTTTTTTCTAGGTAATACTTTTTAAAACTTACTAAACACAATATGATATCTTATAGTGTATTTTTTCCCCCTGGTGACTTGAATTGGTTTGTCCTTACTGTTTATATAAGAAAGGAGCAGTGCTGAAACCTACTCATTAGTCTGGTTTGCCATGTTTTTAACCATGTAGTGTGCAATGCATACTTCTTTCATCATTTTTGTCCTGGATAGCATCACTTGTGCTTTCCTCTCCATAGAAATGAAATGAGAGATTGGATAGAGCTCTTGCATAGAGATTGGATTTTGTTTACCATTTTCAATGCAAAGCTACTAATAGAATAAAACTAGCTTGTGTTTTGCAGGAGTTGATAAATGAAATAAGCATAAAGTAGAGAGAGAGAGAATGTTAGGCTTACTTTATCAGAACTTTAAGCAATTAAGAAAACTGTCAGAACCTAGTATACACTTTCTTGTTTGTGCATGCAAATCTACGTGTGTGTGTGTGTGTGCACAGCAGTTCAGCTTCTTCAATCATGCTGTTTGTCAGAAGAGTCTTCAACTAGCTCTACTGAAGAATAAATGATGGTTATGAAGTAGCACAAGTCAGTTAAACGAAATTATGTCAGTATCAGTGTTTTTTTTAATGTTAGTGTGGTTTACTGGATTCATAGTAGTGATTGTTATTAGCAAAATAATTCCAATTAATGATCCACAATTTATCTATTTATATAATTTTTGAATCACAGAAGTAAGTCAGAGAATCCAAACGGCTCACCCGGCTGGGAGACAGGTGATGCTGCATTATCTGCTGCCATGGATGAACAATATTGAGTTGGTAGACTTGAAACCTTTGCCAACTATTCGGCGGCAAGATGAAGATGAAGAAGATTCTTTGAAGGATAGAGAAATAATGGTAAACAGTAGGCGCTGGCTACGAGGTGAAGGCTGGGGATCACCGCAGGCTACAGCCATGGTCCTGAACAATCTTATGTATATGACTGCAAAGGTAAAAACTAATTGGTATTCCAGGAGACTGTTGTGTTTAGGGAGAATACTTTTCAGAGGTACTGTGTTACAGACTTCCTTACTTGTGAATACGCAAATTATTGTTTTGAGTTGTTATAAGAAATATGTAAATAGTTCAGTAGCTATTGCATATAGCAGTTGCATATAACTGTTTTTCTATATGGATGTCTATTTCAATAGATAATACCTCGTCCATTCTGTACATATGATCTCAAAATGGAATTTTGGAAGTAAATCTACTTGATAGAGCAAATTCTTAGCTACAAAACAATATTTTTTAACATAGGAGCCAGCATTAGCTAATTAGCTAAGCATTTTCACCAGCAATAAAGAGACCAAATTCTGTGCTTGTCAAAACCTGCAGCAGTGGAGGTGACCCGCTGTTGCCACTTCTGAAACACACCACTCATCTCCTCATCATACTCACATGCACTGTTTGGTCTCCATGAATGTTTAACAAGTGTTGATGAATGTCAATAAGTGCCATTTTTTTCCACATGGGGAAATTTGGCAACATACCTTTGCTACATATTGCACTTCCATGTCAGATGCCATTTTGTCAGACTGTCCCTTTGTTGCCATCCATCACACAGCAACAAAATATAATGGAATATCAGTGGGGAAGTTCAGCCTCTACTGCCATTCCATCAACACCCACTTCTAATGTCACTGCCCAACATAATAAAAGAGGAGGTATTAGTTTTGGAGCAGCTCTTGTAAAATAATATAGTTACTGTATATAAATAACAAAACTTATTTTAGTTTTTAATATTTTTATTAAAGCAGTAAAATAAAAGAACACTGAAAACATAAAACTAGTAAGATATCATCTGATGGGATATACATGAGGAGTATTCTCTCTTATAAAAGTCTGGTAAAGAGACACAGTCGGATTTGCTAGTTGAATATCTGACTGCAACTCTGTACATTCCATATGAAAAATGTATCTTGAATGAAAATGGAGTTTTAAATATATGAAAAAAATGATGATATTTTTGGCAGCCTTGAAAAAAAAATTCTGCTGGAATTTTCAGGAGAGATATTTACTTTGTTTTCCAGTATGGTGATGAAGTGGCTTGGTCTGAGATTGAAAATGTCTGGACTACTTTGGCAGACAGCTGGCCAAAGAATCTGAAAATAATTTTACACTTCCTGATCAGTATCTGTGGAGTGAACAGTGAACCCAGCCTTTTGCCTTATGTAAGTACATTGAATGAGTCTCCTTATTGTCACTGGTGTTTTAGAAATTAACTGTAGCAGTAAAGATCACCAAGCAAAAAATACAATATTTCTGATACCCATATCTAGCAGTGTAATAGTATCACTCCATGTTTTATGACCAGTGTACACTGTGAATAAATCAAGTGCAAAGTGTACATAAACCTGAAGGGAAAGTACAAAGCAAAGAGCCAGACTCTCTTTGGTTGTGCCCAGTGCCAGGGTGAAGGAGAGGGCACAGACTGAAAAACAGGAGGTTCCCTTTCAGCATCAGTGCTTTGCAGGTAAAGACTGAGCATTGGCACAGGTTGCCCACAGAGGTGATGGAATCTTGGAGATCCTGATAAGCTGTCTGGACCGTGCTCCTGGGCAGCCTGCTCTGGGTCACTCTTCTTGAGCAGCAGGACCTCCAGAGGTCCCTTGCCAACTTCAACCTTTCTGTGATTAGTATACTAATTCTGGAAATAGGCTTATAGGATTAAATGGACACTAGCTGTTCCTGGCAAAGGGAACATTTTGCTATTTCAATGACAAGAGCAAGGAATGCTTTTCAGTATAATAAATATATGGTATGCTGAAAGCCTGTAGAACTTTTGAAATTAAAGAAGCCTGCCACTGAAGATGGATGATTCAAGTACTTGTAATGTGAAACAAAAGATTTTGAGAAAATAATTTCTCTGATGCTGGTAGTTTTCTCTTTATGAAAGTAGCAGTAACTTACTGCAGTTTACTTGGTGATAAGTCTGAAACAAAGCCATCTATCAGTTATGAGTTGTCAAAATTCAGGGTGACCTAGATGGACCATACAGATTATTTAATAAGTAAATTTTTGAAGAGGAAAAGATTTATCGAACACCTGTTTTTTCTGGTTTTGCATTTTTGTTCCTTTGCATTAAAAAAAGAAACTTGGAGATTGATTGCTAATTTTAGATTGATTCCATTCCATATATGCACTGATCAATTTCTTTCCATCATAATATGCAAATCAGAATCCACAGATCATTTCTGTTCTTTAGGAAGAAATAAGGTGGCTCCATAACTATTATTTTCATCAGAGAATTGCAATTGGTTTTGTTAACAGTCCAATAAAGTAGATATGAAGTAATCAAAGAAAGAAAGAGGTATCTGTGATAAGTATATATTTTTGTATATGTGTATGTGTATCTGAGAATATATAGGACTTACAGTATTGTGTACTTAAGATGGTCATATTAAGTTCATTGGGTGGCATTTGTTTTCATTGCAAATCAGAAAATCTAGCAGTGAAGCCCCAGATCTTTCCAATATAGTTTGAACCAGGAGACAAAGTAATTCCATGAGACAAATATCCTAAATTACTTAGCATTTTACTTATCATTTCTTAGCATCTTAAATGTTGCTAAAACCTTTGTTAGAAAAACTATTTTGTTTCTTAAACAATGGTCATTGAACTAAGATTAATTTTGGTGATGTTTCTCATGCTTGCTGCTGTTTCTGTCTGTGGAAAGTGTTTTTGTTTGCTTTTAGAACTAGAATTAGTTGCAGGTATTCTCACTGGCACTATAGGTAGATAGTGGTTCTAATGTGTTGAGATGATCAAATCTTTATTTTTTTCTTTTCATAAATCACTATTGCAAGAATAGTATTTATGTGTATTACTATTTTATGTACATATGCTTTTTTTATTTGATGGCAGGTAAAGAAAGTTATTGTTTATTTGGGTAGAGACAAAACAATGCAATTATTGGAAGAGCTGGTGAGTGAACTTCAGCTTACAGATCCTGTCAGTTCAGGAGTCACCCATATGGATAATCCACCATATTACCGCATTACTTCCAGCTATAAAATCCCTTCTGTCACGTCAGGTGAGAATTTATTGAACTTAATCTATTATTGCTGGCAGTGACAAACATGTTTCTATTAATCGCTTAAAATATTGGAGTTCATCTATAAATATTTAATAGGAGTACAGTGTTCTATTTCTTTTAGTTATAATATGATAGAATTTCTGTTTGATTGGCAGATTGGCAGGTTTTAGATTATCCAGAGTTCTTATTAAAGAGTATCTGAAAGACTCACAAGAAACAGGATTGTATTGATATTTGTGTTAGACTTTGTCTACATTCAGATCTTGCACTGTTTACCCTCAGCAAATCACTTTTATGTCTGTTCAGCTAAACAATGGGAATAGTTTGCATCTTTAAATACAATTTTAAATCATGTTTTTGATGAAGCTTCTTTCAAAGAGAGCAACATAAGGCTTGGATGGGAGTATCTAAACAAGGATTTAGCTTTTCTGCTGCAGATCTGTTAATGCTTTGAAGCAACCTGGGTCTATCACCTAGGGATTATCTGGATAAGAAGGTGGTTGCATTGGTACTTGTTCATTAAAGTGTTTAAGATGTATTAAAAATATTATGCAGCGCTTATACTTAAGTGTTCATTGTAACAAAGTAGGAAGAAGAAGGTGAAAATTTTTTCGCAGTTATGATCAGGTAAGTGTGATGCTTGATAGTTTCTCTTAAAAAGAGGTTGGTATAAGCTTCATTGAACACTGTTAGGTTTTAATCCCTAATCTGTTTGTGTTTTGAATGAACTACATACCAAAGTCCTACTGCATTTTACAGATGAATAGAATAAAGGAAAGAAAGAAGGAGATATCTAGGTCCTGCTTCAAAAACATGCCTTTCTACTTCATTTACTCTGAAGACTTAGAGATTCCTGGAATTCTTTGTTTTGTTTTTTTTTTTTTCCAGTTAGTGAGATTACTGTAGCAGTTCAGAATCTTTCAGTCCAGACAACAGTTTTTTTTTTCTCCTACGTGAAAGTAATCACTACTGTTTGGTTTGTATTTGTGCCTGTTGCTATAGCATGTGCCTGTTCAGGAGTCTTGGAATGGACAAGTAAATAAGGGTCATTGTATATAGCTTAGGTCTGCTTTGCTTTTTTATTCTGTTACCAGTGTCTTTGTCCGTAATTTACAGGTACCACCTCTAGTAGCAATACAATGGTAGCTCCCACAGATGGCAACCCTGACAGTAAACATATAAAAGACAGCATTGAAGAGAAGTAAGTATCTCCTCAGAGATCAGTTAATAATTAAATTACAAGAATTCCTGGTAGCTTTTATGAATACTTGCATCTCAGTGGCTTTGATAGGTCTGTGCTGCAGGAAATATATGTTGGAGTTCTACAAGTGAGTACAACTTGATTTTAAGCAAAAAAACTGGAATACTATTTGGTCAGGCTTTGCAGTGTTATATCTAAGTGTCTGAATTAGTTATTTATCACTTAAATGCTTACCTAAGAGAAATTATACTGTATGCATGTATGAATATGTTGAAGGCGAAACAACCAGTTTATTAATGTAGCAAATTCTGATATTGGTTCCCTAGCTTACAAGAAATCAGTCAGATCCAAATGTTGATAGTTTATTCTCCCATGCACATGTTTATGTCTGTGTGTAGCAATAGGAGGATGCCTCCCTCCCTAATTTTTGAGATTCTTTAGAGTCATCTTTTGGAAGAACTTCCCAAATAGCGGTACTGGTATGAATGTAGTGGAAAGCAAAGAGGTGATGTGGAATTAAAACTCAGAGCTGCTGTGGGCATGCTTTCATTTTGTGTCAAATGTGAGCTAGCTCACCTTACAGTGAACGAGGAGCAAGGACTCCTTGATTAGCATTAGAGAATGTGTGCACATAAAAATGTGTGCACAGGCCATTACTGTAGAGTAATGTAGCTGTAATGTAGGCTATTGTGTGATGACTTGTTTCCAAGCCTTAGAAATATTTCTTCAGCAAATACAAAAGTAATTGTATTTCTCTAACTATAGCAATGTAATTTCACATTTGAACAATTTTAACCAGGATGATATCATTATAATTAGATTGGTAACTATATTGACAGAGGCATGCCTCATACTTCAATTAAAACAAATTATAGAAGATTATGAAATCTGAGGTGTCATTCAGGATTTGTCCTACCCTGGCACAGACAAGTATTTGGCTGCTTTTCAGGCTTGATCTGAAGAAGCTTTTAAAGTAACAGCGACAGGTTTGAAAGTCTGTGAAAGTTTTGGCATCTGTTGTAGTGTTGTCTGAAACCTCCCTAGAGTAAAAGCTTTTTGATATGACATACTGTGTATATCTTGGGCCTGGGAGAAGGAAGTGGTGTCAAAAGAGCTTGGAAATTATGCATTTAGCACTTCAGTTTGTCTGACTTCCTTCTAGTTTATCAGATTAATGAAGATCAAAGAATCATTTCATCATTAGTGAGAAGAATGTGTAATGGCAACACATGTTAATATTTTAAATGCTAATGAAAATGATTTATCAAATTCATTTCTATTGGATTCCCTCCTTGAATATTCTTATTTTCTCATTTCTGCAGGAGGTCTTACACAGCTGAGATATTTTATATCATATTGTATGATTATCCTTGTAAGATGAAACATTTTTGCATAACAGTTTTACTGAAATACAGAGCCACTAATTGTTTTTTTACAACAGAATGTCAATTACTAATGTCTCTTTATTTGTTCCTGCAGTTATGCACATCTAGACATCTACAGTGGGTTGAACAGTAACTTAAACCGTCAGCACCACAGACTAGAATCTCGCTACAGCAGCAGCTCTGGAGGATCATATGAAGAGGAAAAAAGTAATATTTTAATTTATAAATATTTCTGTGTATAGAAAATAAAATTTTCAAAAATTAATGCTTTTGCTGAAGGTTTTAGAACATGATGAAGTAGTGATAAGTAGGGATAAATAACAAGGTTTTTGCAAGTGGAAAATTAAATGAATGAGGAAAAAGATGATAGAAAATAAGTTAAAAAAAAAGAAAAAAAAAGGACATAAAATTAGAAGTGATTATTCTTTTAAACAGCAGCAGTACCTGTTTAAAAAAAGGACATACAGAACTTTCTAAGAATCCTTAGCAAAGTGAAGTATAGCAGGGAAGAAAAATCTTGCAGTGTATCTCTAATTAGTTTTCAAGCTTGCTTCAATTAATTAATTTATTCTGATTTGTGTTCTGTTTTATTCTGAGGTGCAGGTGCAAGGATAAAAGTCAGTCTTTTCTGAAACTCCCGTCTACTTTCGGAGGCATTTCTTTAAGAGAGGCTTATTAACTGTGACTGCTCTTGTACCAAACTCACCCAAATTATCCTTGCCTGTGTTCAACTACTGCATATAGGCCTCAGTTTGTCAAGAATTTAAAAATATTTAGAAGACTGTTAAAAAGAAACAGACAATTTCTATATTGTATAACAATCTTCAGAAGACTTGTAGAATACAAAATTACACATATTGAGGGTGTTTGTTTTTATTGTTTGTTTTTTCATTTCTTGTGTTAGGTGATTCAATGCCTCTGTATTCAAACTGGCGGTTGAAGGTGATGGAGCACAATCAAGGAGAGCCTCTCCCTTTTCCACCCAGTGGTGGTTGCTGGTCACCCTTAGTGGATTATTTGCCTGAAACAACTTCTCCAGGGATGTCTCTGCACAGGTAATTTTTTTGACAGTTAAATGCTTGCTGATGACAATTCATTACTTTTCAATTTGTGTTGTACAAACATAGGAATTTAAACAGATTTAAAGATAATAGATAAAGATAGTACAGTTATTTTCTGTGATTTTACACATCTGGCAGTTTGAGATTTTTAAGCCTTTTATTTTGGGGAACTGGAGTTTATCTTCATTGTGAACTTACATATTTCCCTTAAGTTTGTGGCTGTTTATAACTAGACTTAAGAGAATACTGTTCAGAAACATTTTAAGCTCTTTGCATCTGTACATAAATGTTGTATGTAATGTTCTGCTAACATATTTATTTTTGTTGTTAGGTGCAACATAGCAGTGATCCTTTTGACTGACTTGATAGTTGACCACAGTGTGAAGGTGGAATGGGGAGGTTACTTGCATCTTTTGCTTCATGCCATTTTTATAGGTACCAACATTCTTCTAGAAATACTTCCTGAGTACATAGCTGTTCTTTTCTCCATTTAAATTAGTTTTATTATTGTGTTCAAATTTCATTAGTATGTTAATGTTTACAGACACAGTTTTAACGTGAAACATGGAAAGGACTGCTGTATTGCTAAAAATCTGCACTATTTATATACCTGTGATGGCCTATTTGAAAACTTACTTCCAAAAAACAAAAAGGCATTCCTTTTCCTTTTGAAAAAGATTTCACCTGAATACCTTTCAACTTGGTTGAATTGAATGTAATTAAGAAGAATTGCTATTGTGCAAAAGCAGTTTGTTGTACCTCTTTTCCCTCTGTCTTCATGTAGAAGACAAAGTAAAATTCTGCTTATTTTTCCTTTCTGTTTTTGTTGTAATTTTCATGCAGAGAACATATTAATTTCCGACTGCTGTGTAAGAAATGAGGATATCTTTGTTTGTTAAACTATGAGCTTTGTTTTTGTATTTGAACACTGAAAAAGCATCTAAGGATGGAAGAAATAGCTTCTGTATCTAGCAGTAATCATGTGTGCAGTTATTTATTTCATAATGTGTCTTTCTGATAAAATATAACAATGAGGAACTGCTATTATAATAATTGAATTGAATCTGTTCTCTGCATCTAATAGAACTTTTTTTTTTTTTTTTAAATCTGTGTTAGGTTTTGACCACTGTCACCCTGAAGTTTATGAGCATTGTAAACGTCTGCTTTTGCATCTGCTGATAGTGATGGGATCTGGCAGTAACGTCCAATCTGTTGCTTCTGTTCTACTCAGAAACAGAGAGTTCAATGAGGCCAGGATGCTTACTGTAAAGCAAACTACACACTTAGATTATACTTTTACAGGTATGCTTTAGACTTGTTAAAATGACCTGGGAAGTTTACTACTAGGCATTATCAAGATTTTTTTTACTTTACTATTTTCCAGAGCCCTTGCTAGTAGACTGCATTTTATTTCAGCTCTGCCTAGCTGGATTAAAAATATTTTAAGACTGAATGAGTACTGTATGTACAAAGTACATTCGCACTTTGTGCCCTGTTGTCAGAGTTGTGAGCTCAGTTGAGCAATTAATTAATAATGTAAAAAACAGAGGAAATTCTTTGCTTTGGATCTGTAATAGCACAGTTTTTAAGATGCTGCTAAAATAAAGTTAAAAAAAAACAACAGCAGGAAAATGCATCTCTTACCTTGAGCATATGAACTTTGAATTTCTGGCTTCAGTTTTTTGTCATTGTTTAGTAACCTAGCAGAATATTCTTGTGAGGTCTACCTAAACATCTCAATATCATAATTATGCAATAAATTCTATTTTTTTTGTGTGTAACCATGGATGTAATAGGTCTAAGCCAAAGGTATTTTCTAAAGAAAAGTGAAAAGAGTAATTCATATGAATTCAGTAGGTGGCAGCATGTTGCTATAAAATATGTCAGTTCCATCCTGAAATCAGAAGTGTTTTTGTTTTTGACCAAAAAAAAAAGCATCTATTTTCTGCATCTGATAATTCACAGTTATGAGGAATTAAAAAGTGGGCATAATCAAGGAATTATTTTATGTAAGCCTATTCACAGAACTTTACTAATGCACCTGTGCAACCATTCTGTTCCTAACCTTCGCAGTTTTGATCAGAACTTTATAAATGTGACACAATATTATGCTATGGTTATTGAACAAAAATATATAAGGGGAACTGCAGTATGGTCAGTATCAAATATTTGTATCTGGGGATTAAAACAAGATCTTTACAAGTATGTATACCAAGTACAAGATCAAGCAAGTTGATTTGAACTTTTCTTTGAAACAGGTAGTGCCTCAGCCCTGTAGCTCAGTACATTGAGATTTATTTATTTATTTTTATTGTGTTGTCAGTGGGTTTCAAGTTCATATACAGTTGTTACAGTCAGAGATTTATGACTGTTGCCTTTTATCTGTTTGCAAAATATCTGTGTGTTATTTGTAAGCAGTTTGGATCACTTGTCTCAACTTTCTCTACTTTATGATGAGATGCTTCGGAAACTGTTGAGCTGTTGTTTCACTATATTACCAATACAAAAGTCAAACAGCGTCCAGTGATTCAAAAGGAGGAATCTAACTGTTCTTTATTAAGGGTCCACTCATTTTAAGGCTTTGAAAGTTTGTTTGATTTCATTTGAAATTTTTGCATCCATGAAATTATTATATTTGTTAACTTACTAATTTTTATAGGGCTAATTTTTCTTTTTATTTATTTAGTATTGAACTGTTGAGCTCATAATGGTCTCCTTTTTATTTCAACAGGTGTTCATGATTTTATACCTGATTACCAGCCCTCCCCAATGACTGACTCAGGGCTTAGTTCAAGTTCTACCTCCTCTAGCATCAGTTTAGGAAATACGAGTGCTGCCATGTCTCACATGCACACCACCATCCTCAATGAGGTTGACATTTCAGTAGAGCAGGATGAAAAAGTAAAAACTCTCATAGAATTCATTACCTCGAGGTAAGATTTTAATTTTCATTTTTGTTAAGAAAAATGTAAGAATATTGAGTTTAACCCTGAAGAGTTTTTATGTTGTACAGTTTATAAACAACCCTAAATCTCCAACTATTTGAAAGAATTTCCTTGTCCTGAGTCTTTAAAAGTCTTCTACTATGTTCTACATAGGTTCATTATCATTGCTTTCCACAGTTTCTTCCGTCCTGATGAAAAAATACAGAAAAATGATTAGGAAGCTGCAAGATTTGTGGGAAAAGGCTATGGATTGACTTACAGAAAAAAGATGGGAATTGGAGGGGGAGGGAAGAAGAATTAGTGGCAAAGAACACCTGTAACAACAAAAAAAGGCAACCCTTGTTAGTTTATATGATAGTTTATATAAAGCTTTCAAGATGTGTAAGTCTGAAATCCAATTTACTTAATCCAAAGTTAAGAGATTTTCATAGCCCTGAAATATTATAATAGTGTGGTTTATTGCTGAGAAGAAAAAGAATGTGGTTGTAACCGTTGTATAATGGTGGGAGCTGTAACCGCCTTTTTGTTAGGTAACTAAATATCACCTAATGGAGAGCATCTCTGCAGATTTACACTGCTCAGTTAGAATTGATGCATTGTTTTTCCCTATTTCTCACTTTTCTGTCCATTATTGTAGTGATATTAAGCTGTTGTCGAAGTTTTTTGATTTGTCTGCAATTCTAAGTGGCTTTATTTATGTGATAAGCAGTAAATTATTTTGGAGTTACGGAAGGCAGAAATAACATTTAACACTAGTGGCAAAGGCTGTGATTTCATGTTTGCTCTGTTTTTACATTTTTAGGAAAAGAGGGCCGCTTTGGAATCATGAAGATGTTTCAGCTAAGAACCCTAATATAAAGAGTGCTGAACAGTTAACTGTATTTTTAAAGCATGTGGTATCTATATTTAAACAGTCTAGCTCAGGTAAGCTAGAAAGCAGTCAAAATGTGATAGCATGTTTAAGTCTGCAAACTGCGTGATCTTTTTTTCAGTGCCAGTAAGTTTACAGATGCTCTATAAAATGACTTTATGATAGCTTCCTGCTTCTAAAAAATATTGATTTTTCTTGTGGATCACACATTTCAGTACATGCTTCTGTTGAATCGGATTTAAATATAATATTCTAGGAATGAGATAAATATCTTACTAGTTTATTCCGGATGTGGCATTCAAATCATAAGTGTTTTATTGCCAGCAAGTTTCTCAAGTGTTAAGTATTGTGGAACACATGTTCATATACCTGGAAAGATTTTTTCAAATGAGTATTACTTGAGGAAAATTGTAGGAGACAAGAATATTTTGTAATTAAGGATGACTTCAATGGTTACACTGTTTATTAAAATCAGGTATGTTTGTGGGATTCTTTAATGAAGCACTATGATATCTAAGTATTTATTTTCTTGTATAGGAGGATTTCAATTAGAACACTGCCTCAGTGAAGTTGCTTTGCAAACTGCTCTTTCGTGTTCCTCTCGACACTATGCCGGGAGATCCTTTCAGATCTTCAGGGCTCTGAAGCAGCCTCTTACTGCATCTACACTTTCTGATGTTCTCTCCAGATTAGTAGAAACTGTTGGAGATGCAGGAGAAGAAGCTCAGGTATTTGATTTTTTTCTCCCCTAATTTTATTAGAAAACTGACTATGCCCACATGACATCCTTGTCTATTTTAATGACATTTTGTCTATTTTAAGAGACATTTTGTCTATTTTAATGATGGCCAAATTTAAAAGTGTTTTGGATTTGGTTACTTCTGTTTTTAAAGGTACTTCGTATATCATATACATTTCCTGAATTTTTACCTAGTAAAATGAGATTTGCTGTGTAATGTGAACTTTACAAGAGTTTGATGCATCTGTTTCTTAAAAGTGCTGTATCTTTCATAGTAAAAGATTCCAGAGATCAGCCATATAAAAGATAATTTTGTGTTCTTTATTAAGAACTCAGATGAAGTGTTAAAAACATCCAGCTTGGCGTCATGTCTAAAGAATTCAGTCTAAGCTTTCAATATTGCAAAATGAGAATCTAAGTAACCAAGGGTGAGACCATACTTAAGAATAGTGTAAATTAGAATGAATTTTTTGAAATTTTAGGCATGAATTGAAAGACTTGTCATTTTACTTTTTTCCCCATCTTAAAACTGCTGGCACCTTCTTCTTCAAGATCATCTTCTAACTGAAGCATGAGAATGATTTAGTTATTGATGCTGCTAAACAGTTGTGATGTGATTTCCCTTTTGCATACTGCATAATTTATAATGAATGACCTGTGGCTTTCCCCAGGGTTTTGTCATAGAACTGCTTCTGACTTTAGAATCTGCTATTGATACGTTGGCTGAAACCATGAAGCATTATGATCTGCTTTCCGCTCTTTCTCAGTAAGTTCTTTCACTAGTCAAGCTACATTCTATGCATTTATACATTTGAATTATTTAAGATCTGTTACTTATGTAATAAAATAATTAGCTATCATCTTTGCAGGGTAGTGATATCTCACTAGCAAAATTGCTTCCTCTTTTATGATGCTTTCAACATTCTTCCCAAAGCAAAATTTCTAAGGGCCTAGATTTGCTGAAGTAGATATCTGCTACCATTCCAAATTAGTCTCTTGGTTCAAAAACTTCCATGTAATTTGTTCTGTCATTTCTTCTGAAATTTCTCAAAAGGGGGACTCTGACTACATTCAGGAGTTTATCAAGCCCTAATGAACTTGATTAAATAATATAATTTCATGGGATCTTATTTTTCTCCATTTGTGTAATATTTAAGAAGTAATTTAAAGTTTACAGATACAAAATCTTGCTGCAATAAATACTTCTATTCCAATCATAGAGTCATAGAATGAGTTGGGTTGCATGGAACTTATAAGGCCATCTAGTTCCAACCTCTCTGCTATAGGCAGGGGACCTAGAGCAGGTTGCTCAGAGCCTCATCCAGCCTGGCCTTGAATGCTTCCAGGGAGGGAGCATTTACAACCTCTCTGAGCAACCTGTTCCTGTGTCTCACCACCCTAACAGAAAAGAATGTCTTCCTAATATCTAGTCTAAATTGACCCTCTTCCAGTTTAAAACCATTTCCCCTTATCCTGTTGTTACCTGCCTTTATAAAAAGTCCCTTCCCAGCTTTCCTGTAGGCTCCCTTCAGGTACCGGAAGGCTGTCCCCCAGAGCCCTCTCTTCCCCAGGCTGAAGATCCCCAACTCTCTCAGCCTGTCATTGTAGTGGAGGTGCTGCAACCCTCTGATCATCTTTGTGGCCCTCCTTTGGACCCATTCCAACAGCTTGATGTCCTTGTTGTGTTGGGACCTCAGAACTGGATCTGGTGGGGTCTGACAAGAGCAGAGTGGCCGAATCACCTCCCTCCACCTGCTGGTCACATTTCTCTTGAAGCAACCCAGGATATTGTTGGCCTTCTGGGCTGCAAGTACACATTAACGGCTCGTGTTGAATCTTTCATCAACTGACACTCAAATCCTTCTCCTTAGGGCTGCTCTCAAACCACTCTCCAATCTTACTATAGAAGAAATTTCTTGAGCAGTAGAAAATGCTGTTTTTTCTTAGGCCCTAGGTTTTTTGTCCATGTTTGAGAGAAGTCTGATTGAACAGTCTGAGTCCTTTCTTTCTGTGCCTCATTCGAGTTTGTGTGGTTAGCTCAATAACTTTGATCAAAATTGAAGAAAATTGCTGAACACATATCTTCTTTTGTTTGATTGCATACAAAAGATTTCTAAAAATGTTGATATTTCTAAGAATTTATTTCATTTCTAAGTATTTTATGAGTGAAAACTAGAAGTAGTTGATTTTTTTTAGAAAAGAAAAATAAGTTAATAAGTAAAAAAATATATATTTATTAATTCGCTTATTTCTCTATCTTTATCACATCTGTTAAGAAGGTAAGTTGGAATGCTAGATCTTCAATTCAGAATCATCTTTTACGTGCTTCAGTTTAAGTTTCCTTGTTTTACTGAGTTGCTGTGTAACTACTAGGGCATTTGGTGATTGTAATGAATATATGTTGTAAAAAAGGTAATGGGGTGCTAAAGTCTTGTTCCTATGCTGCAAGGAAGTTATAATATACAGAGAAATATTCTCAATAGAGTATTTTCATATTTTGTGGTAGTTTTCCATCTATTTCCACATACTGTAATAATGTTCACCAAGTTGTCTATCTTTGTAATTAGTGTCAGATCTTTTTTTTTTCCTTTCCTTTTTCTAAAGGATATTGCTGCATTTTGCATTGAATAACATGTTGTAATGATTTTTATTATTTTAGAACCTCATACCATGATTCTGTAATGGGGAACAAGTATGCAGCTAATAGGAAAAGCACTGGGCAGATAAATCTAAGCACAAGTCCCATTAACAGTGGCAGTTGTTTGGGATACTACAACAATACAAGAAGTAATTCTTTGAGACTGAATTTGATCAGTGAAAGGAGAGGTGACCGTCGACGGAGCAACACACTGGATATAATGGATGGAAGGATAAATCATGGTGGAAGTTTGGCCAGGACTAGAAGCCTTTCCTCCCTGAGGGAGGGAGGGATGTATGATGTGCAGCCAACTACTGATCCTGTCAATTTGATGGCCACCATATTTTGGATTGCAACTTCATTGCTAGAGTCAGACTATGAGTACGAATACCTTTTGGCTCTCAAGCTGCTCAACAAACTTCTTATTCACTTACCTCTGGATAAACTGGAGAGTCGGGAAAAGATAGAAAAGGTGCAGAATAAACTGAAATGGAATAACTTCCCAGGCCTTCAGCAGCTTTTCCTAAAAGGCTTTACGTCAGCATCCACACAAGAAATGACAGTTCACCTCCTCAGTAAACTTATCACAATTTCCAAGCATGCTTTGGTGGATCCTTCTCAGCTAGCAGGTATAATTAGTAAATATATTTGTAATGAAAATGTGGTGTTTTTTTTAATCAAGTGAACTATCAAAGTGAAGAATCAAAATTATTAGTGGTTATGCGTTTGCCTTGAAAACAATTCCTTCAATCAAATGTTTTTTGTAACTGTTGATAGTGCATGCTAATAAGTGGGAATACTTTACTGACAGTCATTATGTGCCAAAAAAACTGCACAAAAACTTTATGTATTGACATATAAATAACTTCAAGCTTGCTGACAAATAAGTCTGAAGAGTTTATGTATTACTTTTTGTCATCTTCTACTAAAAAGCTCTATAAGTATTATGTCCAACATTTGCACATTTTATAAATAATTTTCCTGTATTGCGTTAAGCTACTGAGTTTCTTGGCAGCTTTGCTTAATTGATCCAGTGATGATTTTAGTTTCCTCTATCTACCTACTTGGACACACACACATATTATACATGAATACAATGTCTATATCTATATGAAGTATAATATATAATAATGCATGTCTATATATAATATATATATGTGTGAATGTATGTATATCATAGTCTAAGAGGTACTTAAATACCAGAAAGATGCACACATACATGCACACACATGCAGTCCACATTAAATTATGCTAAAATCATTAGGGCTCATATAACCGTGTTTATGTATGCATTTAGGATTTCCCCTAAACATCTTGTGCCTACTTCCTCATCTGATCCAACATTTTGATAATCCAACTCAGTTCTGTAAGGAAACAGCGGACAGGATAGCAAAGGTATGTAAAATGATGTTTGCTGGAATTTACTTTTATTACCAGCACTGGTTCAGTATTTTTCCACTCCTTCATATAATACATTTATGTAATTCTAAGTTATATAGAGATAACTAACTGTAAAATGTTTGACTTCAAAAGTGTGATCCAGTCTCCATTTATATAGTTGGTTGGAGTAACCTCCTGAGTTTTCTTTTCCCACTGAAAAAGTTACATTTAGCTTTTTCTATAAACTTTATAGGTAAAGAAAGAACTTACATGTTAACAAAGATAATGTTTATTTTTTCTTGTTTGATTTTGCTCGTTGTAATATTGTAATATTACATTTAAATTTATTAAATTTTGTAATATTAAATTTAAACTAACTCAATTCTTAAACACACTTCCTAACTTACTGATGATAAGAGAATCTTATCTTTCATACTTACGGGTATGGAAAGCAAAGATTCTATTTCTTGCACAGAGAGATTAACAGGAAATATCTTTAAAAAAAAAAAAGATTGGTGTTACTTTTAAGAATGTCTTGGTTCTCAGAACTTTTACTGACTTCTTTGACTCAAATGAGAGTGTGACTTCACCCACTTCTGATAGCTTTACAATATGCAAAGTTTATAGATGTTAGGCATTCATTGATAAGATTATCTAGGTTTTCTGCTACCCAGCACAAAGTTAAGGTAAGACTAGTATGAGTAGTGAACAAGCTGGGATTGTGGATACTACAGTATAAATATTGCAGGCACTCCTGACTTCCTAAGTATTAACCCTCACAGCTCTGATTAGTACCAGGGTAGTAGAAAATGGCAGGTCAATGTTTATTTAAAAGAAGGATGATCAGTAATGCTGAAGAGACAGGTCATGGCTTAGGAATATCGGGGCATGGTCATCACCCATTTGGAAATGTGGAACTATGTTTTCAGTAATTAAACAGTCTTGCTCCCTGATAGGTTAAAATTTTGTCATCTGTAATGTAATTATATATACTTTTGGCTTTTCAGGTTTGTGCAGAGGAGAAATCACCAACTCTTGCCAATCTGGCTCATATGATGAGTTTATACAGCACACACAGCTATTCCAGGGACTGTTCTAACTGGATTAACGTTGTGTGTAGATATTTGCATGACTCCTTCTCAGACGCCACCTTTAACCTTGTAACTTATCTTGCAGAGGTAAATTTTTAATGAAGGTGTATTTCATATTGACTCCTTACCTATTCCTTGTTCATATGACTGAATATTGGAACGGAAAGAATATCTTTCATCATGGAAAATAATAATAAAATGTTTTAGGATATGGAAAAGGGATGACTACTGCCACTTGGGAGTGCAACAACTGGAGTGTGCCTTGAAATAATAACAACAGGTCCCTTTTTACAATAGTACTGTTTTGTAATGTCAGTTATGCTCTATGCTACATGAATAAAATACGCAGTCTTGACTTTAGTAAAATACACGTAATGCGTATCTTAAAATATATATTTTAACCAAGTATAAAGTTGTCCTTAAGAACTAATTTCAAAGTTCATTTGTAAATAGCATGTAGTATATCATCAAAGATAATTTAAGGATAGAATTCAATATGATTCTGCCAATCGCTTATACAGACAAACTGTTGTTACAGTTTGGGAAAGTATGTTGTTACCTTTGAAAAAGTTTGTGATGTGAAGAGCTTTTAGAGCTTGTCCTTGAAGAATATTCCTTCAAACTGATAAGGAAAAAATACTTAAATATTCTTACAAAGGAATTCCTATACATGTACTTCATTCATAAGACCGTGTATACCATGCGTGGATGTAATTGTTTTCCATGCAGCTTTCAGATTTTTACTTTATTTGAGCACTTTTATTTAGTAAGAAGTATTTTTTATTAGGTACTTTAGATCTGTGCTAACAGACATTGTGAAATTTTGGAGAAAAATGAGTTAGAACAAGTAATATTGTTTTATTCCATTTTATTCTCCATTTTTATGATAAAATAAGATTTAAAAACCATGGAGTGGTGCACTAAAATTTATCGTAGGGAAAAATAAGTATGGAAGTTTGTCTACATTTTAATGTTCATTTTCATTTCTTGCTACCATTAAAGGCTTTAATTCTTAAAATCTTCTTCCTAGCTGTTGGAGAAAGGGTTATCCAGTATGCAGCAATCCTTGCTGCAGATCATTTACAGTCTTCTGAGTCATATTGACCTGTCCACAGCACCAGTGAAGCAGTTTAATTTGGAAATCATTAAAGTTATTGGTAAATATGTTCAGGTAGGTACTCTGAGAAGCGTTTCTGCTTGTTATAAAATTGAAAATTACACTTGATTTTTTTTAGACTTAATATATTTTAAATATTAAAAAAAAACAGTTGCTTAAAGTCGAACTCCATAGTATTTTATTTTTTTGTTCTACATACTTAATTTCTTATAGGCTCATATATTTGTTCAATTAGAGTTACGTCTTTTGAGACAGATTACGTGGATGAGTGCATCTGTTTATAGATGTGGACAGTTCTATATATGTAGCCATAGCGGATGATATTTCAACTATTAAAATATAACTCTTCAAATAAAAATACATTTACTGTTAAGTACTGCCCAGAAATTTAAAAGTGTATTCCTTTTCTGAAAGATTTACTGTTAAGTGCATGTTTAAATCACTTGCACTAATAAATCTGTTGACGTGAGGAACCTTAATGTTCACCTTAAGGAATTTGAGCAGATTTTTTATTAAAGGAAGTCCCCAAAACAGTGTTTTGCCCCAGGCAATTTGATTCTTTGTAATTGGAACACAATTTACTGAAAAATATTTTGTGGAAGAAAATGTAACATTTTGCTGAAAGATTTTTATAAAAATGCCAGGAGCACAAAGCCATTTCAGTGCACAACATTCTCGTTATTTTTCTCCTTTTTTTTTTCTTCCTTGAATTCTATTATTGCCAAATGTAGCTCAGTCAAATGGTTTAATCATAATTAACCAGGAAAGGTAGTGTTCCCTGGATGATTTGTTATTGATGGATATGTACTTTAGATATTGTGTTCCTGTCCGAGTGCATTAGGCAAAATGCAATGACTGGCATAACAATGGTCCTCATAGCCTGACATCTGCTTGCTTTGCCTCTAACCTTTATCTGAGCTTTCTATGCAGGACCACACCACCATGGACTGAAATCACAATTAGAAGATGTTAACTGTCAAAATACTGGTGGTAGTGAAAGAAAGTTTCTGAGAATTTGATAGGATTAAAAAATTCGGTAATAAGAGGCCAAAAAATAAGACTTCTTGTTTAACTGTGGTGCTACAAAACAGGCTTTTTTAGTCTCTTGTGATCACAATGCGTCTTAATAAATATGAATTACTACAGGATAGTTCCAAGTTGAGATAATATTTTTTTTTTTATGCTTGTGATACACAGAAATTAACAAGGTTGTTGAAGGCCATCATTGATTACAAAGATGCACATGCTAGTTAGAGCCTTGTAAGTGGTGCTTATTTGTTTTAATGCAGTAATAAAAAATATTTTAACAAACTTATAGTGGTGCTGAAAAAAAATTACTAGTAATTCCAAAGAACTGGAAGATTTAGATTTCAGTCAGAATCCTAACATTTTCAGGAGCATAAATAACTCCATAAGTGCTGCTTTTGGTGTGTAACTCTTCTGTTATCTGCTCTGCAATCTCTGCAGATGGAATTGCTGAATTATTTACATCACCTTAATCATCTTTTTGAAGAGAGAGCACTTAGCTCAGACTCAGCCTCTTATGTGCTCATACTTTTGTCCTTGTTTTTTTTGAGAGCATCAGTTTGATGCAAGATAAAAAATGTTGTAATTTTTTTTTAAACATCTTTCTAATGCTTGAGGAAATACAAAACATGCAATATGGTTGTCTGTTTTAAATTCAGTTTATTCTGCCCCTGAGCGTAAAATAATTAAAGATGCTAGGAGGTAGAAATTATTTTGCTTTTAAATGCTACTGAATTTTGTTTTCTGGGATGTGAAGGACAGATATTCCAGATAATGGTAGAAAAGAAAGGGGGAAAAAAAAAAAAAGACGAACACATAAACAAACTGTATAAATACTGGGGGCAAGGGGCATGAGACAGTCCAATGTGCACTGTGATCTGGATCTAGTAAGACTGCCTGCCTTGTTCTGAAAGCCATGGGATGACCTGATGCTTCACTGCTGCCTTACCAGCATTTTGAGTTCCAAGGCTGCTGTTAGTGCTAATGCCTTGCACTCACCTGCAGATTAGAGCTTTTGGCTTTGGGAACCTTGAAATGAGTCAAAGAAAAATCCTACTTTACATTAAAAATTGCTGTATTACTCAATGTGATTGTTTGGTGATTGAGTTATTTTCTTTTTTAGAGTCCGTATTGGAAGGAAGCCCTCAATATCTTGAAACTGGTAGTGTCTAGATCAGCAAGCCTTGTTGTACCTAGTGATATTCCAAAATCTTATGGAGGTGACATAGGTTCTCCTGAAATCTCCTTCACGAAAATTTTTAATAATGTTTCCAAGGAGCTACCTGGCAAGACCTTGGATTTTCATTTTGATATATCAGAGGTAATCATTCTGTTTAAATTACAATGCAGTGGTTTTCTGTTCTAAACTTGAGTTTATTTTGTGTCAGCCTTTTGCATTGATGTCTAAAAATAAATATCATTTTTACGAATGCATGTTGAAGTTTTATACATACGTGAGGTGTAACTAAAGTCATACTGAAAAGATTTGTTAGAGCTCAAAATTTTGTATTAAATAATACAGATGAATTGTATGTCTGGAGATAAGAATGTAGCCAACTGACTGCTATATAGGGATACAGAATCTGCAGAGAACTTTAGAAGGAATCAAAAATAAGGGATTGTGGTTGAAACCGTTCCTAGAAAATGATTGGAGATGTACATGGCATGGGAACATTACTTAAATTGAATGCAAATAAGCCAAGACACCAGGGAATTCCCACAAAATTCATCAGAATAGCATTTCTTTTTAAAAGGGCAGAGTATGATCCTTGATTTTCAGAAGTTGTGTTTGTTCTAGAGAAGTTGCTGAACTGTGGCAATTATTAGTTAATAACTGTGAGGATATCTATACAAGAACTTAACAAGTTATTTTAAATGCATTTAAAATTATAACCGGACTGTCAGCATAGAATTTGCATTTTTCAAAAAAAATTACAAGTTAGCAGAGCAACAGTCTGCTGCTTAACTTATTTAACTTTTTATTTCCAAGTATACTGCTGTTGTATAGGTGCTCAATGGATTAAGCACAAACTTAATAGAATTGTAGAATAAAAACAGCTACAAAGAAAAAGGCCCTCTGTAATGTGAGACTAATTTCTAAAATCAAATGTGTAGTCTCTGTTAATATAGATTTGAATTTTAAGAAAGCACATGTTGTCTTTGTAGACACCAATTATTGGGAATAAATATGGTGATCAACACAGTGCTGCTGGTAGAAATGGGAAGCCAAAAGTCATTGCTGTCACCCGGAGCACTTCTTCAACTTCATCAGGCTCCAATTCAAATGCATTAGTTCCTGTCAGCTGGAAGAGACCACAGCTATCTCAGGTACATTGTGTCTCAAGCATGTTATGCATGCAATATAGTCAGTGTTTGTGGATGTGTAGTAAAAATATTTGTTGAAATGTAGTTTGAAATTGCATTATGTATTGACAAAGCAATAAACTAATACAGAGTGAAAGCCAGTACAGGTTAAGAGAGTAAGATTCTTTCTCTTTCTAGAGGATGTCAGCATGTAAAATGACTAGTTAAAAATGCATGGATTTACATTTTTTCTTGAACTTCTGGTAGATGCCTTGCTATGTGATTATTATTATTTGGTATATTTTTTCAGAGAAGAACCAGGGAGAAGCTTATGAATGTGCTTTCTCTGTGTGGTCCAGAATCTGGTCTTCCCAAGAATCCTTCAGTAAGTAATGGTGGTGTTTTTTGCTTTTAAAGCTCCATAAATGAGAATGCTGTTGGGTTTTCAGGTACAGGTGGAAGTATAAAGAAAGGTTTTAGAAACTGGTTTTTAGTTCAGTAATTCACAAATCCAACAGAAGATTAAAATATAAAAAGCAAAGGGAATAGAAATGGATTCATAAACAGTGAATCTCTTTTATTCTTCAAGAGGTCCAGACTTTCACAGCTCTCACAATAATGAGAGAATAATGTATCTGCTTTAAAGATGTAGTTAGAGGTCCAGGTAGTCTTGAAACAAATAGCATGTTGTACGTGCCACAGTACAATCATTACACTGGCACTCTTAATACTGCTATTCCTATTAACTGTGTGAAGCAGGATGGATCACTTCTGGTGCTACAGAAGTTGAAAGGTTTTATTTCTATTCTTACCCATATCTTCAGGTTGTGTTTTCCTCCAGTGAAGACTTGGAAGTTGGAGATCAACAAACCAGTCTTATTTCAACAACAGAAGAAGTGATTCAAGAGGAGGAAGTGGCTGTTGAAGACAATACCAGTGAACAACAGTTTGGAGTTTTTAAAGACTTTGACTTTTTAGATGTTGAATTGGAAGATGCAGAGGTGAGACCTTGGGATTTCTTCTGTATATTTCCTTTTGAGAATGTTCTAAAAATTCAGCTTTGTTGGTGCAAGTCTAAGGAACTGGCAGCTCTTTTACCTAATTCAATTGGGAAGAGTTTATGATGTGATTGAATTTAACTTGCACAATGAAGAAATTTGTATCTTAAACTTTGCAGTATTGTGTTGTTGCATACTGTGGGGGTAGGGGCCCTTTTGTCAAGGGAGAGGTGAAGTGACTTAATCTGAAAGAGAGAGGTGATGTGACAGCATAAGCCAGTGACAAGATGAACACTTGGTTGCTGGGCAATAGAAAACTTCTGTAGCAGTAGCACTATGCAGTAGAAGCTTCTGAAGCAGTATGCTAAGAAAATATAATCTTTGTTCCTGATACATTTCTGCATTTTACAAAGATGAAGAACAACTTTCAAAGTTGTAAATTGTACAATATACTAATTATATATGATTGCTTCAGATATCATAATTGCTTGCATTACAACTTTCACATTATATCTGATTTATTGCAGTTCTACTTCTCCCTGTCAAAAAAAAAAAGAGAGGAGAGGAAAAAACAAAATTGAATTTTTGGAAATAGTAACAATTCCTTTAACAAGTGTCATTTATTTGGGGATAAGTATAAGAGGCTTGAGACCAGAATTTGATGAATTCTAAAAGTATGGCTGAAAGGACTGGGGAGAAGTAGAGAATAAATTGAATGCTTTGTAGTTTCTTCCAGTACTTTTGTTACTGACTATACAAAGTAGTGAATTGGTATTGATGAATCCTGCAGGTCAGGAGTCTACAGACTACCAAGATATCAGTCTGTATAAATCCTAAAATTGTTCTTTTTCTCCTGATTTTATCCAGTTGTTTCAAAAAATCTTGGGCTTTTTCCCTTTATACTTTAGTTTTATCTTACTTTCTTAAACTTACTGATTGCGTCACTTCAAGCCAATATTTGCATCTTCTAGGAGACATGTAGACTCATTATGATACATTGCATATGTGTGACCACAATCTATAGAGATGCAGTTTCATACACTGAATGCTAGTTAAATGGATTGAAGTCATTAAGGCTCAGTAGTAGATGAGGCTTTACAGGTAGGGTGCCACAAATTGAAACTTTGCCAAACTACACCGATCGTTAACTTTCTGATTATATGCCTGTAAGCAATATGTAATGCTATCATTAAAAAAAAAAAAAAAAAGGCAGCATGTAAGCTTGCATACAAGTTATGCACTTGATACAAGAGATGCCCAGTTTTTTACTGGAAAGAACAAAATGTTCTTTGCTTATGAAACTTAAGTGCTTCTCCTCACGGAAGTAGTACTTTATTGTTGTTGAGATTGTTTTGCTTTGACATAATTTTTTTGTATCCTTTGTGGAGCAAAACAGATGAGAGAAAGTGGCTAGAAAATGCTTACTGTACTGTGGATACTCATAGTATACTGATCTCTTGTGATAAAAGACGCCCTCTTGGAACCCCATACTTGCGCACTTGGGGCTGGATGCAGTATTTTACTTACTGACTGTAGGCTGACAAAGTGAACCGATCAGGTTTTCCATATTATTGATTGTATTGTTGAAGGTTGACAAAATGCTTGAGAAAATCAAAGATGATTATTGTACTTTGGAATTTTCAAAAAATACAGTGTCTTAAGATCTGTATTTCATTTAGTAGTTTGGCCATTTACAATCTAAGTATATCCCAGCTTATAAATATGAAAACAGGAAGGATCTGGCTGCTGATGTTTAGGGTATTTTTCATAAAACTGATGTAAAGTAACTGGTGAAATAGTTAATGAAGACATCCATTTTTCTGCAGCTTAAGTATAATGAATGTTGATGATGCTTTGTCAGTTGAATGTGGTCACTTCAGATTCATGTGTGTTAGTGAAAAGACTTCATCTAATGTTTGTTGCTTTACATGTTATGCTAGAGCAAATGTATCATAAGCATGCTGGTTTTGGTGTTTTGTCATCAGTTTATTTTTAATCAGTCTCCCATTAGAAAGATAAATTATTTTAAGTGCTAGCTTTTTGACTAAAGCTTTTTTCCAGAGCTTGAATCAGTCTTTTACTGTTTGCAATTCTTATGTAATAAAACATTTTTCCCTGGTTCTAGAGTATCTTTAAGTGTTCGTCCTCGTTCTTTCTAATTATATGTGTTTTCCTTTTTGCTAACCAGGAGCTGCAGGTAAGTTGCAGCCTGGTGCCCTGGCTTGTTCATCTGTTGTTGTCTGTGGTGTGTTTGTACTTTCTAGTCAGATGCATAAAATGGATACCAATATAGTATAGATTATAGATTGAGTTACTTCCCAAGAAGATAATCGAAAGAATTCTGCTTCTTGTACCATTTATTTTAATTTCTCTACAAACATCTTTTAGCAAGGTGTTTAAACTTCCAATACAATTAAAGGGCTGATTGAAACTCTGTTCATAATGCATTTGATACTTGTGGTGTCTATGTTGCATTTGTATATTAGTTTTAATATGTTAACATTCATACATGTACGTGTGCAAACTTTTTTAATTACAGGGTGAAAGCATGGACAACTTCAACTGGGGTGTTCGTAGGCGCTCTCTTGACAGTATTGACAAAGGAGATACACCATCTCTTCAAGAATGTCAGTACTCTGGTAGCACACCCAGCTTGAACCTGACCAACCAGGAAGATACTGATGAGTCTTCAGAAGAAGAAGCAGCACTGACTGCAAGTCAGATACTGTCTCGCTCACAGATGGTTAGTTTCTTTTTGTGAAAAGTATCTGAGAATTTAACCTTTTACATGCATTTTTAATTGCTAACTATGGCTCACGCTTCTCATCCAGAGAAACAGATGCCTTGAATAAAACTGAACTGTCTTTGCTACTCTGTCACAGTAACTTCATGAAGGGAGTTACTTTGCTAGTGGTACAAAATAGATTTATTGTTCTCGTACAACTTTGTTTTAAATGCCTTTATACTTACAATCATTGTTCAAATGTAAGTGTGAAATCACATACATTACTTGCAAAGTGTTTGTGGATTCCTAGCTGCAAAGAAATTCAAAATATTAAATGAAAACAAGAGCAGTAAGTGATCCCAGAGGAGTCTCAGTTGTGTTTAACTATTGAAATTACTAATGTGATTGTGCCTTTTGAAGCTTGTGTAAAATCACTTGTAGGTGATTCAGAAGTCTCTCTACATTACATTAATTAATTAAGAAAAAAGTGATCTCAGGGGAAAGGGAGCAGCAGAGATAGCATTTCCCCTTTTCAGACTCGAGGCAAAATTTGTATTAACATTTCCCATAACAAAGAGATCTACTGGTCAGTGCTTTGCATGGCATTTTTCACCCTACCAGAAACCTTTCAGAGGAAGAAAGGAAATTATTTTCAGGATCCTAAGGATAACTGCCAACTTCTCTTTGAAGTTAAATGTTACGAAAATGTGTGTTATGCATGTGATGATTTTTTTTGTGTAGACCTGTTAATTTTGTGAAAAATTCAAACAGCTAATTAATCTTTCTGAAACCGATTATTTTAAAACTTTTCCTGTTCGGTACACTGAAGAATTTCACTTTTTTCTTTTCTCTTTCAGTTAAACAGTGATTCTGCCATAGATGAAACAATATCAGATCATGCTGGCTTATCACTTCAGTCTCAAGATTCCACTAGCAGTGTGGGAACAGAAGAGGTGCTTCAAATCAGAACTGAGACCCCAAGTTTGGAGGCGTCTCTAGATAACTCTAGCAACCAGCTGCCTGAGGTGGGGAGAAATGTGGGCTGGTGCATGGCTGATCTTGGCTCCTTCTAGTGTTCAGTAGCAACTTTTGCTTTCTTTTTTCATCTGTTACACTGGTTGTTTGATTTGCTTTTAATATTTCTAACCTGTTGGAATGTTTTTATAAAAGGTTCTCTCAGAATGAAAAGTACATGTGATGCTCTCAGGGATCTTACCACAGGTTAAAAATATTCTGGAAGGGCTGATAATGAATATTTCATGGTGCCAAATGAAAATAGGCTAATATTTAAGATGCTTTTCCTTGATATGGTTGAAATCCTTCTTGAGCAAAATTTTCTTTCAAATACTTTATTTCCTTTGTTTGCTTTCTTTGGGTTAATGTGATTGGTGCTATGTGGGAATAAAACCTCAGGCCAGCTGTGTTAGCAGTTGGTTCAATTAAATAATCCTTTAAAAAGGACCACAGATGCTAGTGGTGTACTTTTTTGGAAAGGCCTTTGTGGAGTGAGACAGATTTCAAGCTAATGGCTGCCTGCAAATCTGTGAGTACTTCATTTTTTTTGTTTTTAAAATCTTTTGAATAATTTAAAATAGCAAAACTCATAAAATAAAACTCATCTGTTACAGTTCCTATGGTATTTAGCAGTTATAGATAAAAACTCTGGATTTTTTTTCTTGAATTTGAAGTGGCTTGTTTTTAGGTAGACTCTGTATCACTTCAGTTAAAATCAGGAATGAGACCAACAACCTTATTTTTGTTTGACATGAACAGAGGATACGTCTTCTACAAGTTTTTCAGAAAATTAAAAAATCCTCCGTACCTTTAAATAACCAGGGGACAGCTGGTATTTATTGAGTCTTGGCTAACTTGATTTAGACATAATTTCTATGGTTTCTGAATAAAGGCTGCATACTATACATATTTACTACCTAGAAAATACGTCTTTTTAAAAAGTGAACCACCACTTAGTTTAATTAAAGTAACTGAAACAACAAAAAACATATTTATCATTTTACAGCGGAAGTGTGAGTGACTGCAATCCTGTGGTAAAACCCTCACCTTCTGAATGTGTAACACTGACTTCTGTAAAGCAGCTTTTTCCCACTTTTTTCATATTTTGCCACTGTGTTTAACAAAGCATTTTTCTGTTTATCTATTTATTTATTTATCTATCTATTTATTTATTTATTTATATGAAAGCATTTGCTTACATTGTACTTGATAAATTGTGATAAGTTGTCTCAGGTTTTTAGAGAGCCTACACTCAGATTGCCAGTCAGGCTGTTACGCTGTTAGTGTTTCATCTGCAGTTTCCTTCCAGTGGAGTTTTGAGCGATGAAGAACTCTTAATCTGGATGATTCTTTTTTTTTCTAATATAGCACAGATGTGTGTTATTTTAAGATTTGAAATAATTCCTTTAGAAAAGGGAGAAGTGATATTAAAGCTGGATTTTTTTAGAATCACATTCACTGCAATAGAACATTTCTTTGTTGTTTGCCCATGGTACATTCTAAGCTGAAGTTCGTTTTTGCATTTTCTTATTTGTTTCTAAGACTGCCTTTATATTTGGACTTGTTCTTTTACATCTCCCTTTATGAGATCACTGCACTTCTTGTAAGTCACATGAAAAGTAATCATGGAAATAAGTTGCAACAGTTTAGTAAAAAATACTGAAAACATTAAAAGTAATGAGTACATTTATGTTGTGCTAAAAAGTATTTTCATGATACCATCTAGCAAAGAGTGCTTTATCAGAAACAACAGCTGATAACTGAATGAGATTTTTCTTCATCTGTAAATGAAAAGAATGCACTGCCAGTAAAGTTAAAAGTCAGTTTATTTCATTTATTTCATAAATAAATTATCAGAGAGAGATATATGCCCTTGATGTGGAAATGCACATATATCGATCAAGATATAGGTCTGCAACTGAAGACCTTATTGCAGTTTCCCATGTAAAAGTAACCCTATGTATTTGCATCAGAGTCCATAGTTAGTTAATATAGCCCCTATTGCTATTAATTCATGTTAAAACTGAATGTGATAGCAATGTACTTCATGTATGGCATTGTATAAATTTAAGGGGTTTTTTTTGCCAATACTCTTTGTTTGCAGACCTTCACAATGAACTTTTTAAATCAGTCTATTCCTTGAAGTTTCAATTAAAATAATTGTATTTTTTTAGATGTATTTTAAAATTTTAAGTCTCATATTTTAAAGGTGCTAGATTCCCCAGGAGAAAATAAAAACTTCATGTGGTATTTTGAGTTTGTTCTTTGGCCTTATATGGCTGATAGTATTTGATGAAGAAGTTTAGACCATAATAAGTGGTTGGCTTCTGTGTGAAGGTCTTCTTGGGAAGAGGCTCGGCTGTACATACAGATTGATGGCAAAATTGGTGCTGTGCTTAAGGGAAAAATCTAGACTTCAATTGCATATAAATGTAATTTCTAAATGTGATGTGATCCAAGCTTATCTTATGCTTGTTAGAATATGGAATTCAGTCAAATGTATACATTTTCATCAGGCACAGTTCAAACACTCAAATTTACCTCACAATAAGGATTAGGTATCTGTCTAGTTTGGCTAAAAGAGAG
Organism: Perdix hodgsoniae; assembly: GCA_035772895.1. Taxonomy (NCBI): domain Eukaryota; kingdom Metazoa; phylum Chordata; class Aves; order Galliformes; family Phasianidae; genus Perdix; species Perdix hodgsoniae. Next base: position 16,239,511 of record JAPSGF010000002.1, on the reverse strand, counting down.
AGATGTCTTTAGGCAGATGACTTTAGCAGAGTGAGAAAGTGTGTTTGTGCTGATTAGATGCAGCTGAGTTCCTTTCTCATTATAGGGATGCAAAAGAGTTAAGTAAATAATTTGGTTAAATGTCTTTGATGAATTCCCAGTAATAATATATCTCTGCGAAAAGGACAAAGCATTTCACATTTGTAGCTTATGGTTTAGCTTACAAGAACGTTTCAATTTTGAACAATAAACTTTGCAAGACAAAGTAAGTGGAATTTTCTTACTACTATGATACTCTATTCACCCACAGTGTGGATTTACAGAGAAATTATTTATATGAAGTAATTTTCCTTGGGTTTTGTGCAGTTGAGAAACTTTAAATATACCACCCACTGACTTTCAGCAATATGGTAACGCATGTAACAGAAATGGACCACTTCTTCAATCCAAGTTGTTTTGCTGTGCTGTTGTAAAAGTGCTTGGTGTTCCCATATGCTGTGTGGTGTGACAAAATGGCTGTTTTGTGCCATAAAGCTCAGGATTCAAACTGTAAAAAAGAGGCATTAGAAACGAGGTCACTAGCTGTGCCAAAGGGCAGCAGTGTCACATGTAGAAATACCACAGTTAAGGTGAGATAACATTAGGACCACCATGAAAGAAAATTATATAGTTCTGTTTAAAGTTGAATTGTCTGTAGTATGTCTGTAGTTAGTTATTTGTCCAAGATTTGTTTAGGATGATGAAAGCTGTGAAATGATGTGCATGCTTAGAGGCTGTCCAAAAGTTTGTTGACTGGTTCTGGGCTGCCGAGTAGAGATAAAACAACACATAATGTCACAAATATTAATGATGTGTGTTAATTACTGCCTCTAGGAAAAAGCAGTAGCAGGATGATACTATTTTTGTTCCACAGAAAAATCAAGTAAAAGCTTTCAAATGGGTAAATAATAAATCAACTAAATTTAATATAATGATTTTAATGAATATAATGATGCTGATAGAAGAAGAGAGAAGGGAGTAAGGGTCAGTCTAATAATATCTACCTCAGATTAATGATCAGCTTTTTGTACAAGCCAGTGGTCCAAAATCTTCATTCAGAGATTCAGAGTTAAACCTTTGAAGTCACCTTAACCATGCCATAAGAGTTAAAAAGACTGCCTGTCTCTACTCAAGTAAAACTGAATAATACAGAGAGCTGAATGTTTCAAGTATAAATGAACCTCTGAAAGTGCTTTTTTTTTTTTTTTTAAATAAATATGTTACTTTATCATAATAAAAAGCTGATAAGATTGCATAAGCTTTGACCAAAAAAAGTCATAAAAGTATGTTTGATTCACAGGAAGGCAGTTCAGCTGTAAGGGATGAACAGGTCAGCACTGCTAGTGAAGACACTGGGTCTTATCTACTACAAGAACAACAAGATTGTCTGGTCTGTCATGAACCTCTTGAGTTGGAAGAGACCCCAGAACTGGCAGAGCCTGCAGCTCCAGAGAGCTATTGTGAATCTATCTGTGAAGAAGATGTCACTCTTGCTTTGAAAGAACTGGATGAGAGATGTGAAGAAGAAGAAGCTGACTTCTCTGGTTTGTCTAGGTGAGATTAATATTGGTTCTAACTAATCTGTTCGATTACATGAACCAGTGCAGTCTTTCTTATAACATAGTTTCTTCTGTTAATCCCACAGTACAGGCATCTAAAATGATGTTTTCATATCTGAAATAATGGTTTATGCCTATTTAGCAGTAAGCTAAGTACTTCTCTCAGATGCTTCTGATAAGAGAAATTTTTCTCTCTGGAGAGAGAAGCAGGTATTTTTTGGTACAGGGAAAACAGCATGCATGAAAAGATGAGAATTCTTGAATAAAAGAAACGTTAAAATTTTCTGTATTACAAGTAATAACACAACTCAATGGTTGTGATTAGTAACATTGATTAATTGATAGTTTGATATTTTTATCGGCGGTCTAGTGCCTAATGGAAAATATGACTGCAGAATGCTCTTCAGACAAGCCTATTAAATTGATTGCTCATAAAAATGAAAGTGTTCCCATCTCAATCTTCCCATCTATCTCAATGGTACTACTTAAGACAGTTTTAAGATATTATTAAACTGCCAGATGAGCCTTTCTTCTATTGAAAGCTAGAATTTGTTATAGATGCTATATGTTTAGATGAATAAAAATTGGAAGAATTGAATGTTAATTGAGTTATAGAGAGGGCACAAAAAAAGGTCAGTTTCTGAGTGATATGTGTTTATTTGTAGTACAGAACTACTTATAACCTACAGATAACAGTTTGTAGATGTGCAGAGAAACAGCATGGTTTAGTACACTGGAGATATTTGAGGTTATGAGCAATTTTTTAATATGGTAGTAGAAAAAATTTGGGGGGGTTTGTTTTTTGTTTGTTGATTTTTTTTGTTTGTTTGTTTGTTTTGTTTTTGGTTTGTAGTAAGCTTAGTGGATTAATAAATTATTTTTTAAAAGACAATCCTTAATTTTATTACCAAAATCGAAAGATTTTTCCCTTAAAATTACTTAGGGGTTTAACTTCTTTGTCTGTTGTTCACAGCCAAGATGAAGAAGAACAGGATGGCTTCACAGAAGTACAAACCTCCCCACCTCCTTCACCATTTCTTTCTGCCATATTGGCAGCTTTCCAGCCAGTGGCATATGATGATGAAGAGGAAGCCTGGCGTTGCCATGTCAATCAAATGCTATCTGATACAGATGGTTCATGTGCTGTGTATACATTTCATGTCTTCTCAAGATTGTTTCAGGTCAGTGAAATGGCCACTGCGTGGCTGTTTGTCTGAAATCCATTCCTTCTGCTTTTAAAATCATTCTTTCGCTACGTAGCTGTAGGATTGTGGTAGCAAAAAGCCTTAGAAAGCAAATCAAAAGCAGACCAAAAGAACCCCATAACACAAAACAGAACAGTGTTGGTATAAGAATGGTGTATGTTCATTCACTGCTTTTCCATGGAATATTTGCATCCATTGTCTCTGAGAGAGAGATCCTGCCCAGTGGAAGGGGAAAGGAGGGGGAAGCTATTTGGTATTTCTCGTAAGATTTTGGTTCAGGTTGTGTTTATTTCTTTTTTATTCTTTTTCCTGAACATCACCCAAGCTCTGTGCTGATTACAGAATTAATGATTTCCTCCTGGGATTTCTATGGATTTCATTATGATGGGTTCGCAGCATGAAAAACATTAATGAAATTATCTTTCATCTGTCTTGTGAGAAATTGTGCTTTTTTTTAAATTGAAACATCAGGAGATCTGTTAAAGCTGGATGTTTCTGAAGTTATATTTACCTCACAGATGTGGCATCCAACATGATATGCCTGTGGCCTAATTTTTCTAGCTGCTTCTTTCCTGTATTTAGGGAATGTGTTTTTTATGTTTTCTAAGCAGTACCATGTAGACATATATTATTCTTGGCAACTTCTTATGGGATAGGAGGAGTATAATTATTACATTTTACTTATAGGCAACGTTCCAAGTGAGCTAATAGCAGATACAGTATTACAAACTAAGACCTTCTGACTCTAACCCTTTCTTATTTCTCCAAAGCTAATTTTGCCTGCTGTTTAGTATGCTGTAATAAGCTTCTCAGTGGAAGGATCATTTATTTATTTTCTTTCTACCATGATACCACAATACCCTCTTATCCCAGGGGAGCAGGTTTAGGGTTAGTACCATGAAGCAATTAAATTGTGAAGAATTCATACCCTACCTCATTCACAGAATAATTTGTTTGTGCATCCATGCCCACCTTCACTTTTTATTAGAAATATGCATTATGCAATGAAAAATTGCTGTTATTTGCTTTAGATTATTGTTCTCTTATTTTAGAAGACATCAGAGCTTTAGTTTATCTGTGTAATACAAACATTTTCTGAGAGTGGCTAAAAGGGAGTGTTACACAGACAGCAATTGGTGCTCTCCTATGCTCATTAAAGAAGGCACTAGAAGGAACATAAAGCCATAAAAGATTTCAGTGGTAGCCTTCAGTAAGTTGGAACAGCAAATTCCCTGGGAGAACAGGCAGTACCTGGGCTCAAGTCTGGGTAAAGATGCTTTCCTGAGAAGTTGTTAATGAACATGGAGAAGAGTTAAAATAGTTTGAGACCTTGGAGACTTTGTCTGTCTGGACCTTTCCATCGTGACTTCTGTGTTCAATTTTGCAGCTATAAATATTATCTTCCTATAGTTTTATTGTACATGAATTTATGAAATAGTATATGGCAAAGTATCAGATTACACCAAGGTATGGTCTATGTAATAATATACATAGGACAGATATTTGAAGGTGACAGATCCTGCAGGTGGCAGTTTGTGGACACAAGTAATACTACATAGGCTTATCCTGACTCATAAAATTCTGTATGTAACTTTCTGTAATACAAACAGTTGAAAATGAGTGGAATCTATATGACATAGTCATTTGGATATCCTGATGGTAAAGACCCAGATATGAAAGGAAGTATAATCTTCACAGTTGCATGCTGTTTTCTTTTACTTAATTATTTCTTAGCTTTTTGGAGATAGTTTTAAATAAGCATACAAATTATGTATTACTTTGTAATTTAATTAAAAAATCTATGCTGTCACAATGGAAATTTGCCCTGAAATTTTTAAACTAAAACACCAGGAACAATTTTGAAGTACATTTTTTTTTCTGATTTACTTTCTAGACCATTCAAAGAAAGTTTGTAGCTATAACAAATGATTCAGTCAGCTTTCTTGGAGAAAGTCTACAGCGCATTGGAAAGAAATTTAAGAGTTCACTGGAAGTGATGATGTTATGTTCAGAATGCCCAACAGTCTTTGTGGATGCAGAAACGGTAAAAATCTTTTAAATTTAATGCTGAAATAGAACTTTACTTACACATTTTTATGTGAGATGCAAAATGATGATTAAACGCTTGGAAAACAGCGGTGCTTGGGGAAGGCTTTCAAAGGTTTCAAAAAAAAAGTGCTAATTTTTGCCTTTTCAAAGGTTGTGCTTGTGTTACTAATTGAAATATTAACTGAATTATTATGAGATGCTTTCAAAAAGCTTTATTACAAATGAAATAAAAAAGGAATTAAAATGTGAGGTGACCTCTATAAATCATAAACATTTGAAAGCACAAGTATAAAATGCATCTTCTCAAAAAAAAAAAAAAAAAAAGCCCCTCCAGTTTTAACAGTGAGTGATCTAGTGAACTTCTTAGGTATCACTTAGATTACACTGCTGTTCTTTAACTTCCTCACTTGTTCATATTTATTCTGTAGTCTTTGGATAAAAACCTGAAGAAAAAGGAAGGCCGCTGACCATTTTTGCTTTTTAAAATTATTTAATGTCTATGTATTTAGTCTATCATGAAAAAAACTAAAGCAAGAAATGTATAATGAAGGGTTTGAATTGTTTACTGTTGTGCTAGTTGAATTGTTTACTGTTGTGCTAGTTGAAATCTTGGGTTATAATAAATATTGATATGAGAAATCGACTCAGTGCTTAGGAACAGTAAAAAAAAAATAAGCAAAACTGCTAGAATAATTATGAAAGGAGATAGCAAAATCTGAATGCATCGTTAAGCTAACGTACATATACTCAATAGACATATGTTGTGAAAACTGTGGGTAGTTCTGGTCCACTGCTCTCAGAGTATATACAGTTGAACTGGAAATAGTTCCAAGAGGAGCAATGGGGAGTATGAGATGTGTGGAATGGCTTTCATATAAGACATGAGAATGCAAACTAAGATTTTTTAGATATTTGGGAGGTAATCTGTTAGCTGCACAGAAATTTTCAGTATCACGATAAAGAAAGAGGAATCATTGCATTTTTGTCTTATTTGGCATTAAAGAGATCTGAATTAAGCTAGTGATGACTTATAAAACATACAGGACTAAAGAGAGGTGATCCTTTGTGTGATATATAATCAACCTGTGAAACTCCATACTTTTCACAATTAGTGTTCATGTTTTCGGAAAGCAACTAAACATTCGTGAAAGAAATACCCCTGAATAGATTTTTCATATGCGAAGCAACACAGTGTAAGAGTGCATTCAGGATCAAAAAAGCAAATAAATCTCCGTGTACTTGTCCCGTTTTGCCTTTCCTTAAGTGATACCAGATGGGAAACTGAGATGGATTGGACTTTGGCATGACCCAGTATGAGGCTCTTCTCCTGACCTGCTTTTTTTCCTTGTTGCTGAGGGGCATCTCTGCTCTTTTGCTCCTGCTTTGAAATATGGGAACTAAAAAGGCATCATTTGGACAGTGTATTTCAAGGGAACCGTGTATAATGGTTATTGTTTAACATACATCACATGAAAAGCAGTATAAATTAATCAAAAAATGACATTTATTTTGGATAAGAAACCACAATAAGAGCTATACAGTGCACAGTTAGAACAGCAGGAGTGTGTAAATATACAGAGATTTATATATTTATGCATCTCTATATATAAATGCCATGTGTAAAAGAATATATACATATATAGCAGTATATGCAAATGTATCGGTACATCTGTGTTCATGCCCATATACATACTGGTGTTGCTACACTGGCAAATATTATTGTACAGATAAATCTTCTCATCCCAAATAATTTAATGGAAGCAGACCTACTTGTAGATCAGATTAATTTTCACCAGGAAAGAATGGCTAGTCTGAAGTAACATTCACACACAAGTCTTTGGCTCTCTGGTGTCTACTCGTGCATTCAAGGTGGATATTTGATTTGAATTTGATTTCAAATCATTCCCACATGTGCCTGAGTAACTGGGATACTCAGTCACTGTCATTCCCTATGCCACAGTTTTGAGATCGCAGCTTTGCACATGGCACTTGAAAGATGCTGAAGAGGTGCCAGATAACAGAGATTAGAGATACGTGCAGGGCTCTTAATGTTTGCAGGGGGTGGCTAGTGTGAGGGGCAAAGAATCATGTCAGAGGCATGGTTATCGCAGAAACTGATAAGAGGAGGTTTCATCTGAAAAAAAAAAAACAACAAAGTGGAGATACAACTCCAAGGAAAAAATGGTCTGGAACAAAGCTGAAGTATCAGCCTCTAATGGAAGAAGGTTTTGAAACCCTTTTGAAAAGGGGAAAATGGTAGAAAGTTCTTTAAATATCCAACACTTCCTGTTGTGACAATTCCTGGATTGAACCAGACCAAAGCCTTTGTTGATTGTATAGCTTGTATATTGAGAAGAGGACATAACCCTCACTGGACATTCCTAGGTTGCTACAAGACCAGTAAAGAAGTACCTTTTATCCAGTTGCAGGGTATTTTATTTATACTAGCTGTGTGTACATGAAATATTACTCTTATTTTTGAGAGATCTAGAAGTCTGTCATTCATCTGTTGACTAGGGTACTGCCCTTATTTTGGAATCGAAAGCGCACTGTCTGAGCTGATCCAGCTCTGTGTTAATTTATTATTTTAGAGGTGTCATGATTTATATGTACATGGCTGTTTTTAATTCGATTGTTTTTTTTCAAATATGGCCTTGAAATTTCATGTTACGTAGTTACTAATATATTAGACTATGTAGATTATGGTTGGATACTACCTGACTGTTTTCTTTCAGCTGATGTCTTGTGGCCTGCTGGAAACATTGAAGTTCAGTGTTTTAGAACTCCAAGAACATTTGGATACTTATAATGTCAAAAGAGAGGCTGCAGAACAGGTGAGTGTGTTTTGTATTTCAAATCAAATATATGAGGCTTTTCCTGTAGAGAGAAAATGATCCTTAGGAAAGCTAAACATACATTTGAAGGAAAGTATTACTGATGCTAGCAGCCTATCAGGCAGTGGCTGTGGCCACACAGACAAATTTGAGTGATGTAAAACAGAACCAGAATTCAATCTGTGGTATCTTGGCAGAGGACAAGTTTTCCTCTTTCTCTGTTGCACTGAGTTTATTAAGAAATAATGGCCGCTGCCTTGCACAGTTTGCTGACAGCTGATTTGTTTACTAGAATAGCCATCCACTTTTTGGTGGAAATGATGTTTCCTTAAAATCAAGGCTGAAGCACACCACACTGCACTGTAGGCAAACTATTTTTAGGATGAAAACCAGTATTTCTGCAGAAGAGAGGCTGAATTTTTTGTCCTGCTGTGTAGCTATTAACAATTTCTTTGGAAATTAATTCATGAAGTCTAATATAATAAAATACATCTTGTCATTTAGTCTTAATCAGAAACAAAGCACTCATCTAATGACCAACATTACCTTATTGTTGGTAATAATACTTAATGTCTGACAATCTCCAATGCATAATGCTATCATCAGTACTGTAAGAAAATTATGTATTTTGTTCTTCATTTTAGAGAGCAAAACTGGGGCACAGGGAGAATAACTGATTTTCCCCAGGGTTAGACAAGAAGATTGAGGCAGAGTAGAGAGGTGCTGGGGTGTGTGGATGTAGTAACCATCCAAAAATTGGGGATTCACTTTGTACGTACTCATTTAGTCACAGTTTGTCATAGCAGTAAGATACAGTGCTGTTTGCTTTATAAAATTGTATCCATTTCAAATGGCTAAGAACTTGCTTAACTTCTTTTTAACTAGTTTTCCTCTGTGATTTGTCATACAGATATAAATCCGTCCTAGATATTATAAGCTTGTTTGCATTATTATTTTACTTTAGATATTGGTTTGGTGGTCTCTTTTCATTACATCATAGTAAAAGAATTTTGTTGTATTTGTTGTATTTCTTTCCTATAGTGAAGCTGTCAGAAGGGTGTCTAGTAACATTTCTGTGGTCAGCCTGTCTTCTGCCACAGCATTTGTGAATGAGTGGAGCAGGAAAAGGGTTTCTATGGATCAATGGAACTGTGAAATAACTGAGAGCATCTTGACAGCTTTTATTTTTCTTTAATAATTCATAAAGAGAATTAAGAGGTACCAGGGAAGGAGATTTATTTCTTCTGGTCTCAGTCTTCCACTTTTGTATTGCACAGTATAAGTAGACTTAAGAATCTAATTTAGGATAAATTTCATTCGCTTTCTCTATGCTACTAAACAGAATATAGGGAATGGCAGAAATAAACTTCTTGAAGTCAAATCTTTTTTTCTATTATTACAAGCAATACTTACATGTATCCTGCACAATCTGAAAGTAAAATACGTAATGAGCATGTTGCAGATTCTCACATTTTTCTTAGAAACGTGCAGAAAATGAGCAAACTGAGTTAATTAGGATATTGTCTAATCAAGTAAATACAAATTAACCAATACTTCAATAAGTACAATTCACTTCTAGTATCCTCTAGAATTAACCGCTGAAAAAATCTGTACATTATCCTCAATGAAAAATTGTTACTTAAAATTTACCCAAATAAATAGATGCTGTTTGTTGCTATCAGTGCTATGTACAGTATTAGCATTCCTATTCATGTGAATCACATTCAAAACAGGGTTGTAGTTGCTTGAAACTGTGCACTGAATTAAGACAGAAAAAGGTATCTTTACTGTAGGATTTTTGAGGGATGTCTGTTTTAGGGTCATCTGGCAAACCAACCTGTGCTGTGACCAAGGGCAATCACAAACTTCCCTGTCTTACATTTTTCACCCACATCTTTATAGGAGATACCTAGGGATAAGCAAATTGTTGTAAGGTAAACATACAAGTATTTTATTACAGAATCTGTTGCTGTTCTCAAAGAGAAAGTTTAGGCCTTTCTGCAGACTTGAACATATATTCTTTTCAAAAATTGTAATTAATTAATTTTTTGGAGCTACTATTCTGTTCTCTTGCAAGGGAAGCTGCTTGTGACTTCTCTCGTATATTAGAGACTGAGATACCGAATCAGACACATGTAATATAAAATATAATGTTATGTGTATTCCATAAAATTCTTGGCATGCCCTTTATTCAAACTGGTGTAAGATTTAAAGAAATTCTAAAATGAAAGCGTGTGAAAACAACTGCTGGCTTCCAGTTCTTGTTGCTGTTTGTTCCAGTGCAAACCTATTCCATTATTACCGATGAATGCTGTCAGATAAAAAGAAAAATTAGATTTGCTGTGTATGTCGGTATCCATGTCACTAATTGAAGCTGACACCGCAGTGTTTAGAGAATTCCATTTCTCCTTTTGATAAGCACACAGGCCCAGTTAATTCACTAAGTAACCTTTATTAAATTGAGCAGATGGGAAATCACATTTTTCTTTTTCTTGCATCAGACAAAGGTTAGAAAAAGGTTACAGAGACTTCCTGTGAGACTTATGATATAAGGCACTCGGTATGCTATATTATTCTTCCATGGATGTACAGAGCCTGTTCTTCATTTCTGAAGATAATCTGCACTCTGCATCTCAACATGACGTGTTGCTATTTCAGTAATACCCACATTACCTCATGCTTGCTGCTGTTTTCACTGTACCGAGGAATATGCTGAGCATTCCGTAGATGAGATCCCAGGTCACATTATCCAGAAAGAGTGTATTTGATTCCACAAATGCTTGATATTAATACTTTAAAATGTCCTTGTTTTTTTAAGGGTTAAAAAAAGAGATTACCCACTGAAAATAATAAATTTGTTATGCACTACAGGAACTGGAGTTAAATACAGTGATGTATTATGGAAGAGGGTGGAATCTGTGTTTGCATGGTATAACGTGAGAATGCTTCATCTCCCTGGCTTGTATGAACCAGAGGTGATACTGAATTCCCACTGAAGATTTTGGATTTTTTTTATTCCTCCCAGTAAATCTGCACATACATCTTGTTACACAGGAGCAACTGCTGTTGCTGAAGTAAAACAGACTTGCTCTTCTTCTATAATTGCATAATAGGTTTGAAGTGCTGAGCAGTCATGTTGGTGTAAACCTTGTGCAGAAAGGAAGAGAAAATATGAACTCATTTAATGAATGTCGTTTTTCTGCCCCCTCTCCTTACGTCTCCCTATAACAATACCCAAATTCAGTCATGTTAGTATTTGGACTGAAGTGTGCTGTCTCCATCTGGGAGAATGAAGCTACATGAAATTTGCAGCAGAAAGGATGCAATAAGAACTGCAAAGCTATACTTCCTGGCAGAAATCTGTAGTGGAAACAACACTGATAAAAATTGATTTCATATCACAATTTCTTACATAGTCTAAGAATGTAAAAGATGTACTGAGATGTCTTAAGCAGTTTTACTACAGTTTTCAGTTTGCTGTACTTCAAATTGTTTAATCTTATTTGTATTTATTTTTCAGTGGCTAGCTGATTGCAAAAGAACATTTGGTACTGACGATGGCATTCATGGCACTAACACAGATGCCCAGGTAGGTACCATCTCATTCATAACTCTCTGGGTGAGAGATTTAAAAGCAGATCTGTTGGACAAAAACTCCAATATTTGCAAGAGAGATTAAAAACATATGAAAAGCTTTTCATTTCAGTTATCATGCAATCTTCTAGAAACTCAGTTTCTTATGAAGCAGTGGTCTAATAAAATGGGCTTTTTTTTAATAAAAGCTGGCAACCAGTCCTGGGTTCTAGGCTTAATAACACTGAGTAGATAAGCAGACTAGATACCATCTTTGTACCAGTAAGTCCACTTTTCTGCAGCTGTTTCTAGAAGAAGAAGGATTAACATTCTGCTTGTATGCTCAGATAAACTGTCTGGCTAAAAATCTCTACTGAATTTAATATAATTAATGTTATATAAATATGTACGACCTTTTCAGAGCCACCATTTGGGTGGGATGTAACAGTATAGCAGAATGGCAAAATTTTAATGAAACTCTTTTGTCAAACTATCATCTAATAACAACAGGTGAAGAGAGTATTAAGATCAGTTTGATATTCTGTATCTATTTGCATGACAGTGTTTCTGTTTAATATTACTAATTGCTAAAGCGAGTGATGGCTTTTCCTAAAGTGGACTAGGACTTCAGTTCACTTGGAACTATTATTCCTTGATATACTTGGTCATGTTTCTGCTGCTGAAAATGTGGTGTTTAGCAACAGAAATTTCCACTGTGTGCTTGAACTGTTTCTTCCTTAGTTTACATTTAGTCTCATATATACTTTATATAAAATTTGTTTAAATCCAGTCACAAAATGTATATGAATTTTTTAAAGTACTGAAATGTGTTTGTATTACCACACTGAGGTTGAGTATTTTAAAGATGTTTAACGTGGTTAAAGCAAAATATAATTATTCATACACTACCACTTGAAAGGCTTTTTTGCTTTGCCTATGAGCACAACATCTGGTATATTTCACGCTTGGTTCCCATCTTCGTGTAGTGACTGGCACTGTGTAACAACATAGTACTACAACACACTAAATGTTCTATGTATTGATTTAAAAAGCAGCGTCTGCGTATTTCAGTCCATTTTTGGAATGTTGCTTTATGTACACTAAGAAACTGTATGGACACTACCATGAAGGTAAATATTACTATTCCCTTTATATAGCTAGACAACTAAGAAATGTTGGGAAAGTAGCATACACAGACTTTCATTTAGCTTGTATGGAGAGAATGCATCAGTCAGAGCAAGGCATTTTTATTTGTTCCTCTCCAGTTCAGCTGTGTTTGAAGACAACCTCAGAACGGGAGCTGTGTGGCCAGTTCTTAATGATTGTTTGTGGATACCTGCTCTGGTTGTTGTTTCAGTTCTAGCTTACAAAGCAGGCTGGAAGCTTTTTGTGTGTATGTGTACTCCTTGCACTGCAGGTTCAGTTAAAATCATTTTAAGGTGTATTGAGGATGCTGAATCTTGTTATTTTGCTTCGTAAACATGCATTATAAATAAGTTACATATTTACTCACAGAAGCTTATAGTGGCTTGATGGAATGGAGATACTGAAGATCGTTTTTCTAAAAGTGAGTGTAGTACTGCTAACTCTATCCAGTCAACCAGTTAATGCTAAAAGGACCTAAATATTGTCCTGTGCAGAAACACAAGGCTGCAGGGCTGCTTCCATTTCTTATCAATTTTAAGCACTGTGATCAGTACAACTACAGAATAGTGAGAAGAATTCCGTTCTGGCTGAGGCATTACCAGCAGACATGCAAGCAAATGTAATTATTCAGTTTTTGCTATTGGTACTTAGATACAAGCTTGAAAGAATGCATCTAGACTCAAGCTACATTGTTTATACATGACCAGCAGGTAGGAAAATCAAGATTGTTTTGCTAAGCAGACAAGAACACTGGGACTTAATGACTAATTCTTAAATAAACTGACTGCCAGTTCTCAAAATCTGAATCTCTGTGTTTCATTGGAATAATTCTTCTCAAAGTGGGCAATTCAAGATGTTCAGTACATTGGAAGCTTTTGCTTATATAATTGTGCTATGTGTATAATAGCACCAAGTACACTACAAAACCATACAATATTTGCAGTCCATTAAGCATGCAGTGCATAATTTATTACACACCTAGTAATTAGATGTGTGCTTAGTAACTCTTAACTGCTCCTGCCTGTTAGAATCAGATGCTGATTCTTCATACATGTGTCCATTGAACATGGCTTAAATGTCATCAGCACAGTGCTTACAGAGCACAGAAGTTTCTTAGTCTAAGGAATGTATTATGTTTTTTCTCCCTCTCTCTGTCTTTCAAACATTGTTGAGAGGAAAACCAAAAACAAATCACAAAACTGTCACAGTGAGGTGCTGAGAACCTGAGAACTGAGTTTAGCAAAAAGAATTTCCTAACACAAATTCTTAAAAAGTTCGGAATCCATATATACCTCAAATTTTAAAAAGAATTACCCGTGCTTAAGCAGAAAAGAAAGAAGCACTGTACAGATTATACAGACATTCAGACCTGCTTTTGAATTTCTAATTTTACATACTTTTAAGACCATACAATATGTAAAGACCAGGCAGGGTTGTAAGGTGAAGTATGTTACTCATGTACTCATGTTGTGGGACAATAAAGTCACTGTATTATATTGATAATTACAACAGCAAGTGTGTAGTAATTCAACTTCAATCTGTTAATTTTTTTTTTTTTCCATTCAGGGTATATTTGGAGCATGTTACTTGTATTTCATTCTCCATTTTACCTGGGACATCTGTTACCCTAATTAAAATGATTTCCTGCACTAATTCTTGATCTTTTTTTCTTTCTTTGTATTTTTGTGACCTGCTCATCTTCTTGCTTAGCAAATGGAAATTCTAGCAGTAAGTGATGGTTCTTGATTTATCGAATATTTAACCATGCCAGTCAACAAACTGGTCTCCATTTGTCTCATCCATTTGTGACATAGTGGTGTCCTGTCATAGACTATTACAAAGATGCTGTGTGCTTCATTTCTGCATCATCTAACCCAGTGAACTGTTGGTTCTCTGTAGATAACAGAATCCTGTAGTAAGTAGAACCTTATAGAAGATGATTCCATTAGAATTAGTTCTTATGTCTTTATGTAAAGCAGCATTAGCACTGTCTGCACATCAAATAGTTTCAGAAGCATAAAAATTGAAACAAGACAGTGCACAAGTTAATGTGCTGTTTCATTTCTTTAAGATTATATCACGTGGTATTTTCTAAAATGGAAACAGAGCTACCTTTCAGAAAGGAAACATTCTTCTTACATTCAAGAACAGAATTATTTTCTTCTTATTCAATCAGGCAGTTATAAGCTAAAGACCAGGTTATATACTATGCTTACGTATTTATATTAGTGGCTATGAAAGATGGTGTACTTACCAATCACAGCAGTATTTTTTTGTATCAGTTCTTGAATTCAAAGCAATATTTATATCAAATAAACAATCTATGATATTCTGTCTGGGAACATGACATTTTAAAATGCATTTTGAATCCCTTTGTTTCCTACCATTTGGAAATGTAACTTCTTATTAAAATTTGAACTCTTAACCTGTGTGAGAGAATCTACCATAAATACAGAACTGAATGAAGCTTTCATTTGCTTTTCATTAGTTTCCTGCTGCATTAGCTTGCAAATCTTTTTGGCACTTTCATAACAGTAACCAAATAACTACTTTTACTTTTTCCACATTCTATATTGAAGTTGTCATTTGTTTCTTGTATTGGATAGCAAATGTTTAGCACTTTGTGAATCTAATGACGTTGTTTACATTTGTAGGAACTGGAGTTATGTCGGAGGCTATACAAGTTGCATTTCCAGTTGCTGCTTCTGTTCCAAGCCTACTGCAAACTTATCAGCCAAGTAAACACAATCAAAAAAGAAGCAGAGGTAATGAAAATCATTTAGCTACTTGCTGTTGACATTTTAAAGCCATATCACTTCAAATACATTTTGGTAACAAGTTTTTCAGCGGGACATCTTTTTAAAAACTGCAGGAGGGTCCACTACTCTATAGCTAATTAATGAAAGATCTAAGTAGAACTTGCAGGAATTTTCTGAGATGTGCAATCATCAGTGTTGATTTTTGTACAACTCGAAAGCTCTTAGACAGGAATGCAGGGAGTCCAGTGATGAGGACTTTAAATATTTCAGTAGCGCTCTTAGCGTGTGCTAATCAAGCTACAACAAATTCAACCAGCGGAGTTCTGTGATGAAGCCCCTTTCCATCACCCCTGTGCTTCCTGTTAGGAACACAGTGACTTACTACCAGTCAGTCACATAAGTGCATCATGCCAGCTGCCATTCAGTTTCACTGCAACCCTAGTCCCAACCTGTGTGTAGTTAGTAATGCATGCTAGATGTCTTGTGGCTGATTTCAAGGTGTACTAACTTTAGAAGCAAAATGCGTCATTCAGCCGTGCACACGAGTTTAATCGAGTTTATCTGAATGAGTTACACTGTTAATAATGTGAATAATCTTCTCAACATTCTCCCACCGGGACTGTAATGCAATAGAGGTAGCATTTTAAAAGAAAAAAGTATTGCTTGATGTAGTGGGGAGGAAAACAAAGAAGAGGAGTGGAAGTCTTTGGTTTAGGAAAAAAATGATGCATGTTACTCACTTAGATCTCCAGATTTTTGTAGGGGCTGCAAATAAGTGAGTTTGTTTTGTATGAAGAATGTCATGGAAGGTCAGCATCACACCACTGAAGTCAGTTGTAGAATCCTGTTCTGAGCATGCTTTTGTCTTTTAGTTATATGCTGGAGCTAAAGAGAAAGATGGTATTATATACATTATCTGAATTGCAGTTATTCTGCTGGACTGGAAGTTCTTACAGACTTTTTCTTTGTGTTGAGGTTGTCATTGTGTTGTTACAATTTCTGTTGTACTTTCCAAAGTGTTTAATGCTTCATATCAATTTAATTGTTGTTAAGTGATGTGAGAAGAAAAATGTACTTTTTGGAACCAATTTTAAAAATTGACAAAGATGGAAATTTCATCGGGGAAAGCTGAAGTACCTGATATATGTACTTGGGCCACTAAGCTGGCTGTATGCATAAGGAACTGAAGCAAATAGTTGGATTACTTTTTCTGTGTCTTATTTAGGATTGTACCAAGGAGGAAAAATGTATGTGTCTGATCAGCTGAAGCTTAATTTAGCTAAAAATTTATTTATTTAAACTAGAAAAGCTTACTTGTGTATTTCTTTTAGGTCATAAACATGTCTGAGGAACTTGCTCTTCTGGAGAGCTGTCTGAAAGAGGCTGAGGCTGCAACTGACAGTGGTATCGAAGAAATTGAAATTGCAGAAGCTTCCCAAGCTAGCACAGAAACAGCGATTCACTCCCTCATTGAAGCCCTGAGAAGCAAGGAGTTTGTGTCAGCTGTAGCACAGGTCAAGGCTTTCAGGTGAGTGCATAAGGATTATGCTTTCAGGCCAGAGTTTGCTAATGGGCTGTTTTAATTTAAAGACAGGGATAGGCACTAGGCACTATTCCAATTTTCTTCAGCTATTGCTAGATACTCTTATGAAAAAGACAAGCACAGTTGATTAATTATTGCAAGTTCATTGGCATTTTTTGATTTTAAAAAAGGCAATTTTAGGAATACTTGTTCGTTAGAATTTGACTTTGTTAAAAAGTCACACTGTTAACTATAAGGACCAGAGAAAAAAACATTCCTCTTGCATTTCCATATGTCCTGTTCAGATCCCCGTTTTAAGAATACTTACTTTTCTTTTTTTTTTTTTAATGTCTAAATACAAATTGTGTGTCCACAGATCCATTTGGCCCCACGACATCTTTGGCAGTTCAGAAGATGACCCAATCCAAACACTGCTGCACATATATTTCCGTCATCAGACACTTGGTCAGACTGGGAGCTTTGCAGTAGTGGGCTCCAACCAGGACATGTCTGAGGCCAGCTCAAAGCTGATGGAACTTAATCTAGAAATTCGAGAGTCTCTACGCATGGTGCAATCCTATCACCTTCTAGGGAAAATCAAACCAGGAGTCAGTCTTGTGAGCACTGGATTCTGAACAGCTGTCATTTAGAAGAGAACTGATACTGAAGATGCTTCTGACTATTATTGAGCACCTTTCATTAAAAACAAAAACAAAAAAAAACACAAAAAAGAAACTCCAACAATCCTGACAAATGACCCACTTTCATCACAGCTGGAACTTAGTTCTTCAGAAGTAAAGAGTCTGAAAATTGGAGCTAACATCTTACTTAACTGCTCTTTCTACACAGTAGCTGTGTGGCAGTAGTATTTTTTTAATTAAATGTATGTATAAAACCTACATGAAAGGAAAAGGGCTTAAATGTAATGCATACGTATGCATTATTTTCTGTTGTAACAGAACTATACATGGTGTTTGCAGTAACAGCCTCTAAATGTTGAATCAATACTGCAGGTGGGATGAGGCTAAAATCAAGGCTGGTTTATTTTGGCTGAAGACCTGCAATGCTCCCTGGCTTTCCAGCAGCAGTAGATATAATCATCAACTGATACCTAATGAGACATCGTGAAGAGTGTGCAGTCGAATATGAGTAGGATGGCTTCTGACTGCAAAAACCAATTGACTTCTCAGTGTTTTACTTTGTTGTCCATAACGAGGAAACGATGTGTGTGAGTTGGTATGTATGGCTATGTGACAGTTGTATTTTGGAGGTATGGATGATTGTTAAATGAGGTCTCAGAGCATGCTTGTAAGAGCTGCAAGATTATTTTTGAAGAAATTTTATTTTATTAGATCTAATCCTCTTAGCGTGTAAATGTTAGGACATTTAATAATATTTTAAACTGGGATTTCCCAGCGTTTCTAAAAGAAATAATATATCTGTTAACTTTATTGGAATGCTGCTCAGTTCTCTGATCAGTGCTTATGTTACAAATATTGATAACAACTAACCAAAAAGTAGCTGCCTGCAGAGACTTTAAAATGTATATTAAAGATATATGCTGCCCATCAGCAATTCTCATTAGAAGTTAACTTATTTTATTCTGTAAATATTCTAGAAACTGTATAGTGCAAAACCAGTATTTTTCTTGTAAATTTGTGCAATGCACTGTTAAGACATTAGGTGTATAAAGATGAGGGGAAGGGGAGTTCTCACTAGTGGTAGTCATGTACATGAGTTGCAGTCTGAGTATCCTGCAGGCTTCAAACAGAAAGTCTGAATGCACATACATGGCTCAAGTTAAGCCTAAGGAATTGGGACTATACAGACAAAAGGATTGCCTCCCAAACCATGCAAACAGGCAATATTCTTCTAGTTCAGCGTCAAAGTCTGTAGCATAAAACAAACTGGATTCTGTTGAAACCAAGAGCATTTTGTAAAAAAAATAATAATAATAAAAAAAAAGAAAAATGAAAAAAGAAAAAAGAGAAAAAAAGAACGTAGTCCCACGATTCCTGTGATTTGAAAGGAACACCCACTATTTTTATATACATCTCTTACCCACTGTGATTTTTTTTAATGGGCTCTAATTCCAGAGTTTAGAATGTAAAACTGAAATTCTTAGCTCTGCCTTTCTGGGGGAACACTTCTCCCCCCTAGAAATGTAATTAATTGTATTGAAGCGCATTAACTGAAGGCACTGTGCACACTGTTGGGCTGCTGACAGTAGTTACATTATCCTAACAAGCTCTGTAACCGGTCAAGGCACATCCATAATCACTGTATTTTTTTCCTGACGCTGATAAAATTGAATTATTTTGGTGGTTTTGTGGTACTGTAGCTGGTGTTCTTAATGATTTAATAAGTATTCACAGGGGGATAAGTAGTTACATTTAGTGGCGCATTACACTTTTATTTACATCATCTTTTACCAGTTTTTTTTTTTGTAAAAATAAAAGACATTGTATCTGTCATCTTGTGTAGTTTTACAAGCCAGAAGCTCATATACTTTTTAGGAGCATTTAAGTTCTTAAGCTAAATGCTGACTACAGAAGAATGAGAGCCCCAGAGTCCCATTTTTTTCCTCATGTCTGATCCGTGCATTTTCCCAGGCATCTTCTGAGGTCATAAGAGAATTTGTATGACTCCTCAAAACTGAATTGCTGCATCAGTTATTCAGTTACACATCTTCCTTGCTTTACAATGGCTGCTGGAAATTGGCACCTGCCCTATGGAGCACAAATCATAGTACCTCAGTGGTTGAGTATTTCTTCTTAATGCATGCTTCCTCTTTCACTGTGGTTTAAGAACCACCTCCAGACCTCCGCTGTGCCACCTGTTCTGTCTTACAAAGCCCCATCCTTCAGTCCAGGCTGCTCACAGCCCCTTCTCCAAGAGACCATCAGGCCGTGCCAAGTGCTGCTCTTTCTGCAGGTTGCCACTTCCCAAATGACTCATTCTCACCCTGTGCCAGCAGCATGCTAAACACAGCTGTAGCAAAGGCTGTCTGAAACCTGGCACGATGTCTGGCATCTTTAAGATGCACTGAGTGCAGTATTATCAGAGCTAACATCTGCAAAAAGCACCTTTTCATTGAAAAGCTCTGCAGCTTACACTCAAGATATCTTTGAAGAGCTGACAAGTCTGCTCCTTTCTCCTGTGCATAATCACACAGGTCACCATCAGCTCCCCTTCTTCCTGCTGAATTGAGAAACTAGGGCCAATAACACAGCATGTGCTGTCAAAGACATGACAGAGCAGTAAAGTGGGAAAGAATGCAGAACTGTACATCAAGTACAGTTAATAAAATAAAAGCAGTGAATATGTTAGAGTGACACTCACAGCTACTGCTGCACTAGGAACCAGCACAGCACAAAGGAAAGCTTGTTCAACATCATTAACAGCACTGCCTGCTGTACTCCCTCCACACCCCAGGACCTCACAGCAGCAGGTAGGGCCAGCCTGTCCCTCTTTCACCACTGAAGGAGCTTTCCTGAAGATCAGCTGGGCTCTCAGCACCAGCTGTGTGCCTTCCAAAGCAGCTAGGGGTTTGGAAGTTCCCAGGTGTATTGCATTTCCACTCTGGCTATTGCTGGTAACGCCACAGCAAATAGTCCTCAAAGCCATGCTTGGGAGGAGAGCTGTATACATAGGAAGAGTTTAATGCTATTTCTGTTAGCTGTCCTAACACTTGATATGGTACAGAGCTTGTGTTGCTGTGTGTGTGGGGGGAAGGGGATAAAAAACAAATCAGTAGTGCTCTGTTCATTCCTAGAGCACACCATGCTGTTATACTAACCAGTGAAGCAAGCATAAATGAAGTTACTGAGCAATTAATTGCTGGTGATACATTGTACTCTTACTGCAAAAGATTTAAGTTACAGAACTACAGGGTTACTGCGGTAAGTTCAAGGGACACACTTAATGCAGGAAGTGACAACAGGATGAGTTATGTCTGTTCTAGAGGAGCTGTAGCATTAATGCCGCCCCCCAACAGGCATTCACTACTGGCAAGGACAGCAGTTGCCTCCTCACCATTCCACAGCCTCTATGAGAGCAGCGCACAGATGGCTCCCCTTCTGGTGGTCTAAAGTCAGTTCTTCTCTAGAGAAAGCCACCTTAGAAGAGTTCTCCATAAGATTCAGTCCAGTGTAGTGCTTAACTTCAAAGGCAACAGCTTTATTCACATTCTCAGGAAAGTACATTTCTCCATTTACTCAATTCCTTAGCTATGAGGTAGACTGTAGTGGGACTCAGGGTTTCCCTGAGTTGTCTGTGCAGGTGATGTGCATAACACCACTGGAACACGCTCATCCCCATAGAGACCTCACCCTAGCAACAGAAATAATCTGAGTGCATCACCTCTAGCTGCAAACCCCATCCCAGATGGGCACCGATGGAAGGCAGCAGACCCCAAGCACACACCACCATGTGCTCAGCTCTTTGTGCAGCACCTGCAGGTTCAGAAGGAAGCTGGGCAGATGCAGGTCACCTGGAGCCTTTGAAGTGTCACTTCTCCCAATAACCCAAAGTTTTTGTTCACCCGATGCATGTAACATCAAAAACTCCCTCGCCATCAGTCAGTGACAGCTGCCTCTGAAGAGGAATTAAGACCACCCCAAGCAGCACGTGGCTCCAGCTTACAACCCCAGCTCAGCCAGGCCCAGGCAGCCATACCAGCAGCAGCCTGACTCCTACACAGTCATTCTCGGCCTCTTCCAGAGAGGAACAGCAGGGCAGGAGCCCTGCAACACCAATGTGCACAGTGACTGAGCACCACCATGGCCCTCTTTGCGACGTGCTCCACCACCCACAGTGGATGTCAGCTTGATGCCCAAGTGGTTGAGCTTCCCATGCAGAACGAGTAACCAGCGTTCTTTCCTGTCTGAGACCACACAGCCTTGAGCTGGCTGCAGCCCAGACTGTCACTAATTTGCAAACCAGTATTTGCGGGCTCTTCCCTTACACAATTACCAAAATCTCAACACGCACCCCTAAACCGGGCACAGCCCCACCTGACCAGCAGAGGCTTCACCAAATCTTCACTCGCAGCTTTCCCAGCCATCCCCAACCCAACCAACAACAGAAAACAACCTGCCGAGCCTGCAGTTCCCTGGAAGAGCCCTAAACAAACTAAATCCCCCCCTTCCTCCTCCTCAGATGATGTATTTGAAGCTGAAGGTGCTGTCGCAGGAGAGGCGCTTCCCCTTGCACCTCCCGCACAGGTCCTGGCGGTGCGGCCTCTTGGGGTCCACGTGGCGCAGCTTCACGGGGCAGGTGCAGCGCGTCTGCTTGCAGCTCTGCGGGGAGGCGGCGTCAGCGGGGGGACGGGGAGCGGCCCGGGGTGGGGCGGGGGACGGCGGTTACCTGGCAGGTGATGTCCTCCACGCGGTACGGGTTGTAGGACTTCTGGCAGGTGCGGCAGAACTGACGGAAATACACCTGCGGGGCGCGGGGCGGTCAGCGGGAGCGGCGAGGGGCCGGACGGGAGGACGGGACGGGACGTACCTTGTTGGTGCCCTGCACGCACCAGACGTAGGCGCTCTCCCAGCGGATGTTGCAGTCCTTGCAGTGGTAGTAGCCGTACTTCTGCTCCAGGAACTGACGGACACGGCCGTTACCGAGGGCGACGCGCGGCCCGGCCCCCGCCCCAGGCCCCGCCGCTCACCTGGAAGCGCAGACGGGCCTTGCCCGGGGCCGCCTCCTGCTTCTGTGGCGCGGCGGGCGGCTCCGCCGGCGGCTCTGCCTCCTCCCGGGCTTCGTCCGGCGCCGCGGCCCCGCGCTGCTCCAGCGGAGCGGCCTCGCGCCCGGGCGGTTCCTCCCAGCTGGCGCGCACCGCCTCCGCCTCGCGCCGCTCCTCCTCGACGGCCGCCGGGGCCGCCGGCTCCCCGGGCTCCCGCGGCGCCTCGGGCTCCCGCGGCGGCGGCTCGGGCTCCTCGGGGAAGGCGGTGAGCCGGCGGGACGCCACGGGCGAGTACACGGCGACGGTGCGCGGGAAGCGCACGGCTCGGGTGCTGAGGGTGGCCGGGCTGCCCTGCTCCTGCTCCCGCTCCGGCCGCGGCTCCGGAGCCGCCTCGCGGGCTCGCGACGGGGCGGGGCCGGGCCGGCGCCTCAGCAGCGTGCGGGGCCCGAGGGAGCACTGCACCGAGGCGTCCTGCCGCGGGTTGACCTGCACGCCCACCTCCTTGGTGTTGGCCTTGCGGAGCCGCGGCGTCAGGTTGGGGTTCACCTGCGACAGGATGGCCTTCAGCTGCGCCCGCTGGTAGTTGTCGAAGTACTCGGCCGCCGCCGCCGCCGCCTCCCCGTAGCCCGCGAAGTAGCCGCCCCGCGGCCGCCAGCCGCCCGGCCCGCCCTTGCCCTTGGGCGGCGGGTAGCGGTACGAGTAGGGCGGGTAGGCGGCGTACAGGTAGCTCTCCATCGCCTCCTCCGCCATGGCGCCCCGACGGCCGGCCGGGGGCGGTCTTAAATACCCCCGGGGCGGGGCCCGGCTCCCCACGCCCCGACGGCGCCTGCCCGAAGCCCGGCCGGGGGCCCGGGCCGCCCGCGGGACTCGGCGAGCGCCCGCGCTGCCTTCCGCGCGACGAATGGGCGGCAGCACGGGTTTGCTTTGGGCTCGGCCGCGTATCTGCGGCGAGCGCGGCGCTTTACGACGGGAGCGTGGAGGCGCGCGTGCGAGGTGACGGCCTCGCGGCCGCTCCGAAATGCGCTCCTGCTTCCACGCTCGGACCGACGGGAGCCTCGTTGCGTGCAGAGGAGCGGTCACTGGGTTATGCGGCAGTGAGACTTTCTCCTCTTTTATTGTTATTCTTCTCTTTATTTGTATATACGTTTGAGGAAATACACCAGTGATGGCAATAAACACACGTCACTTTGTACGACGGGAGCAGCTGGAACGACGACGGAGTCCGAGTGAGTGCACCCGGCACAAGCATGGCTCGCGCCACGCCGTCACCTCAGCGACAGCACGTGGCCACGGCTGTCACCCCCGCATCTGCCTACAGCGCCGTCTGTGCCGGCTCAGTTGGAGCAGCACCGAGCTCCTCAGTGGTCACCGTGCCATAGGAGGTATCGGGCACCTCCTCCTCCTTCAGCTTCCTGTAGGAGATGTCCGTGTCCTCCTCCTCGCCCAGCATCTCCTGCTTGGGGCCGTCTCTGCCGTACACCTTGTAGGCCAGCACAAAGAGCCCCGCTTCTGCCGCCTGGAAGAGCGCGTAGAGCAGGGGGAACATGTACATGCCACCCACCAGCTGCGGGGGGAAGGTGAGCTTGAGGATGGCGGTGCAGAGCTGAACGTTCTGGCAGCCTGTCTCCAGCGACACCGTTCTTCGGCAGTGCGGGGGCATCCTGAAGAGAGTGGCCAAACCATATCCCAGGGCGTACCCCGTCAGCGGCATCAGCACGGCGATGGCATAGACAGAGGCGGGGATGTGCGCCAGCAGGTCGGGCCCCAGCATGGTGCCAGTCAGGATGAAGAGGATCACCAGGGTCACTAAAAGGGACCACAGCGAGACCTGGCCACAGACAGCGAGAAACGGCACAAGGCTGTGAGTTTAACGGCACGAGAGCCCCCTCTGCCCTCGCTTTGTGCATTCAGAACCTCTGCACTGCACCGATGGCCACTCGGGTGCCCGCTGCCGTGCCCTTACCTTGACCAGGAGGTCGGCAGCGCGGGGGTACCGGTAGCGGATGAGCACCCCCAGGCCGATGGGGAGCAGCGTGCTGCCCAGCGTCAGGCTGACGGCGCCCAGGGGCAGCAGCCGCACCAGCGCCGTGTGGATCCAGGGCCGGCTGTACAGCCACAGGCACAGCGGCATCAGGAGCAGCGCCAGCAGCGTGGAGGAAGCGGTCATGATGATGCTGCGGGGGAGCGAAAGGTACGGCGGATCGTATCGGGGCAGGAGCTGCCTAAACCCACCCCCCTCTCCCGTCCTCCCCGGCCCGTGGTAGGATCGGTAGGATCGGGGTCCCGGGGCCGAGCTGCACGCTGTTCCCGTCCCGGCGCCCGGTGCCTACCTGAGGGTCATGTCGCCGTCGACGAGCACCGACATGAGGTTGGAGAGGTTCCCCCCGGGGCAGCAGCCGCACAGCAGCACCGCCACGGCCGCCACCTCGTCCAGCGCGAAGATGAGGGCGAGGAGGAAGGCGACCAGCGGCATGGCCACGAACTGCCCCAGCAGCGCCAGCAGCACCCCCACGGGGCGCCGCAGCTGCCTCCCCAGCTGCCCCAGCTCCACGGCGCAGCCCAGCCCCAGCATGGTCACGCACAGCGCCAGCCCCACCAGAACGCTCAGCCCCTGGCTCAGCGGTCGCTCCCCCGGAGTCTCGGCGGCCCCCGGAGCCGCTCCGCCGTCGGGGCCGCCGCCCGCCGCCGGAGGCTGTTCCGAGCCGGCCATGGGAGCGCCGCGGGGCCGCGGGACCCTCGGGGGTGACGGGCGCCCGCAGCCCGCGCCGAGCTCCGCGCCGTCTGCCGCCGCTCTCGGGGGCGGCGTTTCGCCGCGGCCCCGACGGCCGCCAGCGCCGCCCCCGGCCCCGCCGCCCTCCTCCCGCGGGGGCAGGGCCCTCGACGGCTGCGGGGGGGCACCGAGATGCTCGGGGGGCGGCGGCGCCGCGACGCGCTACGGGCGTCCGGGCTCGGGGCACCCCTCGCAGATCTCGCGCTGGTGCGAGGGGAGGAAGGGCTGGGAGTTCGGGGCGCTGCTGGGTGCTGGGGGTGTCCCGGTGGGACCGGCAGGAGGCCCCCAGGGACGATGCCTGGTTCAGTGCTGCTCCGTGCGTGCTCGTTTCCTTGCCTTTAACTGAAGGAGAGCACGGGATGAGTCATCGGCGCTGGACAGCCCGATGGGACTCAGCTCTCTGCAACTCATTCATTCGTATTTTGTGCTCCACGCTGCTGGCCAAGGAGAGCACAGGGCCAGGTTGGCTTTCTTGGGCTGAATGTTCCAAACTCTTAAGTTTTTCCGCTGTGTGGAATGTGCTTCAAGTGTCACACTGCTGAATCTTCTCCTCTCCCTCATGCTGCCGGTGCTTGGCTTCAGTTCCTTTATCGCACCGTCCTCGTGCCGCGGTGCCCCACGGTTTGCTGCTGCTGGAGGCATGCAGGCACAGTGCTCACCCAGCAGGTGTGGGTGCTATCTGCCACTGCCACTGCCCAGGCTGGCTGCAGTGGCGGGCAGATATTCTATGTCATAACGTATAGCACATCCCATGGGCAGCGACAGGAGGAGGCCACGATAACCCAGCTGTGGGCTCTGTCCCCCCCCCACCCCCCCGGCAGCATCTTGGAATTGTCACATCAGGAGCAGTGCAAAAATGTTACGCTTGGCACTGAGTGTGGTGGTTATCATCTCTGCAGCTGGCCATGGGCTGGCATGGTGTGTCATCGTGAGGGTGCAGGCTGCAGCCCGACCCGTGCATGAGGCACTGCGGTGTGCCTCAGTCTGTGCCGATTGCTGCTGTGAGCGGGGCACACACTGCCTGCCCGCAGCACAGGAAGCGCCGCATCGACTGCGGGCATGTTAAAGACGTGGCAGGTAAAAGCCATCGTCTTTTATTCTCAATTTCTTCCTCGTTATTCCATCTGCTGAAAATTGGGTGAGCAGGCAGGTGGTGAGAGCAAGGAAGGGGAAAGAAAGCAGCCGCTTGTGCACTGTGTGTAACCGTGGTGAGTAGTGTTGTTTCACAGTACTCACAGAAGGGGGTTGGTTTCTGCAGGGGAATGTGCGTGCTGCGAGCAGTGCTGACCGGACTGTAAGGAGTGACCCAGGCCTCCTCGCTGCTCGTTCAGCCAAGCGAGTTCTCAGCACAGCGCATGGAGCGGTTGTTGAAATGCTCTGCTCCTGTGAGAAGCACTGTGCCCTGCACCTGTCAGTGCTGGGCACTCTGCAGAGCAGTGACGGGAGCGTGGAGAGGAGAGGAAAGGCCTCGGGGAGAGACCTCTGGGCCTTGAGGACAGCAAGATCTATGTGTTCATTGCTACTTCTAACGTGGATCCAGAGTGGTTATTTCTTGTGGCTTTGGAGAGCTAGGAATCAAAATACGGATATGCAGAGTTGCTGGTGATTTTGATGGTTCTTTCGTGTCTGTCTTTGTGCTGATAAGGCCGGGTTGGCTGGCGCTTGGGTAAGCGGGGCCTTCTCTGAGTGGATGGCTCTTGTTGCCTCTTTCAAGAGGGAAGGTTGCACCCCCAGGACATTGGTCAGGACGTGCTGATCGATGGGCATTACTCCTACCCCAAACCAGTCATATTTCAGGCAAAAGCTGAGAGAACCAGATGTGTTGCTTCCCGCCCTCCTTCCTGGGAGCCACTTGCAGGGGCATGGTGGCAGGATGATGGCAGTGTCCCCTCATGTAGTATTTGCAGCAGCCAGCAGCATTTGTCCTTGCCCACGTGTCCCAGTCACTGCAGCCTCTTCCACTGTGGGACTTCCCTTCTTTTGGTTCGTCTTGCACTGGTGTCATGGAGCTGCCTGGCCTCACAACCTGTTTCTTGGGTTTCTGGGTGCAGCACCCATGCTGCTTCCTTGTGCAGATGGGATCCCATGGAAGCGTTTCTCCTCCGTTTGACCTCCCCCATTCGTTGCAGTTCTGTTCTCTTCTCCCTCTGACTCTTATTTCAAATCATAGAACCATAGACTGGTTTGGGTTGGAAGGGATGCTGAAGCCCACCCAGTTCCGCCCCCATGCTGTGGGCAGGGCTGCCCCCCACCAGCTCAGGCTGCCCAGGGCCGCATCCAACCTGGCCTTGAGCACCTCCAGGGATGGGGCACCCACAGCTCTCTGGGCAGCTGTGCCAGCACCTGAATCCTGCCCACAGTCTGCACTCTATTTATTCCCTCCTTGAGAAGTGCTCTGACATTTCTAACCTCTGAGTGTTGTTATGAAGCTGAGGTGGTGTGGTAGGGAAGAATCTGGCCACGACCTGAATGCAGCAGCATGAGTTTCACTGCTGTGCAGTCGCTCTCCTTTGTGTCCCTGTTGCCTGCTGCATTTCCTCTGCGTGGCTGCGGGCAGCTCCTCCCTTTGAATCACAGACCTGCTGAGCATTTCTGTGTTTGCAGTCCAGGGGGAGAAATTACTGTTGAAATAAACCCTGCTGTTGTACTTGGTGTGCCCCATGGTTATTTTTAAAGCACCTCAAGCCCATTAATCATCTAATGAAGTACTTCAGGACTCAGGCCGCTGTGTTCCAGTATTTCACCATTAGGACTGAGCGTCCTAACTGTGTGTGATCCACCTTCCAAAACTGAGAGGCAGATCCCTCTGCCAGCCATCCCATTACAGGCCGGCTCCTGGCCCGTGGGAGAAGGGCTAATTCTGCAAATGGGTTGCTGATGGACATCTGCTGAGGCAGTTGTACCCTTGCAGCTGTAAAGCAGATAGTAGTAGTGTGTGTTTGGAGGCTGCCTTAGTTGCAACTACGTGTTGCATGTTAGATACCTTTACCTGAGTTTAAATAGGAAATCATTCTGCCTCAGGCACTGCTGCCTTCTGTTGCTATCTGAGATCTCTTTTTTTTTTCATGTGGGAGTAATACAGCATCACGATGAAAGGCATAATAAAATAAATGACCGGATGACTAATGCACGTCTCAGTGCAGAAGAGCTGGAATTAGCTTTGTGCCCAGCCAGGCAGGGACAGGGAACAACGGAGCTGGGGATGGCAGGGCTGCCTCTGAAGCTCTCCCCTGAGCTCACAGCCAGGCTGCAGGCACAGCTCTGCCTTTGCGAGGCTCTACTGGCGACCTAGGGTGAGCCTTTGGACACAGGGCTGGGGGGGTTGGAACACAAACGCGTTGTGCTGTGGGTGCTCATGCAGAGTGATTTGACTGCAGCGTGCTGGTGATGGGATGTGCGCAAAGTGACAAATGGTGGTGGCTGGGAGGTGCTGTTCCTGGCCCTGACCCAGCTGGGTGAGAGACTTCTGTTTCCCATTGAGGCTTGAAGCCCCACTTCATTTCCTATGCAGGAGCCTAACCCAGTTAGGGACATAAATCATACGAGGTGAAGCGCATAAATGTCGTCTTGTGCCTGTAAAATATGGGCTGTGGTTTGGTTTTGTTTTTTTAACGCCGGGTCAGAGTAAATGACGCTGAGACTGCATCGTCCTACAGAGCAGTTTGAATGTCAAAAAATACAGGAGTGAATTTAAAGACTCCTGCAGCACTGTTTGCTACATGGAGACAATCCCAAAGACGAGTCCCAGCCCTCTGCTGCTGAAGCTTTCTTCAGATTGGAGATGAGCCCATGGGACAGGTCAACAGCAGTAGCACTGCTCTGCCTCAGGTGGCACAGAGCCCTCTACACTCCACTGTCATTGGCACTGCTGCTCCTACGGCAAAGCTGCATAAACATGGAATAAAAATGGTCCTTGTCCCACTGCCAGATTTTTACAGAATAATGAAAATGGATATCTGTGGCACTGATCAGCGCACGAACAAAGCAAGGCCAGACCACAAGCCAGGTGTGCTGTTAGCTAAATTAAATCTCCATTGATTTACAGAGAAATCTCAGGAGAATGGGAAGAAATAAATCTCACACACAATGGGAAGCTCTTAATGCTCCTCCTAGAGAGTGTTGTACATTGATCCCATGAAAAGGAGCCCTGACACTCAGTGTGTGTGCTCTTCTAAAACCTCGCTGAGGTGAGACTTGTTTTAATAACCCAAATAATCTTCATGTTGATCCTGTGATCTTAGTGGGACTGCTGTGTCACTGTGGTCGGGGAAATACATTCTGAATGTTGTGGCCCTGCTGATACACTGGGAATGTGATTTGGGTCAGCAAAGGCTTTTGTTTCTGAGTTGGGTGCCAGGCAGGTATTGAATAAGAAGCGTGGAGCGGTGTTCCATCCCTGGGGCTGCTGACCCCGCTGCTGGCTGCAGGCAGGTGCTGCAGACAGACACACAGCCCCCATCAGCAACTGTCCGGACAGGCAGGGTGCTTCGTTCACAGCCTGAAAAAATCTGGGTAGCCAAAATCTTAAGGCTCCCAGAGAGTGGTGGTGGTAAATGGAGTTAGATCCAGCTGGCAACAGGTCTTGAGTGGTTTTCCTCAGGGGTCAGTACTGGGGCCAGTCTTGTTTAATGTCTTCACTGATGATCTGGGTGAGGGGATTGAGTGCATGCTCAGTAAGTTTGCAGATGACACTGAACTGGGAGGAAGTGAGGATCTGCCTGAGGGTAGGAAAGCCCTACAGAGGGATTTGGATAGGCTAGATTGATGGGCTGAAGCCGTTTGTATAAGCTTTAGCAATACCAAGTGCAAGGTCTTGTGGGCAGTGTGTCCAAGTGGCCAAGGAAGCCATTGGCATCCTGGCTTGTATCAGGAACAGCACAGCCAGCAGGAGCAGGCAGGTGATTGTCCCTCTGTACTCTGCACTGGTGAGGGACATCTTGTGCAGTTTTGGGTCCCTTGGTACAAGAAAGGCATTGAAGCCCTGGAAGATGTCCAGGGAAGGGCAAGGAAGCTGTGAAAGGTCTGGAGCAGAAGTCTTATGGGGAGCAGCTGAGGGAACTGGGATTGTTCAGTGTGGAGCAGGCTCAGAGGAGGCTTGAGCTCTCTAGAATGACCTGAAACAAGGTTGTAGTGAGATGGGAGAATTTCTTCTCCAAAAATGTGGAATGGGCTGCCTAGGGAGGTGGTGGGGTCACTGTCACTGGAGGTGCTCAGGGAACATGCAGATGTGGCACTGAGGGACACGGTCAGTGGGCATGGGGTGGGGGTTGGCGGTTGGACTAAATGTTCTTAGTATTGTTTTCCAACTTTAATGATTAAGGATAAAAGGTGAAGTGCAGGAAAGGGACCCTGAATGATACCTTGTCTGCTTTGAATGGAGTCATAGTGGGAGGGTGATTCTCATGCCAAGTGGGGCAGGAGAGAAAAGAGGAGATCAAAATTAGGTAATTGAGCAGCGCTTGTTGGAGTGACAAAGGCATCAGAGCCAGACAGCACAATGGAAGGGCTGAAGGCAGAGGGGAGTGGTCTATAAATGTGATCTCTCTGTTGTTTTATCACAAGATTACCGATAGACCAATTTCAGTGATTCACATTGGTAATTAATATTATTTAATTATCTTCATAATGAGAAAGATGCAGGAAGTGGGAACACACTGATAAAGATGACATTCTGCTAATGAAAAGCTTGGTGGAGGGAACAGCACCGAAACATGGCATGGGAGTGCTTGCAGTGTGCTGAGATGTGGGCAGTGCCACCCACAAAGGCTGTGGGGTCTAAGCCCAATAATGAGCATTGGTTTTTATAAGTTAATTCTGCAGTGGAGGCATTCAGCCCAGCTCCTGACCAGGAGGACTGAGCCAGGCCTGGGTGCTCTGCAGCACAGGTTCTGGTGACCTGCAGTGTTCCTGTGCCTAGAGTGCAGCCTAGGCAATGCCGAGCATTGATCCAGGCCTGTGTAAATGGCAGCATAAATACAGGAACCAAATCTTTGCTAAGATTTTCACCAATCCACCCCCACAGAAAAAAAAATTATAAAAAAAATGCTATCAACTCTGACATTTACAGTAGACATTATCTGCTCTGTGACATTTGGTCTTATAAACAGATGTTGACCAAATTTCCATTTGTAGCTCACCTCGCTGCAGACGAGAGGATGCCCACAGCTGACCCTTGTCTCTAAATAGCAGAGTGCCCCCCCTTCCTCCCAGCCACACGGTGCTGACAAAGGACTGAGCCCCAGGAAAATACATCAGCGTGTGGTAGAGCAGGGAACCAGAATAGGGCCTCCTGCAGCCCAGTGTTGTTAATGATTCTTTGATCCTGAAGCTAGGTGACAACAGTGACACAACACTGCTGCCACTGATAGCCAGGCACTGCTTGAAATGGAATCAGGGCAAAGATATCCTAATTCCTTTGTATTCAAGTCAGCTAAAGCAGCATTAGCAGGGTTTGTGTCTGTATTAGCCTGGGGGTGGATGAACATAAATGTCTTAACCTTGTGCTGGGCTCCACATCAGTGTGTAAGAGCAGAGATACATGGAAAACTCATAGGCTAAGGTAGGGGCAGAGGATTTGCACGACGTTCCCCAACCCCTTCATCCTTGATGAGGCTCTAAGTGGCAGCACCTGCTTCAATAAAACTGCATTTCGAAAGGAGGAGCATCAGCAAGATTCGTCATGAGCAGCACCTGTTCTGCCCAGCTTCGTTCTGATAAAGAGAGCTCCAGAAGCACGATGAGGTGGTTCAGCTGTATTAACCTAGGGTTAAAAGAGAGAGGTGAGTTAGGTAATGAATTTTTTGTAATTGGATGTATGGGTTGGTCTGGTGGTACTAACTGAGGGGAAACAAAACACTGGGAGATGTACCTTGAGGAAAGTATCATAGAATCATTTGAGGTGGAAGGGGCCTTCGAAGCCTTTTTAGTTCAACTGCCCTGCAATGATCAGGGATGCCTGCAGCTCAGTCAGAGTACCGGGCCAAGTCTGGTCTGACCTTCAGTGTAGGGTTATTATGGCCCTTAGTCTAGTTTGGGAGCCTGCCTGGGGAAGAGTGATACAGAGCTTTAATCTATAGAGACCTTGTAATTAAGTGATTGCAACAGAAGCAGAGGGTGCTGAAAACTCCTTTTGCGGACAGGGAATCACCTCAATTACCTATGTCTTTAATTCTGCTGAAGAGCTGTAACTAAGTGTAGCCACCACAGCTGTGCTTTGTTCCCGCAGTGCTCAGTGCAGTCACAGCAGAGCTGTTGCGTAATGTGAAGGCAGTGGTGTACAAAACGACTGAGGCACGGGGACCGGGGATCCCATTGTAAAATGAGCAGTCCTAGGGAACGTGAGTCTGAAGGAGGGTTGGCTCCTTTCAGTTCCCGAACTGCAAACCAGGGATTAACACAGGGCTTCGGGAGGGAAGCGTTTCTTCACTGTGCTGAAGTTCTGTGCGAAGCAGTGCCCGCATCCCAGCTTCGCCTTCCTGGACCAAAGCTGCGGTCAGACTGCCTGCAGGTGTCAGCCTTGCGCTAGAGGACGGCCAATGCTCATGAGTGGGTTTTTCTGACTTGTTTCTCGCTTAAAGCAATCTAACTTCACACTTTTTAACTTAACAAAAAAACTCCTGCTCTTACAGATCAAGAGGCAGAACTAAAAACATGCTGCTGCTGTATTTAATGAAGTCTGCTGCGATTTTTCTTCCTCAGAAACATTTGTAGTAAAAGTTAGTTTCAAATGATCGCAGTGGAGCGCTCTGCAGTCACTAACAGACAGCAGCAGTGTAAGTGCCTTCTGCCCCACTCACATTTGCTTCTCCTCCCCAGCCCAGCTCAATGCACTGTCCTATAGAACCTGCCCCAATGCTTCTGCACCACCGCCACAGGAATGCTCGCACCCTCCTGTAGCGTAGGAGAACTGAGGAGAAAAAATACTCTCTTCCCTTTGAAATCATGAGGTGCTGAGGGATGTATGTTAGTGAGCATAGAGTACTGGGTTGGTGTTTGGGCTAGATGATCTTACTGGTCTTTTCTGGCCTTAATGTTTATATTATTCTAAGTGTTGGCAGTATCATGATGCTCAGTGTAAGTTTAATACAGAAGAGTTTATTATAGAAACCTACTAGAAGAGATGTGGAAAAGGTAACTGAACTGCCTATGATTTTGATGCTGCCCTAGGTTTTCCTGAAGGAGTGTGAAGCAAACCACTTTTGCTGAACCAAAAGGCAAAGGGAAGGAGGAGTGAAGTCAGCTCTGCTTTAGAAGGTAAGCTGCCTCGGGGAAAACATTCTGATCTGGATGTTTAATTACAAACCAGGGAACTACACTGGAATATATGGTGAGTCTCACTGGTTGCATTTTGTTGTATACATCATGCTAGGTCTGTTTACCATATGGAAGTAAGCCCAGCTTAACTATTCTAATGCTGACGTGATGAAAGGATGGCATTTGTGTTATGGAAACAGGCTCACTGAATCTGACAGCTGTGTTCTTGCTGTGGATTTGTATGTGGCACCTCCGCGAGAACACTTTAAAGGCCTGTGAGGAATTGGTTACTGCAGACATCTTGCTCAAAGGGTCATGGATTTCACAGCTATGAAGTTGAATGATTTCCAGCTACTGCAGCAGTAAAAGCAATCAACCACCTTTAATACAACGGCAGTATTAATGATTCAAGGTGTAGGGAAGAACATGCTGGTTGTTGCTTATGTTGTGTTGTAGCAAAATGCATGTTACCAAATTTAAAGCAAACTTCTTGCTGCTGTGTGAACCAGAGCAGGGTGAAAAGAACAGAAGATACAGTACAAGCATGCAATATTGCTTGGGAGAAGATAACAGAAAGCAGTGGGTTGGAAGAGTTGTTGGCCTGTACTGCTCTTAATGCATATATCCAGTTTCTTGTCCACGTATTATCAGTTGTAACATGAAGGCATTTGTGTTTGAACTAGGTAAAACTTAACAGCTGAACTGAGGCTTGCTGGATACACTTTTAGGTTGCTCAGTTTTCTACATAAATTCCCAAATTTTTGTAATGAGAATTTTTTCTTTTGCTGAAGTGAGCATGAATCCTGTAAAGATAAAAGGCAGATTCTGCACTTATATAAAGACTTATATAAATTGCTGGGATGAAAATCCAGAATACAGCTTTTCATGTAATCTGTTTAGACTTTAGCAAAGCCTTTGATTCTGTCTCTGCAGTACTCTCCTAGAGAAGCTGGCAGCCCGTTCCTTGGATGGGTGCACTCTTTACTGGGTGAAAAATTGTCTGGATGGCTGGATCCAGAGGGTAATTTACCCAGAGGTAAATTAAATCCAGCTGGTGACCCGTTGTGAGTGATGTTCCTCAGGGGTCAGTACTGGGGCCGGTCTTGTTTAATGTCTTTACTGATGATCTGGGTGAGGGGACTGAGTGCACCCTCAGTTCCCAGATGACACCAAGTTGGGAGGAAGTGAGGATCTGCCTGAGGGTAGAAAGGCCCTAGAGGGATCTAGATAAGCTGGATTGATGGCTGAGGCCAATTGTATGAGCTTCAATAAGACCAAGTGCTGAGTCTTACCCTTAGGTAGCAACAAGTTACTCGGAGGAAAAAGATCTGGGGGTGTTAGCTGACAGGTGGCTAAATGTGATCCAGCAGTGTGCCCAGGTGCCCAAGGAGGCCCATGACATCCTGCCTTGTATCAGAAATAGTGCAGCCAGTGGGAGCAGGGAGGTGATAGTTCCTTTGTACTCAGTACTGGTGAGGTCACATTTGGAGTACTGTTCAGTTTTGGGCCCTTCAGCACAAGACATTGAGGCCCTGGAGTGTGTCCAGAGAAGGGCAAGGAAACTGTGAGGGGTCTGGGGCATAAGTCTTATGAGGAGTGGCTGAGGGAACTGGAGCTCTTTAGTCTGGAGGAGGCTTAGGGCAAACCTGAGTTCTCTACAATGACCTGAAAGGAGGTTGTAGTGAGGTGGTAGATCAGCCTCTTCTCTTAGGTAACGGTGATAGGATGAGAAATGATAGCCTTAAGTTTGTAGCATGGGAAGTTCAGGTTGGATAGTAGGAAAAACAACTTCTCACTAAGAGTGGTGAGGCATTGGAACGGACTACCCAGGGAGGTGATGGAGTCACCATCCCCAGAGGTGTTTTGAGAAATGTGCAGATGTCCTCCTGTGCTGCGTGGCTTAGTTGGCATGGGGGTGATGGATAATCTCAGTGGTCTTTTCCAACCTTGAATGTTACTTGAATCACATGCTGTCCTTAGAGAGCAGAGGCCTCTGAACACAGCAAAAGTACCTCAACTCACTGACAACCTCACAGACCCAAAGAACAGCACTGTATTCACTTTATGAACTACAGGGGCAGTAGCTGATGTTCAGGATTGAAGAAGTGAATACAGTTCTTGGAGGGGGAAAAAAACAAAACAAAACAACACCTCTATAAATACATGAAGACTTCATAAAGAGTTTGTTATAAGAATAATGATAAATGCAGCATTGTGGTAAGAATATTTTATATATTTTTACACTTTAACACTTACAAAAAAAACATTCAAACAAAAAAAATTAAATAACTTTGGAAGCAGAATGAGTCTTTCTGCCTACATACATACAACAAGTCCGAGCTGTTGGCACAAAAAGTAATCCACATTCATAAAACCCTTACTACTATATCAAACATAAGTTAAGTAAATCATAGGCACTAGTTTATCAAATCCATATTTCCACACTTCTGCAGTAAATCTCTAAACACAGAGCCCCATGATTTCCTGATATCAATAAACTGGTAATGCACGAAGGCTTTCTAGTAAACAGATAGTCTGTCTTTTCAGGAAGCTGTTTGTTGTATTTCAGGGGGAGTAGAATAGCAGAGAAAAGAATGCTTAAGAACTGAAACTGAATTTGCCCAAGTAAGAAA
Organism: Perdix hodgsoniae; assembly: GCA_035772895.1. Classification (NCBI taxonomy): domain Eukaryota; kingdom Metazoa; phylum Chordata; class Aves; order Galliformes; family Phasianidae; genus Perdix; species Perdix hodgsoniae. Next base: position 16,203,507 of record JAPSGF010000002.1, on the reverse strand, counting down.
TTACTTAATGAAACTTACAAAACAGTCTGATGCAGCCATGGTAAAACCCCAATATTGTTGCCTAAACTGACTTTCAAAGTTTAAAAGTCAATCGAGGTGTTCAACAAAATCCAACTAAAAATATTTTCAGTGAAGCAGCATTGCTTTGTAAAATGCTGACATGTTAAAAATTCTGTCTTTGATGGGACCAGGTGCATTTGATCTCTTCTACTTAATAGCTGCATGAGACACTTACTGACACCCGTTGTCTGTGCCAGTGACGCAAGGCCAGGTTGTTTCAGCAGGTGACATCTGCTGAAAGTGTACTGAATTACAGTATATTTGATACCAATTTCAAAGTCTCAGCACAAATACTGGTCTGGAGTGTGAAGTCACTCATCAATCCATAGTCTGCCTACAGCTGCTTGAGTAATTAAGAGCAAATCAGTCTCTGCTACTTTCTGTTTGGCTTCTTCCAACACAAGTAGTATTGCATGGCTTTTTATCCAGGAATATGCAAACTCTAGCCTAAAACTCAAGTGCATGGATTTCAGGGTTAGTTATCCTCTTGGTGGGAGTCAAAATACACCAGCAGTTCCAAACTCAGGTACTTCAGGGGCTGAAGGCTATCTACTGCCTGATCCAACTTTTAGTGTTTGTCAGTCACTGCACAAAGGATACCATTCACATTTCATTATTTCATTGACTGTACATCCAACATACTGAAAAAGCTTCAAACAAAATCCCTTCCATTTAACTTGTCCCACCAAATACAACCTCAGTTACACGTGTTTGTATGATGTCTTCTGAAACAGAAAACGATGGTTCAAATGCTAATTATATAAATGAGTTGTTTTGAGAAAAACGTGAGTGTTAGAATAAGTCAGAGCCACAGGAGAAATTTAAGAGCTTGTAAACAGACATAGCAGGTTTCATACTCTATTACCAGTAATGTAAGATACACATATGTAAGGCAAAGTACATATTTAAAACACACATACTTACATGGGAAATATCTTCTGTAAAAATATTTACAATTTAAAATAAACCAATTTAAGAAATGGATGAAAGTAAAAAAATAGGATACAGAGAACTCCCTCTTACCATGGAACATCACCTAAATGAATATCATTTGGCATCAAGAGTCAACTCATTACCTTAAAATTTGTATGTTACAAGTGCATAGTTGTGTCTCCTTCTCTACTATCAGCATTTACAGTTGTGTTCCAGGCTGCAAGTGTAGTGGTATGGTATTAGAATGAATGAACATTACTACTTGCTTCTTCCTTTTTAAGGAAACCTGCTATAAAAAAGTTTTCCCCAAATAGTGAGTAATATGTTAAAAATGTGGCTACAACAGCAAAGGCCATCTTTCCTGAGCCAGGAACTTTAAGGTCAGATTGTACAACTGATGCTAAGCCCTTTTGGCAATCAAGCAATAAGAGCGTGTAAAGCTGATAAATCAATGCAGGAAAGATGCAATCAATACTATTGCATTTGTGTACATCTGCTACATTCAAACCTTTAACATTAATAAAAGCTATGGCTACTCATTACTGTTCTGCCTAATCTTCCAGAGTAGCTTCTGGTTCTTCCTGAAGGATGTATGTACCACTTTCCCTAATGAGAATCTCATTCAATTGTTAACAGCAATATTTTAATAGCACTGTAGCAGTCTGCAATCGGAATATCAACGTAGTCCTGTTTCAATAGTACGTATTTACCAACCTTTCTGTTGAATTAAAATAGGTTGAAGATGATGTTTTGGAAAATCTAAGTGATTGTTGTACTTGCTGTTTTTCAAGATGGGCGTTTCTTTGGCATTCATTAGGTTCTTGCCCAGACATTGGCTGCTGTCATAAAATGCTCAAATTGACCCATTTTAGCAAGCAAGAAAAAAACCCACAAAACATAACTGAGAGCAATTTAATGTGAAAGTGATTGTGTGACCACCAAACATCTGATGTTAGATGTCATTAAAGTGCTGCTTTATAATCTCTGCCAGCTTGTGCTAATTAGAGACAGAGAGGTCTGGAATTCATACAAATCCCAAAAGTCACATCCGAACAGTCTGTAGAATCAAGCTGTGTGTTAGCCTGGTGAGGAAGCATCCATGAGCACTGGAACTTTGCATTAAGCTCTGCAGTTCAATAGCAGCCATCTTTCCAACTCTCATCTTTCATGTTGCTGTAGGTTTTGGGAGCAGGTAATGATCTAAAAGAAAAGGAGATATTTTTCAGTTACATACATAACAGCTAAAGTCTCCATCTACGATACATAAGAGCTTAAACATTTTTAAAATAAAGCATACACTTCACTCATTTGCTTCTCTGCAGTAGTTTTTTTTTTAACATAAACTGAAAAATACTTTGGAGTTTAAGATCTTAACAATTATCCCATCAGAAAACTATCTAAGTAAACAGTCAGAAAACATTTTGTACTGTACTCTGCAAGAACACAAAATTAAAAATGAGCTTTTTGTTTTTTTGTAGAAGTAGAGAGATCCTTGTTTAGAGTACTTTCCTTACATCAGAATCTTGGAAGTTCGATACTTCACTACTGCACTGCATATAGCTATTGAATGCTGTACCTACAGCATGTACAACAGCTGTGTAATAAGTGAAGTACTTCTAAGGCCAGCTGGGATTTGGACAACTACACCTTGTTTCTCTTAAAAAGTTTCTGTAAAAAAACACCCTTGATGTTTATAATATCACATTTCATGCTGCTTATGGAGTACTAAAGAGTCAGTACTGTGAGTTACTTCTTGTTCCCTGCCCAACACTCACAGCAGAACTGCTCCTTAAGACTGTTTCATCTTTCCTATGATACTGGAGATAACTGTTTATTCTTTCTGCTTACAGGGTTTCTCAATATTCCTTATGGATGACTGCTTCCTTACTTCAAGTGTCTTCCACTCGACACATTCAGTGAAAACACACACTAGCTTGGTGTTAAAAGCACATATTCCAAGTTATGCACCGTTTCCTTCTATTCTCCCGAAGACAAACTGTCCATGTAACCCTCCAGCTGATAATTAGCTTCTCTTGTGGTTGCTTTCTGAAAATCTGACATTAAGCAACTTCTACAGGTGAGTGCTAACACAGGGGTTATGCTTGAGTCGAAAATTTTCTTTTGTCCTGTGGCTTAACTGCATTGATAATTACGTTAGGTTTAGAATACACAATGGCTGATCCATCTGTTGTTAAAGAGCCTTCCGTTCTAACGAAAAAGTGTTCTATTGTGGTGCCATTACTTGACATGGTTTATAAAAGGAGCTTCAATAGTTCTAACAATTTCAGACTGTGTCACTCAGTGGTACAAACAAATTTTCATTTGCTGGCTACATTTTGGTGACTCTTTTTTTTAAACCACACAAGAACAAATCTTTGCCTTCGCAGGCCAGGCTGTGACACTTTTTCAGTTCAGTATCTTTCATTATTTATTTCAGCTTCACCCATCTTCCCTTCCCAATTCAAGAAACTTTCTCTCAGTTTTGCTTCAAATCCCTTTTAAAAACACAAACAGTTGCTATGGAGGTTTCCATTTCTGTCATTTCTCAAGACCTGGAACCAAACTAAAAATTGCAATAAGGAACAGCACAGATATACAACGTACAAAGTCAGTATGCAAACTGAACATTTGAACTGCCTTTCCCACACTCACCTGCGAACAGGCTGTGCAAGTTTACTACGAGGCACTGGGATGCCCCCCGTGGAGGGGGCACTGGGTCTGGGCAAACCACTCCTCATCCCCGCTGTCCCTGCTGGCCTGCTGAGGGTGGTGCTGTTAACACTGCTGGCAGGGCTGGGCAAGCCTGAACTCTGAGCTGCAAGAGGCCCTGGTGAAGAACTGCTGTGTGTCAGCTGTGTGGCTTCCAGAGGAGCAACAGAACCAGGTCCATGGTTACTAAATGCTTTCAGCGGTTGTCGCAGAGCTAGGGGAGATGGCGCTGCGGGTGAGCGGAATTTACTTGAAGAAGGTACTGGAAAGTAAAACACAGAAATTACTTTCAAGCATAACTTACAGTATAACTGAAATTAAAAACAGGCAAGGATTTTATGTGAAACTTCAAACAACACAATGTATAATGGAGTACAGCCAATCAAGCAGCAATGAGAAACAGGAATTCAGATGTCCTTTTTGTCGTGTTTTTTATATAACTCCAATGCTCCCTTTACCTACTATGAATATTTATCTGGATTTAAAAGTAATGCCAATAAGGCTGTAACCATTCTATCCATCAAGCCAGAAGAAACAAAAGTGAACAAATTTGGTAAGAAGAAATTCAGCTGTTTCAGAAATGTGTACCTAATTCCCATCTTTAAATCAACACATTCAGGTGTATAGGATTCTACTGTGACATCTGTGCATGTTTGCACTTCCTCAGGTACAGGGATGCAGCTCAGAGCAAGGCATCCTAAAGTTTCTTTTATGCTCTTCTTTTCAACCAAATCCATTGAGTCAGGATTCATCTTATGATAGGGTCAAGTTCAAGATCTATAGTCTAAAGGCAAAAATATAAAAACAAATACAGTCAGCCATCTCCCAACACCAAAGAGATGCAGCTATGAAACTTAAACCAGACAACGCTGACAACTTATAGACTTCCTCTTCTTACCAGTTTTACTTAGAGCTGAATTCAAATACTTTGTTATCAAAGTTTGTCAGCATGTAAAATGCAGGTCTTTATCAAATCCTCCCTGGGAAATGTTAATAAACCAGTGACAATCTATTTATTGACTTAGAATTTGACACTCTCTACAAGCCCTTGATTCAAAGCGCACACACAAATGTATGCCATTTGTATTCTTTTGGTTCTATGTATTTATTTTACTCAATGCAATAGGAAGAGTTCTTTTTTATTACATACACAAGAATTAATTCTGAATTTTCAAAGACAACTAGCAATTAATGACAACTGATCCTTGCATCAAAATACTGACAATATTTAAGTCCTTTGATAATATTAAATCTTAAATTCAGTTCTTTTTGAGTATCAGAAATATTTTAAAAATATGCATAACGTATATCTGAACAGAATTCTTGAGCTAATCAATCTTCTCAATATTTGAATGGAATTTCACCAGCTTCTCAGCCTGATTAGGATGGGATTCAGCAACAGCTGATGCTGGACAATCAAATCAATCAGAAAAAAGGGGAAACCACGCTGACATTTAGTGACCTTGCATGAGCAACTCCTTTTTGAATAAAACATTTCTTTATGCAGAGAAAGTTGAGTTTCTCTTTGCCAGATGTTGTACGTAATAAAGATGGCCCTTCACACAGCACTTATTATCATTTTACAAGACAGATCCACTATGAGTAAAGAGGAGTAAGAGAAGAAACCAGTAATGGTAAGAACATGACCTCCTATATGGGGTACAGAGAAAGTGATAATTTCCAGATTGTTCTGCAAAGCTATTCCTGATAGGGGTTGATAGAAAGATTAATATGTACATTATGGATGTGAGTTGGATTCAATTCCTTTTGGGATTATGCAAGAGGGCCTTTCTACTGACAGTAGAAAGCATGAGGCCGTGGATGGGAAAAGCTGACAAAGGTGGTAGAGATGTCAGCAATACATGACAGTTGGTAAGTAGCAAGGAGAATAAATAAAAGCCCTTAAAATAAAAACCTTGGTGTCAAGCCAGAGGATGGATTACAGAAAGCATTAACAGCAGAATGATGGGACAAGAATGGCAGCAAAGTGCTCCTACAACTGCAATAGATGACATATTAGAAGGGTTGGGTTTTTTTGAATGTGAAATTGTCAGTAAGATTGGTGTAATTAAATCAGCAATTACCAAGAGATTCTACACTCTAAACAAATGAAGCTTTCATCACTAAATTCCTCATCACTACACATGGTGGAATTCAAATACAGCACCATGTTAGCAATCAACCTACTGAATAATGCCAGTATACAGACACTGGACACAGCCTTAGGGCTTGCTACAGACAGTTTTGACTGCTAACACATGCACAGTGGGGAAAAGGTTCAAAGCCTTGAGTGCAATGAAAATTTGTAACTGAAGAATCCAGTTGTAGTGGAAATGCAAAGTCAGAGCCTGAAACAGTGATTGAGCACCTGGTGGGAAGGCAGGGCCAACCCAGGCAGCTCAGGTGTGTGCAATGCTCATGAGTGACCAGAAGGGGTGGAGCCAGGATCCATATCTTCCCAGACCTCATTTAAGGGTTGGCAGTAGGTGAGGGTATCTTGCTGATGATCCCTGCCTACCTGAGATCTTCTAAAGGTAAGCAGCTCTTTTCCTTCATTTCTGTATCTGTGGCTGCTGTGTTTGGGCTTGTTCTTATTTGCTGGTTCTTAAGACTTTGCCATCCTGCTTTTATCATCCTATTACAGCATTACACCAGTGAATTAATCTTCTCAATTCCCCACCCCATTCTGGGTGGTGTTCTCCCACCCCATTTAACTACACTTCCGGCTTGAGCTGTCAATTCACACAGTGTTTTTTGTCAGCACGCACATTGCAGACACTGCTGAGAGCTCTATTTGCTATTTTACATAAAGGAATTAGTTGTCTTTCAGTGAGCTATGATCTCTGAAGCAATCACTGGCAAAGTGCCTAACAATTCTGCTCTACACATGAAGGCTTTTGTCTTAGTGCCTTTTTTGGATATTTATACTTAATAAAACTTTGGCATATCTGCAAGACAGGATTACAAAGAGTGAAGTACTGCCTCATCTATTTGATACTGTATACCCAACTGCAGTAGCAAACTGATAGATGTTTAATAAAAACACATAATGGTAGTGTTTTAACAACAGCACACAACTCCATCTCCTTAGACACTGAATGACTAGAACCAACTACAATCAAAACCTCAGGCAGTAAGGAAAAATAAATGGCACCGTGCATGATGTTTGGAGGGATTTTCTACCCTCTCGGGATTCTGCTCCCCATTTCAGGGCAGGGAAGAAGTTGGCTGTGGTAAAGACTGCACCCCAAGGCCAGCTGCTGCACAACAACTTGAAACCTGAACCAATTCAGATGCACCTAAACTGAAGCATCAGTATGAAATGATTCACATTGATACAGAACAGATGAGGGAAAGCAATGGAAATCAATAAGCTGTTCTGTCATGTAATTGATACTGAATCATTGTATAAACCTTAACAAATCTGTTACTGTGAGCTAAAGACTTTGTTACTTGAAGGTATTTTGAAATGTTTTGTAGAAAATGATTAAAAAACCCAAACATGCCAAAGTGCTTATGCAAAAACTGTTAAAAGATGTAACAACCAACATTTTAAGAAACTAAAAAGAATTTCTGACCACAGTCATTTATTGTTCTGAAACCAAAGTCTTGTTTCATTACTGTGTAACACTGCTACAATCCCAAGAATCTCACTTAGGTCATAGATGAGAAAACCAACGCAAGCAAAGACCAGAACATTTTGGTGTTTCTGTACATTTCAACAGCTACAGGCGAGGCCTCTGGCCCTGCAAGTCTTCTATGTAATAGGATGAGTACAAAGGCACAGCCTGCTGGAAAGGGCACAGAAAGCTTTGGGAATAAAAATGGTCATACGGCACAGCAGAACACTGAGAGAAGTTCTTTGCATTTGGAAAAAATATTGTAAAGACCATTAAAAACTTCCTATCAGCCACATGAATCTGCTTCAAAGTCAATACACTTTGCTAATTCAAGGGAAGGCAGGACACTAGAACTTTGTGAATGGAATGAAGCGGACTGAAAGAAGTTATGTTAAAGCACTGAAAGGCTTTATTGTCAACCACCTCCAGGATCTGCAAGGATTCCTACCATCCTGAAGAGTTTTTAACATAAAAATATCTTATGAACTGGCCTCAAGTAAGGTCTTTAAAACAAAGCTTTCTTGTCTGTAATATGCAACAGGACCAACTACATTTGAAGCCAAAACCATATACTTTCGTTTTCATCTTGGTAGTGAAACTGAGGCAGTGTCACAAGCAAGGTTGCCAGCACTAGTAAAAGAAAATCAGCTATAACTTGCCTAATTGGATTTGGGACTTCTCAAAAATGTCAATTTCAGTCATTAGCCAACTGGAACATTATACACAATAGTCTTTAATTCTTTGAGGGGGAAAAAAAACCAAAAACAACAAACTAAATTACTGTGGGATAATGGTTTGGTTTTGAGAAGAAGGGAGGAAGCACAAGCAACATGTGCTCATGTGCACAAATCTCCAGTTGACACTGTATGCAGAAGGGTGAAGTTGTTACTGTTTGCTTCCAGAACTAAGTGAAAGACAATGTTTGTCTTTCTCTTGTCTGATTATTTTTCATGTTCAGAAATATTTACTAAATTTGTTTTACAAACTGTATCTTGTACGAAAAAAATCCAATCCAAGTGTCTTCCCACTAAATACTCATTCAGAAGTCTGCTTTTTAGTGATCAATACTAGACATCACCTAACAATTGGATTTTGTCTCAAAATCAGATTTAAAGCTTTTCTTTCCTTATGTGATACAGGAATGTATTTTCAATGTTTAGACCAAGAAGTTAGTAACTAGTCTAATACTAAATGTGGAGGTTGGTGGTCCTGCATGTGGCAGGGGGATTGGAGATTCATGATCCTTGAGGTCCCTTCCAACCCTGGCCATTCTGTGATTCTGTGAAGTTAGATTCTTCATTACACCAAGAGCTACTCAGTTAATCTCAACATGCAACAGCAATTTCATTAATCTTGAATGTATGAGATTTAATGCAGGTTAACAATTATCCAAGACTTGCTGGAGCTTGATAAGAGGCTGTAAGTTAATTACCTCCTTTTGCAGATGGAGTTTGAAGAAACTGTTTGGTTTTGAAGGCAGCACGAGGCAAATTTTTCTGCCTTTGCAGAGCTGTTGAAAGACAAGAAGTGTTATATTTGTCTAAGATGATAAGTAAGCTAAATTTACTGGGAATTTCAGAATGGCATCCGCTTGTGAAGCATAGAGTGAGTAAAACACTCCAAAAGCTGTTATGACTCCAAAAGTGATGGGTTTTTTTAAACAGCGCTTGCTCTTAATGGCCAAGAGTTACAAAGAAGCGTGTCAGAAATTTTGCAGTGCAAAATGCGCAGATTCTGTAAGAGTAAAGCTGCTTGCAGGGCAAAACACCCAGGAAAGGCAAAACCAAACAAACAAACAAACACACCAAAGGGAGAACAAGCTGCCTAGCACGCATGCTACAGCAATATGAGTGCAAGATCAGATAATAAAGATGACAATTTAACTGTCCTATTTGATCAAGCAAGACTAAACTTTTCATTTAAAAGTAGTTTTCAAGAAAAAAATTGTAGCCCTTTGCAAAAGCATCACTTTTGGTATGAGCATGAGCATCATTTTTGTGCAAACATAAGCCATTTTGAGAGATGTTTGCTTTTTTTTCTCTGAAGTTACACAAGGGAACTCAGAATGAAGACACACAAAACAGGATTAGCAGCTGTTGGCAAGCAAACAGCATGCTTTTTCTTTTATATAGCTCCTATGTCCTGCCTTTTTCCTAGTAACATTCAAGGGCTAATACTGCCTTGACACATCCTTACTACCTAGCAGATACCAAGAGAGAAGCCTGTGTTCCAAGAGCGGCGGAAACTTGGCAAAGAGAGAATTCTCTGTTGCCAGAAGGAATGCACTGATTCGGCACGTTTTCACCGCAGCATATTTTTGGAGGGAAGAAGGAAAGCAGTCAGTGAATTGAAACTTTGCCTACACAAAGGCTTCTTAAAATGACAATGTATGAAAAAACATCTCTGCTCACCTCAGTGTGTAGTTTTATGCCAGCATAAAATCGCCTACACCAGTAAGGCTCACTTCCATAGCAAGAGGGAAGAAAGACGAGGAAATAGCTGTGTGTGAAGAGCCTAATCCTGAGTAAGGAAGCTCAGTGCTCACATCACCAATTCTTGAATATCACTACAGTAGGCAGGAGGAACAAACAGTACTAATCCTTTACTAAAGGATTTTTTTTATTCTTCAGTCAATGCAAAATTTGCAATATTTTATGAGCTATAAAGGAATTTCATCATGTGTTTTACCTTCATTCTAAAAAATATTAGGTGGTGGTCTATTCATTTTTATCTTAATAACTAACTAATAACTTTGTTTTCGGTGAACAGCAAAAATGAATAAACACATTTATAAACATTATAAAATGTGCCTAAAAGAACAAGAACAAAAAAATCCTTCCACCAACTAGAATCTAATGCAAAAAAGCATGAGGCAATAGACAGTTATTATTCAACTTCTGACACATGGCCTTCCTGTAAACTTTTTTCAATACTTGTAAACTGCTAATTAAACACATGAAGATGTTTAAAGATGAGCACAATTCCCAGACTTGTTTTCTTAAAGGAATTTAGTGAAGCCAACCACTGGCCAGAGTGTTTCTGTCCACAAGGATTCCAAAACACCGTTTTTTGCTGAATCAGTGTTTTTGTTCTACCACACGAAATCAAGAACAACTTCTTCCTTCATATTTATGACCCTGGATGTTGTTTTCCCTAAATCATTCCGCTACATTTAAATTGCCAACTGTACGTGGCAGTCAGTTGCTTCCCCCACCATTACTGCACTACTTTCAAGTCAGAGATGTGAGATGATGTGGAAAGAATTTTAAAAAATAATTATATATACACATGTATAATAAATATATATCAAATTCCTTCTTTCCTTCTCAGTGGAGGCTCCAGGAAAAGCTCCCAACATCTGACAACTAAGCAGCACATGCACTGCACCAATGCACAGAGCTGCAGGCAGGGGACTTGAGCAATGTTGTGGAAACATGATTTGAGGTAAGCATAGAGTGCATGCTCATCCACGCTGTTCACTGCTCTTGGACAACTCCATATTACCTCTCAGAAACAGTGCAAGCTGAATATATTTAATTATATTTATTTCTGATTAACTGAACTGCAATACTTAATATCTAAAAATATACTGGTTCTTTTGCCCTGAACATGCGAAGCAGCCACATCTTGGCAAGCAGACTACTGTCACTAATAATTTGAACAATCAGCTCTTTGAAAAAAGTATTGTAATTAACTCTGCTTAAAGGTTTCACATCCTTGCATTATTAATGCTGAGTATGTTCAAAAGCATCATACATACATGATCCACATAGCTTCTATGTAGAAACCACCTTGTGCAAAGCTATACAGTCTCCACAGAGTACAATCTAAATATAGAGACTTCTGCAATTTGTAACACACTGAAGTCTAGAAGATGCCTGTTCTTTGGAGAATACAAGTATTACCCCATCTTCCAGTGCTCTACAGTGAAATACTTATCGGCTTTCACATTCAAAAATCCTTTCTGCATGACAGCATAGTGAACCACCTATAAATGAAGATTCCTGTTGTTACACTTAATATGTAGTTTACTCATTCAATCCCTTTTCAAAGAGAATTTGGACTTTTCACCAGCTAAAGCTTATAAAATGCCTTCATCTTTTGCAATTGTACTTATTGTCATTATCTTCCATTTACTCCTTAATCAAGCATGTATTAATTTGCCTATGTAACCATATCAGGAAATGTCTGTACAGAAACTTACTGGATTCCTAACTCATTTTTGAATGCCAGCAACCATAGCAAGTTCAGTATTGCAGCCACAGCAAATGAGCAAGTAAATTATGAACAGCAGATCGTTGACAAAAAGAAAAGTAGTGATCCCAGGTGGCAAGCCAGCATCCTTGCAAAGGTAAGCTCATGCAAAACTAGCAGGTATGAGGAAGCTTTGAATCCTTAGACCCCAGAAGTCATTGCCAAGGGAAAACAAAGCTTTGCTGCAATTTAACAGTGCTTTGTGCAAGGTGACAAAATATAAGACCAATAAAACAAAAAGTGTATAATAAAAAAGAAAACACAATTCTGGAAATTTTTTATACAATGTACAATTTTGAGGATTTTTTTTTAAATCCAGACTAGGCAAAGATACTTACTCATTGACTTCATACACAAACCGTTTTACGATTGTCAATAGCAAGATTCTGACAAACATCTGTAAGAGCAGGGAAACTGTAAAAGCTAGAAATCTGGGCTTTGTTAATGATATTTAACTTACATTTAGATGTAAGTTGGTCTAGAGTGGTTCACATTTGGTGAAAGATTCCCGTAAAAGCAAACAGATCTACCTAGTGCTTTCTATGATTTTCAATCCATCCAGTAGTTGAAAACAGTTATGTATGTATAAATGTCTCACTTCTGCAATGAATAATTCAAATATTGAAAACGGAGACTTCTTATATCTTATCTTTCTACTAAGTTTCAGTGCAAATATTAGGAATTAGAAAGTAGCTTTCTGAGTAGCTAAGATGCCCTCTCTATTCTCCCCTTTCAATTTCACTCTATTTTAAAACACCAAATACAATCTGTATAGATTTGGCTATAGTATCACACAGTTGGGACTAATTATCCACAGAACCCTTCCATCCAGAGTCACTACAAAGACAGAAATCTTGATGTCTTTGCCAGGTCTGTACTGTTCCGCATGTAACTGTATTTGGTTGTATTAGTAAACTGTTTTAAAAGGCCTATAGTTAAAAAGGCCAATCAGATATGCTAGCATACCTTTATTCTTCAGCAGGTAAAAATGAAATTTGTTTCATTCACAAATACTATCTTACATTACTTGTCAAATACTTAGATTACTGAGGAACTTTTCTAGATAAAATCTCTACAAATAATAATATTCATGTGTTCTTCCTTTGAAAATGTCACACAGAATAATTCATTTTCAAACTTGTTTTAAAATAAAAATGGTCAGGAAACATTTAAGCAAAAGGAACTGTCAATATTGACATACAAAAAAAGCACTGAATATTTGAGTTTCATTTGCTCTGGCTTTAAGGTCACCATTTTTAAGAGATCTGTGAGATTAGCAGTGTTCTCATTTCAGTAGTTCACTTCCAACCAAACCAGCAAGCACTAACCCAGCACTGTGCTTTTTGTTTCATGGGTTCAGGTTCACCTAGATCTTTGCTGAGAAACACTGATGTTTGAAAACACAAAATCTGCAACTGAATACAAAATTTTCAGGTGACAAAGCAGAGAAAATTAACTGCAAATTAGTTAAAATTGCACAAATGATTTTGTATTAGGTTTCAATAGTTAAAAATAGCAAAACCATCATCAAGATAAGCATTCTGGTAGCATGATGTATTTTTCTAGTCTGAAATAAAATACAACAGTACAAAGCATTATACTTTCTGTCTAATGTTACTTTGCTACTTCAGAGTATTTATACTTTATATACGCTTTTAGGATGGTATGAATGTTATTTTAACAGAAGACTGGAAGTTCTTTCAGTACATTCAATAGCTGATCTATTTTACCAAAAAAAAAAAAAAAGAAAAAAAAAAGCAGTACTTCAGACAGATGTGATTAAAATCCAGATTAGCAACTCTAGTGTGGCATGCAGTGTTTCTCTGTGCCATGAAACTGGAAAACAGCTCAGTAGCATCACTTAATTCTGACATATCCACTAAAGTGTCAGGAAGGTACTTACTGGCTGAGGCTTGAGGTTGAATGCGAGGTATTCCTCCATTTGGCACTTGGAAGTTTGAGTCACTTCTGCTGTTTTTCACAGACTCAGCTTGGATGTTAGATGTCCTGGACAGGTTTGGAAGACTACGCCTTAGTTTTTCTGTGTGAAGTAACACAAAGATATTGTGTAGCCCAATGCCTGACAAAGTTCATGTTATTAACCAATAGCTGAACTCAAAATCTAAGTGACACAAACAGTTAGCTATAGAAAACTACTTTAAATGCACGCTTTGCTACATAACAGTTCTTTGATCATCTTGAAATAAAGTTTTATATTTATATATAAAAATGAAGAATATACAGTTTTCACTTGTGGGAAAAAAAAATTAAAAATCAAGGATGGGGTATTCGAAAATTGAAACGTGTCTAAATTCCTTGGGTTTTGTTCCTGCATTACAGCAATTGAATACACAGATCTGTCATCCACTGTTGCATACTTTCTGAAGCCTTTACCTAGAAAACGATAAACAGTGCTTGCCATAAGATTAAAAACAGTAATTTTTGAAGCAATATTTGTCACCACTCAGTCCCATATCATCATGCTATGTAACAAACAGGCACTCACTTGGAAAGAAACTCAGCATTCAAAATTACAAACTGTTATGATTCTTTCACATATGACTCGACTATTAATTCAGCTAATACTGATTCTTTAAGGAGCTTATAAAATGTGTACAATTTCTCACAGAAGGCAAAAAGATGCCGTTAAATTTTTCTCAATTCTTGCGGCATTCTGCATATGTCCAACACACAGAGCTGGGCTGATGACACTACATGACAGAAGAGCACAGCTGACAAGGCACAATGAATGGCCAACCTAACTCTGAAGAGCGATGCAGGGAACAAGTACTCTAACCACGCACAAGCCCTAAAGGTGAAAATGAAAGTAAGCATCTTTATAGTCCGAATATTCTTACAAGTTATCATGGCAGTCTGTACATTTCTGAACATCCAGATTTCCCATTACCCTTTCTAGAGCAGAAAAAAAATCCCAAACATTTTTGCCTCTGAGTATCTAGGCAATATCCAACTGCACAAAGAATACTGGAAAGGAATTCCTCGGAAATGTTTCACAACACATCATTACATGCTCTATTTTCATTCCTCTGATATTTGGGATAGCAGCCTTTTGTACCTGGCCTCTCATGGAATATTTTTATTGTACCTCATCTAGCATGCATTAAGAGTTTCATGAAGCCCTAGGAAAGGAAAGGAATTCTCAACTAAGTCACAAAATAGGCATAATTTACTAGCTTTTCTGTTGACTGCTTTCCTACGTACCTAACATTTCTGCAAACCTCTAGACAAGATTTATGTTAACCCTTCCAAAGATATTCTTGAATAGCTACTTAGATTTGCAGGGTCATCTTCCCCAGAAGCTCTAGCCTAGCACATTTATTTTCTTAATTAAAACAGAAAATCTCTTAGTCAGTGGAATTCTGTAAGTGATAGAGATTGTTGCTGTATCAGCAGGAGAAAAAAAGAAACAGAAAAACTGTTAAAAATATATATTTCTACATCAACCCAACTTCAGACACTTTACATCTATCTTACCTTAAGAAATAAATAAGCTCAATTCTTTGACTCTAAATGAATGTATCTCTGAATGTAATATTATTTGCCAAATACCTACCTTTTTTTAAAATGAGAATATGCTTGTGGAATTTCAGCTCCATTAAAGGAGTTTTCACTGGCTTGCTACCAGGAAGTACATCCAAGAAGCAAAACTGTATCAGAACAGCATTATTATAATACAATTGTGTGAATTTTTCTGCAGTTTTACTGTTTGGCATTTTGCACAGCTTCAACTTTTATTTAAAATAGTCAACAAAGATATTATTAATATTTTAAGGCCATATTCATGGTTAAAGAGCTCACAGTCCCGCAGTGTCAGAAGAAAGCATGCACCTATTTCACAGGCTAGAGGCATGCCTGAACCACAATCTTACTCTTATTCTGAGCAGTTATGCTCTCTTCATTTTATTCTGCCATCTGCAGGGCCTACTGGTGAATGATAGCTTCCCTTGTGCTCTCCTTTATCGTAGTGCATTTCCCTGCCACAGACAGAACTCAGTCACAACAAAACTTGACGGCACTCATTCACTGGATAACATCTGAGATACAGAGGAAGCCTATTAACTCATCTGACAGCTAGAGCTCCCCAGCAGTATCTAAGCTCTGCTTACTGTACTTATTCTTAAACAGCTCTGAGATTAAACCATGGTATTGTGCAAGTGTATAGTTTTAGCACTTCACACCAAACAAAATCTTGTACGGGAATTGCACAACTACCTTAGCTACTTACGTAACGAATTTGAGAACAGAGCTTATTACCTTCACTTTTGACGTTACTGGTCTGCATATCTGTAGGGTGGCCTTGAAGTGAAAGACGAGGTTGCTGTAAACGGCTAATCATAGGTTGGGGTGACACTCTACTGTACTCTATACTTCTAGCAGGTGATCGGGAACGAGGAGAATTCCTTGGAGACTGTTTCGGTGAAGGCCAGGGAGAGCTACGAGGTGATGGTGAGAACCTGCTGACGGCAGGGTGCACTGTGTGATGTGTACCATCTTCTTCATCTTCTAAACTCTGTGCATCAAGCTCCTGGTCACTGAATGTGCCTCGCCTTGTAGAATTGCAAGAAGAACCAGAACTACGCCGAGAAGCTGATGCTGCGTACTCTTGCCGGAGGCCTAGAAACAGTGAGTAGATTGTTACTTTCTATCAGCCCACACATGGTGCAGACTAGAAATCACTTACACAACTACCTGCCCAGTGCTCAAGCTAACATTTGGCTCATCTTCCCTCTTTTTATTTGAGACATAAAATTAATTCCAGATTAGTATCAAACAAGGCTGTCTAACAGCTGAGTAAGTAGATGAGTTTCTTCCTTTTCATACTACAACAGTCATCACTATATTTGCACTACTTGTTCATCTCCTCTCCCAGGCTAGACACAATTTGGCTACCATGTACCACCCTGTAAGAATTATAGAAGCTGCAATGAAATGCCTCTTGTGATACATTAGAAAATATAACAAAAAGCTATCCCTAGGAAACCTAGAGTTCAGTTAGACCAGTGATCTCCAAAGCTGGGTGCACTTAGCCCAAGGGGTACTTGAAACAATTCAATCTGATATAGAGAAGAACATTTTTTGGTAACATTAAGAGATAAAATAGTGTTTGCAATTACTGTTTGCTTCACTTTTGCATCATCCTTTTAAAATTTCTAGTTTTCTACATGCTTATAATATACAAAATGTACCAGAGCAGGAGTACATGTATATAATGGTATACATTTCACAGAATCACAGAATCATCAAGGTTGGGAAAGACCTAAAAGATCATCCAGTCCAACCATCACCAATACTCCCCAGCTAAATCCTATCCCTCAACACAACATCCAAACGTCTCTTGAACACATCCATGTTCGGTGACTCCACCACCTCCCTGGGCAGTGCATTCCAGTGCCTGACCACCCTTTCCGAGAAGTAATATTTCCTAATGTCCAGCCTGAATCTCCCCGGCGCAGTTTGAAACCATTGCCTCTAGTTCTATCACTGTCTACACGAGAGAAAAGGCTGACCCCTAGCTCACCACAACCTCCCTTCAGGAAGTTATAGAGAGCTATAAAGTCTCCCCTGAGCCTCCTCTTCTCCAGGCTGAACAATCCCAGCTCCTTCAGCCGCTCCTCATAAGACCTGTGCTCCAGGCCCCTCACCAGCTTCATAGCCCTCCTCTGAACACGTTCCAGGGCCTCAATGTCTTTCTTGCAATGAGGGGCCCAAAACTGAACACAATACTCGAGGTGCGGCCTCACCAGTGCCGAGTACAGGGGGACAATTACCTCCCTATTCCTGCTAGTAACACTGTTTTTGATGCAAGCCAGGATGCCGTTAGCCTTCTTGGCCACCCGGGCACACTGTCGGCTCATGTTCAGCCGAGCATCAATCAACACCCCCAGGTCCGTTTCCTCCACACAGTCCTCCAGCCACTCCGCCCCAAGCCTATGGCGCTGCCTGGGGTTGTTGTGGCCAAAGTGCAGGATTCGGCATTTGGTCTTGTTGAACCTCATCCCCCTGGCTTCAGCCCAGCTCTCCAGCCCATCCAGATCCCTCTGCAGGGCCTCGCTACCCCCAGGCAGATCCACACTCCCAGCCAATTTGGTGTCGTCTGCGAACTTACTGAGGGTGCACTCAATGCCCTCATCCAAGTCATCAATAAAGATATTGAAGAGGACAGGCCCCAGCACCGACCCCTGGGGAACACCACTCGTGACCGGTCGCCAGCTGGATTTTACTCCATTCACCACCACTCTCTGAGCCCGGCCCTCCAGCCAGTTCCTTACCCATCAAAGAATGTACCCGTCCAAGCCACGGGCTGCCAGCTTCTGCAGGAAGCAGAATATTCCTTACTCAGGAAACAGAAGTCCCTAGCTAGTCTTCTCAGGAAGCCTACATTTGTACATCCCTGATAGAGTAGAGATTTCTTTCCCATTCCTGCTAAGGAAGTTCTGCTGCAGTTGTTTAATTAAAAAAAGATCAGTTATCCCACTTGATTTTCAGGATGCAAAATACTTACTTTCTTCCTGCATTCGTGCTAAAATTTGCACATCTGTAACATCATTTAGCTTGTAATTAGATCCAATAGAGTCTTCATCCATCTCTGATGCACTTAATTCACTGTCCACAGAGGACTGTGGACTTAGTGGAGGATTCCTATCAGCTGAGCTTTTAAGATGACCTGTAGAAAGAACATAAAGTAATAGGAGATGTTAAGAAAAAAATAAAAATACATATCCTGGTAGGAGAACCAACAATCTGAAAACAGATTATGACACTGAGACAGACATTTGAAATATCTGACTGCAAATCTATGCTGAAAATGAGTAACTTTATAAAAATCATTATAATGGTGACAGATTAAATTAATGGCATAAATTTGGTCCATTTGTACCAAGGTTTCAATTACTATGACATCTGTACAGTTCTTACATAAAGAGCACTGCATGCCTGTTCCATTTATGTCTTTGTTCTTGTTTCTACATCCTATGAGGTCTACTCTGAAAGTAATGCTTTCTATTTGATTATGTTGGCCTGTAATGTCAGAGGTGGATGTTGGTGGTATGGCAGTAGAGGTTGAACTTTCTCACCAATATTCCATTATATTTTGTTGCTGTGTGACAGATGGCAACTGGACTGTAGCACATAACAAAGACCAGAGCTAGATAAATGAAAACAAAACTTGGGTAATGACTGGTGAATATATTGCAGTGCAGGATTCTCTTCATAAGTCCACTGCAAACTATGGATAGTGGAACTTTTAATTAAATGCTTTTTTTCTTCCCTGCACACTAACCTAAGTTAAAGTAAATGCAATGAGCCAACATTCTGACTTCAGTGTAGAGAGATGTTCCACACATCAATTTTTTTAAAGCAAAGAAAGTGCCTATGGCGCAGAATAAAGGCAGAGAAGGTCGCCAGAAGTTACTGTTTATACTGATGTCTGCAGAGCCTTAAGGAATATCTTTAATTGAAATACGTGCTTCCTTCTTAGATTACAATGTTCATATTGCAGCTGTACTGACATCACATATCAAATGATTCAGTAAATAAGTAATACTGTAATTGCAAAGACTTTACAGTCACCAACAGGTAATGTCTAAAGGTACTACACAGGGTCAATTCCAGAAGCTTCTTATGTGGGCTGGGACTTCACAGAAGCCTCAGTAAGAGTTTTGGTCTAACTATTAAAATGTAACCAGTTATCTTAGGTACTTGGGTATCCAAAGAAAACATTGTAAATGTATCTCATGCCAAAAAGTGCGTGTATAAAAAAACGCCTTTCCTAAAGAGCTTAAATACCGCATGATGCAAACTTCCTACAAAAAAAAAACAACAAAAACAAAACAAAAACAAAAAACACTGATAAGTTGAGGTGTCCTTCTTATTCTAGGTTCTATGAAAATATAAAGTATTTAAGCATGTATTTCTGAAAGAAAGGAAGAGGGGAAGGGAAGGGACCCCCCCCAAACACACACTTACCTGAGGTACTTGGAGATATGAACTGTTTCCCTAACGCAGATTTCACTGGTGTTGAGGAAGGAGAGTTGAAACCACTACTGTAGGGGCTACTGGTATTTGGACTATAGGAGCTGGCATAGCTGACTGCACTGAAAGGACTATTGTACAAACTCTGTCTCTTCATGGCTGTACAAAAGAGGAGGAAAACTACAAATTATAATACAGGAACAAGCAAGAAAAAATGCATATAATAATATGGTAACTTCAGTGTGTTAATTGCTATACAATTCAAGCAAAGCACATAAGTCAGCAGGGATTTTTTTTTTCCCACCTGATTTCTTAGACTCCTAGGTACTAATCCTAACACAAGAAAACTACAAGATAAGGTAACAAGCACTTTCTTAGTAAAAATCAGATCTAAAATTGCTACATTCGTTTTCTTCTGTTCAGCATGCCCAACCAAGGAGGAGGGAAGTGACTCAAAATTTGACTGCAGTAGCTAGGTTATGCTAATATAGAACCTACGCATTACATACAAATCAGAGACACCATTAAGTATTAAGGGCTACAAAACCCATCCTCTTTGTAATTAGCTGTAACAAAGAGACATCCCTACATATATCAAGGTAAGAGTACATGAAACACAGTTGCCCCAATTACGATCTGAATGAGTACTGGATGCAACCCTACCAGCCTACCTTAGAAAATGACAGATGTTACAGCAAGAACAACAAGTGCCCACTGAAGACAAAGAGTCCTTAGCATGTATAAGTACTGACAGAAAAAGCTTGCTTTTGGCTACTACTAAGGAGCTGCAGCAACACTGCAGTCATCCAGACAAAATCCTAACATGATTTCCACATAGAAAACCAAATGGTAAAATGAAATTTCTGAAGCAGTTACCTTTGATTTTAGCCATTTCAAATGTTTTTA
Organism: Perdix hodgsoniae; assembly: GCA_035772895.1. Classification (NCBI taxonomy): domain Eukaryota; kingdom Metazoa; phylum Chordata; class Aves; order Galliformes; family Phasianidae; genus Perdix; species Perdix hodgsoniae. Next base: position 16,183,033 of record JAPSGF010000002.1, on the reverse strand, counting down.
AATATCAACTGACTGAAACGACCTTGTTCTCATTCCCCCTAGGTTTCATCTTTGAGAATCACAACTAATCCCTGGGATGGTGTTGATATATAGACAGAACTAAACCAACCAGCATTCCTATACCTCCTGCAATTGCCCTTTAGGGTGAAAGAGTAGTTAATATGTATATAAATCATATGGGAATGCAGTTTATGTCTAGTTCTCTAGAATTCGGAGATTTTGGATTATGCAGTATTTAAACAGCAACCCTGGGACTGGTACCAGAGAACTAGAAACACTGCTTATGAAATTTCCCAAAGCATAAGCCAAAAGAAAAAAAATCTAAGTTAAGCATGGCAAATGCTTGTTTATATTTCTGGATACTCTGAATCTGTTTGGGACTATAAAGCAGAAAAGACGTTTTTACTGCAACCCAAACTTAAGTGGTAGACTTATACAGAACTTAAAAAGGCTTCTCCAGAAGTCACCAATACCTGTTATACTGTTCTAGCAGTCTTCAGTTTCCCAAAGAATGTAACTAAAGCAACCAACCATAGGACAACATCACTTACTCAGAGAATATTTTTGAAGTACACCAGGATGACACCAATCACTACATTGCCAGACTGGTTAGTAAAAATGCCAGATCTTTATCAGGTTTGACTAATGCATCACTGTTTCGAGTGCTTACATTTATACTAATATTTCTTGTAAGAGTCACTTTCTCTTTTGGTTGTTCTCATCGACTATTTAAGACTTTAGCCAAATTAATTTCTTAAGGGCATACCAGAAAGTTAGCTAGCTTAATGTGAAATTCATTTCATTAGAATCCATAGTCACATTTACTACATCTGGTAAAAAATCCCTTATCAAAATAGAGTCCTTAATGTCTTTTCCAAACTGTAGGATTGTTCCCTACTTTGGGATTCTTCTGCCAGTGGGCTTAAATACCCCATACGAAGTAAGAGCTGCAATTGGGCAACTGCCATACTATTGGCCTTACATGTTTCAATCCTGAAGTACTTTCAGATGAATTTTAATTAGCAGCATATATTTCCACTATTATACCTCCACTCCCACAGCTGCCAGCTTACAATTTGTATACCTACTTAAACGTTTTGTTCAGAAATTCAGTTTTCACTTCAAAATAATAGAAAATAGAACTTTGATAGGGAAAGTGGGAACCAAAGGAAATATGATCAGTTTTGGTAAAACAGTTTCTTCATCGCTGAAAGTACTTTATGCCAAACTGACAAAAAATTGTATTTAGATTAGCAGCCAGCAGCTCAGTGAGCTGCAAATTAAACTATAAGGCATGACAGTTTTGAAACTGACAAGAATAGGCTTCACAGATGTGTGGCAATATACTCAAGCAGGCTCTAGGGGAAAAAAAAAAAAAAAGAAAAAATTGAGCTTTTAAAAAGGAAAAAAAAAAAAAAAAAAGGCTATTGATAAATAGTAAATGAAAAGATAGAAATAACTGAATTCCAGTGTGCCATGTCAGGGAGTTTGGCATTCACTTGGTTTACTAAAAATTCCTTTATTCTGTTTTTATTTATCTTTTTAACATTAAAAGAAGCCAAATAGAAACAGTTGCATGAAATGCTGCCTTCAGCAGCAAAGCCTGCTTGAGCTTCTCCTCCCACCCCACTCTGCTCTTGGTCACTACTTCCTCACTTACTCAATACAAGCAATAGAGGGGTTGCACCGTTACCCAGACTACTAAAGCAGTGTCAACAATAACTGATCTCATCAGAGGACCAGTTTTTTAGTAGCACCCCAAGAGGGATTGTGTTACCAAAACTGAATGGCTAGCAGAGTGCAGCAGAGGCAAAAACACCGGGAATTAAAACCAGCCTCACAGCAGATTCCTTAAACTGCTCTGCTTTCACTTTCATTATTTTAGCCTGAAAGTGAAAGCTATGTGCTAATTTCACCAGCTATGAAATTTCAATGAATTTTAGTAAATATTCTTAAGGTGCCTCCACTTTATTTTGTGAATGCCACAAAGGAAACCTGAGCTTTATTATCAAGCCCAGTCAACAAAGATGATTATTAAAAGTGGTTGTATTCTGATCGACTCTGATGAGACTCAGAGTGCTATTTTATTGCTCACTGCTATTTTAGTGTTCATGCAAGAACTCCAAAATACCTATTCCAAAAACCTCTTTGTACATATCCACAGTGATACTAAGTATTTATGACACACAGATTTCTTCAGATGAAAGCAAGCATTCTTTCATTATATACAGATAAGTACTCCCTGATACATTATGAAATTTATATGGTACAACATTTGTCATCCCAGGCAAGTATGAATTTCTACCTTCCCCAGCACTGTATTTTTTTCCACACACAAAAAAACAATTAAAAAAACCCAACAAATAATAATTAAAAAAAAATGGATTCAACAATTTTTCCTGGTATAGAATTCCAATAGGGATTTCTATAGCATAGGAAGGCATTAAGTGTTTTTCAACAGCGCAAAACATGGTCTTTCTTAGGAGTGACAATGTTAGTAGGTTGGATAAATTTTAACATGAAAACAATTCTCTATTAGATGAAACTTCACCTTTGATTAGATCATGCATTAGCTTTTGAAACATAGAGGGAAGACTTAATGAAATGATGATCATTTTTATATTAATGCACATTTTCTTCTATAAGATTCAGAAACAGCATTCACCACCTAGTTTATTTTAGTCAGCATTTGGTTGAATTGGTCTTCAATTTCTCTTTTGCTTTAGAATAGAGAGGAATAGTATTTCTGGGTTCCTGCTGCTGATTTCTTCATATGTTCATTCATAAAATCTGATCTCGTTTTAGACGCCCTTGTGCTAGAAGTGCTGGTCTCCAGCCAACATGAAATGTGCTTTTTGCACTTTTGACCAGGGACTGAAGGACAAAGCTCAGAGAAGACTTTGCACCAGGACATGGCTAAGGTTACCTCTAGTCTGGATTCTCTTCCAACACTAAGCAGTCCTGTCCCTGCAATTGTAAACCTGAACTCAAGAGCAACGACCACCATGCATTCCGTGTTCTAAGGAACTGTTTGCATGGAGCAAACATGGAACAGAAAAAATAATTAAGAAATTAGATGGACAGAAAATTCTAATCAGACCATCAGCATTTTACTGCAAACTGGACATCAGAATGCTGTGAATGAAAGAATGAAGGTGGTAGGTTTTCCTGCTCAAGGACCAGACACTCAGCTCTTTCCCAGTTTGGAATATAACCAACTATGCTGCACCAAGAAGGAAAAAAAATATATATCAAACTTTAGATTTCTGAATCTTATGTTACTGGGGACGGGAGGAAAACAAATCAATATTATCTCCCCATGGTACTCAAGAACTTCATTTTCTACAAGAAAATAGCTCATCTAGAAAAAAAAATGTTCTAACATACTGACAAGCAGGTACCAACTAATTAGATGTAACAGCTAGTATAATACAGGCTATTTTAAAATAAGTCCTCTAAGTTAATGATGTCGCTCAAGAGCTTTCAGAAAGGAATACATCACAGCTATGCAGGGGACTTAAAACTCTAAGATCCTCCCTCACACCTAATGATTCATTTTATTCACAATGTAGAACATTGTGACAATGAATTACTCTTTGCAAACCATGAGCTAAACCATGACAACTTCAGGCAGAACTAACTGCTGCATCTCATTCTCTTCTTTCACAACTATTAGCTAATTCTGATCCCTCTGACTCTGTTTAATAGTAAGTACAACCCAGTGGTGTTAATATTCAGAACTCACCTGACATCATCTGTTCCAGCCTGTGGATCAGTGACTTTTTACCACTTTCAATGTCAGGACTTGGGTAATCCAACACCCGCCTGCACCAAACTAATGGGCTGACACATTTTTGCATTGGTGTCAGTCTCTTCTTCGGAGACGTGTGTAACCTGAAAAGAAGAAAAACATGAAGACAAACAAAATGTGGATAGATCAGGCATGTAAAAAAAATACTATGCACTATATTATTTTTATTCTTATACTATACATACAGTACAAACCCTAAATATCAAGAAAGCACAAGTTTTAAATTTAAATTAATGATTTTGGATACAGTCTAATACTGATAACATGTGGCTATCTAAGGATTTCTGTCAAAAGCTGATGCCTATATTGTTATGCCTTCATAAACCAATTGGTATGCCAGAAACAAACCCCGATACGTGGACAATTTCAATCTGTTACATAAGCATATAATTGATATATCTGATACATACAAAAAAAGTACAACTGATACTTGATTTAAGTAACATTCACCTTAAAGAAAAAACTGAAGAATCATGCAATATGCAACTACAGTTTTCCCAAATGCAAAGAAATTGTAAGCAATAACTGCCTTAAGTGCTGAAGTACACAGGACACATCTCCTAATTTTGTATCCTTGAATGATAAATGTTTTCTTTCTACTCATAACTTGTACCCTGGCACCTGATCCTTTAATTTGCCTTTGCAAAATGAACAAAGAGACTTCTCTGTCCTAAGGGGTACACAGTCAAGCATTAAAAACAAGGAAGAAGAGATAATGCATGTAGGGGACTAAAGGGAAACAAAGGGACCGTATGGTTCTGGAGGACGTGCTGAAAGGCCTTTGCCCATTAGCACTCCCATTCATTTATTCTAAATTCAATATTTCATAACTGAAGAAACAAACATTCCATTTTAAAGGCTCTAAAAATTTAGCTGAAAATGTATCACCCCTCAACAAACAGTTCAAAGGCAAAGCCATATTCAATCATTCACTCAAAATAGGGATACTTATGCTTTATCTTTGGAACAGAAACAAATCTGGAAATTTGTTTCAGCAAAGGACAAAGTAAACTGCAAGATCTACAGCACTAACCAGAGCATTTGCATTTGCAGAGACTGTTAAATGTGTGTCTCTTCCAGGAGCACCTAGTGACAGATCTCATATTCCAGTAACCTTAGGAACATTTGAGAATCATTTGAGTCAGCATGCTTGCATACAAAACAGCAGAAATTCCTGTTTCCTTGATGCCAATGACATCAGAAGTTATTTTTCCATAGCTCTATTAGGAGATTATTAGCTAGTCCCTCATCTGTAATTCTAAAACTTGATTTTTTTTTTTTTTTAATTACTACCCTTATTGTCTTGGCAAAGTCTGTATCACAATGGCTGCTTCTTACACAAGCTTCCCAAGAGGTGTATTTAAAAATCACCATGAACATCATGAACCTCCCATGCAGAACACTAATCACTTGGTTCACGCTCCAACACATTCTTTCCTCTAACACTGAAACTAAAAGGCTGTATGTACAAATGCAGGAGAGAGGATTTATTCTCACCTATCAGGATTTCATACAAAAACAATGTGTTTTTAACAGTGCTAATAGCCACTGTTCCATGCAACAGCACACATGGCTTACACTCTGCCCACTGTTATGCCGGTCAGTAAAAGAGCATTTGCAGAGATCCTTACAAAAGCACCCTGCCCACAAGAAAATCTAAGAGCCCATCACACACTTACATCCTTGAAAATTCTTGGAAAGAACAGGATCTGCTTGATTTTCATAGTTCTATTGCAACAATTATACTAACTGCTGTACTTTATGCAATTACCTGCATATAGACAAAGTCAACATTTAACACTTAACAACACTCAAACGCCTTGAATTCACTCTTTTTAGCATATCATGTACTCTTTTCCATCCTGAGGTAGGGTTATGTAACTCAAAAGAGTCAAAGGCAGCCAGGCCAACCTTGGTGCTCAACAAGGAGACTCCCAGCTCCCTGGCAGCTGGCATGCCTTGCCACGTTTGAGAAGTTCCATGCACATTTGAAGCGTTTACAGTAATACCCAGCACCATGGGCAAGAAGTGCACGTTCTCTTTTTATAGATGCACATGGTGGGTATCTTGAACAATCCTACAAGACTAATTACAAAGACAAAAGTTATTATTTTCTGCAATTTCCAACTGTTGCATTTGTTTGACAAGCAATTTATTTACTGATACAATCCAGGCTCACACAGTTCCTATTTTTGCACTCACTCTCTAACCAAACCCACACTGCAGATTCTCCCACCTATTTCCAGCCAGTTGTTTTTCCTTTGTTTCACCCTGCATTTAAAAAAAAGACAGAACTGTAGAATATACACATTTTATGCAACTTCTCTACCTCACCATAAGTAACACACGTGCACCAGTGCAACAACACGACTCTTTCAAGACAGTTTCTTCTATGTTGTGCCATTATTAATTCTCATTATTATGAAGCAGTGATCTTTATCCCCTGTCTGACAAAGAGCAGCTAGTTTACATTTTGAAACTGATGCAACTCTTGCTTTGCTTAATTTAAGTTTAAAAAATAAAGACCAAGAGCGACATGAAGCGCTGGAACAATGCTTCTACTTCTTCCTCTCCTCCCATAACAGAAAGGGAAAAAGGAACAGAAAGGACACTATGGAATTAAAATAAGCATGTAGATGTAACTTCACAAAGCTCAGTGATCTTCTTTGTCCAGCTGCTGTAGGACTCTAGAGGCACAGATCCTCCCCAGCTGAAGAGCTTCCCAGAAAAGACTTCTTTCCATCCCTGACCATTTACACATTCAACAGCAAAATAACTCCACTGAATGGCAGCACAGCCACATTAAGATTGAAGATTACCAATGACTTCATACATCTTTAAACACCATTAAATCACCTTCTAAAAACAGGAAATGGAAGCAAGCAATTTACAGTTACACCCAGACTTCAAATATTAACACATCAGAAAAACTACACTCTAAATGATCCACAAGAAAGCAAAGACTCAACTACAGCTTAGTAACACAAGATCAAGTAAATGAAAACAGTACATGAAAAGAAGCTTGGGAGCGCCAACCTATTTTCTAACAGCTTTAAGAGGCTCAGGCACATGACTGTGCTGCACACAGGAACATTTCCTTCCTCCAGCTGTCACTAGCCAGAGTGACAGAGCATTCTCAGAGCAGTGCCAGCCTGAAATGTAAGGCAGTCAGGGGCTCTGCTGATTAGTTCTAGGAAGACACAGCACAAAAAGGGAAAGGCTTTTCTGCACAGGGACAATCGTCACCAGGCACTCGTGGGACAATGCCAGCCTAATATGGTGAGTTGTGGCATGTTGCACTGGGGCACAGCTGAGCTGGGAAAAGCTTTGAAGTAAGAAGATACAGAGGAAGGAATGGAATTTTGCCATAAGAATTATCTCACCTGATGAGCACACCTCCCACTACATTCAGATACAAGTGGCTGGTTGCCACTAGCATGAAGCCAGAAACCAAGATTCCAATGAGGAAGAAAGGAGGAGTCTTTGTACCAAAACTCTTTTATAGTTCAAACGCATCAGAAAAACATGCAGATGAATAACAAGGTGAAGATCCAATTAGATGGAATACACCAAGTGCAAGAAACTTGACTTAAAGCTTACTTATTTTATTCACATTAAGCAAAAACAGGTACAAGAGAGAATGAAACAAGGGATAAAACATATTCCAGACAAAAGCAGGATGAAGAAAGCTACTTGATGTGAAAGAAAAATAGATAAGTAGGCACGGATCAGTCAGAAATTCCCCTAAAATATCCAGGAAAAAGCCCATGAGAAAGAGCTACTAGAAGTAAATAAATCTGACAAGTATACAGGGCAGTCTGGGAAACAGCATTCTGGGCACAACAGTATGAATCTAAACTAAAGAAGCTTCAGAACTCTACCAAGACCTACAAGGAGGCAGAAATGCGGATCATGCCAAAGTAAGATGTGATCATGAGGTAAATTTGGGGAATACCATTAAGACAGTAAAGGAAATCTGTGTCAAAGCTTTCATGATATCCAAATATGAGCCATATTTAAAAGCCAGGAATATCACACAACAACTTAAAAATGGGAAAAAGTTGCTTTTCTTTCTGCAGTCCTGGAGCATCCATTCCACAATAAAAAAGACATCTCAAAGACATTAGTCTTTGATGTTACGAGTTATCACACTTCAATAACTAATAACTTGTGCGACCCTTAGTCAACTTAACTTGCTGCTTTCCACATCTTCCTCATAGTTTGGGGAGCTGTTATCAGAATTTGGTTTAAAAAGATAAACCTTACATCCAATTTATACTTAATCTGCCAGCATCACCTTCTCTTTTACTTAAAGCCACAAGCCAGGAGTTGATCAGAACCTGTCCAGGGTCCAAGAAGGCAAGGCAACATTAACACAAGGCGACTTTAGCAGTTGAGCAGAAAACACTGCAATGCAATTCCAGCAATGGGATTTCATTCAGGTGCAGCTCTGGACCGGAACACACATTTTACTGGTTCACCATGGCACACTTTATGGTGTTCAGCAGATATCAAGCAATTAGATGAAAGATGATCACTACAGATGACAATCATATTTTTATCCTCTATATCTCAAAGCAGCATCTTAGCCAGCTAGCTGGAACAGATGACTAGATCAGAAGTGTAAACTATTAAAAATAGGTATTACTTTAACAAAAATAGCTGCTGAATGACAGCGTGTATAGCAGGAAAAGCACTCGCTTTCCATTTCAGCTAAACAGAATATTTCACAAATACACTGAAAATATCAGTTTTTACTATTAACAAAAGCAATCCACCAGTAATTTCACTTTTAAAACCTTCTGTCTGAAAACAAAGTCAGTCATTCATGAGCTATCCCCCAGCCATAATGGTGGGCTTTACATGGAAGTGACAGGCAAACGCCAAGATAGGCAGGCTAGCTTCTAAAGCAACACCACATGTAGAGGATGCAACTGATCAGAAGTTCACTGTGCAGTGTGCATAAAACAGATACACAGCAACATCTATACAGTGCAGTATGTGCACAGAGTAAGTTCTGAAGAAAAATCGCTATGCTTTGCTCTCTTATTTAAAAGAAAACTTTTCAGAAAGCATAGGAGTGACTGTGCAACAAGTTACTGCAAAGTGACAGTGTGGATCCACAGGACGTTAACTCCAGTAATTGCCCACGTGTACACACTTATCTTGCAATAAATGAGACAAGTCACTATTTAAAAGCAGCATAGCAAGCCACCTTGCATACTGGTACCAAGTCATCTTCAGCATGATATGCACCCACACCCAACCTAACCCAGCAAGTGAGACAAGCAGCTGTACGCTGTGTCCTGCTCCTGTGAACAGAGCAGGCCTGAACCGAACTCTCAACAGGCCTAGCTGAAGTGCAGTACTGTGTGCGCATGCATACATGCCTAAGGAAAACCTTCAGTTCCATATTAGAAAGAAAGTCTGACCACCGTAACAAGGATTCAGAAGCACTAATCTCACGGGAGCAATGAAGGTAAAATAAGGCAGTTTTATCAGTGAAGAGAACTATTTATTTTGTTATTACAAGGCTGTGGACAATTTCATAACGGAGTATATGAATACAAGGACTGAAAAGTGTCCACAGTACACAAAGTTGAGAAAAAGAGATAACCAGAAGCCTTCACCAGTTACTATCTCTCACAGCCAGGCCCTCCTGAAATCAACAGCTAAAACAAATCTATACTTCTCCATGCAGACAAATCAGCAGACAAACTACCTTTTTAAGCATAAGCTGTGATTTAAATTTAGTTTGTTTCCATCTGAGGTTTCCCCAATTGGTAAGTGGTCATTGATTTACACTGGTATAATCCTGCAGTTTAAACAGTTTAAACAGGCTTTTAGGTTTAACAGTAGTGATCCAAATCCATTTGAACCTTGAAGAGTTCACACGAGGTTTAACTGAGTACATTCACCCTTTTCAGTCAGTTCAACTACTTGAATGTCCTTGCATAAGCAAGGCCTTAAAAGCAGGATCTTCATGAAGCAGTTCAAGAGAAATTTATTTACATCATCCCTCCTATTTTTTCACAGCACCATTTCTATTCAATTGATCCACTGAACGTTTTCTATTTCATTTAGAGCAATAGCTTCCATTTATCAAATGTGTAAAGTCTTCCTGCCCTTGTAAGAAAATATGTTTTAAGACCTGAGACACAGCAGTGTCTCAGCTGTTGAATTAAGTGTTCAGAAATTGCAGGAGTTCAATTTCCATTTTTATAAAATAATCTAGAAAATGTCACAAGGCAACTTTTCTTCTAGCCAAACCACACTTATCATTAAGTGCATATTAAATTATAGCATGAAAGGACATATTGATATTTCTTGATGAGTGCTACAAGTGAGTTTTTAAAATAACTCTTTTCAAGTTGTCTCAGTCACTGAGAATTAAATTTGATATGGTCATCACTGTAATAGGAAAGGAACAAAAACTTGCAGCAGACTGCACTTACACCCTCTTGTCTTTTGAGGACTCAAATTTGCATGGAAACATGACTGAAGTCACAACAACAGGCAGCACAACGTGCCAAACACCTGCCACCAGCAAGTGCAGTGCTGAGTGAGCTGTGCCGCCTGCCCATGTGTGTCCAGAAGTGCATAAACAAAAACACACAGCATTTATGTCGTCACTGTAAGCTGTGACATTAACTTCCACTGAAGAGGTTCATCAAGCAGTCTGCAATTTAAGATTAACATAAAAATGAAAAATAAAAATTCTAGTGGCCTATTGCCACTAGAAAATACGACACCCAAAACATCAGCTATATCACTGCAAATTTACTGTGTGAATTCACAATGTTCTATTTCCCCAACGTGCTCTAAGCCAGTAGATTACGGGGTGTAAGCTGGGAAATAAGAGCAGCTACTTTGCACAGACTCATCCTCTGGAAGATGATGCCTTGTTTTAATTTAGTAAGCTTGTGTTGGATCAGAATAAACTTATGTTCTCATACTTCTCTGTGGCTCAGGCTGGATGTCAAGCAAATTACTCCTCTGAGGCAGTACACACATTGTATCCTCCCTGAGCAACTGAAATGATTTCATGCACGGGCAATGTTTAAGTGTTTTTAACGGTGTCAGTTACTCAAATACTTTTATTATTATTATTATTTTCAATCTACTTGTCTGAGCATTAGTCCTTGAAAAATACTTTTGCAGCTGAGCTTGAAAAGCAACTCTGACTCAAGTCAGAGTGTTTCTGTTACACTTATCCTCTCAGATCACATTTTTCTTGTGTTTCTGTTAATGCCATGCTCCTCCACACTGCTTCTCCTAGAACTCCTACACTGCTCTTCTCAACTGGTGTCACAGGAAACTTCAAGCAGCTGCCGAACAGCACCATGCTAGGAGAGGAACCTCCCTGGCAGCTAGCAGAAGCTCATCTAAGTGCAATATGGACAAGGTAACAACCTCCAGCTGCTGTTTCTGCTGGAGCAGCAGGGAAGCCATCTATTTAAATAGAGAGGGACTGCCTACAGTGAGCTGTGGTTCTGCACCGTAGCATGATAAAATTGCAGGGGTTGCAAGGGACCCCGGGGATCATCCAGTCCAACTCCCAGCTAACACAGGTTCCCTACAGCAGGTTGCACGGGACAGCCAGCAACAAATGAAGACACGCAGGGCCACGTTTACGAGACAGAGCGCGTTACATTTACCGCCTTTACAGCTGAAAGAAATTCAGGTCAGGCGCGCATTTAAGGAAGCACAGCAGCAGCTGTGGGCCGGTTACCTCCACCCCGCCTTAGTACGGCACGCCGCATCCGCGGCACAGCCGGAGCCGGTTCCCGATGTCCGGCTGCCACCGCGGCCGAACAAAAGCACGGGGCCGCGGGCTCGGCAGGGCTGCAGCCGCGCGCGGAACTCCGCGCCTCAGGGCGAGGCCTCCCCGCGCTACCGCGGGCCTCGGGCCGCCCCCCTCCCTCCCATCCTCACCAGCTGGCCTCGTCCTGCTCGCAGCACGCCAGGCGCTCCAGCTCGTCGGGCCGCAGAGGCGCCGCGTCGTCGTCCGGCGGGCCGTCGTTCTCAGCGCCGCCGGGCTCCTCGGGGGGCGGCCGCCGCGCCGCGGCCCTGGGGCTGAGGCAGCGGCCGTCGGGCGGAGAGGCGGCGGCGGCGGGGGGCGAAGGGGAGGCCCCGCCGCTGAGGAGGCGCTTGGGGCTGGCGGGGGCGGCGGGCAGAGCGCCGTGGCGGCTGCGAAGCTGCTCGTTCTGCTTCTCCAGCTTCTTCACCAGCTCCTGCAGCTTCCGCACCTCCGCGTCCGCGTTCACGCTCGAGCCGACGTCCTCCATGGCGCCCGCCGGCTGCGGGGCGCTCTGCGCGAGGAAGGCCGGCCGCGCCGCCCCGTCTACATGGCCGGGCGGCCCGCGGCACGGGAGGGTGGCGGCGGGGCGGGGCGGGGCGGGCGCTGCCGCCTCCTCAGCGGCGCCGGCGGGCGGCGGAGGGCCCGCGTCCGGCCGCCATCTTGCCGCCTCCTCCAGCCCGCCCGAGACACGACGTCACGAGCGGTAACCTGGAAGTGCCCGCCTCGGAGCCGGGCGGGCGGCGGCGGGCTGTGCGGCGTGCCGCCCTACCGCCCTCTGGTGGGGCGGCGTCAGCCGTGCAGACGGAGGGAAGAAGGGAGCGGGACAGCCGTTGTTGGGGCGGTTATCGGGCTGTGGGGGAGCTCGGCCTGGGAGCGGGGGCCTTTACTCACCGGCGCCGCACTGATAGCAGCCCTTGGGAGATTGCTCTGCGTGGTGGTTTGTAAATCCAGCTCCTCTGCACAGTTTGGTACCAGGTGCCTTCATGAAATCCAGGTGCCTTTTGCAAGCACAGCTGGCTCTGTTAGCAAGCGTGCAGGCCTCCATAAGGCATGAAAAATGGTAAGGCTTGTGATGATAAGGGCATCTGGTGCCGTGATGACACTGCTGGCAGTTCAGTGGTTGGTGAGCGTAGAAGTGGTCTTAGAGACATTCATTCTAACTGAGAGCATTAATACAACAATGATAAAATACAGCTTCTTTCTTTTCCTACCCTCAGGCCAGCTGTTGGTGGCAGGACAGATAGTTATGTCCTTACAATAGTTTGGTCTCTTCTGTCCTGTAGGTGATGTGCTGGAAGAGCTGGGCAGGCAGCTTTAGGAAGGATTGGGGTCAGTGAGCTCCGGGCTCCTTGGGGCTGCCCAATAGAACTGTTTATTGTGCTACATTTGGGGCCTCCTCTTTGATACAGTGGCACAGCTATGGGTCTGAGGGCTGCTGGTACCCTGCATCTCCCCTCCACCAGTCCTCCCTGCAGTCTATCTGCCCCCAGAATTCCTGCCCCACCTTATTGTCCCCTGCTGACACTGCTTTGCTTCTGGCAGCACCAGCAACTATTCCTCCCAGCAAGATGCACACTGCAAAAAGATGTGTGGGGAGTGGGGAGGGAAGTGAGGAGAGGGAAAAAAAAAGTGTTGCTGAATCATCTGCTGTTTTTCCGAAGTGTAAAGGCAACTGAGATGAACAAAGGGAGTTGCTGGTTAATAGTCACCATAGTCAGTGGTTGAATAGCAAGGACTGTGATCCTGCTTTCTCATCGTCTTGTGCAGAGGGTTTCCCTGTTGTGTTTTGGGAGGGGAACTGAGGACCAGGAGCTGATAATGGGCTCCCATAAGCATCTCACCAGATTCCAAACTTGCTCTGGGCAGATGTGACAGGCCACACCCAAGCTGAGGCCTCTGGCTGACTATACAGAATAGTTACTATCGATAGCAATGCCACAAAAAATGAAATCTTTACATTCTGTCACAAGAGCAAGTGAAATTTGTCTGCCTATGAAATTAAATGTTGCAGATCCTTTTTTTTTATTTACTGGTTTTTTTTTTTCTGAGGAGGTTGAATCTGTGCTGTTTATTTCACACACATGGAGAGGAATGGGAAAATCAGTGTTTCATCAGAGTCTCATGGAGTCTGAAAGCCCCTCTGTGCACAGCCAATGCGGTCAGCGTTCTGTGGTATTGGAACAGGCAGTAGCAAAGCTGAAGGGCAATAGATCTCTACCTGTGTGTGTGACATAGGTCTAATTCAGGATAAGTGTGAGCAGAAGAAAAGGGGGGGGACAATCCCTCCAAAGCACAAGAAGCCTGGCAAGGCTTGTATGTCACTCAAGTAGTTCAATTTGTCTCTCTCTGACAAGTGGTTCCTGAGAAAAAAGACCTCCAGGAGCTTTGTTTTGGTGCCCTTTGAGCTTCCTAGCATGGGCAACTCTATTTTTTTATTTTTTTGTACAGTTGTAATTTGCTGGTTTATTTCTAGTGGAATTGTTAGATTCTGACTTTCATACCTTTATTTTAATTGTCACCTGAAATAACAAAAGATCCCTCAGAGGGAAGAGTAGATAAGACAGACAGTTGTGCGGTGGGAAGTTAACATTTGTAGCAAATATTTAACTTCAAGCCTGGAAAACTGGATTGCTTTTTAAGCAGATTTGTTTAGTCTCCTGAGGAAGATTGTTGCCTGCGAGACTTTCCAAAGGAGGTGTTCAACAGGCCCACACATGCTCTTGCTAGGTGGTGTTTATATAAACTTTTGAAATAAAAAGTATCATTTGTCATTACAGTATCTCACGGCGTGCACAAACATTGCGTATGTGGTAGAATTAGTGTCTGTCACTTTCAAAACTAGTTTCAAAACCCTAACTGAAAGAACCAACATTGCAACTTTAATTATCTATAAAAGGTATCTCTGAGTACATCTGGTCTCCTCAGTGGTGAGAGAATGTATTTAATCCACTGGCTTAGATTTAGGTTACCTGGAAGCCTAACTATGCTTTAGAAACCATGAGCAGCAGTGAATTTTTCAAAGAAAACTGTGAGCAGAAAAGCCTTTACAAATCTTTTTGCAAGTAGGTTATCTGCTGTATTTACTACTCATACCTCTTAGTGTAAAAGAAGGGCTACATCCATGCACTGGTCTTCCTGTGATGTTACAAGCCTTTCTGGAGGGCCGCAAGATTCCAGCTGAGTTCTGCCATTGAGATACACTTTGACTGAGGATACCCCAGATAAGTGTATCTGTTTGATGTGAATTAACAGGCCTTTTTTTTTTTTTTTTAATGCACAGGAAAGAAGTTTAAACCTGCTTTTATCCTCCAAATCTGGAGGAACAACTATTCTAGGGTACTGCACAGGTTTCTAATGAGGCTAGTGTTCACGGTATGCCACATGGCTAGAAAATGTGTGACTAAATATCTTGTTTAACCCTCAATTTAAACTACTAATTCAGAATGACGGCTCCTTAAAGATTATCATCAAAGTTGAGCATTGTAATAAAAGTCCCATATCACCACAGATACCCTAAATGATCACCTGAGGTTCATCATTGTAGTAGTGGAGTTCCTTCTACAGGTTTAGAGTCTTTTCTCTTTGAAATTTTAGCATAATCTGCATGTAATATTCATTAACAAATGTAAATTTAGCTTCGTCATGGGGTTAGCTACCTGTATTTCGTGCTTAATGATTGCTTGGAAATAATAGCTTTTTAAAAACTCTCTGAGCTCAGCTTGGTTAAGGTGCTGGGTTCTGACTCAGAACACTGGGAAAGGACTTGCTGTTGTCAAGATCCATGACTTATATTCATTTACAGATGACAGTAATTTTAGGCATGTGGGCATCACTGAGTGAATTCTTACATGTCTCCACCCATATGAAGCAATCTTCTCTAAAACCATTCCAAAAAGTTTCTGAATGTACTGAGAACTCTCTCGATATCCCTCTGTTAGTGAGCCAGCTCTGCAAGGAAAAATAGTTCATGGCACTCAAGGGACTCTGAAGGCAGTCTCCCCCTTTTTTTTTTTTAGCAGGAAAAAGAGCTGAGTCTACAGGATCACACAGAATCATAGGGGTTGGAAGGGACCTCCAGAGATCATCGAGTCCAACCCCCCTGCCAGACCAGGTTCCCTACACCAGGTCGCACAAGTAGGTGTCCAGGCAGGTCTTGAATATCTCCAGAGAAGGAGACTCCACAACCCCCCTGGGCAGCCTGTTCCAGTGCTCCGTCACCCTCGCCATAAAGAAGTTCTTGCACACATTTGTGTGGAACTTCCTATGCTGCAGTTTCTGGCTGTTTCCCCTTGTCCTGTCTCCACACACTGCTGAAAACAGTCTGGCCTTGCCATGCTGCCCCCCACACCTTAGAGATTTATAGACCTGGATCAGGTCCCCTCTCAGCCTTCTTTTCTCAGAATACACAGTTAGTGACAAGTGAACAATTTCCAAACATGTGACAGGTTGAAATGCTGTATTTCCACACCTGATGAAATGCTGTTATGTTTTGAGTATCTTATTTATATTTTCATGACAATTTGTGGCTGAGAGGATAGAGCCATGCAAAACAAAATTTGTAATTATATAATGTTCATGCTTCATTGATTTATTTCTGCCTTATATTTAGCTAGGCTGGACTCCTGGCTGGAGACAATATGCTAACACTGATAAAAACAATTAAGGTTTATAGCCAAGAAAAGCATGATGTGATCAGTTCTAAATGTTGCTGGAAACGCTGTGCACAGACAGGAAAATTTCCATTAAACCTGGGATACCGCCCCCGTGCTTGAGCTTAGAGGAAGAGTGACGACACTTTATTTGCCAAAGGATGTATGGCTTCTTTGTTAAAACCTGCACTGGAATTAAGAACTTCTGTCGGCCTGCCGTTTCTCCTCTCGGTTCAGAAGGCCGCCGCTGCCACCTAGTGACAGCCCTGTACATAGTGGCAGCCCCTGCACCGGTGGCACAGGGACCTGATGGGAGAGCGGCGATGCATCGCTCTGGTCCCCACATGCAGTGTGTGAGCACCTGGAGAGGTCCTCTGCTGTGTTTGGAGGATGTGCTAATGGAAATCTTCCACTCTAACACACATTGGTAAAATAGTATCTAAAGCCTAGGATTGAGCAAAGCACTTCTGAGATAGGACAGGAGGTAACGACCATACATTGCACCAGGGAAGGTCCAGGTTGGATATTAGGAAACATTCTCAGAAAGAGTGGTGAGGCATTGGAACAGACTGCCCATGGAGGTGGTGGAGTCGCCTTCCTTGGAGGTGTTCAGAGAACATGTAGGAGTGGCACCGAGAGATGTAGTTTAATGGGCATGGGTGAATGGCTAGACTAGATTTGTTTACTGGTCTTTTCCAAATGTAATGTGTAAAGAGAAAGCCTAAAAAGAATTGAAACAAAACTTTAAAAAATTAAAAACAAAAGTGTTTACAGGCAGAAGCATGTGGGAGAGGTGAAAATATAAAAACTCTAGCTTAGAGGCTGTAGAAGAAATTTAATCAAATAATAAAAGCTGTCTTGGCCATATAAACAAAAATTGAGTTAAACAGATGCCTTACATAAGGTAAGTGCTGGCATTAAAATGAATCTAGGCACTGCCCCAAACTGTTTACCTCAGCTTTGGCAATGATAATGGCAGTGTACACAGAAGCAAAATCAAAACAGTGAATGTGAATGGGTGTGGAAACACGTTATCACAGGCAAGGTGAAAGCAAAGTGCAAAGAGCTCAGCTCTTGTGGAGGCTCAGAAACAAATAAAGCTCTTGATATGAGTTTTAATGCATTTACTAAAACATGCAATGTCATGTGATAAAACATTAGATAATGAAGTTTATTTTTTTAAGGAAAAAAAGGGTCCATAACAGTGTGTTATTTTGTTGCATACAAGGGTTAAATATTGCATGAAAGAAATGGAGATATGAAAGGATATAAAATGGGAGAAACAGTTACTAAAGATATACACTGCCATATTAACCTGGGATTTTCTTTGGTTAAATGTGAGATTTTTTTTTAATGAAGGAGTGGTGCGTAGTGACAGGACAAGGAATGCTGGCCTAAAACTTGAACACAGGAAGTTCCATACTAACATGTGGTAGCACTTTATGGTAAGGGTGGTGGAGCATTGGAACAGGTTGCCTAGAGAGGTTGTGGGGTCTCTATGGAGATATTCAAGACCCATCTGCGTACCTACTTGTGCAAGCTATTGTAGGGTACGGGTATCTGCTTTAGCAGGGGATTGGACTCAAGGATCTCTTAAGGTCCCTTCCCATCCCCGTGATTCTGCGATTCTGCAACAAAGCTAATCCATGTGGATATCAGTAAAGTGATCGACATGGTGTGTCAGTGTGGTGATGCTGGAAAAACAGAGGGAAGAAACCAGCTAAAGAGTTGTACTTACAGGTGAAGGCTCAGGCTGTGGAGAGAAGAGTTTTGTGACTGTGGAGTGCATAAGGATTGACTGCGTTTATCTTTTGTGGTATTTTGTCCAATAAAGTAATAAATAAAAATAGAAGTGACTAATGAAATATGCTAGAAGATGACTGTAAAGCACAGAAGGACTGAACCGCAATAAAGTGGAGATGAAAGGAACAGCAAAGGCAAAGAACTTAGTGGCCAGCAAGGTTTTATTCTGGAAGTACAGGTGCATCAGCAGCTGACAAAAAGTGAAGAGCTGGCTGTTTTAGTCAGTTGTCCATTGCGGGATATCTAAAGATTACTACACATTAAAAGTGAAAACACACCTATATATCTAAAGACAAGATCAGTGATCTGAGGAAGATTTTAGTACTGAGTTGCCTTTCCAGCTTTGTCCGAATACTTGCAATATGGGCCACACATGAACAAGCAATGCATTGGTGCATGTGCTTAAATTCAAGCAGATTTGTCTCATCAGATCTTCAGGTTTGGCAGACAGCTTGAACCAGGAGAAAAGAGAGTGTATAATGGAACCACTCATCTAAATGCAAGCAAAGCAACCCATGCAATGTTAATAGAAAGATTTTGCTGCATTTTGTAAACCGAATGTAACACATGGTAATGTAAGCATATCCATCAGAGCATAAAATGAGCGATGTCAATATAATAACCAACAAGTGCCATCAATTTACACCTTTTTGAATCAGCCAGAATGAAAACCTTGTAGTGTCAGGTCCCGCCTTTTGTAACTTGGGTAAGCTGCAGCTGTGGCATGCCAGGGTCACTGTTGGATAAACAATGGGGCTGTTTTATGTTGAAGCATGTGGTAATGAGTGTGCCTGTACATACAGCACGTTTCAAATGTCTGCTGACATTTACCTTTTTATATATTTTTGCATATATATATATATATGTATGTATATATATGTATGTATATATATGTAAATTCAACCAAAATGTTAAAACGAGGTGTTACGGAATGATGAGTAGAATTGTAAAATAGCTTCTATCTTGTTGACAGCTAAAAGATCAAATTTTAATCCCTTCAAACAATCTTATTTCTCTGCCAAAATTGAAATTGAGAATTAATATCTGAACATGGAGTTATCAAGGAAAATCCTCTTTCTTGTGACTGTACCAAGCTCAAAACAACACATCCCTTTCATCAGAAGTGACCTTCTATATGAATTCTTCTCTGTAAGTATCCTCAGCCACTTGCAGCACTGTATTCTGTACATGCACAGTGTAACTGATTTTATCATCTGTAGCTTTAAACAACCTTTGGAGTATGCCAGTGAGCAGCAGTCTTTTCAATGACTTTATTGCTTAGTGGAAAGCCTGGGTCATATCACAGAATCATAGAAGGCTTGGGTTGAAAAGGACCTCAAAGATCATCTAGTTTCAACCCCCTGCTCTGTGCAGGGTTGCCAACCACCAGACCAGGCTGCCCAGAGCCACATCCAGCCTGGCCTTGAATGCCTCCAGGGATGGGGCATCCACAATCTCCTTGGGTAACCTGTTCCAGCGCATCACCACCCTCATCATCATCATTAGGGATTTGTGGAGGCTGCAAAATTAAAGGAATAGGTGTGACATGTTCAGCCCAGGTGTGGGCTGTGAGTGCAGTTGATGGTACTTCAGAGGTATGCATGAACCTCAGTTAGGAAGGAAAAGCTGCCTCGAGCAGAGGCCACAGGGGTAATACTGCCTTCCCTCCATCAGCACCAAGCCCCTGCATTGGGACTGAGAGGGGTGCTGGGGTTTGATGCCATAAGACAGATTTTGCCCTTTTGTTATTAGCAGATCTGAGCCTGTTCCAGTGCTGTGTGATTCTTTCAATACAGAAAGCACTACATAGGAGTCGAGCTATATTCAGACCTCAAAAGATGTACCAAAATGGCTGAAGCCAACCTTTGGTGGAAAGTTCAGAGAAGAGAGAAAATCAAAGGACCCTTATTTTTAACCAAGAATCCAGCAGTTTGTGTCGATTTCCCAGCTCAGACAATGCAGCAGCCTGGCGAGAGCGAGTTATTTTCTATGGACTCAGTTCCTACTATTGTTTACAAGCCAAATGTGAGGTTAGATAGTAATGGGTCAGCCCTTCGTAGTCATGGCACAGGCATCTCTTAGCAGTGACATGCCTGTGTGTTAGGACAAAGAAATGTGTGAGGGCAAGAGACCTACAGTCTTCTTCCTTTCACATAAGCATTTTGGCAAGAAACATTTGAGAAAAATCATAGATTTTGCTGTTGATTTTTTAAAATTATTTTTTAACAACAAAAAAATTACTATTACTATTTTAAATGAATGCTTTAACACTCGTCACATTTGATTTTCCTAAGAGTTAAGTGTTTAAGTAGAGATAAGTAAATAGTTCTCAGAAAGCTCTGGATTTATGGAAAAATCCAATGAAGTTCAAGGGGTGCTAAGTTGGGAAAAAATAGGATCAGTGTCAATTATTCATAGTATCCTATTTCTGCAGTATGAAGTGATGACTCAAACTGAATTGTTTCAAGGTGACTTTCAATAGATGTGTAACAAATGGTGTGTGTGTGCACGTGTATACTTGTGTATGCATGTTCATCTTTGTCTGTACGTGCCCATACATCCATGCACACATCTTTTCAGCAGAGTAGCAGCAGACTGCACCAGATCTAAAGTAACATTAGAAAGCTGAACATCAAATAGAGAACAAGATTGAGACATGAGTTGAAGGAGGCTACAAAACAGTGGGAATTACAGATACAGTGGAAAGCCAGTTATGCCCTCTTTACATCACCCAAGGCTCCCTAGCCATCCCTATACCTCAGATTTAAGAGCTTTTTGGAAAAGGCAGCAACATCTGTAAAACTGTTTCCAGCAACACCACAGCTGCAAACACAACATTACCAAGGATACACATTTAACCCTACTTAGGGTTGCTCAGCAGTAGAATTCAGGATGAATTGGACATAAGCATTTTGTTGTCTGTCCCTACAGTGTAGCCATGTGTCACTGTTAAGTGTTACTTGAAAAGTGATCATCAGTTACTAAAACATTTTAACACAAAGTTAGCAATTGCTTACTAACAGAGCAAATGCCGTTTGCCATTCTCTTTTTAAAATAAGTAACATGAATTGCTCTCATTGAAGACTAGAAGGTGGGTTTTTAGGATGCTACAAAGTTCATAGAATTGTAAACTGAGGTAAGAAACTGTAACAGTGGGTTACCTCTGAATTGTCATTACTGAGGTGCCGCACACTGTCCTGCTAAAGGCGTAGTGAAGACTACTGTCCTACTGCTGATGGAACCCTTTGAAGTGGATTTACACAGGTTTGGTTCTGTATCAGAAATCGCAAAGGCATTAAGCATCCGTAAACAAAGCTGTAGCCTGTGCTATGTGTAATTCTCTGGGAATACATCTGAGCAAAGTGGTCTCCAGCAGAACCTGAGCTTCTCTTGGGATTAAGGTTTTGGATGCCAGCCTTCTAATCACAGGGATTCAGCTACTCCTTCCAATTAGATCAATGTAACAAGGCTGTGTAACGCAATAATAGCACCTCTTCTAAATGGAGAAATGTTGAGTCTTGAGAAAGAAAAGCTTTGTTCATTTTAGCATTTTTGCTTTGTGCCCTATCCCAATGTGGAGTCTCACGTGAAACTTTACACACACTAAAATAACACACAGACCACCTTTTTTTCAGAAGCATATTCTAGCTAAACAGACCACATCCTGAAACTAAATCTCCTTTCAGTGTTTTTGCTATAAATGCAGTGCAAGTCCACTAAAGTCAGCCATGAAATCCCAGTTTTGTCAAGCTCAGAATCTGCTCTGTGGAGACCACCGCTGCTGGTTAAATTCGTGCTCTGCCACCTGTAGCTGAAGCCTAAACGTGTTTGAATCCTTGCAGAGAGGTGTCCGCAGGCAGCTTCACAGCTCAGATGCGCCTTTAAGCCACGCAGTGCTGTCACTCAGGCTGCCCCGTAGTGTCACTTACCGCCGTCACCACAGAGGGGGAGCAGCACACCGCAGGTTGGCCCAGGACACATGCAGAGACGTGCTGCTGCAGGGTGGTGGTTCGCGTTTTAAGATCCTTCTGGCTCCTTCACAGCAGAGAGGATCCCACAGAATGCAGGGTGCCCCGAGGGCTACCGGCTATGGTCACTGCCAAGCAGTTCCTTGAGAAACAAGGACCCAATCATGAGCTGAAAACCACAAGAGTGGGGCCACCAACACCCCCACCCACATCTTTGCCTTTTTAGGTAGTCGTTCTCTGCTTCAGTACCAGTATGAAACTTTAACCTGCTCACCAGTGCTGCTGTACTGAGCTGGCAAGTGGGATGAATGGTGCTAATACAAAATACTCTTCACACTCTCCTCATATTGTGTACATACTCTTGCTGTTATTTATTATATCATGTCACCGCTCAAATAAGGCTGCACTACTCTGGGGTCTGTTTATACTGTTTGGTGGCTTGGGCTGTGGCAGGTGGCACTGCGGTATTGCAGCGCTTCAGAGGGAAATGGGGAAGAGAATGTGTGTGGTCGTATGATTATAGCAATGGTTGTGGTCAGAAAGGCCCACCAAGAATTAAAGATGTCTAGCAAATCCTCCTTCAAATTTATGGATCCAGCTTAGCACTCAAATGCATGAATACAAATCCTGTAGCTTTATAGAGACATTGCTTGTGTTCTGAAGGCTAATTTAGCCTGATATGTAGCACTTTAACTGTTGCTCCTTTAATTAATAACTATATCCATGTTCGTCACAAAGTCTTGCCACTTTTATTTCTAGTACATATTTATCACCCAAGTGTTGATAATATATTTCCTCAGTTTCTTTGTCTCCATGGAGTTAGCTATCAAACCAGACATAGCACACATTTTATTGCACCAGGCACCAATGTCCCAGCCTGTTGCAAAGATGCTCTTGCTTTTTCACGCAGTGCAAGTCTCTCCAAAACTGTGTGTCATCCTCTCACTGAATGCAGTGAAACACAGCCCTGGTGTGTTTCCCAGCATTGAGCTGGCAGCTGTGGGCTGGAAGGTAGGAAGGAGAGAAAAGTTGCCAAGCTCGTGGCCACTGGAACCAAAGAGATGTCATTCTGTCTTTTTCTGATTGCATCTTTTCCTGTTCTGATGTTTGATTATCCCATTTGTGTTTGTTGTCCTTTAAAATTTGCCCAGAAGATGGACTATGTTTACTTTTTTTTTCTTTTTTTTTCCTGAGTTATCTGTAATTGGCCATGAAATTGAGAGACTGATCTGCAAAGATCTAGATGGACTGCAGAGGAAAGAAGCAGTAGTGGCAGGGAAGCCTGTGCTCACATGGTGTGGGACAGATGTATTCATCCTGATCCAGCACTGCAAAAAAGGGATGTATGGCTGATGTCACCCCAGTTATCATGTGCCTTCCCGCAGCAAGGGATGGTCAGACTTACTAGTACTTTTTTTCCATCTTCCAGTGGAGCACATTGTCCCCAGAGGGCAGTTAAGAGAAGCTCATCTTTTAGGGCTTCCTCCAGTCAGCAATTGTTCTACAAATTTGCTTGCCTGCATCTTGGCACTGCAAGAACTCTTACAAAAATAACTATTTCTGTATTATTAATGTGTGCTGTATTTTCAGAAGAAAGCTCACAGGACTCTTAGAGGTGTTCCATTCAGTATTTCCACCATTATAGCAATCTGTTCCAAAACTTCAAACCTAGTTTTTGAGTTTATAAAGGAAGGATAACCAGACCTGAGCTTGAAATCAACTCTTCTCCCTACTATAACCTATTAGTAGTGAGTCCAGAAGAATTTTTTTTTTCTTTTTTTCTTCCAGATAAGGATGTGTCTTTAACAAAAGAGGGCAGGGAATGTCTTTGTGGTCTAGCTACTCTGGCCAAAATGCTGCCTGTTGTTATGATATTAGAGGAAACATGCTGTCTGCAGAGAGGAAGCAGGGCAATGGGGACTGTTCAGTTGCTTGAAGTGAAGCAGGTAAAAGCAATTCTCAGCAACAGAAAGCTGCTTGGTTGTCCTCAGAGCTAGGTAGGAGATTTACTCAAGCACACAGTCATTATGTAGCTGTCTGACATGTTTGGTACTGGTATGCCCTGACTGTGACTGCTGAGTCCTCAGACTGATGGGATTACACAATGGTAGTTATAAACTAACCCTATACTGGATTATAACCTGACATTATACTTGAAGTAATCAGCCCCCTCAAAGACATTTGTGGGCTTTTAAAAGTCTCAGTTGAATCAGTGAAAGATCCAACTGCCTCTGTCTCACTCCATGTTTCTCTTGAATCTTAGCCTGTTGCAGAAGTAAAGGCTTCAGTGGAAAAAATAGGACTGACTTTACTGTAGGCTGAGAAGTAGGTCCTGGGCTGTGCAAGGTGCAGATCAGTTGATGGTGGGGAAAGAGCTAGAATGAGCTTGGTAAGTTACTGTGATATCTTATAAGACAGACAACAAATGTTACAGGCCTGATGTAAAAATATGTTTATTTGTGTCAGTCAAGCATGAGATCCATCCAGCATCCTGCTTTCAGTGCTGACCACAGATGGATGTCCAGGAAAAGCAAGAACAGGGCAAATATATATCACACCTTCATACAAGTGTTCCTCAAGTGGCTTTCTCAAGGCTTCTTGGATCTGAAGTGTTGGGTCTGCCTAGTGATTCTCAATAGATTCCTCTTCCAAGTGTCCACCCAGTCTCTCTTGAAGCTCATTTGATCTGCTCCATCCATAAATATTGTTTGCAAAGCAAAGAGCTCCACACATCTTCCAAGATGCATAATGAACCATCATCTGTTTTATTTCAGTCTAGCTGTTATTGGTTTCACTGGATAACTTCTAGCTCTTGTATTGGAAGAGAAAATAAACAGCAGATTCTTATTCAGTCTTTTCATCCCATTTAACATTTCTACCATACTCACTTTGTGCCATCTGTTTTAAATGCTGGAGGTGGTTCATTACACTCCATCCATCAAATGTAGCATCAGGCATCCCATAAATATATTAAATGTTTCCTCAGACCAAGCTTCCAAAAAATGCACAGAAAAAGAAAGCACAGGGCAGCCTGTGAGATAGGTTCAATAAAAGAATGAAGAAGTAATTGTTTTGTAAACTTGATTCATCCTAAATAAGGAAGCGGACGAGTGGAGAAAGAAGTAGAGAAGTGGAAGAAACATTGTGATTGAGTAACAAAATATTGCATCATGATGCTTGCCTGCAGGGCTACTGAAATAAAATTATGGAGAGCGATGGTACACAGCTCCAGGGAGCCTCTGGCCCCTCACCCCTTGAAGTCCTGACACGGCCAGTCAGCAAGGGCTGGGATAAACCATTGGCTCTGTCACATGATGTAGTGGAAACTCTGGGCTTACTGTTCCCTTCAATACACACTGCATCTTTGGTGACCCATGCTTGATATTTTTCCCCTAACTCAGATAGACATAAGGACAAAATCTTTTCCTCAGTTTCACAGAGAAGATCAAATAGAAACAAAATGACTTAATGGAATGATCACCTCCAAAATCTCTCAAAAAGAAAAGAAGCTTTGGAGACATGGTAGGCAGATAAAGCAACACATTTGCTGATATAGAAGCCAGATAATGAGAAATGATGGTTATTTTTCCCTCTCTGACACAGTTTACTCCTGGCAGTGCTAAAAACTCTTGTTTGTTATTTCTTTCTATACAAGTGAGGGAAGAGAAATGAAGAGAGGAAATGCCCAGTGACTGCCTTCACAGAAAACTCTGAGAAGTGAAGAAGGATGAAGAGGGCTTAGTAGGCATCAGGGAGAAAGAGGAAGAGCCTCACTGTGATGTGGGGTCTGGCAGACATGCTTCTCCACCAGAAAGATTGCACAGATGAGACTTTGAACATGAGAGATTGCCCCAAACAGTAGCTTCAAGGACAGAAGTGACATGGGTCATCAGATGGTAAAGCTGTAAAGTTAATGTATAACTGCTAGAAATATAGTCTATGTGAGCTGCCATCTAAGAGGCATCTTTTTCTTTCCCTATTTGGTGCTTCACACCACTGTGTGCCTGAAATTTCAAGAACCTCTGTGCTTTCTGATGTAGAGACTTCCTCCTAAAGGTGGGCATTTTGCCACAGAAGTTTCACTGCTTCCCTCCTCTGCAGAAGAGCAAAATCAACTGCTTTGAGTGCTGGGTGCCTGTAACATAAAGCACAGTGAAGTCACTGTGCCACACATTTCACTGGGTGCCTGAGGCCGTACCAAAGGAAAGGCTTGGATAGCATAGGCTCCAATCCCCACAGCCCAGAGGTGGGATGGGTACCATGCCACCAGCCCGCAGGGTTCAGGGACCTCTAGGAGGGTATGGAGAAAAGATGGAAGCAGCAAGCAGCACTGAGCTCTTCTGGAGCTGAAACAGGACCAAAGCCCTAAACATCCCCTCATTTTCTCACTCCCCCTCTGCTGCACTGTTTGCAAAATGTTTGAGCATGTGAAACTTTGGGGAAATGAAATCATTTCTGGTTACAACTTGCCGCTTTTTCTGCACTGGATTTTTTTTTAATCCTAAACATTATCCTGGGTGGAAAGTCCAGCCTCTTCCTGGCTGTGAGGTTTATATAGATGCGTAAAGAAATATTGTTATTTGAAAAGTGTCTTTCTGCTTTCAGTAATTTAGATCATGATGCACTAGTGGCTGTGGCAACGGACACTTATGGAATTTATGAAGTATGGAAGGAAATCCGAATACTTCTTGAAATTAAAGATCCTTCCTCTGTAATTCAGCGAGCCTCAGTGCTGTGCAGGGGTTGGCATGCCTCTTACAGTGAAGCCACCCCCATTGCTCTACTTAACAACGTCAAAGGCATATAGACTATGAGAAACCAAGACTGTGCAGCAAAACCCCATGAGGCTGACGCTGCCCTGCTCAGCAAGCTGTAGGAAGCCACACACAACAATGAACAATGCTTTTTTTCCCAGACTGCATAATCTTTCCTCAATGCATTTACTAGGTGTGCCTTTAAAAGTCTCCTGAAGGCTGCTCAGCATATTCCCATCCCTCAGGACCCAACTTTCAGTTGTTTTTCTTGGCATGGAACTGTTCCAGGGAGCGTCAGGCTGGGTGTTAGGAAAAGGCTCTTCATCAGGTGGCACGGGCATGGAACAGGCTGCCCAGGGCACTAGTCCACTCCCCAGGCTGGAGTTCAAGGAGCTTTTGGACAGTGCTCTGAGATAGAGGGTTTGAATTTTGGGTGGTATTGAAGGAGGGCTGCCCAGGCGCCGGATGCAGTGCTGCAGGCGTGGAGGCGGGGCAGAGGAACTGTGGGGAGAGGGCTGTGGGACGGCTACCTGCGAGATGGCCACACAGTGGCTGCCCAGGCGTTCATCACCCCAGAGGTGCCCCATGCACCAGGGATGAAGCCCTGCGGCTCTCGGGTCTCAGCAGCAGCACGGCTTTGGAGGAAATCCCCCAAGTGAAAACAAAGGCTCTGTAAGTCATTTCCTCTGTGCCGAACAGAAAGACATCTGTGCTGATCTAGCCATTACACATAGGCACAGCAAAACAATGCACTTGTTAACAGCGCAGACCCCTCTGGACTCATACTTTAAAACATTTAGAGGCGTGTTTTAGCCAAACTTTCCCAGCTTTATCTCTTAACGAAGTTTTGCAGTGTTTATGGATGAAGTTGGGATAAGGGAAAGGACCTGGACAACAGCTCAGCAATAAGTCATTGCAGCCGTGGCTGATGCCCAAAGCTTTGGGGGGGCTACGTGCAACCACAGCGTCCGGCCTGGGCGCTCTGCCACGGGCATCACGCAGGACGCACAGTGGAGCGGCTACCAGCAGGACCAAAGCACACCGTCACATTTTCAAGGCGCGCACCGAAAACCGGGGTGGGACCTGGCACCCTCTCTTTACAATTCGCCACCTCCTCCTCGCTTGGTTCGCTTCCCCACGAAGTGCCCACGCCACCGAGACGCCTCCGCTCTCCCCGCACCTGCGGCAGCGCCCAGCCGCTCTCCGCCGCCCGCACTCCGCGCCCCGCCCCGCGCTCCCTCCGCCACCGCCCGCCGAAGCGGAGCCGTACCGCCGCCTCACGGCCCCTTCCGCGGCGGCGCTCGGGAGCCGCAGGTAAGGCAGAGCCGGGGAGCGCGGTGATAAAATACAACGAGAGAGAGCTCAAACTTTTGCTGAGTTGTTGGTGGGGATGGGGCGGGATATGCGCGCAGGTGGCCGCATCCGTGCGGCAACTGCAGCTCTCAGCGCACGGCTTCGAGCGAGCAGCGGGAGTGGAGGCGAGAAATGAAGCGCTGAGCTGCAACCGCTTGGAGCCTCCGCCGGTAACGACCGACAGTTCGCGTGATACCAAGTGCGGTAATGCGGTGCCCGTTTACAGCCGAGTGTTGCGCGGTGTTTCCTTGTTTACGTGACTTGGAGTTTCTCGATGTAGCCGCGTAACTGCTCTGCTTCAGCGGGGCTCCGCGTCTCGGGCCGGGATCGGCTCAGTGTGGGGTTTCGGTTGTGAGTACGGCTCCGTGCGCCTTCTGTGCCCCGCGCGGCCGTCCCTCTCGTGGGAGCGCTCCTACGACGGCTGCTCAGCTGCTGCGTGGGGCAGCTAACGCGGTGGCTGCTGTGCGAGCTCCTGCTGTGTTCCTGTAAGCTGCAGTCGGTCATTTGTGACGCACTGAGCTTTTCGGGTGAACTTGGCCACGGGCTCTGCTGATCTGAAGTGCCCAGTATTATTTCATCAAGAGCACGTCTCTTATAGAGAATAATAATAATAATAAAAATCAGCGGTAGCAGAAATGCCTAAGTAAATGTGTCTTGGTGTCTTGGGAGTACTACTTGACTGCTTGTTTTCAGTTCACAGTACGTGCTGCTACAGGTGCTCAGACTGATTTAGGTAGAGAGTGGCTCTGGGTGAGGCATCACTTCTTAATTCCTCTCCTAACTCTCCAGTGACTGAAGGATTAATTGTTGCATGTGGTTGTTATAGAAGTATTTCATAGAATCGTGAAGGCTGGAAAGGACCACTAAGACCACCGTCTATCAACTCATCTCCACCATGCCTACTAACCATGTCTGTCAGTGCCACACTGACGTGTTTCTTGAACACCTCCTGAGGTGGTGACTCCACCACCTCCCTGGGCAGCCTGTTCCAATGCCTCACCGCTCTTTCTGAGAATGTTTCTAACATCCAACCTGAGCCTCCTCCTGTGCAACTTAAGACTATTACCTCTCATTCTCTCACTGTTACCTGGGTGAAGAAGCTGACCCCCACCTCACCCCAACCTCCTTTCAGGTCATTGTAAAGAGCAGCAAGATCTCTCCCGTGCCTCTTCTTTTCTAGACTAAAAAATCCTGGATTGAGATCCCATGTTTAGGCTGTTTTGGGGTGGCAGAGTGCAGAGCCCGTACAGACAGACTCCCAGTTACCTGTGCCCTCTGCTCTTTTTGTCTGGTTTCTCTCCCTCTGCTCCATTCCCACTCTGGTCTCTTCATGCTTTGCCTTCATGCCATCTCCCTGAAGTCCTTCCCTGTGTTCCAAATGGTTTCTTGGGACACTGGAAGGCACTTGTTTTGTAGGGAGGAGGCAGCATCCATGCAGGGTGCAATGGAATACTGGGAAGGGACTGGTATGTGGGGCAGGGGTGGTGGGGAGCTGGTGGGCTGCCTCTTTTCATGTGGGGTCATGGTGGTGTTCGGTAGCCACTGGCCTGCTATAGAATCTCACTTGTTTCTGAAAGATCTCAGGTAGTTGCCCTCTGTAGAGGGCTAGAGCAGGAAAGAAGCCCATTTGTTGTCACTCTCCTCTGGCAGTCTTCATACATCCTAGGTTTATTTATTGTATTTATTTATTTCTAACCAATTTTATCTTTCGAAGACATTAAAGCTCAAGGTAAAATACACATCTCTACTTCTATTCCTAAATAAAAGGGTGTTTTATATGCCCTGCTAAATTTCAAAAAGAATCCTATGGGTGAACCAAAATGATCTCTGTGAGTTTGAGTGCTGAAACCACTGAAAACAAAAATCAATGTGGTTATATTGAGCACCTGGGTACTCCTCCTTTTTCCTCTCTCTTTTCTTTAATGTGATCATCTCACAGGTGTGAGAATCAAAGCCAAACATTTGGCATTTAGAGGTAGCACACGCTGCCAGTTGAGCTGCCTTTTAACCCAAGTTCTCATTTGCCAGGGCTGACTTTATTATCAATTCAAAACTTATAGAAGGAGCACCTCTATTTTCTTTTTTCCTTTTGGATATTATTTTAGAGTTTGGTCTTCTAAAGGCATAGATTGAGAAGCAGCTAGAATTATGTCCTGAATTATGCTGAGCTTCAGCTCCCAGCTGTGTGCTTAGTCCTGTGAATCAACTCTGTGCTGTATCCAATAGCCTGGCTGGCTGCCTGCAATGGCTGCAAATAAAGAAAAAATGAAATACAGCTGACATTGTTTTACTGGCTTTATTTCATTTTATTTTGCCCTGAAACAACATTGTATTTAGGAGTGCCGTGATAGTGCAATATCCTGTAATTAAGGTTACAATAGCTGGGAAGTGGTTAATTTCACAGAACTTGTTGGAAGCATGAAGAAAAATCTCCCCCTGCGCCAGCTACAGACGTAACCTGTCGTAGATTAGTTCCTTCTGTATTGTGTTAGCTAGTAAACTGAGTACACAAGATAAGGCAGAGAATGGTGTGCTTCTTATACAAATGTTTATATCTCAGATATGCAAAATATTTGCTGTTTATCAGACAATGGAATTCTGTGCTTCCTACTGTCAACGCAAATGTCATGGAAAATGCCTTTAGCCTCTATTAACCATTGACCTCTAAGATGTTTTGCTACTTCTGTATGTTTTGACGTTTTGACTTTTTTTGGTACCCTGTTATGTTTTCACTGCTGCAGTTGGGATTGTGGGACAAGCTTGTGGGTGCCAAAAAGGGATTTGTTGTGGTCTATATCGGGTCTCCTGCAGCAATAGGATACAAAAATGCCAGTATAAAACTCAGAAGGTATAAAAAGCACTACTTGGGTGAAGAGGACTGCAGTTTGGCATGGAGAAGAAGGCTTGAGGTGACTTTTCTTTTTTTTTCTTTTTTTTTTTTCCTT
Organism: Perdix hodgsoniae; assembly: GCA_035772895.1. Taxonomy (NCBI): domain Eukaryota; kingdom Metazoa; phylum Chordata; class Aves; order Galliformes; family Phasianidae; genus Perdix; species Perdix hodgsoniae. Next base: position 16,151,949 of record JAPSGF010000002.1, on the reverse strand, counting down.
CCTATGTTTCGAAAAGCATGCTTGCTTCTGAAAGACATCTATCATACAGCAAAGAAGGCGATGTGTAGATGAGGGCGGCTGTTATCCAGGTGGACACATGTGCCCTTTCTATCACAAATGGTACAAGAGGAACTGGGGTGCAGAGCTGTGTAATGGAGCACTGCCCCGTGGCTATGATAGCTCTGGCAGCTCTCAGTCATCCCCTGCCTCAGCGCTGTGATTCAGAGTCAGGATGCAGAAATGAGAAAAATACCACATGAGGCAAAACTTGGAAAAATAGTTATCTTCTAGACATCTGTGGTGAAGGGCCATATCATAAGGCATGCTCTGAGAGGGGTAGACAGTAGGATTTCACAATTTCCCATGTGTGGAGGCATGATAGACAGGTCACTTCCTTGCAAGCACTGTAAAGGGCATGCAGTGTTCAAATGGGAGTGCAAAACTTGAAAGAGTAATGGAAACCTGCTGGGGAAAAAAAAAAAAGGAAGAAAAAATCCCAATGTGCTGGGAGTGCACAGAGCGTGGGCCAGGTGTTTTCTTGGTGCTCCCCCGTTCCCTTATTCACTTTTCTCCTACAGGCAGGTGTATGAATGGGTGCTGCTCTGCTACGTGTGAGGTACAACTGCATGTTGCTCAAGTAGGTCACAGGAGGGTTTCCTGTCAGGAGGGGTTTTGCTCAACCCTGTGCCTTTTATGAGCTGTGATATGATGAAATCATAAGAACACCGTAGATGTAGGCCTTGTTTGCACTTGAATAGGACAGAAAAAAGTGGTGCAGTGTTCATCCTTTTGCAGCATGATGTAGGCAGGGCACTGGCAGCCAGCACGGCCCCTTGAATTACAAAGCAGATGTCATTTTTCCCTGGTGAAGCAGCCACATAATTCAGTATTAGATACAAGTGGTGATTGCCCCTTACTTGTAGCTGAATGCAGTACTTGCAACTCTCTCCTAGGCAGCCCTGTGCAGAAATCTTTTTGTCATCTTCTCTGCACTAGTCTAAAGTGTGAGATGACAACAGCACTTAAAATTCTTGGTGTAGAGGGTGGTAGTTTCCCTGATGGGCAGCTAAGCTCCACCACACCACTTTCACTTCCTCTCCTCAGTGAAAGAAAGAGAGAAAATACATGGAATAGGGCTTAGGGGTTGAGAGAAGGACAAGGAGATGACTACCAATTGCTACCATGGGCAGACCCAACTCAGTGTAGGGAAATGAATAGATGATGGCTGCTCCAAAAGCAATGACTCCTATTTTATTTTGTTGGCTCGTGATGCCAGAGGCAGATGGTGGTGGTATGGCAGTAGAGGTTGAACTTTCCCATAGGTCTCTTAAAACCTGTAGTCTTAAATACACGTTGGGATCCTTTGAAAGCAAAATGGCTATACTCTATCCAGTAAAGATTAAAAGAGCATTTTCCAGCGTGGGAGAATGTAGCACTCAGTGTTAAAATTGATTGGTTTACAAACTTCCACTGCAACTTCTCTTCAATTTGCTTATGCATAATGTGTCAGAGGATAGTGTTCAGTTATGTTGTCACATGCTGTGGCTGATTTAAAAACAAAATAATGGGCAAGTGGCATGATTCCTCAACTTCCTTCAGTTATTTCTTTAGATCACTTGAACTGAAACCAACCCTGGAAGTCAGTGTGTAGTAGGCAATCCCTGTGAAAACTTAAGATCTAGCTGTAAAATGACTCTTATCCTACCTTTACAGTCTCTTACATTTATTCCATGTAATCTGGACATCAGTGAGTCTGGGTGGTGGAAGTGTTGCTTCTAGTGTTGCCTATTCCATGGTATTTTTATGCCTTACCATTAGTGATCAGAGTGGATTAAATGGCATATGATGCTATCACCATTAATGATGGTATCATACAATATCTCAAAGAGAGTTTAAGTCAAATACAGTTGCTTTAAATGTTGAATGTCCTGTGATGCCTGATGAGTGCTCTTGTTCCTCTTTAACTCACAACAGCTGAAAAATCCTGACATCCAAGAATTTTCATCGAGGGGAGTGGGATAATGAGCCTCTATGCTAGAGATGCTGACTGCCTCACAGGATTGAGAACCTGAGAGAAAAGGAATGCACAAGATGACAGCATTACCTCAGTTGTGTTGATTTTCAGGTATGGTGAGAAATTATTTCCTTGAGATAATACTTAAAATTTAACAGTGGTGAGACTATAGTCCTTTAGTATTCCTTGCTCCTTGGACTGTGCTTGGACTGTGAGGGAATTCTTCAAGTTTGCATCCTGAGTTTTCAGTCCTATATTTAAAGACTATTGTAAAGGGCTGAAATGCAAGTGAAAGTTTCGCTGTTTTAAGAGATCTACAAGTAAAGTCAGGATAGAACTCTGTGAGATCTGCCTCCAAAACTTCAGGAAAATAGGTCTCACTCTTCCAATTATCCATTCAGAAAGTACCCAGCAGTGTGGATTCTATGTAGAGAGACTATTGTTATTTGATTGTTTTTTTTTTCAAATTTTTAATCCTTATTGTGTCACAGAGCATGTTCAAGTGCAGAGCAAAGCAGAAACTGAAAGGCTTTGCTAAATTTTGAAAGAAAATGAAAGCTGCTCCAAATAAATGCAGTCCTTCAAGTCATTTGCCACCTAAGCATGCACAAAGCATGACACTGTACAATTCTCTCTGGTAGCATGACTGCTATGATTTTGAGTGCAAATCAAATGGAAATTTGAGCATGAAACGATGGATTGTTACTGAAATGAGACATGAGGGTGTGGCATGATGGTGAGGGAGTTTTGAGTTGAGTTTCATCTGAGCTTCATTATATGAAGTTTTTCTTGTAACCCATCCAACGGATCAGGGTCAGAGAGGCTGGAATCAGAAGATAAGAATGTAGACCTTACCAACATCTGTTTTGGTAAGCGCAGCAAAACTCACACGGTTTGGGAAGCTGTGAATTGCCAGATGTGGAAAAAGCAGTACAACATCTCAGCTGAAGTGAAAATGATCATTGATTTGTAATCCTATCTTCTCCGTTTGCTTGATGGTGTATTCTGATGAAAACAATACATGGGAAACTTGACACACAGGAACTTGCAGGCTTGCAGAATTTCCTGCTTGTTGACTTGTATTTTTCTTGTGCGCAGAAGATAATTTTGATGAATAACTCTAGATATATCAGCACTGTCTATGAGAGAAGGTTTGGGGCAAGTCAGCTATTAAGTAGGTGTAAAAAAAACCTGACAGTTGCCAAGTTGCATCACTGTACTGCCTCAAGAAGATAATCAAGAATTTCAGGGGAAAAGTAGGCATTTGTTGAGGTCATTTCATCATCTGAGTTGATATCACAGTTTTGTTTTCTGCTGAAATTCCTGATTACCCATGAACTATTTCTTACCATTTTAGCTTCCTCACCCCATCGTAGGTTCTTGTTTCTGTCTCTATTTAAAACCAGTTATTAATACAACTGTGTATTTTTCATATTAATTGCCCTATTAACAAATGTATTTAATGATAGTGTAGTTTCTGGTATATTTTGTTGGAAATAAACAGTTGTCATAATGAGAAATGTACGTTATGGAAATTTCTATAATTAATAACTAACATCTTGTCACATAACATATGGTTACCTTGATTATGTACTTTTTCATGTTTTGTTTTGTTAAAATGCTGGTGTCTGAACACCGGAGCCAGTCCTGGTATATATAGCATCTGCCACAGCTGCGCTGAGTCTCTGACGGTCTTTGATTCATTTCTGATAAGCAAACTGTGCAGTGAATGCATTAGTTTCAACATTACATCTCACTGTGAAGGTGCTCTTCAGAGACCATCTGCCGAAAGCATCTAAAGAGTAATTAAAAATAGGACGTGATTTTATGAAACTGTTTTTATTTTTGGAGGGAGAACGGTCATTTTGTGCCTGCAGTAGAGCTGCTAACAGCTACTATTACTGAGAGGACATGAACTTGGCTCGTATTTAACCTATATGTATTACTTAGGAGGGTGGATATCTGATAAAAGATTTAAAGATAATCATGATTTTTAGCAATATGGAGAGTAGTTTGTGTTCTTCCACAACCCAGAGAAAAGGAACACCACACCCCTGGAGCTGGTTCAAGGCTTCCTCATCTTGTTCTGGGAAAATTTGCTTTAAGTTGAAAGACAAACAATACAGCAGCCATCGTTCCTCTCTAACCCAGCTCTTAGAGGTAGCACTCTCTTCTGCTTGCTGCATGTTCAAGATTTCCCCCAGATTCCCTGTAAACCAAGTACACATTCACAGATTTTCCTGACCTCAAAACTTCCTTGTAACTCTTTGCAACCATACACTTGCTTCCATGGTCATGTGCCCTTTATTGGGAAGTAACCAGTTCAATGCAGATGGGTCTGGATTAAATTTCCCATAAACTGTCCCTTTGCAATGAGGCTCATGCATGTTTGTGTGGCTGTCACTCTGTAGGTGCTGAAGCATTCTGCTGGCTTTTTTGTTGCAGGTGCTAACAGTTGTCATCCATTTTGGGAAGTGATATAGTTTCCATATAACCGCACAGGGGAAAGTAAGTATATTGAGGAGCACTGCAGAAGTCATAAAAGTCATTTGGATTCTGATGAGACACTTTCATCACAGACTGAGGAAAGTCTGATGTTTGAAATGATAGAAATAATCTTAGTAGACACACATACAGGCCTGCTGTCAATTTGGGAATTCCAGAAGTGTGGAAGAAGAAAGTTCCTTTACATTTCTTATGAATAAAACAAGTACAAAAAGGAGCTGGCAGGTTGCTAGGTGAATAGCTTGCTTCCTTAGCAATAAAACAGCAAGTAGAAGTTGGTGTTTGCAGTGCATTTTAAAAACAAATGCTGTTGTGATTCAATGAAAGATCGTCCTGAATTTTAAGGAACATCTCCAAATAACTTGTTCCATTAATTGTACTGCTGGCATGCAATTGTACTGAATGTTGTGAGAGTGAATTACAAACATTTTGACTTCAGTCAGATCATTATACCTGGGTGTAGTGCGACTGCAAGCTTTAGTGACTTAAAGCTGGCCTTTGAAGATGGAAGCAGACACAGGTTATCAAATCCAATTCACATGGGAGGTATCTGTGGACTGCTTCTATGTACTGCTCTTGAGATATGAAGATGTCTTTAATTCATAAACCCTTTGTCAAATGTACGTGTCAATCCAGTTTATGACATGGTTTGTGAACTGTATATCAACTGAGGAATGAGTGTCTCAAAATGCTCATGCTTGGACTCATCTGTCTTTTCAGCAGCATGCAAGTTAGAGAAGCTAGTGATAAGCTGGCTGGGATCAGAAGCAAGTGTAGCATAATTCACACCTGAATGAACAATTCCAGAGTAAATGCAAATGAAAGGTATCACTGGTACTGCTTTTTCTGTAGCCAGCATCCCAGCCAGGGTTTCTGTTGCTTCAGCTATGCTATATAGACATACCAGTGACACTTTACCACAATGGCCCTTTGATGCAGAGGACAGCCACTTCGAAGTATTCCAGGTTTGCTGACAAAGCCTGTGCAAAGTAGAACTCCTTCAGCTGCTGATTGAATTTCCATGATGATTTAAAATGATACAGATAATAATCCTGAAAACTGAGAGGTGTTTTTTTGTGTGTTGAAATACTGTAGTCTGATATTGGTTCTAGTTATGGAATTAATGGTCTAGGGGCCAGACGAGGGGTGGTGCTAGATGATTGTGTGTCACATTTATGCCTTTCTCTGCTATAAAAGGTGCATCAGTTCAGTGGTGCAAAACAAGTCTGTAACTGTGTTGAACTTAATGCAGATTTGTATTGGTGTCAGTCACATGGCATGTAGACTGGGTAAGCGGAGAGAATTTACTTTGTAGTCAGAGAAAGGGTAGTTTACTTCATCTTACTTACTACTGTGGCGTAGTGGAAATGCTGAGTCAGGGCCTGAAACAGTGATTGAGCACCTGGTAGGAGTGCAGGGCCAACTCAAGGAGTTCGGGTGCATATGATATACCTGAGTGACCAGAAGAGGTGCAGCCAGGATCCACCCCTTCCAGGACCTCATTTAAGGGTTGGCAGTGGAAGCAAGGGTATCTTGCTGGAGATTCCTGCATAATGGAAGCCTTCTGAGGGCAAGCAGATTCTTTATGCTGTTTCTGTGTCTGCCACATTGAGCATGTTCTTACTTGCTGCAGCCTTGGGCTTTTGCTATTATTGCAGTGCTTTCCATCACATTGTAGCATTACAGTTGGAAAGAAAAGTTACTTTAGAAATATGAGACATTCATTGTACAGAAAACAAGGCACCATTTGTATGAATTATTGTGTTTTAATTAGGACATGTCAAATGCCTGTCTTGACTACTAAAATAAATTGAGCTATTTGTGCTATAATAAACCAACTGCTCACCTGAGATTGTGTGAGTTAGGAAAACCAAATTAAAATAATGAAGAAGTTGAATTCAAATTTCTCCTTTAGTGAAATTAAAAAGGTCAGAAGAACTGCCTGAGGCGCTGTTGATGTCAGTTTTGTTTGTTTTTCCCAGTTTTGTGTAAAGTTGCAATTCACCAGCTACTTAATGGTGAGCTTTAGAGTCCCTGAACAGAAGAATTAAGTTAAACCTCTGAGCAGAATGTTTAGTTTTTAATCCCTCTTAATTTCCAACTTCCTGTAAAAGGAAGAAAAGCTTTTCCACCAGCATCACCCATTTCCATTGCCAATCTCATCTCTGCCTGTGTTTTTAGTAAGTGGGTGTTGCTGTTCCTCCTCCCTACTTATCAGGAGGGGTGTTTAGGGGGAGGGCTGAGGCAGTGGTTCTGCTTTGCCAAATGTCTGCCCAGCTCTGTGGGGCCAGTGAGAACACGGTAGGGGACGCAGCTATGTGCAAGTGAAATAAATGCTCTGCTCTTTCAGCTTCAGCTCCTCTAAGCCAAGGCCATGCAGATTTGAGGGTAGTTCTTCCATTTTCTTCTATAACTTGCTTTGCAGATTCTTGCCAGAATGAAGAGGACTGTTTCTTCTACATAAAATCATACAAGCTATACTATACATAAACACATACAAGCAGGGCCAGGGTACCACATACTTCCTATTAGTTCCAACCCTGACTTGACCCTTTTGTTCATGTGTTCCCATTTACAGTTACATTTATACAAGGAATCTTGTATAAACTGTTCTTTACCAGATCTTCAGGCTGTACTCATGAAGAGGCAAATCCTTGTAGTCTCTGCCTCACTGGCCAGCTGCAGTCCAGCTGATCACAACAGCATCCTGAAGCCCCCATGATACAATCAAACTCAGAGTCAAATGTAGGATAGTTAAAAGCATGCTAATTTTCTCCCATGTGCTTCCACTGGCTGTTGCAGGAGGTCTGGTCAGAAGGCCCAACTGGGTATTAGCTTGTCTTGTTAAAGTTTGATCTGACTGTGTGCTAAGGCAAATGCACGAACTATAGCCAAGGCTGAGTTAGTAAACCTTGCTGACAGGATATTTTAGTTAGTGTCAGACTGCATATGGTTTCATATAAGCCCCAAACCACAGCCTCTCAGTAGAGGCCAGTTCTGCCTGCAGAAGACTCAAGATTGAGTTTCTTCTGTGGGAGGCACTGTGCAGTTATGATGTGTTGGCCAGAAGCCTGCCATTGTCTACAGCAAAAATGACATGGTAAATTTTGGATGCTGGATTAGAATTTATAATAGTAGCTAGTGTGAATAGCAACAGTATTTATGGAAGTGATAGCAGCCATAAACTGCTAGATATGCTAACTGCTAGAATGAACAGGGGTGATACAAAGCAACATTATGTTTGTGGTTACAGAATTATTTTCTCAAGCCTAAAAAATCAGACTGACAGATATTTGAGATTCTCTTACTGCTAAAGATTTGCTTTGTGTATGTTTTAAATTAGTTTCCCATGAATATGGTGATTTTAACCACCTTCTGTCTATGTATATACATGTGAAGACCCGTTCACCCAATTGCATAGGCCATCACATTTCCATTTTCATGTCATATTACTATTACTGTGAGATGAAAAGAGGGTGGATGAAGGTAGAGGTTAAACTTTATATTGCTGGTGGTGAAAAGCAACAAAAACTTTTCACAAACATTGAGAGTGGCAAAGAGGCAGCCTTACCATCAACACTTGGCATACAACAAATGAGGTGGGGGATTAGGTTCACATTCAGAAAGATCTGAAACTCCTGGGCAATGGGTTTTGCTTTTTCTCAATTCAGAAATGAAGCTGATTTTTACCAGTCTTTGATGAAATTGTAAGACATCCTTATAATATCCTTTGGTTAAAAAACAGGATAGGTTTCTATTTAGGAATGGAATATAATGCAAGAGCTGATCACTTGTTTAATAGCCAGTGCTATTTCTTGAGGCCATGACAAACTCAAGGGGTTTTTATCTTTGAAAAGGACAGGTGGCTGAAAATGCTTGAGGTCTGTAGGATGAGAAGGCTGCTTGGATTTTGCTACTTTAACAAATGCTTCATGATTTTTTTTTTCCTCCTTATTTTCCTCCATCCCAAACAAAATTTCAGCTTTATTTTCCTCCAGAAAAGAACTTTACAAATGCTGAAGTCTTTTTGCTCTGAATAAACTGCAGGCAAAAAAATTTGCAGGTATTGTAGGGCACTCATGTAGAAGAAATAGGAAAAACTACAACTAGTTACCTATGGAGGAATAAGTGAAAATTCATCTGTCCATCCTTTGTGTGGTATCCAGTAGTGCTGATAACTTGAAATTAGTAGATAATCAAAATAATTTTTAAAAAATAAAACATTTTCTACATGGGTAATAAAGTAGTTTTAGTTTCATAAAGCACCACCTCCCTTCCTAAATACTTTGTAAGGGAATTGATGAAGGTACCTTACAAATCTGTGAAAGGATAACATAGTCATTGTAGCGTGCTCCTTACAGGGGGCCGTGACCAAAGGGTTTGGAGATAAGTATACGTTGTTCTCCTGAACCTGAAAGGAAATAAACTCTTTTTCCAGGCTGACAGTGCTTTTAGATTTGCCTTTTCTTTTGTGCTGGTTGCTAGTCAGCAGTGAATTGGTGCTCCAGTTTGGTGTGCTGAAGCTCCTCTCCTCATTGCCAGCATACCCTATCCAAGAGGGACCAACACATTTTCAGTGTTTGCTTACTAACCCAGATACCTAAGTTATAATGCTAAAAGAAAAACATTTTTAGTTTGTCAAATGTCGTAACCCTGTTTCTAAGGAATTTTGGAAAACACATGCAGATTAAAATGAAATTCTCCCAGTGCATACATGAGTGGCTTACAGTTGAAAAAAAGGGTATTTTGCAACATTGTGTGCTAAACTTAGATTCTAAAGACAAAGGGTTGTCACTGAGTTACCCCTTAGCCTGTTTAATTCTTTACCTGAACGTGGTGCGCAAAAATGGGAATTTTCTTTCTACAGGGCCTGATTACATTTAGAACTAGCCCACTGGTACTTTGACTGACTTTCAAGTAAAGATTAGGGATTTACAGACGTTTAGGTATAATTTTCAAATTTGTTTGAAAACTGCTGCCCAGAATTACATTTTTGTATATAATTTGTAAATAGTTTGCACATGTTAAAGCCACGTGGCTTCTCAGTCTTCTCTTCAGAGAGAGGAGAAAAAAAAACCACACAACCAACCAGTTCCCCCCCCCCCCCCCAAAAATAACCCAAAACTCACAAAAAACTACACAATTGATGAAGAGTTGCAGATTTGCATCAAAATTCCGAAGTACCATCTGTGTACTTAAAGTTGATATCTTTATATTTTGTAAACTGAATTGGTGAATACCACAGTGTTCTAATTAACATGCTAGAGTGGGTGATATATTTTTGGTGTTAAATACAGAGGCCTGAAATTGCTGCCAATTTGAACTGATGTGCCCAAAGTGTGAAAAGAGCATATGTGCAGGATATATAAAACCCAAGCCAGAAAGCTGTGGGTGTCCATTTGTCAGACAGGTTATCTGTCATGACTGGCAGCCCATCAGGTTAGCATTAAGGCTTTGCATGGGAAAACCCGAATTATCAGGTAGATCACTAAGGAGGGAGGAAACTCAGGAAACAGAACTCTGGCTTGGCTTGATTTTTTTTAGATGCAGACAAATGTTTTCTTGGTGTTTGTTTTATGACTGTTGTAATAAGTGTGTTTGTAGGATGCCTTTAGTCCTCTGAACAACTCTGACTCTGATAAGAGGATTTGTGCTGTGAAAAGCAGCAGTTACTTAACGCCTCTGGGCTGGAGGAGCTCTAGCCAGATTGTGATGCACTTCTTCCTTTCTAACTGGAGCTTCTGTTGGGACTTGCATCCATTTATGTGCTCACTGATGGGCTTGCAGTGGTGAATTGTTTTAGTAAACAAATACAGGCCAAGAGATGGGAGTGGGAACAAGTAGTTCCCAATGACAGGAGCAGTGTTGCAAGTGCTCTGGTTACCTAATCGCTTGATACTTGTTTTCCTAGAGAAACATGGGAGAGGTGGCACGCATGAACAACTCTAGCTACAAGGAAAAGCCTGGCTTTGTGGATCTGGAGCATTATTATTTAACAGATTTATCGTAGAAGCTTTTTAAATTTGTTCTGAGAAAAGTATATGCTGACTTCATGGCCTTACATCTGAATGTATTAAAATGTCAAGATTGATCAGTGCAAACTGATGCCTGAAGCTGGGAATGTGTTTCTTTTTTATTTTCCCCTAAAATTCTTTGAACATCTGTAATTTCTGTTGTGATCAGTAGTACTTGTAAATTAGATTGTATTTGTTATCATGTGACTCAAGTTGGCAGGGAGATGGGCAAGCCCTAGGCAGGAAGTATTATGAAAATTTTAGATGGGTGGCAGCACGAAACTCCCACAGCTGTCGGGAACAAGATAAGAATGTCTCATACGATAGCTTCATGGACTTGGGAATAGTTTGGAAACAATTGAGTATTTGGGGATAAAAGTGTGGAAAAATCATTCTGAAACTGCTGAAGAAAAGAAATGTTGTAGAGGTTTCACAAGAGGTAAGAGTGATTGTTACAGCTTCTTCTCTGAGAAGTTTGGAGAACTTTCAGAGTTGTAGGTGACAGTTCTGTTGTTCTGAGCCTTACTTATGGAAACAGAAATGTGGCTAGAAGCACTGATGTGAAAAAGCAGGTTCTGTGACCAGGTGCAGGTTCAAAGGCTGATTTTCTGACCTGGGAAACTGGTTCTAATCTGTGGAGATCTCTATAGCAGCAATAACTCAATGTAGAGAAATACCTGTAGCAACAGGTGCAAGCAAAGTGCAGACATTGACCAATTACATTTTATTTTTCTAACCCAATATTCTTTCAAAATAATTTTTTTTGTTTCTTGTGTAATGTTAATTTGACTAAAGAGGGCTGAATGGGTGATAAAATATTTTAATGTTATCGGTATTGAGATTTGAAATCAGAGTTAATATCAAATTATTCCTGTTGTATCTGTGTTAAACTTCTGAGATCACAATTTCTAAGACTTTTTTTTTCTTGTAAGTGCCAACAGAGAGTTTGTACTATGGAGAACACACTAATTGTTTTGAGAGAGAGAGCCTATGATGAACCCCCAGATGAGTCTGATGCTCGTTAAGGTGGTTTGAAAGCCACTACTAACCTTTAATTCTTTGAACAGTGTTTGCATTCTCAGTAGTATCCTTCTTTCTTAATTACCTTTAAGACTGTGAATTTATATTCAGAAGGATAATAAACAGAATGTGGCAGCTTGGATAATTAAATAGTGCATTACTAATTAAATAGATGATTACTAATTCAAAAATTAATCTTCCTTTCAATAATGCAGTGTGACAGATGACCAGTGAGTTTATGTGCATATATCTACCAGAGGAAGAGGGAAAACAAAAAAAAAAGATTGTTCGTAGTAATTATTTTGTCCAATTTTGTTACCTTCTACTTGAGCATCCTATCCCTGGCAAGTGTAAACTAGAAACTAATCCCTCAACATATGCAGATGTATACCTTAAAAAGAAAGGTACTTTTAAATGCAGTGAACAAGAAAATAAATCCAGATGTGTGAAATGGTCAGAGTGTGGAATGTAATAAATTAATCAGCTAAGATAGTGAGTGAAACGTGGTAACGTGGTTAGACTGAAAGGCAAAGGGCATCACTGCGATGTATTGTCAAAATAAATAATGAAAGGTTTGGGAACAAAGTAAAAGGAGAGGAACTGAAGTGATTGTGTTTACATTTAACTTCATTTAAATATTTCTTCTGTAGGATAATACTGTGAGGTGACCTGCAGCTTTTCAAACTTTTCTGTATGATACCGTGAAATGTACTGTTTGAGATCTTGATAGTCAGCCTGAAATCTTTGTAAGTAGAAGATGGAAGGCATGTACTCAGCATTTGCTGAGACTTAGGCTTCTTTAATTCTTTGCTTCCAAACTCACATCTTCTAAACCACCATTTGCAAAAGAAAACTTTCATTGATGTAATAGACAATAATTTTCAAAATGTCTTTTACTGTTGCATGTTCAATTTTTTTAGAGCAATCTTACTTTTGCAGAAGACATTTATGTACATGTGTGGGTCTTAATGATTAAAATCTAGTTGCCTGGAGATATCTCATGGGCACCTGGCTCACCCAGAGTCTCCCAGTGGGATGGGAAGGATGGCACTGAGTTCCTTGGCTTCAAAAATCCTGTTTTGTAGGGAATTTTTTAGAAAATTGATCTCTTAAAATGTTTGAAGTCTGGTAGGTACTATGGTGAGGAAGAATAGTCAGGTGTTGTCATGTTACTCTCTGGGATAGGATCATAGAATATCCTGAGCTGGAAGGGCCCACAAGGATAATTGAGTCCAACTCACCTAGACCAAGATAGGCTGCAATGTACTTTATTTCAGCCCAGCCAGGTACAGCTTTTGGCAATGCCCAAACTTTCTTGTGTAATCATTAACTTCTGTGAACTTCCAGGTGGTTCAGATGGACTCCAGCTGTCTGTATTTTCAGTTAATTTCATTTGTAAGTAGAAGTTCTTTTCAATATAGAAATCTCCTGAGCTGTGATTCTTCAAAGGCAGAGTAATGACTTTGTTTCTCTCATCTTCACAGGAACTGATATTCAATGGCTAGAAACAGAGGTGACAAGTGGCTGAAATGAATATGACTGCTATTCTACAAGAGATCTTGATTAAAAGGTCACAACAGAAGAAGAGGACTTCTCCTTTAAACTACAAAGAGAGGCTTTTTGTACTTACAAATTCTATGTTAACATATTATGAAGGTCGAGCAGAGGTAGGAGATACAGATTTATATGATAGGCTGCCTTTGTTTATTCTTTTTGTCTGCTTTTAGCCTTTTCCTTGTAGGATATCATACTGTCAGGGAATGGATGGGCTGGATGGCAGTGAACATAAACCACTGTTTCTCATTTCTCTTATTTATGATGTGTGTTTACTGAAGTGCAGATTATGTATCTGGTAGTGTAAACTAGTTCCTATTGGGGCAGTAGTACATGGCCAGGATGCCAATAATAAAATAAAAGATAGTTGCTAATAGATGTTTTCATTCTCTCTTTAATGGTTTTATTTCTTCAGGTTTCTGATGGAAGATCAGGTCTTGGCATAATTTTACTGCTGGCATTTGTCACTCACTGTTAATAATTATTTCCCAACTGGTTATAGCATCATTCTTTCTGAATCTGGCATGTTGGATATTGGGCTAGAGAGGCTGCTGTAAGAAAATTACATTTTCCCTACTAATGGGACATCCTTTAGTTTTTCAGTTGATTCTCACATAGGATTTTCTGTACAGTATGTTCTCACTAAAGAGTTTGTTGTAACTTTGCTATTGCCCTTCTTTGGCTTCCGTCCACACATAAATGTCTTTTACATGAGTTCTGGAAGATTTTTCAAATAGACTTCCTTACAGTGCTAGGGAAAAAGCCTTGATTGTTTTTCTGCTCCAAATTGGGCTGGCCATCCCCAGCTAGTATGTGGCAGTGAGATTGTGAACTTCCTTCCACATCTGTAAAGTAACTGGCTTCCAAATCCCAACAGGAGCAGGAGCATGTGGTAGGCACTGCAGACCAAGTTCACTAGGGATGGGCTCAATTAGGATGGATCCTGCAGCCTAGCAATTGAAGAGAAGCTGGAAGCAATTTCCTTGGCAGCACTAGCAACCCATCTCTATGTAAATTTAATGTAAATTCAGTTACGTGACAAGTCAACAGTATACACTAGGCAAATCCTCAGACTGGCATTTTTCAGAAGAGGTCTGGATTCAGTTTCATCAGGATCACCTGTCCCTGAAGTATCCCATCGTGCAGTTAGTGCTGAGGGGTCACATTTTCCATGTAACAGAGCCTACCTTCCAGATTTGTCACGGTGAAGACGGCGGTTAAAATATTGGCTGCGATACCTAGAAGAGCTTTTGCTCTGCACAGGATAGCTCTGCAATGAATAAAATGTAATGGAGATGTCTCTGCAACCTCTTCTGTTAGATGCCTTAACTTTGGTGAAGAAAGCTAGTTAAGTGTGGTTCTCTGCTACAGCTGGGGCTCACCACAGAATCGAGCTTGCTTACTGGAGGACCACAGCAGACTCTTGTAGCTGCCTGTCATATCTCACCCAAACATACCACAGAAAGTGTTTTCTGTTGGTCCTTTTCTCTGCCATTTTTCTGCACATGGCTTGTCTGTGGACAAGGATTAAAAACAAGAAACAGATTTTTTTTTCTTTTTTTGTGTATTTTTCACTGACTGCTGCAATAAAATATTCATTTACTTTAGAATGCAACCAATCTTCCTTTCCCTTTCCCTCTCCCTCAAAGAAAAACTAGGAGGAAGCTAAGAGGCCCTCTGGAACATGTCTCGCATGCTTTATTTTTTTGCGCGTGTGCGTGTGCGTATCAGCCTACATTCAGTCCAGGCAGAACTGTTACTTACAGGTTTTTCAGGTCTAGCTGTTATCTTTCAAGAAGTCACTACTTCCAGCTTTATACCACGTTTGCCCTGCAGATTAATACCCTGCAGCCTACAAGGTGGATCTGTCTGAGGAGAGGCTTAAACTGCAGGTTTGCAAACAGTGAGATGGAGTAGGAAATCGTGCCCTCAGCTGTGGGGGCAGTAGCTTCTTCAAATGTTCCAGCTTGAGGTCAGGACTGTTGGTGTGAAACTACGTGCTACACCTACACAACCCAGCTGTGGAAAGAGACAGATCAATTTCCTCCCTGTCCTCACCTTGCAGCACCCTCACCTTACTTGAGTTGGTCCTGGTATTTCCTGGGCTCTGCGGTGCTCTGAAGGCATTTTTCATCAGTAGAAGGAAGCTTGATGCATTTTTATTTTTGCCAGGTGAGCGTTCTGCTGGGTTAGGAAGCTACATTAGCTCCATGTAGGATCTGATGTGCCAGAGACAGTGTCAGGTGGTGGAGGAAAACAGAATGCTCCAGCTGTTGGCATCAACAAGTTGTCAGACTGGCTCAGCGACAGCATACAGCTTTACAACCCACACCTCCAATCCATTTTCATTTTCAATGTGCCTCCCACATTAGATTCTTCTAAACATTAATCAGCATTCTGTTTTAGAGTGTGTGTGAACATAATGAGCTCTGATCGTAGAGGAGCATGCAATATTTCATGTCAGCAGTACTTGGGCTGTTTGAGAACTTACTGTGTGACTAAGATCTCTGTCATGCAGCAGTAGTTATTCCTTTGTGTTACTGAACAACTGAAATGGAAAAAGCTTGAGGGTTTTATTCATCTATTTTAAGTTGTAAGTCTGTATTAACAGTAAGACAGCTGTGTATTCTGGCTGAAGCAGTTTATGTGAAATGAAAAAAAGTAATTGGAAATGGAAGTCATGGTTCCTGTGAATAGTTGAATGTTTATTGCTGAAATGAAATGTGATTTACTGCTTGAACATAAAGATATGGCAGATAAAGGGTATGTACAGACCAGTCTCATTTCAGGGCTGACAGTGGACTTACCTTACCAGTCTGACCTGTTGGTCCTTTACAGAAGTTCAGACTGTTAAGGTAAGTATGGAAACCAAGGCCAAGAGAATTTCACAGCATCATTTTGGCCACATTGCTGCAGTGGGAGCAATCAGGCCAGGAAGGACTAAGCTCTATTCCTCCGGGCAAGGATATGATTCCCAGCATGGTCACTGTTAGCTTTTTTTGTTTTGACTTCTAGTGGGTACCTGGAAGAGGGAGTTCAGGAAGAACCCAGGGCTTATGTTCATGTAAATAATCATACCGCTTTTATTTCATTATTTATTATTAATATTTTTTATTAATTTATTTTATTAAGATTCAATCTTGTTAACTATATAAGTCAGTACTCAAAGTATGGGCAACTTGGGATTGTAAATGGTGAAACAGAAGAGGAGACTTAATATATCTGGTGGCAGAAGTGGAACATTTGTGACAACAAAAAGCAGTCAACCACAGAAAAACGTTCATGTAAATACTTCTGGGAGATCTCATTGACTCCCCCCTGTTCTCTGCATCTAGTGGTAGGAATTCACTTGCTCTTTGACAACAAACTGCACAATATATAAGTACAGTTCTCTATTTTTCTTTGTTGTGTATTGCAAAGTGCTGTATGTCTACTTGGAGCATTAAGCGGTTATCTCACAAGCATGACTGCTTGCAACAGGGTAAATTGCTTTAGAACTAGTTGATAACCTATTTAAAACTTAATTTTTCATGCACTTTGAAGCAACTCAGGCACTCTGTCATTTTTGCGTGGTGGTGCAATGTACCTATGTTGAATTTGGAGCTGCACTACAGTCTTTAGAGGGAAAAAGGGAGCTTCTGTGTCTAGATGTACTGTTGGAACATGAGACATAGAGGCAGTATATGGGTTATCAAATCAATAGAGCATAGCTACAGAATCAGTGAAGAATATTCGCTTTAAGGCTGTTTAAAAAGATGGACATTGAAAAGCTTGAGAATAAATATACATGAGGAACAGATTTGCCTGAAATGTCACAGAGATGAATTTTTAATATTTTGCCAGAAGACAGGAGTATTGTCTTCAAGCTAGAGGTGGTTTCTGGTTTTGGCTTTTAGGCCAAAATGGCGAAGTGAAAATGTTGGGGAAACACCGTTATTGCAGTATAAAATTGTGCTAACAGTAATGGCAAGGATATAAAAGGCAGCATTACTGTTATCTGTTTCATGAAGTCTGCAAGGGTTAATTGGCAGCCATTGGAGAGAGCATTTTCTGTTCTTTTCTCTTAGCACTGACAAAGTGGCTAATGAGATCTGAATAAGATTGATTTCATTTGCGGTGAAGTCAAAAGTGAATCACTGTAAGAAATAACTGAAATGGCCTCTAAGCAGAGAGTACTGATCATGACTGTATAAAAATAGAGATGCACTGCTGAGTACTATAAAACTGTTTATCCTACAGTCAGTAAGACTTAAGATATGTACAGTGTTCTCATATATGCACTGTAGACTTACCAAACCAGATTTATAAATAGATTTTTTCAGACAGCGGTAGTGACATCTGTTAGGAAGTGCATGGCTCTAAGTACAGTTGAACATTTTCTGTCAAATGTGGCCTCCTTTCTTGTGTATTCAACTTCAAATACTCTGGTTCTTGTTTTCAGAAATGTGGTGCATTCATTCTCCTCACTGGCTGTCTGGAAAATCAAGACTTGTTACTTATCTAGAAGCCTACCTTATCATAAAAATAGGAAATATTGCTGTAAATATCGGCTGCACAATTTTAATTGAAATGAATGCTCACTTTACAGCTCCACTGGTGGACAGTGCAAGGACAGGCTTCACAGAGTGAAGCACTAGCTGCTGCCAAAACAGCATCTTTTGTTCCTCTTGGGCTAGCCAACAGGGCAGACCACACAGAAAGAGCAATTCAAGCTGCTCTTTCCCTCAGAATGGTCCACGAGTCCAACAGCTTATGCTGTTTCTACTTGTGTGGCAGTAAAAGCTGTACTACTGTGAATTCTTTCTCAGCACATGATCAAAAGATGCATCTGAGCTGGAATTCAAGTGGGCTTATTTCTGTGTTACAGGACAGCTATGATAGCAGGTGGTGTGTACTTTGCACAAGTTTTAGTTAGGTCGCGCTGATGAAGCAGCTCGCTTGAACTAAAAGCACCACTGCACCTGAGATTTGCACTGTAGATAGCATTTTGGTTAAATGAAGTTCTTTGAGGTGAAGACAAGGTGATAACGTAGGTGTCGAAGAACTTCTAGCCACTAGAGCGGTTGAAAGAATCTGGTTTGTGCAAGTGAGCTGTCCTGCCAGCTTGCTGATTTGAAAAATTTCCTATTGATGTTGCTCATGGGTGCAGTGCTTCTGCAGAGCTGACACAGATCCAGCTGTAGCTTCATCAGGTGGTAACAATTTGCTGACTGCTAGTATCTTTGTACATGTGGGAGCTGTGGAGTGCTTCCATTCACTGTGTTTTTTTTTTTTCCCTCTCAGGCTCCTTTGCAGTGGTCATCTTTAGCTTGGCACTGTGCTGGTCTGTGTGGTTTATTTGCTCCCTCCCACACACAAGCTCTCATTAACCTCTCAAGCCCACACCAACTTGCACTGAACTTCAGTGAAGCTTATGAGCATGAGCTTAGGCATGCAGAATTGCTTTAAACCTTAACATGTTCAGTGTTCGCTCACATTTGCTGTTTGGATTGCAGTTTGCAGTAATAGGATGTTCATATCAACATTTGCATTTTCAAAAGAGGTAGACCAAATTCTGACCTGCATGATTATCCTGTGCATGTGTGAGTGAATGGGGTCTGTGGCACTGCAGGGAGGACAGCAGGGGGCTGAGGTAGGGCTGTTAGCTGAGGGCTGCACAGATCTTTATATGGAAGGCATATTGGAATAAATATGGCACTTACCTATCTGTTGGCATGCAGGAACCATTTGCTTCCAGAAAAGGGAAATAAAAGCCTTAGAGGGTGAAAAATAAGAGTCTTACCCTGAAGGACAGTGTTCTGGAGTCAAGTAGGAAATGGCTTTCTTGTAAACTGACTTTGGGAGATGCAGGGTGCTCTCATCTTTGGCACTAGTGGTATTTGCTGTCAGGATCAGTGCAGGGTGAAAATAGTCTTGAATAAACAACGCTATTGCAATGAACAATACCAACTAGGATTTAAGTGACAAATGCAGAGGGAAGAAACTTAAATGTTCTTGAGGATTCCTAATTTTGAAAGTCTCCTCTAGGAAAAATGATTCTTCTGAACAAGTTTTACTTGGTTCTTGTAATTTGAATAGAGAAGAGACAGAAGCTACTGACATCACTGTGGTGATATTTTAAGGAAGGAAAAAATAACCCACCCTAAAGCTGTAGGTTTCAGGATAAAATTGTGTGACTGCATTTCAATGCTAATTTTGTGCAGATACTTCCTTTGGAACATAACCACAACATGGAGTTCCAAAGGCCTTTACTAATTACTTTTCTTTCAGTTTTTAAATTGAGACTAATGTGTATCTATTCTACTGTTGCTTACTCATCTTCATCTAAACCATTGCTTTTACATATTAGTGCCTGTTGTTAGATGCTTTTAACTTATTTTTGCACTTAATTAGACAGAAATCAAGTAGCAAATTAGCATGTGACTTAGCAAGTGTGTAGGTGACTGATCAGTGGATACTCTTAAGGTTATAATTTGACAAGCAGACTTACAGGTATCTTTGCTGATATAGCAATACCTGTGTTGCTCCTGTAGATCTCTATCCTTTGGTAAAGTAGCATGTTCATGAGATAGCCAACTCTGATCAGCCACCAGCTTTATTTTAGGAAATGAGGTAGGGCAAGAAGCAGGAACTAATTGTTCAAAATACAGCTGCATATAAATCTGGACAGCATTTTGAGCTATAGAGGTGAACAGAAGAGAAGTCTGTGTTCTGGAGCAGAGGCCCAGAAACCCCTTGTAATGAGCAGCAAGGAAGCAGCAGGAAAGTGCCTAAGAAAATCTAAGAAGGAAAATGTCACAGAGAGGGTCTGGATAGCCTGAAGATTTCAACTCTTCTCCCTTCTTGGCTCAAGTTGCCTAGGTCTAGTGTTCAGACAACTCTAGGGCTGCTGAAGGATGGCTGAAGGAAAGGTATCACTCTCCAGCAGGGCAGAGCAAAGGCTCTGTGACCTAAGGGGAGAAAATAGGGCAGAAGTGTTACAGCTGGGTTAGCCAGACTCAGAGCTCTGTGAGGATGTCGCAAGAAACAAGGAAGAGAACGGTTCTCTGAAAGAACCTTGAAGCTAAGCGCTGTTTGTTTAGACAGCTGGAAGGCTGTATGTAATTTAGGCCCTGATATGGATGGAGGACTGGCTGATTTATTTTACTTCCTTCTCTTGTATTTGCACTGCTACCTGATGTGAGTACAGCAATATAACAGAACTGTAATTATGTATGTTTGACTGACTGATCTCAGTTGCAGGAAAATAATAAATTGCATACAATGTACTGCAGCAACAGCTAGATAGTTTCATCAGTGCCACTACAGAAAATTTCTTTTTCATTTGTTTGTTTTTGTATTTGCTGGTGGTTGGCATCTGCTACGCAAACAGGCAACTGTAAAGATTTCACAGTTTCGTAGTTGCGAGACAGGGTTTAAGACTTTCTCCTTCTCACTGAGATTTGTTTGCATTATTTTTTTCCTCCCAAAATTCTTCCCATGAATCTGATCTTGGATCAGGTCAAGCTATATCAGAATAATAATCACCTCTCACTTTTATCTCAGTTATAGCCATTTCAGAAAGGTGGACAAAATCAGAATCATTTGATTTGGAAGGGAACTTTAATGGTCATCTAGTCCCACTCCCCTGCAATGAACAGGGACCCCCTACAGCTTGATCAAGTTGCTCAGAGCCCTGTCTGGCCTGAGACAGAGCACCTACTTCCTCTCTGGGCAATGTGTTCCAATGCTTCTGTACCCTGATTATCAACATTTTTTTTCTCATATGTTATTGAAATCTCTCTTCTTTCAGTTTGAAACCATTTCCCTTGTCCTGTCACAACAGACAAAGAGTCTGTCCCCTTCTTTTTCATAGCTCCCCCTTTATAGTAAAAATACTTGATACTTGCTTTTCCTAGAATAATTGAGAATAATTTAAAAAAGAAAAAACAACAACAAAAAACAACAAAAAAATAAAGGGAGGCGGTGTGTATTTTAACATATCTAATGCACTGAAAACATAAGAGATGAAAATCTGGCCATCTAAAATCTAGCTACAGTATTACTATATTTGTATAATCGGTAATGAGATGACTTGGGTGAAGATGCCTCAAGTGGGAGCTGCAGCCATATCCGGTGCGTAATGTTAATGGCAAGGATATTTAAAATAAACACATAAATTACAAGTATGCAAGCACCCTGCATTTGGCTTTGGAGAATATTCTACAGAGAAGTGGGCTCAGATGACTCCTGAGGTAATCAGGCTTTCCTGAGATTTCCCAGCGTTGACAAGCAGCTCCATAAAAGAAGATGTAATGAAGGCAGAGACCTCTGGATATGTTAGGGGTCACAAGTTCCCTAGGTTACACACTGATGACCTCATGATTTCCTGTGTGAGAAGGAAGAGAGAAATAGTGTGAAGAACAGTTTTCTGAAGAGAAATAGTGTAAGAAACAGAAATCATGGGTGAGACAGAAAGTAGATACTTCTTGACAGCAGGATTGACTTCGCATATTTCTATTTTTATTTGTTTTTTTGTTTATTTTCCCAAAGTGTCCTTTGTACTGCTTAACCCCCATCCCCACTTTGTTGAAGATAAACAGCATAATGCTTTCGTAAACAGAGAGGAAGTACACTGAAGAACCATTTTCTCTGACAGTGGGAACATGGGTTTCTTAAGAATTTGTAAAGCTACTACTGCTGTTTCAAGTGTGTAGAAGATGAATTATCTATGCTTCTTATCTCACAGATATTTGTTGTCCTCCTCTATTCTAAGATTGATTTTTTTTTTTTTCTTGGTACAGGAATTTCATAGTCATGTACTTTTACCATATATGACAGTGTATTTCTAGTGTTACAACTTTTTGATACTACTGTATTTTATTAAAAAAAAAAAAAAAAAAGGAACGGTTTATTCTTTGCCCTGGGAACATGGCATTGCCTGGTCATCCTCATTGTGTGCAAAGAACAGGGCTTCCGAAACTGTAAATCAAGCTTTTGGAGCACAGTATGAAGAATGGGTAGCATTTGGATTTTTAAAAGCTTTATGTAGTAGTGGCAGTAGAGTTGCTTCCCTTTTGTTATTTTCATAAAGCAGATCATTTTTAAAAACAACAAAAAACACACCACAATCCTTTAGGGTGACTTTGAAACACGTGCTTTTATCTATCTGTTATCCTTATTGGTATATACTATGGGTATATACTACTTTTATTAGAGTTTTAACCATTTTTCCTTCAGTAAGGGTTGTCTAGAGGTATATACTCTGCTTTCGTAGGTCCCTTGTGTTCACTGACCATTTGATTTTCAAATCCTCTGTGAACACTTCTATCCAGAGAGCACGCATGAATGTACGGGTGAAATACTGCCCCTTCTACAGCAAATCCAACCTTTTTCTACTATGGTGGACATCTTCCTCTAAAAACAACTGCAAAAAACAGTCCTCTTTACACTGTAGTTTTTGCACTGCGTTATTATCTCTTATAATAATCCCTTCTCTGTCACTTGAGTGGCTTTCTCTTGGCTGGCTCATGTCTGCCCCTCTATTTCCACAATAAGTCAGGGCTCAAGCTCTCACCTGATCCTGCATTTCTTGACTGCTTGTGCCTTGGTCTAGAGCATGCCATTAGGCGTTCAAGATAAATACAGTACAGTGATGGTGTGCAGAAAGTCCCACTGTAAGACGAAATTGTTAAACTGGGGAGGGAGGTGGAATGCTAATGGTCTGTTTGGCATCTTTCTTGAGTCATTCCTTCTTGCTCATGTGCACGACAGTTTAACTGCGAGAAATGCTAAACTAAATCACAGCTTCAGACCAGACAATATGAAAGCTGGTGACCGTTAATAACTGTTGCTCCTGATGCAATCTGGAACAGTACATTTGTGTTTAATTTCACTTATGCAAGGTTTTTAATATTTTTAAATACACAAAGGTAAAATAACGTGCTTTCAATTAGGCTTTATTTGCTGAACTAGATTTTGAGGGGGGTCAGATTTCTATTGGTTTAATGTAGCACCTTATGGTGATACAAACCAAGCCTCCCTAAATCATGGAAGTATACAAAGGGATCACTTAGGGAATACAAATATTAGAATGATCTGCTGTGTGTATCAGGAGCTTTGCTTTATTTTGGTTTATATATTTTTCCAAAGTGCTGGTTGGTTTTTCTTGGTTTCCTGTTCTTTGTCTTCCTATCACACATACACTTTTCTTGAGCACTCATTGGATGCCAGAACTGTCCTGAAAACCTGGGAGCTGTGGAAGAGGAGAGGCTCAAAGTAATACAGCCTGTTCCTCTAATGAAAGTCTGTGACTCCAGACAGGAGGAAAAAAAATAAAACATACAATCTCTTTCTGTATCACCACTGCAGTTAACTGCTAGATAGGGTCCACAAAATACATGATAGCGTTACATGCTATCAGCAATGATTTGAATTCTTTTAATGTCTCAGTAGAATGCCTAATGCCTAATTATTGTTGCAGTTTGAAAAAGGCTCCTTTTTTTTTTTTTTTTTTAATCTCTGGTATTGCATGATGGTTACAGCTTTATCTGAACTTGGTTCCTGCCATTCTTCCTGATGTTGACCATGACGAGCCTGAATTTTTCATGCACGTTTATCTGTTTTCTTCATAACAAGCTTATGATGCGGAACACTAAATATGTTTTAAATGCTGAGGAGGCTCCTCTGTTTTTTCTGGATGGTGCTATGAGGGTGTTGTATTACGAGGGTGGCAGAGTCACCACGTCCGCACAGGAAGCGGCTCCCCTTTATGTTGTCAGTTGCATGTTCTTGTGCCAGAATTCTGCTATTTGGGCTGAAATTCTCATCCTCAGGAGAGAGGAGGGGAGCTGAGTAGGGATTAGGGCATCTCCAGTAATTCACTAATTACTAATTATTTCCACATTGCATGAACTGTGTTCATCCTTCATAAGCTGCATGTGGGACTGCACTTGTTGGATGTGCTTTACAGTGCAAAAGTTTTATGTGCGTTTACATGGGACCAGCCACGAGCTGCCGCCTTTTTTATTTTTTATATTTTACTCTTATTTCTGTTCCAGATTCCAGTGGAAACTTTCTCTCCCAAAAGTGAGAGGTGGCCCCTATGTTGTCTGTAGATTTCGTCATCTTCCTAGTCAGATTAAAAAGATAGAAGTATAATTCATAGAATCATAGAATCACTCAGGTTGGAAAGACCTTACAGATCGAGTCCAACCTGTTGTGCTGATATGCTCAACCTCTTCTGTTTCTCTTAAATGAAAACATTATAAATCAATTATTTCAGAAAAAAAGCCAGTTTAAAAACGTCTGCATGTGTGTGGACTTCACTGTTGTTACTTACTGCTTTTACAGATAGACTGAAGCACAGTACAAGCTACTCCTGGCTGTTGTTCCAATGAGAACTGTAGAGTCATAGAATCATTTGAGGTGGAAGGGACCTTTAAAAGTCATCTGGTCCAACTCCCTTGCAGGCACACCTACAGCTAGATCAAGTCGACGTTGCTTCTTCAGGACTTCTGCCAGCCTTGGTTAAAGAAAGTTCTTTCAGCACAGACCTCAACTTATCAACATTTCATCCTGTTTTCTCCTTTCTACTATGTCTGAACTTGTTTTGCCTGTGCATTGCAGTTTCTCTGGAAAGCTGGAGAGACTCAGGAGTAGCCACAAAACAGTGGGAGCACATTGGTGTCAGAGCAAGCGAGCAGATCAGATGGCATTGGAACCTTCTTCACTCACCCCTTTTAGTCATAGCTTAAGATCAGCAAGCTGTCCTTTGTAAGTTCCTTTGTAAAGAAGAGTAGGCCAGCCTATTATTACTAAAGATTGGAAACTTTACCTTGGAAAATGTATTGCTTTCTACTAAGCAATAGATCTTCAGTGTAGATCTTTGTGCTCTCCTCTTTTCATATTACTTCTGCAGTTAAAGCTGTGTTTCTATTGTAAATGGGAAAGAAAGCAATAAGACTTTGTGGGGGAGGGAGGGGCAGGAAAAGGTAGTTAAGTAAGTGCCTGTGGATGAATCAGACTTCAGCTGTATTTAATATTGTCCTTTTTTTTTTTTTTACTTTTCTCTTACAGAAGAAGTACAGAAAAGGATCTGTGGATATTTCAAGGATTAAATGTGTGGAAGTTGTACAAAATGATGGTGTTATTCCCTGTCAAAATAAATATCCGTTTCAGGTATGCTCCTTTGGTTTATATAAAATACAGTGCTCTTTTCAATATCAGCAAGCTGTTTGAATGTAACTTGCTTGAAATTACTGTTGCTTCTGTCACTGAAACCATTCTGTGGGACTGTGTAGGAGACGGTTCAGGATCAGGGCTTGTAAGCCATCCCCCAAAAGCTCTTCTCCCTCTGAACTACTTGCTCTTAGGAATTCTGCCCTTGACAGTTGGTCTTTCTCTTTCCCCAACACACTCTGCCTAGGTTTTGACTGGAAAGTGCCTTGTCCAACAGAAGGAGCTAGCTGGAGCCTTTGTCTTCTTTTGCATGCGTACTGCTTATATTAAGTGTGTGATTACCATTAATTTATATAGGCATAAGAAAATCAAGATAAACCTTGTTGTATTTTCTTTCATTGTGATCCAAATGGAAATAACTGCAAAAACAAACAGAGAAGCAAGCAAAGCATGAGGCAAGCATGAAAAAGGAATAATAGGATAATTACAAAATTCTTCTGTTCTACTGACAGCATTATGTATTAATAACAAACACTCCCCTTTTATTTCAATTTTATCTCATGTTCTTCACGTGACAGAGGACACTCATTTTGCCAAATGTAATTTTTTGCCTTGTTCAGTATATTGCTTTTGCTGAGAAATAGATAAATAGCATTAATGTATGAACGTATTTGTTGGTGTTATTTTTGTTTGTTTGTTTTATTGGTGTTCTGTTTTTTTTTCCTCCTGCAGGTTGTATATGATGCTAATACACTTTATATTTTTGCACCAAGTGCACAAAGCCGGGATCAGTGGGTGAGGAATCTGAAAGAAGGTAACGAAAACTGCTTGCAATTAATATCTGGCATATTTAGATAGCTTTGCTAGAGCTGTGTGCTGGGTCTGACTAGAATGACGTTAGCTCAATATGTACTTCTCTCACTAAGCTCTTGCTATCAGTCCACAACTTCTCACTTTTCCTTTTTCTATTATTTTCCCTTGTCACACTGTATAGGTGCTTTGCTGCCAGGTGGGAACAACTCACCACAAGATAGAAAAATAAAATAGTGAAACTTCTTTTTTAATTTCTTTTGAATTGGGCCAGATTTTGTATATGTAGCATTTGATGATGGTTATTGGGCACATAGAATCATAGAGTGGCTTAGGTTGGAGGGGGACCTTAAAATCATCAAGCTCCAACTCCCTGCAATAGGCAGGGCTGCCACCTACCAAATCAGGCTGCCCAGGACCTCATCTAACCTGACTTTGAGTGCCTCCAGGGATGAGGCATCCCCAGCTTCACACTGGGTAGCCAATGTCAGCGTCTCCAAACACCCAGACTAATTTCATTTATTTTGTGTAGTGTAGTCTCACTGCAATCAGAATTTTAATCTATGCTTTTCTATAATGTGTAAAGCATCCAAAATGTTCATCCAACCTAGTTAATGACATTACTCAAAGGTTTTGTTTGAATGTAGCTAGCCAGAATGAGGGACCTGTTGATGGTCAAACACTGAGGGGACATCTCCACTGAGGTATGATTCTGATTATTGCTGCTGTAGTGAATAAAGATCATTTTCTCAAGAGCCTTTTGATTGCTTTCTGTTGCTATCAATCATAGAGTGATTTCTGCAACTCAGTAAGCTTCCAGGATGGAGGTGAGGAGCTTGCTGAACCAGCTACAGGCATTGTGCCATGGAATAGTGGTGCATGTCAGCTAACTCTCTCCAGATTACTAACTGTAGAGGAAATTCTGAGTCATTTGTGGCAGTAACAGAAGGAAAAGAGGCAGCCAGAGCTGCAGTGCCTTCACAGCCACCTGACTGCATTGCAGGGGACAAGTGGGTGCCTAGGCCTGTTGTGGTGAGCCCTGGCCCTCTGCCCTCTGGAGGGCAACCTGTTGGAGTAGCTGGTGTAGGCAAGGAGTATAGCACTCTCTTATGTAGTACAGTCATGTATGGCCCTGCAAATTGCACCTGCCATCTCTATGTCCTCCATGTAGACTTGTGAAAAGTTCCTCAAGAAAAGCAATGCTACAGTAAGGACAGGCAGCAGACATTATGCTTCATGTATTTTAAAAGTCAGGGGCAGTCATGCTTTTTTATTATTATTTTTAGTCTGTTTGACCTATGCTCCTTACCTTCCTTTCCTCTAGGAATAAAGAACAACAGCAATATAATGATAAAATATCATCCTAAATTCTGGACAGAAGGAATTTATCAGTGCTGCAGACAGACAGAAAAATTAGCACCTGGCTGTGAAAAATACAATCTTTTTGAAAATAGTAAGTACATGTGTCCTTACATGAAATGGTTTTGGCATGTGATCGTGTCTGTAGGTAATGGGGAAATTTACAAAGCAAGGTGACTCAGTGACACTGTGCCTAGATTAAATTAAAATATTTTTCATCTCCAAGCACTTGTGTAAAAAATAAAAATAAAAGGTGTCCTTCCAGAAAATATTTGGAGACATCTGCAAGGAATCATTGAGGGAAATTACACCAACATGAAAATGATGCAAGAGGGTAACCAGACTTAATGAATTTGCAGACACATGGCTGAGGTTTCCTAGTAGTTTGCAAATATTCAAATGAAACATCACTTCCAGATACATATGACTCTTCTTGCATGCAAATCACAGCCTTTGCTTGTTCCACAGTGTGTGCTGTGGCATACGAAGATGTAGAAATGTGACTCTCAGTGCAATATTGTTCTGCATAACAATACAGTAATTATTTGTTATTCAAGAAATCCTCCTTAGTAAGGAAAGAAATGGCACCAGTGCTTCTGGTGATATCAGGAGTGCCCAGTTGGTTCCCTTGATCAGAGCCTTGAGTGGCAACAGGAACTGTGGATTCCATTCCATGCAAAACGGAATAAAAAATTGCTCGTGGTTGCCCTTATTCTACAAGACCTCTTGAATGGAAAAAAGAAGCACAGGAGACAAAAATACTTTTGGACCTGAGAACTAATTAAAAACTACCTTTTTTATACAACTTCACACATTTCTGTACAAAAAGTAGCCATTGACAGGGCTTGCATGAACACTGCTTACTCTCTGAGCGAGTCTTTTTTCATAGGACACTTAATCTTTTCTGTGCTCTGTTTCTAGGTGTAGCAACGCTGCCCTTGCCAATGCCAGAAAAAGGTATGGTAGGTATCTGTGCTGCTGGTAGAGAGGGTCCAAAAGTAAGCACCACGGGTGCTACGATGCGGTGAATGTTCCACCTGACCTCACAGCTCCCTTATGGGACAGTCCAAACCACTCAACCTTTGCCTCTGGGCTGCTTGGCTCGTTTGCAAGGCTGTAATAGCAGAGGTGGGGTGGAGGGAAATCACAGAACGGAGGGGGTGATAATTTTGTGTCCTTTTCAGCGACGGCCACCACCACCTGTTCCTCCAGCTGAGGAAAATGACCATGAAGAGGAGGAGATAGTGGTTGCAATGTACGACTTCCAGCCCACAGAACATCATGATTTAAGGTTAGATAAAGGGGAAGAATATACAGTAGTCGAGAAGAATGACATTCACTGGTGGAAGGCAAGAGACAAACATGGGTAAACATGAGTTTCTTACTTTTCCTTATGATGTTATTTAGGCTATTTTCGTGTTGTAGTTTATATTGATTGCGTGTTAACAAATAGCTGAAATTTGCACCAATTCTTTATTTCCCCATACAATCCAATTAAAAAAAAAAAAGTAATTCTCAATAGATTGTGGAGACTGATGCAGAACTGTAAGCTTTTACAGTGATAGCTCCTGTCAGACTCTATGGTTTCTGAGTTATAGCGTCACCAGGCTGCAAAACCTGGTTTGTCTGGTCTGGTATACTCCTAGTTTCAGGCAATGGCTCATTTGGGAGAATTGTGACTGATGTTCAGATCAACAGACTCTGAGTTCCAAGCTTGAATAATCATTACCATATTTAAAATTGGATCATTAAGGGTGATCTTTGAAGGAGCTGAGAGGGAGTTGCAGTGAGATGCCTTAATGCCCACAGTATTTCAATTTCAGTTCTCCTGTGTTTAAATCTTTTCACCCGATTTTAAAAGTCAGAGTAACCAAACTGCAACATTGATGAAGTCAGTGTTGTGAGCATTTAAGGGTGATTGTGAGTTAATAGATACAGCAGGGATGCTGTGGCAGTCTCCAGTGACTAACCGCAACCTCTGACCACGGAACCAGAGGGTCACTTGTTTCCTTTCCTCTCCTCTTGGCTTTATTGCACATTTCTGCTGACTATGTAACTATTTAGGTGCAGCAAAGGCTGATGTGGAAATGCTGATGTGGAAAATTCATTACTGAGTAATGAGTAGTACATTGGATGGCTCAGTTAAAAAAGAAGAATGACTGCTAGTGACCTCTGGTAATAGCAGAATTAATGCTATCTTCTGGGCATGTAATTTTTGCATCTTTTTGCTCAGAATATGTATTATATATTCTTTTAGGCATGAAGGATATATTCCAAGCAACTACGTAACAGGAAAGAAGTCCAACAACCTTGATCAATATGAGTAAGTGAACATTCTAATTAAAATGTGGAACATCATAAAATAAAAGCTATGCTTTAAGAATTACAATGCATTTTTTTGTTTTGAAATCATGTATATTGTTGTCAGCATTGAAAATAGTGCTACTTACTATAGCACTTAATTATTTTA
Organism: Perdix hodgsoniae; assembly: GCA_035772895.1. Classification (NCBI taxonomy): domain Eukaryota; kingdom Metazoa; phylum Chordata; class Aves; order Galliformes; family Phasianidae; genus Perdix; species Perdix hodgsoniae. The sequence goes on along the minus strand of JAPSGF010000002.1, from coordinate 16,122,044 downwards.
AATATGCATATATATGTTCTGATTCTCCTTGCTGATTTTTGGATGTATAAAGTAGACTCAAGACAGAGATGGTCATCAGGCAAGTGGTTTCTAGAAAATTACTATAAAAAGCAAAAAGCCTTACCAAAAATAAACCAAACCACAAGACCCTCAGTTTCCTGGTGGACAAAAGGAAATATTAAAAGAGATTTCTTCATTTTAAGTGTACTGAATGTCTGAATGTTTTTTAATATTAAAATGTTATCCCTATCCAGGATGTGGCAGGAAGATAGAGGAAAAAACAGCAGAAATTGTACAAAGTAAACATAACATCAGATATTTTGGACGGAAGCTCCCATTTTCAGCTAAGGCATTTTCACTTGAGGCATTTGAAGTCTCACTGTATTCATGCAATTTATCAGCTCTGAGAGTATAGAGAGATTTTTTTTCCCCCCAACTTAATTATGAAGTAGATAATTAAGAGCACCAGGATAAAATTGGAGATCTTCAAGTCTGTTGTTCCTGAAGTTACTGAATAATAGCTAGCAGTCAGCTTGGCAGATGACCGGGCCATGTGTAGGTAGCTGCTTCAGGGCCATCACGAGGCTGCTGACCTGCTTTAGGAAACCTTTTGCTCAAAAATTAGTCAAGTTTCCTGAACTTTATTGATTTATATGAGATCTCTCCGGATTTATTTCAAGACATTTTTATGGGTAAACTCTGCAATGTAATAAGGACTGTTTTTTTTTTTTTTTTTTGTGCACTTACTCAGGTACAGTTCTTGGCTGTTAGTATCAAAAAATTATCAAAATAGTAACTTTGCAATACTTAGTTTTAAGCCTTTTTACAGAAATCAGGTGTTGGGGAGAACTTCTGGTTAGGTGCTGATGTTGTGTTGCAGGTGGTACAGCAGGAACCTGAACCGCAGCAAGGCAGAGCAGCTCCTTAGGAATGAGGTGAGTACAGCAGCCTTGTGTACAAACCACAGCATTTACTTAAACCTGTTTAAGCTAACATTTCATTTTGGCATGTGCAAATCACAGAACAAGTATGAAGGACCTGCAGCTTAAAGTTATTTGTGGTACGAAACTGTGGGTGTGCTTGTGTTTTAGGACAAAGAAGGTGGTTTTGTAGTGAGAGATTCAAGTCAGCCTGGCCTGTATACAGTTTCCCTTTACACAAAATTTGGAGGGTAAGTTTCTGTGTCCACCCTGCATACTTTACCTTGCCTGAATTTGTGTGCATGTACACTGAAACTCTTGGCCTGGGGGAAAGGTTGGGAGAAAGCTCAGCAAAGAGGGGAGGGCTGCTAGTTAGAAAACGTGGGTGACATGATATCAGCTTCTTGACTATATAAGGAGGCTTAGGACTCCTTGGATTTAATCTAGTGTAGATCTGACCTGCCACCAAAAGAAGGAGGCTCTGTGACATGCTTTTGAGTCTTTTCCTTTGTGCCAGCCTATGTGCTCATGAGGGGAGCTGCACTGAGGAGCGAGCCAAACTAAGAATTAATTAATGTGGTTAATATTCAACAAATGACATTGTTTTACTTTCTTTTTTCAGAGAAGGTTCGTCAGGAATAAGACACTACCATATAAAAGAAACAGTGACATCACCAAAGCAGTACTACCTTGCAGAAAAACATCTCTTTAACTCCATTCCAGAAATAATTGAGTATCACAAACATAATGCAGCAGGTAGATGGACTGAAATTTTCCTGTCATTATGGGTTGTTTTGATAAGGAGCCTGAGGTTTTTAACAAAGGCTTTTAGGATTTTGTAGATTCTAGACATAGAAGACTGCACTAAACTGCATTTCACATTTTTTTCAATATACGTAATCATTAGAAAGATTGTGTGTGCATATATATATATATATATTTGCACACACAATAATAATACACATATATATAAAATGTGTATATAGCTTTATATAATTTGTGTTTATACCCACACCCACTTGCTATTCCTATTATTAGCTAAGTGTAGTGGCTAGAGACCAGGGATGAGCCTCTGGTTTTATGAGGACAAGTGGTATTTTCTTTCCATCAGTATTTTATTTAACACTTTATACGCTGCTCTTTTGCCAGTCCTATTTGCTTGTTGTACAGTGAGCTGTATCCTTTTTCCCAGCTGATGTCCAAACACAGAACAAAACAAAAGTGTGGCAAAATTAATTTTTGACAGTTCTAGTGCTATTCAGTGCACTCTGATCCACAGTTACACAGTTACAGAAGAACGGCTTTACTGGATCAGAAAAAAAACAAAAACAAAAAAACCCACTCATTTTGTATTGTTCCTAATGCTGGTCTTTAGCCCAGAACAGAGAGGTAGGGATAGTACTTCTTCAAAGTACTCTCTAGGTGCTAGTTTACTAGTGGGTCACCACAACTTAAAATGATAAAAAGAAAGTAGAAAACACATGTGGATAACAATATTTTTTCAGGAAATAAGTGTGAAACCAGAGAGGTTTGTATATGCAAAACCGAAATGATCAAAAGTAACACTGAATATGCATTTTGGACAGTCTTTCTAATCTGGTTTAGGAAAGAGATGGTCTCTGCTCAGTCTGTGCTGGTGCTGGCATAATTGTAAAGCACAAATACTTATGTTTATGTCTCTCTCTTAACAGTAAAGCAGATGCAGCAAGTTAGATTCAGTGAGTGCTCTTGTGTGCTCTTGTAGCCACTTTGAATAGTCAAAGCAATGAGTTAGCAGAGAATGTGGTCAAAGCTGTGTATGAGCTTATTGCTAGTCAGTGTTGTAGTCTATAGTGAACAAATGGCTTATTTGCCATCTGGCACTATTTCAGAAATAAACAGTCTCTCTTGAATTACCTTTGATCATCAGGTCTTGTTACCAGGCTGCGTTACCCTGTGACCCCAAAGAAGACAACAGCACCAACAACTGCAGGATTCAGCTATGGTAACTGTGTTATGTTGATCTTACACACCTTTTCTGATGATTTCATATGTATAAGAGGCCATGATATTTTCTAAATATTTTGGAAGTTTTGTACTATCATTGCCTATTCTAACTAACCAGTGGTTTTGAGTTGTACCTTTGACACCACTGCAAATTGCCGTGGAAAGGCCACCAGAGCCTGTAGCATGTGTGTGGTGCCAAGGGGCACTGTGTGGAGAAACAGAGCCTTTTGCTGATACTTCAGAGAATTCAGTATTTTTCTCCATGTTTTTGTGGACACCTTGGGTTCTGCCTTATTAAAGAGCTGTGCCTTTGCCTGCTTAATAAGCCTTCAGACTTCATACTCAGACTTGTTCCTTTGATCTTTACAGAGGTGGATTTGTTAATTTGTTTCTTAATGTTTTGAGTAGTCTGTTTTTAGCCACGGCAGACCAAGTGACGTGATCAGTTTTTATGTGTTGGCAGAGCTTCGTACAATGGTAGCGTGTTGAACCAAGTCTAATAATATTCATATTTATTTGTTGGCTTTAGGAAATTTTGATTTTCACCTTCTGTGCTTGTGAACAGCTGGCTAAAAGCTGTGTCTAGATGAAAAAATATGAATTTTCTTGGTGATATGGATGTACTACGTTTTCATGTTAACTCTAAAAAGTTTTCTCCCTTATTTTCTAGGAAGAGTTTCCCTTCCTCTTCTCTATCAGTTCAGCACATATCCTAAAATAACAGTCAGTGATTCTTGCTGGTTTTGATTTACAGAGAAATGGGAAATTAATCCATCAGAACTGACTTTCATGAGGGAACTGGGGAGTGGCCTGTTTGGAGTAGTGCGCCTTGGGAAATGGAGAGCGCAGTACAAAGTGGCCATCAAAGCAATTCGGGAAGGCGCGATGTATGAAGAGGATTTTATTGAAGAAGCCAAAGTAATGATGTGAGTTGCTACACAATGCTTGGGACCTTTATTTTTGGTCTCTGATGGTATATACTAGTTATGGAAAAATCACTTCAGGTAGGTGTATTTAGGCAGTACTGGGAGGTGGAAAGCAATAACTACATGATGCTAATCTTTTCAGGAAACTAACACATCCTAAGTTAGTTCAGCTCTATGGTGTGTGCACACAACAGAGACCCATCTACATTGTGACCGAATTCATGGAGCGTGGCTGCCTTCTGAATTACCTAAGACAAAAACGTGGGGTTTTGAGTAAAGATGTCCTGCTCACGATGTGCCAAGATGTCTGTGAGGGAATGGAATACCTGGAGAGGAACAGCTTTATCCACAGAGACCTGGTAACATCCCATCATGCAATACACTTCCTTAAAATTTCTGTTTTTGTCTGTACCTACCCATTTTTGAAGCAGCATGTTCGTAAATATCAGCTTTTATTCTCACAGAAGTCTACAAGCAATTTAAGTTGATTCTTTAGGTTCTAAGCAAATATGTAAAGCTGCAGTGTACAGAAAAAGATGTCTCTCTCTCTTGAGAAAATAGAATAAAGTCTCTCAAATCTTTATAGAAAGTGGATAACTATTTCTGCTGAAATAACTGTGTACATTGGTGCTATTTGTACCACTCCGAAATGCCTTGAGATCATAATTTTTCCTGGTGACTTTTTACAAAATGGTTAGGTTGTCAAAACAACACTATCAGGAGCCAAATACACGTGCAGCTTTTCTTCTGGGTCACATATGTCTCTGTGCTTGGTGCATCAGTGAACTTGCTAACTGATGAGGAAAAAGACTCATCGGTCTGTTGCAATTTGTCTGAGAGACTGAAAGTTGTAATGTAAATCTAATGATTCTCTTTGCAGGCTGCCAGGAACTGCTTGGTGAATGATTTGGGAGTGGTTAAAGTATCTGATTTTGGGATGACAAGGTATGGCTGAGTGTGCAAACATAATTGTAGTGATATTGGAAACTTTACCTAGCCCTTTTTCTTTTCTGTAAGAGAATACACACCAAACAAGGTTACAGGTAATAATGATCTTTTTTGACCTCTCTAAGGAACATCTTATATTTATTTTTTTCAGTGCCTATAAAGATTATTTGTTCTGTAGTGATGTGACTTGTTCCTTCTAAATTATGGAAAAACTAAACTGTGTAGTTTATTCCTTAGAGAATTGTCTCTGCTTCTTACGTTGAGAATCACAGAATCGCAGGGATTGGCTCTAAACAGACTCCGTGGTCTGGCTGGTCTTTTATTAGCATTTTTCTGTTTAAAAACAAAACATAAACCTCAGAAAAGCAACACAATTGTTGTTGAACCATGACCTGCTTGACTTTTGCCTCTTTTCTGTGCTGCTGTTCTTGCATGTCCCCGTGTCTAAGTTCAGACTGACCAGTGAGAAACAGAGCAATAAATGAAATATTTTGCATTGTTTTTCTTGCAATATGGGCATTTGACTTGCAAGTGGCCTAGGCTTGAGAAGACTCCAAGGTAACAGAAAAAGAAACAGTGTCTTGCCTGAGATCCTATGCAGGTCTGATGAAGCTCATTTTCTCATGTGATACTAAGTCATGGCCTTTAGGTGGCAATACGAGCTGCAAATACTCAGTTCCAGATCTCAATAACGATTTGTAGGCTTGGAGGCCAGCTGAAAGACACGATGTTTTCTTTTTAGGTATGTCCTTGATGATCAGTACACAAGTTCCTCGGGGGCTAAATTTCCTGTGAAGTGGTGCCCTCCAGAAGTTTTTAATTACAGTCGATTCAGCAGCAAGTCAGATGTCTGGTCATTCGGTAAGGTGTTTATCACTGAAACAAAGCACTATTTTTACATTTTGTCAGTTGCGGTTAAATTCTAGTTATCAGGTAGTATTCACCCATCTAAGAAGCAGCTCACAGAAATCATTTGGCATGGTTTTATGCTTGCATGAAGCTCCACAGAGGTTGTTAGACTGTTAAGTATTAAAACACATGCTACTAGAGTAAAGTTTATTTGGTGATGACATGTAAGTGCTTGTTCTGTAATATGGATCTCTATTTTTCTTTTAGTAAGCCTGAGTCCAGAGCTCAAAATAAACATTTATTTTAAGAAATTATTTGCTTATTTTCGTAATGCTTATTTAAATTTTTTAGGTGTTCTAATGTGGGAAGTGTTTACAGAAGGAAAAATGCCCTTCGAAAAAAATTCCAACTATGATGTGGTAACTATGGTTAGCCAAGGACATCGCTTGTACCGCCCCAAACTGGCCTGCAAGCAGGTGTATGAAGTCATGATGATGTGCTGGCAGGAGGTAGGCACATTTTTATTTTTGCCTTTGAATTGAAAAAAAGGTCAATCCAGCAATCTGTATTGCAGCATTCTTTCTGTAATCAGGGCAGCAAGGCCTGAGATTCCAGAAGACTTATTTCTTAACAAAATAACGTCATACAAGGATAATAGCTCTTGGCTGCTAGGACAGAAAAGGATAGGGTGTCTTTTCTGTACAGGTAGTGTGAGAAAGGCATAATGAGGAATTCAAGGACAAGAAGGTTCTACTTTATCTGCTACAGATAGTGCATAAAAATAGGGTGCAGTAGGTGAGATGTAGACCACAGCTGAATGTTTGTAGACAACTTGTAAATTTGCTGCAACAAGAGAGTCAACTGAGTCAAGTAGAAGGAATTGTTCTGTATAGGGATCAAAGTGAGAATGGCTTTAGTTCAGTGACAAATGTATACCTTAGGTGAGAAGAAAGGAGGGAAGGGGAAAGTGGGGCAGAGCAGTCAAATATAGTTCTGATACAACTGAGATTAATTGAACACATGCTTTGCACACAGAATGTGGGTGAGAAAATAAATGGTACAAGCCTGTTTCCCTGTGATCTAATAGTTGACGGTCTTGGAGCTATATATGCCTCTCTCAGGTTTTCAAGTGTACAGCTGTAATGATTAAGGCCACTGAAGAAATTTCTGTGAAATAAATGAACTGTAAGATTAGTAATAAAATGAAATAATCAGTAAATCTTAACTGATCATGATTATTTCTGTATACAAGCACTGCTAACAAAACTGTATTAGTCAGAATAGTCCAGAAATGAGAACGTGTTTCTGTATTGCTTCAATTTAATACCATGGAAGCGTGTTATTAAAGCAGAAACCATATGAAAAGGTTAGTTGTATTTTTTGCCTCCAGTTTTCAGAGAGCATTCAGAGGAACTAGGGATGGAAAGAGCTAAATGATTGAGTTCTAGTTTGTCTTTTCTGCATTGGCTGCTGAGGAAAGCCTGCTTTTTTCCTGTAAGAAAGATGGCATACTGTGTGACATTTGTCTTGATTGAGAAGGTGCTGGAACAAGTCACCAAATTGACTGGTGAATATCTAAAGCTTACAAAGCAGTTGGTTTATGAAATGAAAAGCAGATTAAAAACTACAGTGCCCTGGAGGGCTGCAAAATTACAAACATGTCTATGGTCCCAAAAGGCTTCTCACAGGAGCCAGGAAATTATAGATCATTAAGTTTTGTTTGTATTTGGTAACCTGCTTGAAATGTCCATTAAAATGGACTAATAAATCACCTGTAAGATAACTAAGTTATTTGTTAACACTCCTTCAATACAGATGTATTTTTATAATTCATATGAGCATCAATTAATTGATTAAAAATATATTGATTTCATGGGGGGTTATTAACATTAAAATCTAAGCAAACACTGTGTCAGAGAAGGAATCTTTGCAAATCACAAATGGGGCACAAATAATGACAATGTGCAGTCAGTCTTTATCATAAAATATGATTAACTCCAGGTACTTCAGTCCTTGCTTGATCAATTTATTAATTATTTGAGAAGTGTGTGAGGCTTCAAAATTCAGCAGGTGATACAAATTTATTTAGGTTGATTAGTAGAGGAAAGGTGCAATTTGCACTCACATTCAGAAGATGTTACATTAACTCTGTCATTAAGGTCAGTAGAGGGACTGTCTCAGTGTATTGTTTTGGTTAAACAGAACAAAGAGAATATTACAACACACAGGGAATTATATGGACAAAAGAATAAATGAAGAATAATATCACATAAGTATACGCTACAGTCTCATTGCATTATATGAAAAATAATATGGAAATAAAAGATTTCTGAGAATAATGTTCAGAATGCTTAGGAGCATGAACAAGTTGCATAAAGGAAGACTGGAATAACATATTGGGGTGGGAGTGGGGATGGGTATGGAGAGAGAAATTAATAAGTGTGGCATTATGCAAAATAATGAATTGCAAGAAGCGTGTAGTCCAGCAATACATGTTATAGTTTTTCACAGCATGGAAGTAAAAGTGACAGTTATGAAACTGCAATGCTTTCAAAACCTACATGACTATTTTTTTTCCACATCACATTTAATAGCATGATGAAGTCATTGCTGCAAGATGATACTAAGACCAAGAATTTACCCAAACCAGCAAAGCTTTGTTATTTTCTCATCATAGCTGTACATACTTTTGTTTTTAGAAACCAGAGGGGCGCCCAACTTTTGAAGACTTGCTCCATATAATCATTGACATTGCAGAGGGTGAAGATGCTTTCTGAGAAAAGGCAATATCAGCACAAGTACAGAAAATAAACCACTTTCCAGAGATGTCATCACTGTTTGTTTTCAAAGGCTCAGTCCTGGATGCTGCTAGATGCTGCTAAACAGTGTGGGGAGCCCGTAGTGTTTAATTCAATACAAGGACATTTTCACATGATTTTGGAAAATAAGCACGGTATCTTCAGCAATAATAACAGTCTCTGTATTTTCTCGTAAAATTCAGCATTGTGTAGCAGAAAACAGTGCTCTCTGTGGAGGAAGAAAGTAAAAATGACCCAAGTCTGGGAGCTTAATTTGCATTTATTGATTTGGGTTCATGTACATATGGTCCATGTTTCTGAATTTCTCTTTATACAGGTAGCAGTAGTAGTGATGTGCATGTTTAAAAAATGAAGGTATCTGTTTACTGACACACAAATGTTTCTAGGGATTCTCCAGAAACACTATTCTTCTCAGTTGATGGATGTTTCGTGACATACCAGGAACACAAATTTGCCTCTTTCATTTGCACGTACTAAGTTGTTAACAGCACAGTCTTCAGTTTGTGTAACACTCAAAAGTGTTGCTTCAGGACTGACTCATGATGTACCCTGGTCAACTAAAGACCTTCCAATGTTAGTCATGACATTACTCATGACAAATCAGTCCAAGATTCAGCTGGCTGTCAGCATATCATAGTACCTTGTTTTAGATTAATTGTAAAATAATTTATATGCTGTAGGTATTGTAAATATATAAATTTCATGCATTTATTTATATAAACTGTTTTCCCCTTGATATTTTCAAATGCAAGCTCGTCCTACCTTGACTTACATAGAACTCTCAATGTATGGGGTTGTAAATGAGAGAAAATGCACTCAAATGTAGTTAAAGAGGACTTACTTTTCTCTCTGTCATCTGTATGTACGTTGATTTAGTCTTTCTATTCTTAACAGACAACGTTGTACTGCATGTGTGTATAAATAAATTGAATGTTAACTATTATTTGGAACAACGTGTAAAGAGTTGCCACTAATTTACTGTCAAGACAGTACATCATAAGCCATATTCATTGTTTATGTAAATACGGCATTGTGATTATCCATGTATATACATGCCTGTGTGTACACATGCTTTCTATTAAATGCATATATTTTTAATATGAATATATATTTAATTGGATTTGCCTGTGTTCAGTGTAGAAATGGTTGAACTCTTTAATACCTGCATACTCTTTCCCCTCTGCTGGAGGCTGATATCTCCTCAGCCTTGCTGAAGTCTGTTTCATTTCACCCAACTTTGGACCAAAGCATCTGAAGAGTATTTGCACTTAAATTTTTCTGTACCAACCTTTTGGATTAATTCCATTACATGTATGCTTTATTTTTTTCTTGTATAATTACCTATGCCCTTGTGCTATGTGTAATGCAGAATAGATTGCCAGTTTGCTTCTCCAAAAACTAGTTTCCGTGCAGAGACAAGCATAGCAAAGTTATTTCAAATGAAGTTATTAAAGGTAAGCATAGTTACCTTAATACATTCCATCATTTCTGCATTTCATCATTTCTGTCTTGGAGGGGCTTAGTTTCAGAGCTCACTGCTTTGTCTAAGCCTTTGTATTTTGAATGAAGAGGAAGTATCTTGTATGAAGAAATGCTTTCTTTTCCTTGTGATATTGTATCAGAAACTTACAGTCAGAAAGGATTGAAATTATTATTATTTTTTTCTTAAATTACCAATTCTCACAGATACGGGAATGAGTTTGCCAAAGTGTTGAGTCCAAACTGCTACCAATTTAATACCAACAGCAAATATTGTTACAGGGAAAATTCTTGCATTTTCTACCTGGAGCAGAAAAAGTAACATGGATAACCTAAGGTAAGCCAGGCTCATCCTTCTTCTAGCTGCTCCTTTGAATTCCAGTTTCTTGGTGGAGACACTGCAAGGTATGGCATTGCCAACACCTCTGACGCTGTAAGTAGTTTTACAGGAATAAGCAGTATTTCACTTAAAACATATATGAAGCATTGGATTATCAGGAGAGCAATAATTTCTAGTAAAACTTACAGATGTTTCTTTATTCTACAATAATTATGTGTTGATCTATATGATAAAGATTACCCTAACTGTACTGGTATTTGGCAGATTTCCTTAGTGAAGATGTGTGCTTTAGATGACTCTTGAAATGCTGTACTTCACCTGCCTCTTTGTGTTGCCCAAGTATAATTTCTACATACCCCCCATTGGGTTTGATGCTTACATGACCTATCAGGAACTGTGAGGCCACCACATTTTTAGATGAGTGCATTTTTCAGTTGAATTTAGCCTCAGATGATTAATTTGGGGATGAATCAGAAGAGCTTTTGAGGCAGCTTTCTTGGCAACCTCATGTGATCAAAGGCAGGTTAAAACACCACATCATCATTTCTTCTGAGTGAGCTCAGTCACTCCTTAATCAACTTCATGCTTTCTTCTCCTTTTTATTAAAACTTTTTTTTTTTTTTTCCCCAAAGGTCAAAATCAAAAATTTATCAGAATGAGACCAAGTTCTGTGGCATACAGCTGCTGGATATTTTTACCATTTTCAGCAGTAGTTAACCCTAGTGATTATAGTTCAATTTTTTTTTTTTTTTTTTTCTGTAAAGTATATGTTTGATTTTAGAAAGCAGAAAGACTTTTTTTTTTTTTCATGATTTCTCCTTTAAAATAACAACAACAGCAACAACAACAAAACACAATGGGCATGAGATTAATATCTAGTAGGTTGTTTTTAAGGAAAGTAGGCGGGGTCAGGCTGTATTGGTGTTTTACCTTGCTTCACAGCAGAGCTAAGAGCACTGCTGGTGAAGGAAGGTTTGCATTTTCATGTGAATATAAGCAGAGAACCAGATATGATTCTTTCAACCTGTAAGTAAACTGGCCTGCATATTTTTCTCTTGAAGTATTGTTTTGTGCAGCAGTTGTGTGTACATAGCAGATGAGCTACTTAATTATTGCCATAACAATACCCAACAGTTTTCTCTTGTGCAGCTTGGTTGCAGATTGAGTGGTCTGTATTTGGACTCCTTTTCCTGACTTTTGAAATTACTACATAAATACAAATCCATTATATGATGGATTCAGCAAAGAATCTGTCTTTTCTGTTGGAAATGTGGAGATATTCCCATATGTTGTCCTTAGTGGCACATAGAAATTAGGTACGAATAAAAAGTTTGGTAGAACTTGAGCCTGCTTTCCTACAGAATTTACACACAGAAAAATACAGAAAGCCTGAGTTCGTACATTTGAAAAGCTGAAAGCTTGTCTTTTGAAGTATTTTTAGCAGTAAACTACTGGTATTTTCTACTAGATTAGATATCAGGCATAGTTGATTAGGAGGCATATTGAGTGTTATGGTAAAGACTTGGTTTTGCTGGGTGAAGCCGAATTTGAGTTTTTCCTCAGAATAGTGTTGTATAGAATTAACATATCCCTGCTGCAAGCGCAAGAACTCTGCAGAACATACCATAAAAATACATATCCTAGAAATGGACTGCGACACTTTCAAAATCAGTAGTGCCTTGACACGCAGTGAATCAGAAAAGGGATCAAAGTGAATCAGATCAAGAGACGTAAGAAATAATAAAATGCTGATTGTAAGAACTCATCTGTAACCTGTTGCTTTTGTCTAATCCTTTGATACTATTTTCCAAAGTCAACAAAATTGAGTGAGATGTAACTGAAGACAGGGAAGATTGCACGTGTTTGTGGCCAGTTCACACACTATCACACAATTTTATCAACCTAACACATTCTGCTAGATGCTCTAGGACTTTTTTAGGAAAACTACTGGCAGCAGTGGACCATCTCAAAGGACTTGCATCTTTTCACTGTGTCCTTTCTGGTTTTTTTTTTTTTCCTGCTTTGTGCGTATTTGTCAAATGAGCTTCAACATCTCATTCCTAGGATTTCTGCTTCTCCCAAAGGACTTGCTTTCCACTATATCTTCTCTCCTCAAAACTAGGCACACTAAAAAAATATTGATTTGGGGCATCATAGTCTTATAAGTTATCATAGTTTGTGCTGGTGTTGTGGTACTTGTTTGTGCTGGTGGTACTTGTTAATCTGTCATCAGGAAAATGCGACTTTTTAAAAACCTATTTCTAGGAAGAAAAAGATACTAGCAATGAAATGGGCTACATTTTTTGTTCCCATGTTAAATTATTTATAGAATTTATTGATCTCTGAGATTGCAAACTTCTGTCGGAAATTAGATTCTCCACACAGCTAAAGAAGAAAGTATTGGCAAGTCCTGGATTCAGCGGCCTAAATTCTCATCTTATTTGAGTATGAAATGAACCTTCATTTCAAGTTCTCCACCCAACTGATTTGTTAGAGATTCTTACTTCCTAAGAATCAAAGCCAAATGTATTTTTGTAGCTTGTGTTTTGACAGAGCTCAAGGGAACGTGGGCTGAAAAGTCTGTTGGCACTGTGGGTGCTGGAGAATTTTCTTCTTTCTGAAGTGCTGCTTTCACTGATATCACCACTGCTTAATTTTTAAATAATGAATTCTTCAATGATCAGAGGATCAAGGGCTACTAACATGTATGCAACTAAACATCTTTGAATCCAGTGTTTTGTTTAAGAAAAGGTCCTTAATTCAAAACAGGGAAATCAGAATTATTCCATAGATTCCTGTGGTATGATTTAGGGTGATGTTAGGGTGATGTGATTTAGCAGAACAGAGATTCAAGAAGAAATGCTGAAAATCCATTTTCAATTTCTTACTTGCTTTTTTTTTTTTTTTTTTTTTTTGTATTTAAATATGGAGAGGTATCTATTTAATTTTAACTTTTTTAAAATTTTGATTTAAAGCTTTTGAGTAGAAGAAGGTAAAGACAAAGGAAGAGCTTCAGCCGTTGGGAGGGTGTGTGCAGCCATAAAAGCCTCAGGCAGGAAGTGCAGGTTTCCTGTAGCTGTGCAGTGAGCATCACAGGGGCATCTAGAGGCGGTTCTACGTGTAGAGATCTGGGTTGTAAGCAAAGATACGGATGTAGGCCACTTTAATCAAATTGTTCAGTGTGTCATCATTTGCAGTGTTGGCCAAATATGTCAAAAAAGGAGGTTGGTGTAGGACAGGCTTTTCTGGGCTACAACTGTGGTCTCACCTATTGTTGACTTCCAGCTTTGGATGTATGTTGCCATCTTTAAAATCTTACTAGAAGATCAATTTTATGTTACACTGAAACTCTGTAGTGCTTCTAGTTATTTCTAATAAGCTTCTATGAGGACAACAGATCTAATGAGAAATGATGTATTTAATCAGACTACATGGGGTGTCATAAGAAACAGACAAGTTTTCTTTTTGCACGTCACTTAGTTTATAAACAACAATTAAACTTCTGGTTTGTTTTTTTTTTTTCCCCTTTCTGTGTTTTTTTTTCTTTCCCCAGGAGCAGAAAAGCAATATAAATAAAACAAAAATATTTCCCAGCTGACTTATTAAAAAGGATTGTTTGTTCCAAGCTTGATCACACTGAAGACACTAGCAAACTCAGTTCTACTGCCCAACAATGCTAGAGACTGTGTTCAAAGTTAACCTCCTGTAGTTTTTAGCAGCTGAGAGACAGCTTAATACACTTAAATTGTGCAGCAAATAAATTACATTACCTTCAAGTTTTTTGCCTGGTTTCTTCAGAGAAAATTGTCACTGTCATCTGGTTTGGGTATTTTGCATAGCTGTTAGTGGAAACTTCTATCAAACATTTGATTGTGTCTTCTGATTAGTGTAGGTAGGTCACCTTCCCACACTGCAGGTTCTTTACAGGATGCTGCTCTAAGTCTAAGGGAAATACCCTACGACTTTCATGACAAATACTCTAATCAAAACACATACAAAATAGGTCTCTTCCACATCTGACAGAACTATTTTTGTTCTTACCTTTCTGATATCTGTTATTTTCTCCTTTTTCTTTTCTTACAATGAGATTTACTGACTCATATTCCTTTATAAAGAAAATAATTGCTTTTTTGTCATACAGGTTACTAAATATTTTGAGTGGTAGGATAAATGCTATCAGCACACTTTGCTGAACTACAGATAAAACACATTGGCAAATAGTCTCACAGGTTGACAGAAAGAACAACCTTTTTATTCCAAGTCAGGTCATTAAGATCAACAAACCAAAAACTCTATGAGGGAGAAACAAATGAAGACATGGTGTGCGCAAGGATACATCATGTAAACGATTGTAGAATCATGTAGGTTGGAGAAGACCGTAAAAATCACCAACTCCAACTGTCAACAAGATAAAAGATCAAAATACCAAGACCTTAGGAACCCTATTTCAAATAACATTCTGAGACCTGTTCTTGTGCTATGACCTCCATATCAGCCCATATGGAACTGGAACAGCGTGGCTGTCAACCTTTTAGTTAAAGATTTCAAGTCTTCTTAGTGACTTGTAACCCATTTTACATCAGCTGGAATTATAGTGTATTATCCTTGCTTCTCATACAAGATATACCATTTCTGTAAACGTACAATGTCAGTGATGGTGTTTCTGTTGTATTTATTTCAGAATTATCAATCACCTAGTATGTAAGTGTAAAGCATGTATTTTGTTAGCATATTAAGCCTAGGTTAATGAATATACTATGTGATGGCTGGAACAGAATCGGGGAAATCAGTATTGATTTAAATAATAAAATATACTGTATGTTCTTTGAGTAAGTCTCAGAATAAGAAAATCTAATGCAAATGCTGGTCTGTATTTGGCTCAGGTGATGTAGAAATTCTGTGATTGCTGAAGAGGATCGGTTCTCTATTTTTTGTCCATAATGATATTCCCATCTCATTCTGTGCACAGGGCAGCATGGTCACTTAGATCAGTACATATCTCACTGATGTCTTTTTTTTTTTTTTCCTGATTTAATTAAAAGATAATATTTTAATGCTGCTAGTGAATAAATACAGCTGGAATGGGAGGAAAGTTCAGCTCTCTTTGGTGGATGCAAATTTCACCTTAATGTTTTGCTAGATATCTCACAGTAAGAAAGAGTTAATAATAGAACTAAGTAGTCATTCATTATGTAAATTTTGTAAATAAACAGTCACTACATATGCGGAAAATGTTCTTGTTCACAGATCACACCATCCAGTCTGTTTTCTGCTGCTGCTGCTGCTGTACGGTACAAAAACGGTATGTGAAATCCTTCAGATTGTCAGCAAAATGTCTATACATAAAGTCCATCTATTTTCAAAACTGTTATAAAATTTTAAAAGTCCATCTCTCTTCAGTAGAAATACTAATTGTGCAGAAGTTTGAAGAAGCTCTAACCTGCACATCCTTAATGTGAATGAAGGCATACATTTCCATAAATATTTTCATGTGGATGTTTATAAAAAGTGTAATCACAAAAGCACTTACTATTTTTCAAAATTAGAGCAATGAGGACAAAGATAAACATGGACCCTGACACTGACCTGGAGACCCACTACTCAGCCTCTCAATCAGAAGATTCATATGCACCTACTTGGAAGTGTAAGGTAAGTAACATTTTGGCAGATGAAAAAGATTGAGATGATGTGACATCCAGTGACTCACTGCTGAAACAAGCAGAGGAGTAATTAGCTCTTGCTATAGGTTGCTTTGTTGCTTAAATATTTAAAAAATTAGAGTATCTAAAGATTCAGATGGAAATATAGGATCGTAGTGGGTTCCCACGTTTGCTGTCATGGATGAGGGTAGTTCATTCTCTAACTTTTGGGTTTGGCTGATGAAGGTGGGGAAGGTGGGACTGCCCTTTAGGAAGGTGCAATTTCATCATCGCATAATTACAGGGGTTGGAAGTGACCTCAAGAGATCGTTGAGTCCAGTCCCTGTACTAAAGCGGGTGCCCTATAATATGTCACATAGGTAGGCATCCAGATGAGTCTTGAATACCTCTGTAGAAAGAGACTCTGCAGCCTCTCTGGGCAACCTATTCCAGTACTCTGTCACCCTTACTGTAATGAAGTTTTTCCTCATACTTGCATGGAACTTCATATGTTCAAATTTTAGCCCATTACTACTTGTCCTATCATTACACACCACTGAGAAGAGCCTGGCCTCATCCATTTGCCTTCCATCTCCTTTTAGATATTTGTAAACATCAATCAGATCACCCCTCAGTCTTCCTTTCCCTAGTCTGAACAGACTTATGCTACTCAGCCAATCTTCACACTGGAGGTGCTCCAGGCCCTTTATCATCTTTGTGGCCTTCTGCTGGACTACTTCCAAGAGATCCCTGACTTTTTTGAACTGGAGAGCCCAGAACTGGACACAGTAGTCTAAATGTGACTTCATCAGGAGAGACTAGAGGGGGAGGATCACCTCCCTTGACCAGCTGGTCACACTCATTTTAATGCATTCCAGGATACCATTGGCCTTCTTAGCCACCAGGGCTCAGTTCTGGCTCATGGTCAACCTGTTGTTCACCAGGAGACCCAGGTCCTTCTCTGTAGAACTTCTCTCCAGCAGTTCACCCCCTAACCTGTACTGCACTTATCCACCTTGCTCAGCTTCACGTGAAAAGTCCACTGCAGTTTTGCTAGATCTAAATTGAATTAATGTGAGTTGTCAGAGCATAACCGAAGGCAAAACTAAAACCTTACCTGATGTATGAGAAAAAGGTTATGTTCCTGCTCACTTGCTAAGAATGTTTGTAGTGCTCTCTATGTTAATTCATCAGATAAATTGCCACTGTTTTCAACGCTGCTCTGATAATTTACACTAAGTTGTCCCAGCAATTGTAGTATGTAGGAGTCACCCAAAGAATGGGGGGATAGATTAGATAGATAGCTATTAGATAGCTTGTCTTTCATTTACTTTACTTTCCATTTTAACTTTGGCTTTGATACCAAATTTTTCAACTGTTTTACAAATAAGTTTTACAAGGTTATTGTGCTATGTGGCAGGAATTTATGACCATGATTAGTACCTTTTAGTTACTGAGATGCTATAGAAGTAGGGGAACTATGCAAGAAATACATAAGACTATGGAAGATACTTTCTTTTTCACTAGCGTAAGAAGAAATTGCATGTAAAGAACAAGCCTTTACCTCCTCTACCTGCTGAGGCTTTTGAAGACTACACGAAGAAACTCAAAGTTATTGCGCTATATGACTTTTTCGCAAGAGGACCCTCTGATTTAACGCTCAAGCAGTCAGAAGAATACATTATCCTTGAACAGTATGATCCTCACTGGTGGAAGGCTAGAGACCAGTATGGGTAAGAGACTGGGCATCTAATTTTAAACCCTCTTCCTACAGAGAGATAACAAGAACAGCTCTTTGTAGGATTATCTTACAACCCTCTAAGCATGTAGAATGAGGTACATGTAATTTTAATGGAGGTTTGAAGGTATAGAGAAGGTATGTATGAGGGACACAGATTAATTGAGAAGAGTTTGGACAGTATCTGGCACTCCAGAAATGGGGTGACATCTCCTCTCTGTTGGGAATAAAGGATTAAGTCATAGGCTTTGTAACTTTCAAAACAACATAAGTACATCTGAGGACTATGTGAACCGCTGGGCTTTGAGCCATGTGAAAATCCAGCTTTGTATGCTTCAAGTGCTCTACCACATGATTTCTGATTTGGAAGAAATGTCATTTTTTTTCTAATCTTTGTTTTGATTTTACTTGAAAATGTTCCTTAATGTGCTATTCTTGGCACTCTACTAAGTACCCATCATTTCAGTAGCCATTCAGAGTCTGGGGCAGAAACACTTTGCCTCAGGTGAAAGGAGTTACACTCTTATTTGATTCTCATGTTGGGATTCAGACATAACCAACAGTATAAATAATTTCTGTCATTCAGAAAAAGATGATGTGTATCTTTATCCTATTAGTATTTTACATCTTACTCTTGTGTTATCCTTAATATGTTTCAGGAACGAAGGTCTAATTCCTAGCAACTATGTTACTGAGAACACAAAAAGTAATTTAGAAACATATGAGTAAGTACTCTTGAAGAGGATGACTCTACTTTCTTTTCTAAAAATTGAGTGGTAAGTTTTGGTGCTTGATCTTTCAGCTTTTACCAGAAGACCGACTGTGAACAGGTGTTCTCTTAGTTTTCTTTATTGAAGTCTCTCTCTCTTTTTTTTTTTTTTTTTTTTTTTTTTGTTGTTGTTACAAAATATCACCCTTAGAATGTGGTAAACATTTTTATTATGGTCTATCTGTTTGGACTGTATAATATGATGATGACACCAAGCTGAGCTGTGCAGTTGATACAGCAGAAGGGAGGGATGCCATCCAGAGGTACCTTGATAAACTCAAAAGATGGGCCCATGTGAACCTAATGAGGTTCAACAAAACAAGGTGCAAGGTTTTGCACCTGGGTCAAGGTAACCCCAGGTGTGTATGCAAACTTGGGGAACTCCTTGAGAGTAGCCCTGCTTAGAAGAATTTAGGGATTGTTATTGTTATATTGTTATGATTGATGAAATCAATCATAATAATCATATAATTATGATAAATCATAATGACAGAATCTAGATATGTTCTATTTCTGTAGGCTTACTACACAGTATCTCTTTATTCTGACCTCTTCCCTTTGTGAACATTTATTTGATTATCTAGAATCTGTTTTCAATTTCTTCAGCCAGGTTTGCTGAAGAGAAAAGTAATGTATTACATTGTAACTCCAGTGAAGAGGGGACTGAAGCAGCTTCACTGTAAAATTAATTAAAATTTAGCATAATTGTTTCCTGTTTTTTTTTTTTCCCCCCTTTAATTTCACCTCACATTTAATTATAGTGAATCACATTCAATGGGGAAAGTATTTGTCATATTTACTGTGGTCTAATGAAGTAATTCCAAGTTAAGAGATGCTTGATATGCAACAGCGGTTAGATCTATTCAGGTGTTAACACTGGAGATAGAGCAACTATTAAGACTAACCCTTATTTCTGTGAAGCAGAACAAACATTAATTCGTACTGGCTGAAGCTGATATGTCGTCTCTTTGTTGCAGGTGGTATTGCAAGAACATCAACAGAAGCCAGGCAGAACTACTCTTGCGACAGAAGGTAACTGAGCCTATACACTGAGTTAATAATATCTACAAAGGATTATCAGTAGAGGCATCATGAGAGTTTCAACAGCCAAATCCAACTCTGTTTGACGTGCAGTAAGAGAAGGTGCTTTATAATAAAAGAACGGCTTTCTGGGGTAGTGTAGTGCCGACTGTCCAGACATCCCAAAATTTTACATTGTAACCCCAGCAAATTCTATTAAGATTTTCCATATTGAGAAACATGAGTTACATGGAGCTTGCTGTGCTTGTCTTTGGTATGAAACACTGAAAACTTAAATCCTTGCAGGAAGTCAGTGAGGTAGCAGAGCTTGACAAAACCCCTGATCCTTCCTTACATACAGATCAAACAATTCATGCTGTGTTCTACCCTCTATCTCTGATGGGCATCTAGGTTTCATCTACCTTGTGTAAAATTCATTAGGCTCAAGGGTAACACAGGGCTTGGGGAAGATAGAGCAGAGAAGAACGCTAGAGATGAAATTGTTTTACAGCAATTTTCTAGGGATTTGTATAATCTGAATTTTTAATAAGTGAGAGAATTTTCACTGCTTCACACTGGAGAGTGTAATCCACCCAAAATATTTAACTCTGTCACTTGATATTTTCCTTTGGTTAATTTTGCTCTGCTTCATTATCAGTTCCTGTTCACTGCTGCTTTATCACCCTCCCAAGTAGTCATAGATATACCACTGAAATCAGTAATCATCTGCAAGTGCTATTTCAAGAGACTTTTATTCAAGAAAGTAAATATCTGCATTTCTTTTCAGTCCAAAGAAGGCTCATTTGTTGTCAGAGATTCAAGCCAACAGGGAATCCTTACACTGTCTGTGTATTCACGGTCCAAAGGGTGAGTTGCTCCAAATGGTTGTGATTTGATTGAAAATGTGAAGGAAGAGTTTCCCTAAAACTCCTTGGGATGAGGGGCAGGCTGGATATATGGTGCACAGGAGCAATGAGGCACCAGCACTATTTGTGCAGCACTGCAGTCAGTGAATTGCAGCCCATATACTGAAGTGGTGGTGCTGGGCATTTGGGAGTCAGGGTGTCACAGGCAGTCACAGAAATCCTGAAATACTCTACTCCAAGGGCTGCTCATCTCAACAACGCATCACAAACAATAAAGCCTTACAATCTCATTTTGCCTGTTTTGCACCAAGTGCTGTGGCTGCCTATCAGTAAAATACGGTTAGATTTGTAGTATCAAATATTTTTACTGACAATCATAATCTTTTCTTGATTTCAGAAGTCACGGTGGAGACATTCGACATTATCAAATTAAGAAAAACCACTTGAAACAGTATTATGTAGCAGAAAAATATCTATTTTCCTCTATTCCTGAGCTCATTCAATATCATCAACACAATGCTGCAGGTAATGGATGTAAGCTGATAAGATTTTACTACTGATGGTCTGGAGCTCATCAAGACTTTGAGAAATTGGATGTCACTCTTAAACTAATACTTATCTCAAAAAAAGATACACACTTTTTTCTATTGGTAATAAATCCAAGTGTACTGTGATCCTTTCTGCTGAAGCTGTAGCTGCAATGTGCATATATAATATGGAAAAAGATAATACCAAACTCATATATATATATATATATATATGAAATTTCATTCATAAAAATGAATGAAACTGGAAGCCTTATGTTCTTACCCACTTTGTATTCTGTTGATTCATATTTGACTGAATGTGACTTACAATAAATTTGATCATATTTCTTTCATTGCCCTGTATGCATGCAATCTGATAAAAACAGCAGCTGTGCTATGCACCAGCAGGCAGCTTTTGCAGATTTTGGCACGTACATGACAAACAAAAGGCAGAACTGGGAGGCACAAGGACTCTCTAACACTGACTTGCAGTCTACTAGAGTTAGCTACTCCTAGTTGTTGGCTCATGGCAGCCTTTTATAATTTCTAGCATTCAAAATACCATTAATTCTTGGTTCTGCCTATCATTTCAATATGAATTAAAATGTTTTTACCATGAGTGAGTAGAGACAGAAATATTTTTGAGAGCAAGTATGATGTAGTATATTTAAAAATGGAGCAATTTGTCAACAGAATATTGGTGCTTTGTTTCCTGCAGGTCTTATCACCCGTCTCCGACATCCAGTCAGATCAATCAGATGTTCTTCACCAGCAACAGCAGGATTTAGTTATGGTAAATTTTTTATCTTGGTTTGGTGGAAACCTAGATATCTGTCTGGGCAAGAGTTGAGGTTGCATTCATACAGCTAATAATTGTGTCCGTTAAATTCCCTGGTCATAAGAAACATATAACCAGCTTCTTAATCACTGGACTCAGACACCTCAGGTGTCAAATCCAAATGAAAGACCTGACTCAATTCTTCCAGTTTAGTGAGTGTTGTGCTTCTTTCACAACCGCTAATGCCTTTCTGGACTTCCATAAGCAGACCAGACGCTCACATACACATTTAACAGATTTGCAAAAGGTTTTCTATTTAAATGCCTATGAAAATAAAATTAATATTGTTGATGGGGAAGATTTTCTTTTGTCAATTATGGAAGCTTTAGAAATAAGAATGATGTCTTATACAGTGTTAGAAAACAAGCAGTAAATGCTGGTGCTGTGCATACAGATCAGGAAGTTAATATTAACTGATAGATAGTGTATGTATGAATATACACATATATACATATATATATGTATATGAACTTCCAAAATTTTTACTGTGCATTTTTTCTGTGAATCAGTATCAAAGCTTAATATTTCAGGAGGGCAGAACTACTTTGGTAGTTTCAATTGAGGCAGTCAGTGACTATTTCTATGGCTAAATTAGCCCTCTGGAACTGATTTAAAGTTAAAAACATAGATGATAGTGCAAAAAAAAATAATAATCTCAGAAGTAATCAAAGCCAGTTTTTTGCATAATCTTTAAGCCTCAGGCTTTCCTACATTAATCAATTTAAACAGCATTCTACAAGCTGTAAAACTCATGTATGAACACATACATGTGTGGAAAATTCCAGATAATTAAAATCCATGCTATAGCTAATGAACAGTTGTGATACTTTGCTGTGTACAGTAACTGCAGATGGGCATGTCTCCTAGACTATTGTAACATACAGGATTGTTTTTATAGAGGAGTGGGAATTGAACCCCTCAGAACTAACATTTATGAAAGAGCTCGGGCGTGGGCAATTTGGAATTGTTCATCTGGGTAAATGGAAAGCAACCATCAAGGTTGCCATCAAAAAAATCAATGAAGGTGCGATGTCTGAAGAAGATTTCATGGAGGAGGCCAAATTGATGATGTAAGTACAAAAGTTATTCTAGCTCACAGATGACACTGAGATGACCAAGAAACAAATATAACCTAAGTCCATTTAAAACAAACAAAGCTATTGTGATGGGAATAGTGGATGTTAAGGACCAAAAAGCTAGTGTAATGGTTGCTAAACTGCTCACCAGGGACTTTCTTTAGGATGTGTGCTGCTTTGCACTGGGAGCCTAGTGGGCAGTAGATGTGCTGACAGTTATTCCTACAGCCATTCTTTTGTCTATAACTCAGTGCCTCTAGGAGCATGGGCAGAACTAACTAAACCTAACTAAAGCTTCTCAGGAGATATATTGCCATTCCTGCTAATTTTGAAAATTAGGGAATTATCCAGATGAGGTGTTGGCTCAATCCATAGAAGGAGGGAAAAACAGAGGTGAAGAACCCTTGCAGCCTTTCACGTCCCCTGCCTGAAAGCCAGTCAAAATATGACCTATCCACTTCATATTTCCAAATCAAGGTTTATATTCACTCCATCTGTATAACTGATGGACTATCACAATTTTGCAAAATGAACCTTTTTGAGGAAATTGTTTACAGAAATGTGTTAGGTAGACAACAATTCCAGAGCTAGTTGAACCGAATAATGTTTATAAAATACTGAAGGTGGTTTCTCAAAATTATCGTGATAATTGATTGTGAATGAAAGGTCTAGTTAACTTTTGAGTTGGACTTGATAATCTTTATGAGTCCCTTCCAACTTGGGATATTCTTTGATTTTATGATTCTGCCTACCAGAGACAAATGATCTATTAACTGAAATGCAATTTTAAACAATGTTAAACAGGAAACTATCCCACCCAAAGCTGGTCCAGCTGTATGGGGTGTGTACACGCCAGAAGCCTCTCTATGTGGTGACTGAATTCCTGGAGAATGGCTGCCTGCTCAACTACCTGCGACAGTGGCGGGGGAAGCTCAGCAGAGACGTGCTGCTGGGCATGAGCCTGGATGTGTGTGAAGGGATGGAGTATCTGGAGAGAAATAACTTTATTCACCGTGATTTAGTAAGTACAATGGGTTTTCTGGGGATCTCAGTGAATACTGATGATATAGAAAATGCCATTGAAATTTAGGGGTGCTTATGTGCCCTGCACGACTTTAACAAAGACTTTCTGTATTCACATTTCTTCTGCTTCCTGCTGGCTTATCTTGGTGCTGGGATATATAGGTGGCTTTTCTGCCCTGCCCTTCAGACACAGGGAATTAAGAGGTCACTGGAACACTTTTTTAATAATTCATATTGAGTGTCCTGATGTTAACATTCAGGAAAATACCTGCTTGGATAACTAGACTCTGCATCTGAGAAGTTTTTTTATTGTGCAAGGATACTTGAAATTATTGCATCTCATGATACAAGCTTTTATGCAGGTGTATGCTATGTGCATGAAATCAAACAGCAGTGAAAGGTGTTCACCAACATTGAGCCAGAATTTTACTTTTATCTCATCTTTTTGAGCAAGACACACCTCCTTTCAGGATATAAAATGCACGAGCTGAAATTAAATTACCTATTGTATTCTTCTTAAAAATGCTTTTGCCTGGATTTCAGATATGTTTTTCTCATTTTTCCTAGGCTGCAAGGAACTGTTTAGTCAGTGCTGAACACACTGTTAAAGTATCTGACTTTGGCATGGCAAGGTAGGAGGTGCAAGCTCAGTGAGTGCCCTGTTTTGTGTCAGTTGGAACGAGGCCCATCACCACCCTCACTGCTTGCTTGCTGGTGTGGGAAATTCCACTGTACGCAGCATCTACAATTCTGATCAAATCAATAATATTGCTCTTCATCTGTCGTACTGTGAACAGTGTGTCACGTTGTCCTCTTGCTGAGTGCAAGACAGGGGAGCAAAATATCTGGTGAATGTCAGCATTAGTTTGTGGACATAGAAATGCCCAGCGTGCCCTGGTCTGCCAGAAGCTCACTCGTCTTTCTGGAGAAGGCTGCTCGGTGACCTCATTGCAGCCTTCCAGTATTTAAAAAGGGGATTATAAACAGAAGGAGAATCAACTTTTTACAAGGATAGATAGTGATAGGACAAGGGGGAGTGATTTTAAGCTCAAGGTGGGAAGGATTGTATTAGGTGTGAGGGGGAAGTTCATCACAGAGGGAGCGGTGAGGTGCTGGAACAGGCTGTCCAGAGAGGCTATAGATGCCCCCTCCCTGGAGGTGTTCAAGACCAGTTTGGATGGGGCCCTGGGCAGCCTGGTCTAGTACCAGATCTGAGGGTTAGTGGCCCTGCATGTAGCAGTGGGTTTATAACCTGATGATCCTTGGGGTCCCTTCCAACCTGAGCCATTATATAATTAGATGGTTCTAAGCTCAGTAAAGTGAGTGCTCCAAATTTCTGGAGCCCAGTGAGAGCAGAAAGCCACTGGGAACAGAGGCAGGTGTTGGCGCTGACCTTTGGAGCCTCAGCAGTGGGGTTGGTGAGGAAGGAAGACGTGGGCAGGAAGTGTGATGTGTGCTTCTTAGCAGGGAAGTGGTTTTTCTGCTTAGTGAGGGGACCAACCACACATGAAGAGAGAGTGCAAGCACAGGCCAGGGAAACAAAGCTCTGTCCACTGTGGAGATGTGATGATGAGAACACTCCCTGATTAGTCAGAGCTCAGAACAGACCAGTTTAGTACTGTTATTTTGTATGTTCTTTATCCAATAACCTCTCATCTTTCTGTGCCTGCCCCAAAAATAAGAAAGGGACACAAAGAAGCAATTTCTTGTGGCCTCAAGTTATGCCAGTGAAGATTTAGGTTGAATATCAGGAAAAACTTTACAGAAAGGGTTGTTAAGCACTGGAATAGGCTCCACAGGGAGGTGGTTGAGTCACCATCCCTGGATGTGTTTAAAAACTGTTTCGGTGTGGTGCTCGGGGACATGATTTAGCAGAGGGTTATTAGATAGGGTAGTAGGTTGAGGCTGGACGTGATGATCTTGAAAGTCTGAAAAGAAACAACCTGAGTAATTCTATGATTCTGTGATTCTCTCAATGTGACATCCTTTGAAAGGTGCTTTAAAAGATACCAATACATTATGCCTTCAATTTTAAGAGTTGTGTAGTGCATAACTGTTGCATTTTCATGAGAATTTACAGAGCTTGTTTGGATATTGGGCTCAGCCTTTTAAAATATTACTGTATAAATGCTCTTACTGGGCACATAAATTCATAGAATCATTAAGGCTAGGAAAGATACTAAGACCATCTAGTCTAACTGTCAACCCATCACCATATTGCCTACTAAGCCATGTCCCTTAGTGTTCCATCTGCACATTGCTTGAACTCCCCTAGATGGTGACACATTCCTGAGCAGCCTGTTATCATACCTCATCACCCTTTTGGAGAGAAATTTTTTCCTAATATCCAAACTGAACCTCCCCAGGCACAGATTAAGACCATTACTTCTCTTCTTAAAAAGTAACAATAATATTTATTGCTGCTGCTTTCCCTGCCTGCAGCATACGGACCTTTCCCAGGGGATGATAACAACAGCCAACCTGTGAGCACACAAACAGCACTAAATCTTTTTGTTATGACATACCTCTCACAAGCAATCAAATTACTCATTTAAATTAAAAATTCTTTAACTGCATATATTTCAGTGTGCATTCTATATTAAATTAATGATATAAATTATTCTCTTACAAACTGACACAGTATTTTCATGGAATTGTTAACCACTTGTGCAAAATGCTGCCAGAACTGCTTTCACTTTAACTCTCACTAAAATACATGGTATTTGCTGATGTTCTTTAGATACGTCATTGATGATGAATATATCAGCTCCTCAGGTGCAAAGTTTCCAATCAAGTGGTCATCTCCTGAAGTCTTTCATTTCAAAAAGTACAGCAGTAAATCTGACATCTGGTCATTTGGTGAGTGGGTTAGGTTAATGTGTGACAAGCTGTTTCCCCAGGACTACTGATAAGATTGAGGAAAGAGCAACTTTTTCTGATGTTTCCTATCTTAATCTTTAGTGTATCTCATTTTTCAAATCTTGTCTGTATAGGAAGAGTGTAGAGGTTATTTTTTAATACACTTTTAATCTAAAAAATTTGGTTTTCAACAGGCATATGTTCTTGAAGTGCCTCCATTAACCAAATGCTTATTAACCTTATTTTCATGAACCATCACTTCAGCTGACTTCAATTTGAGCATAATTACATCAGTTCAATTTTTTTTTTTCATTCACCTCAGGTTGCCCGTATTTTTCACTCATTATTAAATACATAGAAAAGAATGGGACGTCTAGTATTATTAGACAACTTGTGGATTTGCAGTTCTTGTTTTGTTCTACATATTTTCATTCATTTCTAGGTGTACTGATGTGGGAAGTTTTCACAGAAGGCAAAATGCCTTTTGAAAGTAAATCAAATTATGAAGTTGTCCATGAGATTTCTGCAGGTAACCGGCTTTATCGGCCGCATTTGGCATCACACACTGTGTACAAAGTCATGTACAGCTGCTGGCATGAGGTTTGTTGTCTTTCTTTCTTGTGATATTACTTTAACTTCACTTGCAATGTGGATCTGAAGGCTATCCTCAAAAACTGGAGCAATAAACCTCTACTTTGTGGAATCGTCAGTAATTTTTGCTATGCTTTTTCACAAACCACATCTAGTTTAAAAGCCTCTGTTTCTTTTGACTGTTCCATTCAATAAATACGAAGCACGTAATCTACACAATAGGTGTACACCATCCCTGGTTTTGAATATAACCCCTGTGTTTCCTCCTGTAGTGTGCAGAGGAATTTTGCATAAAAATGCTGTCTTCTGAAATTACTTTTTCATTCTGTTGGTTTCTGGCATATTGTTGTGCAAAACAAGAAAAACTTGATCTCTTTAACCTGTGTCAACAAAATAAAATAGTAATATGAATAATAACTTTAAGCAGTTGCTTTGATGTATTTCTAACCATCTTCTATTAATTTAAACTTCTCTGCTTTTTTTTCTTTTATTTTTTTTTCCCAGAAGCCTGAAGGACGTCCTACTTTTGCAGAATTAGTAGAAACTCTCACAGATATAATGGAGATGGGATAACTGGGGATTTTAAACGGGCGTATTTACTGAAAAGTGAGCACTGAGCTGGCCAATGTAGCTTATACTGAAAACTTCAGCCCTTTAGAGCAGTCTGTACTTAAGCTATGGTAGCAGCATCCCCATATTGAAGCTGTTTGGGCTTGGCCTAATTTGTGAAAGAAACCTGATTAGACTGGATTACTGGATTTGTACTCTCAAGCCTTTCTCAAACAATATTGATAAGAAACGATCTGTTACTTAATATGGCTCATGCACAGGGAAATAGTGATTAGCAGCAGCAAAAGTGGTGGAAGAACCTGTGAAAAAGTTCCAGGACTAAAGGCAGAGCCTCTTGCACTGCATAACACTGAAGGAATGGAGCAGTTTCAGAGGTAACTCAGCCATCGGGGCAGCATGTGGATTTTTGCCCAGACACTGCAGTGCATGTTGCTGGGGATCCAGACACACAGAAGGGGTGGAGGCAGCATTGTCCTGTGGCAGCTCCTGACCCACATCCAAACAGCTGGAAGGGCTCTGCACCCCTGAAGAATTTTAATCCTGCTCATAGGTAGAGGTGAATTTTGTTTGAAACAGAGAGAACAAGATTATTTTATTCAAGCTTCTCCCTGAACTTTTCATTGTCTTCCATTCCTTGCTTGTTGCAGCATACTCAAATGCCCGTGCTTTTATTAGTCCTCCTCCTGCAAGTGCCCAGAATGGTGAACAGGCAAAGAAAGGCTGGAAACCGACCATTAAACAAAGTGTTTTGTGTTAGTTTAGCTCAAATAGAGTCTGTGAGACCTTACTTGCACCATATCTGTATCCGTGCTTGTTAGCATATCATTCACTTCTAATTCTTAATTTTGGTCAGTGCAAATGTATTACAGAAAAGGCAGGTGAATCTGGTGATTTTTCAGTACAGAGGACAGTCAGGTCATTACAAATAAATAGTAGTTTAAAAATGTGATTGTGCTGTGAATTATTAATAGGTAAACACATCATATTTCATTTTATAGTGTATCATAGACAAAATACTTCAAAGCTGGTAGATGAAGAATGATGGATGTCTGAACAAGTTAGTTTTTTCATTTCCATGTTTTAAAAGTAACTGAAACAATACAATCAATCATTCCGAGTTTCGGATTTCCATAAGGTGATGACACCTCTGGGACAAATTCATGGCAATAATAGTTCATTTTTACTGCAATAGCATTCTAATAGTTACCACCCCTCGGGGAAGGGAGTACTTAACTCTACCATTTGGGAGTAACTTCACATACGCACTTTTAAGATCCTTTTGCTTGAGTGAAACATGATATTCTCATCCTTTTGTGTAATCTGCTGAAAGAATTACCACCAACCTATGGCTCTGTTTACTTTTATAACTGATTTATTCATAAGCATTCAGTTCCATCTCAGACCTCTAACTGCATACAAACCTATACAATGCTATACAAAGCACTGCTTTGAGCTCACTACAAGTTTATGCCTGTATTGCATGCTTTTGAGCTGATGATGCTCTACAAAAAAAAAATTCAAACTGTATCTGTAGTACAAATGCACTCAGGGACTTTTAATAATATTAGAGGAATATTTTCCGACAGCTCTTGTAAAACGGGTTTTGCTGCATGTATTACTGCAAGTTAATATGTAATACCACAGTACCATGCAATAAAAAGAGGCTCTGGTAAGTTCAAGTACTTGAAGCACCCTGCTTTTGTTTGCATTGTTGAACTGTCCCATGGTTATCTTTGACACACACTGGTCTCAGATGGAAAGTAATACTTGCCTACCATTCCTTCATTTTCAGAATTCCACCTTTTTGGAGGCTGGGCAAATTATGAGTGGGCTGATGTCAGCACTCTGACGCAGATGAATTTAATAGCTGATATCACAAGACTCACAGTAAATAAATTAAAAAAGCACTATCATGTGCTTCAGGATCAGTGGAATCAGTGTTTAATCAGTAAGAAGAAAGGTCTGGCAGGGCGAAGGTCAGGTGTGTAGGGCATGTTTGCTTACTCAAGAAGCTATACCCAGATATAAAGAACAACAGGCCAACTTAGTCCTTGTGGTGGCTCCTAGCATATCTCAAACCCCAGACATGTAAAAAAAGGAGAAAGAAAAGATAGGTGAACAGTGAGAATCACCTATGCCATTGATAACAGTCATATGTGTCTGCTAGCTGTTTTTTTTTTTTTTCCTGACAAACCTTTGAGTATTTTAAAACAGATTTTTGATGGAAAATAAGATATCCGAGGAGCAGATGAGGCTGATCTGGAGAATAGAAGGCCGAAGGGAGATTTTGTGGTTTTCTACAACTGTCTGAAAGGTGGTTGCAGTGAGAAGGATGACAGTCTCTTTTTCTCAGTGACAAGTTGTTAGGATGTGAGTAAATGGACTCAAGCTGTGCCAGGGGATGTTTAGATTGGTTATCAGGAAGTATTTGATAATAGGGAGGGTGATTAGGCATTTGAAATAGCCTGCCTAGGGAAGTGGTGGAGTCTCTGTCCTTGGAGGTATGGGAATTGTGTGGATGTGGCACCAAGGTGCGTGGTTTTGTACTAAAGGGTGGTTGGTTGGATATGATATTCTTAGGAGGCTTTCCAAACTAAATGGCTCTATGAAAAGAGCAGTAAAGATTGGAAAAAAGCACAATATCTCCGAAGGGCTGTTAAGAGTGCTTAGCAATGGCAAAAATTTGGCTGCTGTTTCCTTATCAAATATCATAAAGCAGGCTAACAGCCAACTGGTATCATGGGTGAGAGAAAAAAAAAATAATTTGTAGTCCTAGCTTCTGTATTTCCAGAATGTGAGATGACTTTCATCCTCAAAAGTACTCCTAGGAAGTAATCACTTGTGTGTTACACATCTGGGCAAGTTTCTCTACAGTGTCATTTGTTTTTGAGAGCAGCTTTCCCTCCCCACCCCTACACAGTGAAGTTTCATAAGAAGGTAACAAACAAACCTAAGTGCCACTCTTCATGCATCATCCAGCCTGGCTTCTGCCTACCTCCTCATCCAGTTCAGAAACTTTCCAGAAAGGAGTCATTTACAGGAAAAACACTTAAAAGTTTCCTAATGCATTTGTTGGTTCAGTTTTGCTGGAATTTAAATAGGAAGAGGATGACATTTGCCATGAGTATATGATTAAAGATAGAACTCCAGGCCACAACCATCATGAGTAAAGAAATTAAAGTTCTGAATGAGAATTCTTTTGGAACAAACCTGACCAGGGCATGGCTGTTTTAAGTGTGGCTGGGAAGGCGGTTTCTTACAGGGAATAATGACCTATGTGCTTCCTTCCAAATTCCCTGCAGATCATGTAATCTATGCAGATCTTCTTGATTTACCCAGCACAGCTGTGTAATTAATTTAATTGCTCGTTTGTCCCTAGTTATGGTATGGCAATGAGTAACTACCAAGATGGTTTTATTTCTGCATTTAAAAGCCCTGATTTGGTTAGTGATGTATTGCCTTTAAGGTTTCCTTTGTTTCAGTAACCGTTCTACCTTCTTTCCAAAAATTTCAGATTACTTTAAAAAATAACTTTCATTTGCTGCCTCAAAAATCTGAAAGTTCATTCAAATACTGTGCACGAAACATGACCACAACAGAAAACTCTCTAATATTCAGCTCTATTTTTCCTTCCCTATTTTAGAAGGGAAGGCATTTAATTTGCCTACCAATCTTGTTCCAAAAAATCCTTGTCTTCTGGCAGCTAATATTATCATCAGTATTAAATGCTCCTTGCTGATGCTTTCTGTAGTCATAAGGGTGAAAATAACACATCCGAACAAATTGAGTCACTCTGTAAGACACCAAAACTTCTCGGTCTCCCCATACTCTACCCTCCATCTGCATCAGAATACTGCAGGTTTTTTATTTAAAAGTAGTTTCACACTTGGCTTTTCTAAGAGAGTACAAAATTTTCTTTCCTATCAGAAAAAAAATCAGAAGTCAAAGCTACTAAAAGAAGGTCACGATCAAGCCAGATTCACATGAGCTGCAGGGACCTCAGTCAGACCTCTTTCATCTTGAGTCTGTGTGCGCACAGGATGTGCTACTAAAACTAATTTTATTGCTGATTGTAAATATATATTACTCTCTTTTTTTCCACCGTGCTTACAAAACACCAGTTATTTAATATGTAGACCATGTATAATTTATTACAAGAAAAATATGAGCATAATTTCAGTAAAAATTAAACTTCTTCCAAATCATTTACTAAATATGAACAGTTTCAAAAATAATACCTCTTCTAGCAAAAGCTTTTATACAAAAGATAATCAGTAATTTACTTTGTAACATTTTAGAGTTCTTAAACACCATGGAAATAAGCATTAACTTTGATTTTCTGACATTGCAAGAAAATAACATTATTTTCCTAGTAGATGTTATTTATACATAAATGTAGACAGGCAGGTCCAGTAGGAAATATAGAATTCCTGCTTCTTCTAATCCAAGGATTTAGAAATAATGTCTAGGTGATTGGTACAATTACTACTTCCTCCTGTACGTATGTCAATTACAAACCTATTCAAATGGAAAAGAAAGGTGCTTGCAGTTTAGAAATAACTTCAAGCAAGTATCACTAGAGCCACTTCTCAGGTTTTGATAGCTTCTAGATCCTCACTAAAATCATTAGTTAAAGAAAAATCATTAACAAATAAGATGTTTCATGAACACCTTTCAGAAAGGAAGTGCATGGCTTTGGCATCAAGATTAAGCTTGGCACAACTCAAGCACGTGTGCAAGCATGCTGCAAGCAGTAGCAACCATTTTGTTCCTACTGATAAATTGCGAGGTTTCTGTTCACAGAACAACATAACCTGAAGTGTCAACATTTACTCTACTGCTTGCACATTAAGCAGCCTGCTTTATGAAGAGATTCTGCTTGGCATATATATCTCAGTTGATCAGAAGTCATTTTTAACAAACCAGCTCTCTTGCTAAATCTCTGGCAAGTATCACCCTGAATAACCCAAGATGTGTGAAAAAATCCTTCCTTGCTAAAATTCTCCAATAGGAGATGTTGCGTAAAAATAGACAAACTTGTTTGCTGCTTGACATATTATAACCACCAGGTTTCTGTCCCTCATGTCAATTATTGAACATTTTAATTCATTATTACCAACAGCTGGTGTACAGAGGAGTGTGCCTTTATGGGCAGTTTTCCAGAGGATAGCAGTGATGAAGAGTGGTCTGGTAGACACAGGTAAGTGTGCAATTCATGATAGTGGAACGAGGAACTGTCACTTGGGAGTTTCATTGGCAGAATAAAACATTATCTTCCCCGTATAACACAGCTGGGTCTTCCATGCTTTCCAGTAAAGTGTGAGAGGTTTCATACTCAGAGTGTGGCAATGATGACTCTTTTGTAACACTGGACATCAACTGACTCCAGGTGATATCAATATTTTTGAAAGCATGTAATAGAAAAATTCCAATTATTATGCTGCAGAATCCACTGAGGGTCCCAAGGATGTCATCCAGGTCCATACTACTCCATTCCTTGAACAGGATGATGGAGCATGTCACCACTGTCATGGTGAAACACACGTAATAAATAGGTGTCACTAGAGATGTGTTAAATGTGTCCAGTGCTTTGTTGAGATAATTGATCTGGGTGCTGACTGAGAGCAATAGGATTCCCACCAATATATAAACCAGGGGATGTCGATAAACTGGCTTCCACTCCAGCATGTCTTTAATGGCAATGCCAAGGCCTTTGACAGATGAGACAGAGAAGGCACCAATGAGTGAGCAAATTAAAACGTAGATCAGTATATTTGTTTGACCTCTCCGTGGAGCCGCAACAAAAATCAACACGAGGGCAGCAGATATTAGGAGAACAGCAAACACAACAAACACTGTATGAAAGAGGAAAGATGAAATATAAGACTATGTTCAAACACATGCTAAAAGTCATTCAACTTCAATTCAATTTCTCTAAGAACTGAAGCACAAACTCAGTGCATTGAAATAAACACAAAATACATGCTTTGTATTTAAAATGCCAACTATATGTTTAATTTTTGGTTGTAGGAGCTTTTAAATTATGAGCTGACTCATGAACTAACTTGAATGTAGCTTATTTTGTCCTATGCTACACTCCTCCATATGAAATTCTTCTGCTTCTCAAACGCACGTTTTCTTTGAAGTGTACCCCAGGGCTATCATCAAGGATATTTGTTTGAATTAATATGAACGCCTGCTTACTTAGAGCAAGGTAGTAACTGGGACTTAGAATTGAATGGCATTTCAAATGAAGTAAGATAAGAACTGGTTGAAAGTAACCTTATTTAAAGCTGTGATTATTTTAAGTGGAGGTAACTTGGCTTATAGAACTCCTCAATGTGCTGGAGGGCAGGAAGACTCAGTGCATCATTTCTTACTCAAATAATCTGCAAGAAGCCATGTAAGATGAACTGCTTTTAAGCCTGCATCTTTGGGAAATATGGTACATATGCAGAAGCCATTTGTGCTCATGCATTTATTAAGGGATTCTGGGCTTCTGGCACAATCAGCTCAAGAAAGCTCTGCAGCCAGGACGTTCTGATTAGATATTCCAATCCACTCACTCACCAATAGATCCAGTGAAGGGGAAACACATCAAAATCTGTCATGTGCTTGCCATGACTTATGTCAGCATAAGTGTACAGACCTGGATCTTGCAGTTTTATTTCCATCTCATCCAGTGAGGTGATCTCCTCCTCCTCTGGGGCATGAATAACCATGACTGTGGAACCCAAAGCACACAGAACACAGCCCAACTTGCCATGAATATTCAGCTTCTCCTTCAGAAAGTAGGATGACAATATAGCACTGTTTGACAAAACAGAAATAGAAGGTTCAGCTCCACCAGATATGTGAGACTTTGTAATATGAGCAACGTGAAGACTCTTGAATTTGGATATAGGGAAAACATGCTTGAAACAACCAAATTACAAGGAGTTTTGCACAACAAAGGTCAATCCAAAGTTTTAGGGGAATTTAGCAACTCTGATCAGATCCCTCTAGGTTGAAGGGTCTGAATTTCTTAAGGAACTGGTCAATAGTGATTACCTTGGTCAGAGGTATGGACTGCTTACACAGAGCCCTTGGACACTCATAGTGATCACATGAGCTGTTCTCTCATAAAAATGGTTTAAAGCACTCCATTTGCCATGAGAACAAACACAAGCAAGTTTAGGTAACAGCTCCTCACCATCTGTCTCTGAGCTCTCTAGTGGGTTTAAGATTTAACCTAAGGATAACATGACCCAAAAAAAGGCAAACAAAGAGTGCCTATGATCAAGAATTACACACAACCTTAGGCATAGCCACATGTGTACTGATATATTCATGAACAATTTTTCAACCTGTTGATTAAATTTCAGTTATTTTTTGCATTGACATTAAATTATCACAAGCTTTCTGTGAAAAAATTTCCACCTGCATGAAAGGAGGGGCAGCAGCCAGCCAGGCAATTTGTGTGAATCTGCCAAAAATGCATAGTAAGTGTGTGCTGATGTAAAATTATACTTCTATTACAAAAAATGTTTTTGAAAACATTTTAAGGGGAGGATGCCATATTTTCTTCTAAAGTTTGTCCCTACTGAAAAACAGGATAAGGTTTTTTTTGTTTTTTTTTAGGAAAGTGTCATTTCCTCTAGGAGGAAATAAATTGCAGCCTTCTAACACTGTGCATCAGCTGTATACGAGGTATATGCTGGTAAGAAACACACAAGGATTATGTGGAAGGCTGCTGCATGTATCAATCTTTGAAACAAGACTTCATTCCCTCTACCCAGGCAATTTCTAAATAATCAAGGGATCCTCCTTGTTGAGGAACAACCAACTTTTCTTATCTGTATTTGCCCTTCAGTTTTCTTATTAAAATTATCTGCT
Organism: Perdix hodgsoniae; assembly: GCA_035772895.1. Taxonomy (NCBI): domain Eukaryota; kingdom Metazoa; phylum Chordata; class Aves; order Galliformes; family Phasianidae; genus Perdix; species Perdix hodgsoniae. The sequence continues at coordinate 16,086,386 of JAPSGF010000002.1, read as the reverse complement.
TTTAACCAAGACATTATTTTTCCCTCAGACAATGAATGATCAGTTTGCTTCCAGTTTGCACTAACCTTATGAGAACACTCAGTGCACCCAAAGGGGTAACTAAGGTTGCTGGTGCAAAGGCATAGGCAGCAGAGTTTGCAGCTTCTCCCAGTCCCACTGCAGAAGAAAGAACATTTGGATGAACACAATGGAAATAAGGACTGGAGAAAGTTATATGCATATCCTGTAAGTACTGTGTGCAGTATGACAAAACTGAAGGCAGGCATTTACAGAACAGCTCTGCACTGGCTACACCTTCCTGCAAGGAACAGTGACAATGCATAGAAGCTGGACAGATTCAACCATATTGTTTCTGACTAGATGATAAAGTAGTGGCTGTTCTTCTGCAGACAACCCCAAAGAGCAAGCAAAATAGTTGAGATACCAGAATTAATTCAGTCATGAAGGTGATTGCAAAGATATTTCTTTTAACTGAGGTGAGTGAAAAATTAGAGAATGAATTTGTTAAAAATGAACTGTTCCATGTAGCGTTTACATATAGTTGAGAGAAAAAGGGTGACTTACTTGAAAGCAGTCCAGCCCACCAAAGCCATTCTTTCAAGTAGGAATATCCACCATGTCCTGGAAGTGGGGAAAAAAATCTCACCTTAGAAGAGAGAAATCACCTTATTTTAACAAAAAAGCACAGCTTCACATTTGGGTCAAGTCATATAGAGTATAGAAACATCATGTTATCTGGATGTGACATTAATATTTTTTGTGAATTTGACTCACTTTTTTATTAATCACTCTGCTGCTTTATGACTTGTGAGAAATAATTTTGACTAATTTACACAGAGGAACAGCGCCAAGAAAAAGTGAAGTGTCAAGTAAGATCCTTGATGAGCTTAACAAATATTTTGAAGTGCCTTCCCAGGTCAGATCCAGTATATTCTTACACAGAGATTTCATTTCATGACTTCCCATCTCAAAGGAAGCAGAAAAAAATTAAGGAAAAATAATAAAGACTTCTTGAAGATTAGAACAAAGGCAGAACTTCATTTGGTATCTGACTGCTGTCTGGGAGGAGTTGTATGTCAGTGCCAACATAACTGGATGGAACCATCAAGCCATGCCCAGCAGGAATGCTGCTTACCAGCACGAGGAACTCCTTTGGCAGCCAGCTTCAGGAGGCCCTTCTTCTTCAGGATGAAGCTGGATCCAATGAAGATGTTGGAACTGACCGCCAGAGCCAGGCCAATGTAGAGCTGGTACTGGCTTCCTGCAGGTGTAGAAGGCCTCAGGCTCGTTTCATTAAAAGTCCCGTCCATAGGGGTGAGGGGAAAAGGAGGGATTTGGCCCCACGGAAGGCCTGGCCCCAAGCCTGGTAGATGTGATGGCACAAGCCCAAACACAGCACCTGAGGGAGGAAGCAGGGAGAGCTATTCACTTGCCAGGCACAGCTCTGAAGGTGCCTCAGCCTGTGCTGCTCGCTCCTTTCCATGTCCCTTCTGGTCCTGCAGATAGATCCCAGTGTCAGCACAAAATCCACACAACATATGCAGTTCTGTCCCAGGACCACAAATTCCTGTAATTCACTGGTACACTCCTTACTTTAATGTAGAGATTTTCTCACTACATAGGCTCAGTAAAGCAATTACAACAATATTAAGGAATGTAGCAATCAGATACTACCTTCAATGTAAAATTCAACTTGAAATACTGAAAAGCTAACCTGAAACTCCACAGAAAATTGTTCTATTTTGTGCAGAGACCACATCTCCAGAACACAAACTCACAGCCAAACCCATGAAAGAAAGAAAAGAACAAAAGGAGAAATTATTTTACATGGGGGAGCACCAGGGGAATAGCAATGCTACAATACATCATACAGCAGTTTAGGCAGAAGTTTCAGTTTTTTGTTATTAAAGCACACACATAGTGTCCTCAAAAGTTGAAAGAGCTTTTGAGGACAGTCTTTTTTGGAAAGAAAGGTTTTATTGCTAAGATACACATCAGGAGTTATATAGTTTAACATAAGTACAAAAGCTTAGTCTATTTGTAATTATGTAATTCACAGAAAGTATTGAATGCAATAACTCATTTTGTTTTCTGTGCTTCCCCTATAATTAAATGACATATGAAGGAATCATCCTACTAATGGCATCAACAGCAATACACTTTTTCTTTTTTTCAACTGAAAAACAATTGTATATTTAGTAGAAAAGGATGTGCCTCTGTGTCTCCTCCCACCTAAGCTATAGAAGTATTAATGTTGTGTCAGAATTACTTCTTTGCACTATTAACAATAATTGGATAATTCACCTAATACTTAGGAAGGAAAATGCAAAACATCAAAAGAATTAAAAATGGTAAGAAGTTTGACAGCATATCTTCATGTGCAGCTAAGAATGCTGACATTAAGACTAGGAGATACCACCATGTACAAGTAAGGACTGAAGAATGAATGCCTGCTCTGGAGCATCCCATGCCACACGGTGCAGCAAACACACTGCTGTAAGACTCAACTTGATTTTCAGGCTCTGCAATCTTATTTCCTTGCTTGCCAAGAGAGTTTCTACCTCATAGAAGTTGTTTTGAATTGCTAAGTCAGACTTTTTTATAAAAATGGCTGCACAGGATGGGTATGCCCATATATTGCAGGTGAAAATTGAAATCCTGCAATTGCAATACATTAACTCATAGTATGAGGATACTACTTTTCTGAAATCACGTAATTTCTAGAAGTTGCAACTGAATAATCCAAAAGAAATAGGATAAGAAAAAAAGAAACAGGAATAAGAAATACAGATTTGCATCTGTACCCAGGAGAGTTCCTGGGTCATGTCCTCCTGCCTGCCCAATGCTCCTCTCTCCTGCTCTCTTACACTGAGACTTACTGCCTGCCAGCTAACTTGGGTGGTCCTTGGCTGCAGCACACCCCGCTGAGCACTTCTTTACAGATTTGTTCCCATTTGCTGTGGGAGTGTGAAGACTCAAGAGCAAAGCTATTCAATCTGCTTTGTCATAGAGTGAATTGAATATGTTTTATGAGAGGCGTTGGCTGTTCTGCAGCAAATACTTGTAGATGAACAAGAAGGAAAACAAAGATAATCTGATACATGACATAGAATAAAGGTAGCAGAATGTGATTTTAAAATACGTAACTTTAATCAAACTGGGTGAGCTGGTCTACTTAGACAATAGAAATACAAGTTTCCATTGCAGTTTGAATGTATTTTGTATCAGTAAAAAAACCCAACTCAGTGTCAGGTTAGGGTTGATGTATTTTGACAGCCAGGATTTCCCACACAGCTGTTTATATATGTGTTGTCATTGCACACAGCGCAAACGCAACATGACCTGAATATGTCACCTGCTCCTGCATATGGCCAGGTCACCTCTGCAGAATGTGTGCCACAGGCATACTGAAGATTTCCTAAATGTCTGCAGTGTGGCCAGAACTATTCCTTTGCTGAGTGGCCAGAAATCCCAGAAAGGTTTGGGATTTCTCAGCTGCCATCTGGCAAAAAAAAATGTATATCCAAGAAAACCTGGATATATGGTTAGCTGCACTTGTACAGTCCATGGATTCTCTAAAAAAAATCCTCCAGGAAAGGAGAATCCACAAATATTACAGTATTTTTGCCATCTGCAGAGTAACACAGCTTTAGTTTTGTTTCTTAGAGGTACCTGGATCAAAGGAAAAGCTGTGTAGTAAATAACGTTAAAAAAAAAAGAGAGAGAGAGAGGGAGACTGAGAGAGAAAGAAAAGGAATGAAGCATTGAGTGGATTGCTTAACTTCTTGCAATGATGCTAAACAGGGCTGGTGAAGGTTGTAATACCACTTGGCTACTGCAGGCCTTGTGTGAGAGGCAGCAGCAGCCTTTAATTAGAAGAAAGCACAAAAATTCTTCATAAATATGGTCTGTTGGCTACCCAAGGTTGTAAATATGTTTTTGAGCCAGTGTGTTGTGTTTTTACATGAAGAAAACAACACTCTTCTCTCTCTCTTCTTTGTGTGTGTGTGTGTGTGTGTGTGTGTGTGAATTGTGGACTCATCTACCTGTTGAAGAATAGCAGCTTATTCTTTTCTATATGATACTACTACTTGTTCTTCAGTTTTTTGTTCCCCATCAGACCATATGACACTCAGTAATGAAAATTTCATTATGACACCTGCAGAACATCACTGAGTGACTGCCACTCTTCTCTGAAACCCAATCACTGCTCACATTTACAAAGAGAGTCTAGATCTTCAGTGTGTCCCCTCTACCAGCTGAGAAGTGTCACTTTGAGCAGCTGTAGCCTCTGTTTATTATTTCTTATCATTTGTTCCAGTTGCATAAAGAACAAGGGTATTCTGCAGCTCAAAGAATGAAGGGAGAGGTGGAAAAAAGGAGCCTGTGTGGCTTTGTGGCCCATTGCAAACAACTTAAGTGTTGCTTGGAAGAGCAGCAGGAGTCGATGGGCTCCCAAGGAAGGTGGTTCATGTAGCACCCAATTTCTGTAGCTAAGCTGGTTTCTCCTCCCCACTCCCAAATGTCAACATGAAACTGTCACCAGGGCCGCTCCTTCAGAAATAAACGCTGGGAGCTCTGACTCAAGACTGATAGCAACAGGAAACCATCCAGAGCTGGAGGTGGCCACCAATTCACCTCTGCCTGTTTTCCTGGTAAGGTGTTTCCTCAACCACCTGAGTGCCATTTGACGACAGGTGGCAGACAGGCAGAGTTCAGGGCTCATACCCAGTGTAACTTTCTGCAGTGCTGCAGTCCCACAGAAGCCAGTGACTGCCGCGTCCCGCAGGCCGGCAGTGACAGCCTCACCCCCCCGCCCGATATGCTGCTCCCACCTCATCCCAAGAGCCATTTGCTTCTATCAGATGCATCACTGTCCACTTTCTCTGCACTCCCAGGCCGGGTCACGCTGGCAGGAGCCCTGCACACCTCTCCCACTGGGGAGATGCCAGCCCATCCCTACTAATCCCTGACCGTGGGGTTTACAGCTTGCCGGCACACCCGCGTTCACCGAAACACACAAAAGAAACTGAAAAGCGAGTTTACAGCTATAAAGCCGCGCCCGAAAGGCAAACACGCGGCTCATTATCACCATTTCAGCGGACGGGCGCTCCTTGCCCCCCGCTCACACCGCCCACCCGCGGCAGGAGCCCTCCCAGCGCCACACCCCCGGCCAGCACCTGCGTGACGTCGCGGCGGAGTAAAGCAGCCGTCATCGCGGCGGCCCCGTGGTGGGGGGAGAGATGTTCATGTTCACGGCAGCAGAGCTTCCTGTTTCCGAGCCGCGTCCCGTTCAGAACTCCGCGCGACGCGGAGGTCTCGCAGCCGCACGAAGCCGCACGAACCCCCCGCGCAGCGCTGACCGATCGCGCCCCGTGGCTGCCCCGCGCCGGCTCCGCAGCGGGCAGGAGGCGACGGCGACGGCTCCTCCCGGCCCTTACGCGGTCCTTGTTTGTCCCTTGTCCGTCCCGCCCCGAAGGAGGCGGCCCGTGGGACGCCCCGCGTGCTGAGTCCTTCGTTTACGAGCCCAGGTGCTCGCGTGGCCGGACTGATGTCTGCCCGTCTCGCTGCCGCGTCCGGCCGGCTCTCTCATTCCTGCTACAGCAGTGTGCCTTCGCAGCTCAAAAAGCCGACCGTAAATTGCGCTGCATCAAAAGAAGTGCGGCCAGCAGGTCGAGGGAGGTGATGCGCTGCACTCAGATATGGAGCGCTCAGTACAGGAGCAATGAAGACCTACCTGTTGGAGCACAACCAGGGGTGCATTCATGGTGTGTTGTAGTAAGACCAGAGGAAATGATTTCAAACCAGAAGAAGGGAGATTTATGTTGAAAACAAGGAAGAAATAAGGGAAGCACCCTTATGAATAAGGATGGTGAGGCAGTGGAACTGGTTGCCCAGAATGTTGGTGGGAGCCCGCCCCTAGAGACATCGAGGTCAGGCTTGTTGGAGCTCTGAGCACCTGACTGAGCTGTAGATGTCCATTGCAGGGCAGTTGGCATAGGTGATCTTTAAGGGTTCCTCCTAACTCAAATGATTTGATGACACTCTAATTTTACTTTGTTCCTGTTCACTTCTGGGAGAAGAGGAGAGCATTTTGAGCATGCAGCTACACAACGTATGCAATGTGCTGCCCATCCTGTTCTTTGCCACTTGTCCCATAGGCAGGCAGCAGATTCCGGTGCTGTTTGCCCAGAGGTGGGTGAACAGAAGTAATTAGCCTTATTTCGCAATCAGTAGTTTCAAGGTGAAGATGAAGCCCTTGTTTTTAGCCTGGTTATATGAAATATGTTTACAGAATATACATTGTTCTGCACTAACCTAGAGGTGCCTCTTTACTACCTGGGATAATCAGGACCTGGAGCAGGCACAAGGATCACAAGCTGGATGCAAGCTGAGCTGCAAATAGGGTTCCAGGGCATGGCAGGGACTCGCTGCTGGATTGCAGCCATGCTTTGGAGCACTGCCCCTAAGTCAGTGATCCTTGGTATTACATAGTGTATTAATGCTGGTGCAAGATGGTGAAACATGGTTGCAGAACAACTCAGAGTTCCCTGCCTTGATCACATAGTATTGGGGTTAAACCGAGAGATCTATCTGAATGTCTTAGTCTGATTTTTCATTTCTGTATTTATTTTATTTATTTAGCAGTGCTGTGTGCATGTAAGGATCTCTCCTCTTTATCTTTACAATGTTTACATGCTGCAGAAAATTCTATGGAATGTGGCCCAAACCATGTGCAGGCTGCCTTGTAGAAATAGTGTGATTTCTCAGATTTATTCTCAGCTTCAAAGTTTCTAAAACAGATTACTGCTACAAAAGATCAGTATTTTTATATATTATTTAAGACAGTTATATTGATATCTTACAGCATAATCCAAAAGTGTGAGAGCAAACTTCCTCTTCTCATATAACACAAGCATGCTATGAGTTAAACAGATACACATCTTCAGTTCCTATATTTACTTCGGGCCCCCTCAGACCAGTCAGCTTGAAGACTTAATTCCTCTGGCTTTCTCATAAGGTGTCATGTTCCCAGCTTCCTGCACAGCAACTGAAGCTCGCTAAGTGTTGTTCTTGCAAGCAGCTCAGCTGACGGTTCTGCAGAGAGCTCACTGTGCTTCTGGTGTTCACTGTGGTCCCCAGAAGAATACTGAGGAACAATGTGGTTAATACTTCTGTAGGTATATTTCTCTACCAGTCAACTCCTTCAGTAGATGATAGGTATTGAAGTATTTTTAATTAAAGAATAAAATATTTAATCTGAGATACATCTATTGAAATACAAATCGTATCATAGAAAGGCTTGAGCTGGAAGTGACCTTAATGCCCACCCAGTTCCAACCCCCTGACATGATTAGGGCTGCCACCTATCAGCTCAGCCTGCTCAGAGCCCCAGCCAATGTGGTCTTGAGCACTTCCAAGTATGAGACACCCTCAGCTTCTCTGGGCAGCTGTGCCAGTGCCTCATTGTCCTCTTAGTGAAGAATTTCTTTCTGAAGTCTAAATAAATCTCTCCTCTTTTAGTTTAAAATCATTACCTCTTGTTCTGTCAGTATTAGACCATGTACAGAGTTGGTCTCCATCCTCCATCAAGTACTGGAAGGCTGTGGTAAGGTCTTCTGGAGCCTTCTCTTCTCCAGACTGAATAAGCCCATCTTCCTCAATCTTCTTTCCACACAGAAGAGATGGTCCAGACCTCTGAACATCAAAGCCTCCTCTGGATGAACAGATCTGAATCTTCTTTATGCTGGTGCTCCAGGCCTGGGCATAGTACTCCAGCTGGGACCTTATAAGGACAGAATAGAGGGGGCAATCCCCTCCCTCTCCCTACTGGCCACTCTTGATGGAGCCCAGGATATTTGATATCTGGGCTGCAAGTGCACACACGCATGCATACATACATGCACAGACTTGTTTATATAGCTCCTATTTCATGTTTTGAAATCTGCAACAAACTGTTAAAACAATAAAAACTCTTTTCTGGAAAAAAAAATGTTAAAAAAATATAAAAATCCAAGACAACAGGCTGGCAATCTATTACACAATTACAGAAGTTAGTGGGTTCATGTGCATATTTTTCATTGATGATTTATAGTACTCTGCATACTCAACAATTTTCAAAGAACTTTGAGAAAATGCCTGGAGGAAAGAAAGTACATAAGATTCATTTATCAACAGTGATATATTTTTCTTTATTTTGGATGATACGTAAAGGTCAACTGGGTAAGAAATTAAGGTCTTGATATACAATCTTACCACATGAGATAAAGAGGAAAATTAAGTGAGTTTACCCTTTGGACTGGCACATGTGACTGATTTAGATCAATGCCTGCAGCATCAGCTCATGCAAATAAATCAGTGCAGCTCCTCTTATGCCAGTGGATCTCTGCCAACTAGAGCAAAGAAAAGATCAGTCCTATTGTGTATGAAGTAAGAGATTTGTGTGTATCAACAGCCAGAGCAATTTTGTGGCAGTTTTCATTTTTTCCAAAAGAAAATAAAGGAAAATGTTACAAAAAGCTGTTACTGGTTTTGTACTGTTCTACCTTGGAAAATGCAGAAGAAAGTTGTGTTAAAATTCTGTAACCTATGCAAAGAATGTTTTTGCTGAAACTGACTGCCAAGCAAACTCTGATCTTAACTGTTAATTTTCAATAAAAATAGGACAACCTAAAGACAACTTCATAATTTTATATTTATAAGTAAAATTGTCATCAGAAACCTCATTTTTCTGCACCACTGATAAAATCTATGGAGCTCAGACCTGCAGGAACAACGTGTAAAGGAAATAATCTCAACTGGTACAAGAAACTGTGTTTCTGGGTTGTGGTTCAATAGAATCAAAATGCTGTGCTTGCTGTGCAATTACTAGTCCTGTACAAGGTGCCTTAAAAATGCACAGAAAGTGTCTTCTTATCTGCTATATTGAATGAATGGCAATTAAGAATATGCATATCACATTTATTTTAACCACAGTGCATTTTCTACCACTTTTATCAGTGGCAGTGTAATATGTCAATGATTTTCTTTGAAATAAAAATCTCAGTGGAATGACTTTTGTCTTTATTTTTGCAAAATTACTCCAAATAATCAGCCTAGATTTCCCATGTTACTTTAGCTTGAAATAAAATTCTACTAAACTAAACAGAAATCCAGACAGACTACTCAGAGTTATGGGCACTTCTGTATGGTCACCATTATCTATTTTCTATACTAGTAAAAGGCTTTGACATAGGATCCCAACGTGGTGCTATTTGTGTGCTCTTTAGTCCTCATGTTCACAGGAAGTTGAGCTGGAAGTCTGCCCGGTGCTTTCAGATTCCAACCTCATCTCCATCCATGAATCTAACACACTAACACACATCTTAAACTGCATGCAGTCGTTTCCTCTCCACCCAGAACCCTTCTAACGCTAAAGTAAAAACGCAGTACCACCTACTGGAGGAGACACTGCTTGCACTGTTGGCTTTCCAGTCACTAGGCTTCTCAGGTGCTGACTGTACTTCGTGATTCTGAATTCCTCATTGCACTTCTACACGGAATTGTACTAAATTAGCCAGAAGCTTTGGAGCCTTCTCAACTATGGCCTTTCTGACATGACATTCATTGCATACTGAAATAGCATCAGCACTAGAAGACGCAGATAATTATTTGCCGAAAATGAGCCTGCCCCAACTGCAGTCCAACCCAATCACTTGTTTACAGAGCTACAACATGTGCAGCTGGAACACTGCACTGTTCTGTTAAAATTTATTGATTTATGAATACCTATGTTCGATATATCAAGTGTTTTGATTACAAGTGTTTGAAACCAGAGACAGCTTTAATAGGATTGAGAAGAATTACAGACACACTGACAAAGCAGGATACAGAAATAGATTAAAGTTGGCCTGCTACAATGATAATCCAATAGTTCAGGCATCCTCCCAGCAGGTAAGGTTACTTCACTGAAATACTAAATGGTATGAAAAGTATCCCTGGGAAGAAGTATTGACTCTAAACTAGTATAATTGTCACTGCAGTCAATGACAACTTGTTAACTGGCTCTTAAAGGGGGATGGAGTTGTGCCACTTTTGGATAGGGAACTGGCTGGATGCAGTGGGACTCCCCTTCTTATGTTTGAGAGCTGAAAAGCTCTTGTGTAAAACAGGTAAGAGCAACTTATGGAAGTTTGGGTTCCTTTACAGGATTGGTTATTTTAAAAGAAAACTCACTATTCTCCACCAGATTAAAAAGGTGCATTTACTTTGAAGTTTGTGTTTGGATGAGAGATAAAGCACAGGCATTGTTGGACACCTAAAACTTCTGGGAAAGACATCTGCTAAGTACAGATCTGCTCTCCATTAAGGGCACAATTATAGTTTGGTGCTCAAGAGATTCACAGTCAAAGTGTAAGTTCTGGCCACTCAGTGCCACCACTTATTCATGAAATAGCTGCTCAGCATTCAACACTGGGATCATTCAGACTGCAGACCAGGCGAAAGCCTGTGAGAATGACAGATAAAACCAAACCTGGTTCAATACTAGGTCTTCAGAAATTCCTTTTGTGTCCATGGGTTTAGGATAGGAACTGAATTTTAGCCCTTCAAAGACAACTATGAAACAGTGGCTAGAACTATTTCCATCTTATTCCATTTGCTATATTGATATTTTATTGTAGATTTGTACAGCTGGGTTCCAGTGGACATAATGTGATATATTTATTTGTTGTTGAACACTATTTGATTTAAAACTTCCTTTTTTCTTAAATCTTTAAATTTCAAATGTGTATTGTTTTTATAAAAGAAAATGAACTATCTTCGGGGTTGGAAAGTCATAGCAGCAGATGGTGGCTGAATTGTTCTCCTGGTCAGGAGACTGATCTGTGGTGCTGAGCATCATTTTGAGCTTGTGATTAAAGCTACAAGTCATCCTTCCAGTCATGAAAGACCACTCAATCATGTGCATTGCAAAGTTTATGGTGGCTTATAGGAATTCCAGCAGTATTGCTTTCTCCTGCTCTTGGTTACAGAAAGGTATATGTCTTGAACCCCTGCAAGTCTGTGGTTCAACATTTTTCCACTAAATATGCATACATAATTAGTGGTATTATTTTTTTGTTTATTTGTTTGTTTTTATGTTTTAAAGAACTGGGAATGTAAAAATTATGTTAGATAAGTGAAGAACCTTCAGTAGTTTGAAGTTGTTTCTTATTATTCCTCAGTGTGATCAGATCAGATCAGGATCTAATATCAGATCATAAGAATAAAAAGGAGATTTGCATTTATGCTCTTTCTTCTATTCCAGGGAAGGACTGTTGCTACAGTAAAAAATGCATCTGCATTATTAAAAAAATGGGCCAGCAAAGGACAACAAGTATATAGTTATTAACAGGTGTTTGTTAGTTTGTTTGTTTTTTAGTTTTAAGACAGAGTATGCTTCACTATTTGCCATTTCTTCTGCGTGTTAAAAGGGCTAGTAAGCATCTGCTCAGGTGGAGGATAATAGTGACTGCCATTGTCACTTTCATCTCTCTCTAAATCTCAAAATCCATCACCAGGTCAAGGAAATCCTCCTCTAACATCCATGTCCTTCCCTGGGAATAATTCAGGGAACCACACATGGAGCTGGCTCCTTGAGAAATCAATTAATAAGGGATTTAAGTCTGATATTCTGATATGTTGATGATATTTAGCTTTTCACGGGGGCTCCACTTATGTAGTAAGGAAACGTGGCTCATTTAGAGGACTGGAATTGCTACAAGAAGCAGCAGATTACGTTACCAAGGTAAGTGTGCACACTGGTGAAAGCTTTTACTGCAGAACTGCTAGGGACTCTTTTTGCTTGTTTGTGCAGATTTATGTTTTGATAGACTTCATGTTTTAAAGCCGATGGTGATTTATTTGTGGCTTGGAATGTGGTGGACCAATGACAAAGTGAGAAATGGGTAAAATAAGAAAGCAGAAGAGATGGAAGCTAATCTTCCATTCACTGCAGTCCTGTAGGATAATGTTGCCTTCATTTTCTTGCAGCCCTAAAGATTTTTACACATAGCAATTAACATATTTAATTTTTAGTTCATAAGATTTGACAAGTAGTTGTAGCAAGTTGTAGACAAGTTTGTTGTAGCAGTCACATTTAGAAATTCAAGGAGGTAAAGGCAAACTCTTCGTGATACAGAAAAAAAAAGAAAAGGAAAAAAAAAACAAAAAAAGAAAAGAGCAACAAGAAACCTAAAATACTTGCAAAGGAAGCACTTATCTGTGTTACTTTCAAACTTCATGCCTGAATACTACATTGTGGCATTGACTCAACACCAGTGTAACAAGATGTGACAGTGTACCAGTTCAAGAAACAATGTGCAACCTCAGAAAAGGAAACACGGTGGTGATACAATTTAGCAAAGGCAGCCTGAAATATTTTGCATGAAAAAGCTCTATACCTAATCAGAAATGCCTTAAGGGAGATCCTGGGCCCAGTGGGTTTAACAGAGAATTTTCTGCTGTTCTCAGTGGGAGGGTTTTGTGATACAAATGCTGTCACAAAATGACTACAGTCCCCAGACCAGGAGGAACTGTTGTGTCTGTTCAGTTTGCATGGGGCACATGCTGCATTATCATTTTTGTGCCTTAGACTCAACAGTTTCAAGGTTCCAGGCAGTGTGTGCTAGAGCTAATGGAATTTAAAGATATTCTTGTGCTATGTGTCCTTGACTGTGTGAGAAGGGAGACAACCTACGGAAGCAGCCTCCTGAGCTGAGATTTGGATTTAATTCTTTGGGACTACAGGATAGTAAATGCTTCCAGTTTCTATGTGTAGGTAGTTTTGAAGCATACTTAATGCCCACTAAATGCTTTCTGTGCCTCAGAAATATGAAATCTCCAGTCCTGCCCCCAAAAGTTGCTCTTCTGTCCCAGCAAATTCTGCTTTCTCAGAACACAAAGTACCATACAGTTCTTCTTTTTTGGTTAGACACTAATGGAGTCAGAGGAATTGGTTTATTTGCAAAAAATGCATTGAAATTCCTATTCACCTGGAGAAGAGGAGAAACAGCTGGACTTAGACTTTCCTCAAACTCCAGGCTATGTATTCTGGATAGGTGTGGTTTCTCTACGTGTCCTGTTTCACCACACTTCTCATTGTCTAATTTCTATCTTATGGGCAAATTAATATGTCTGTATATTAAAGTCTAGGTTATCTACTTTGCTGTCATTCTTCTGCAAAGATAAACATCAAAACCAAGTTCCTAGAAAAGCTGTTATTGGGAGTGTTAACGTGAACCGATTTAGAGTACACGAGTATATGATTTGCCTTGAGATGAGTATTTTTGCAGCTGTTTCATGACAAGTGATTGGACATGGCTGGACACAGCTTTATTTTACACTGTTTTCTGTGAGTTCTGTGGAGAATATAGGTCAAATCAGGGTGGGGCTTTGTGTGCCAGCATTAGAAGATCTTTCGGAGCACCTGTAAGCTGATACAAAGCTGCTTAATTTAACCTGGTATACTTTCAGTCTCCACACACTCAAATACAGTCTACCCTTGAAGCAAGTCAGTGAAAACTCTATTACAGCTTTTAGGCTGCTAGTGAATCTGACCTAATGTTTACTATGTGTTTTCCTGTGACACTTTAGACCTGATGCTTTCTGTTGAGCATTTAAAGATTGATCAGCAACGCTAGACAATATTTAGGACTATTCTTGAAAGAACAGGTGTTAGCCTTCAATCTTCATCTTTCTGTTTTGTAGAGTTTTGTATGTTTCCATATCATTTCTTACACATGTTATTCATGTCTGTCAGATGCTTGAAATGTGGGTTTCCTCTCCTATTTCTTGTATAGGAATATTTTGTAGTTTCATTGGCTAATCAAGTCAGGTAAGTCTGGCAGTACTGTTGCAGCTGTAGCACCCTTATTCTCTTTTGCTGTATGCTTCACTACAGAACGGAATTACTTTAAGACTGGTTTATTCTATGGCACTTTACTTCATTTACCAGTGGAACAGCCACTTATTTATCAGTTTGTGGCTTACAGGAATCTCTACATTCTGATTTCATATACATAGGGAGGGATACTGATATTGCAGTGGATAGCATCTATTTTGAAATCCCAGCTAAAAGGACTGCCAAGAGCAGATCACTTGTAGACACCAGTGATGCTCCAACAACTAGCAGTCCCACTGATATGAAGACATAACTGACAAAATCATAAGAATAATGGTAGAAAGAGAGAAGAGACAGCAGAAGTTAATCACTTCAGTGATTAAAAGTTTATGCAGTACAGGATAAAATATATTAATTATACACCCTACAGTGTTTTGTTTTTGTTTTTTTTATTATTAATATGTTGAGATGAACCAGCCAGACATAAATAGCTTCCAGCGTTTCTTCTTAAGATATGCTTATCCTACATGCTATGCAAGTAGCTACAGCAGTCTCCAAATTACAAAGGTACCGAGTTACAGCAGCTATTCTTGCTGTCATCAGATTGTAACTTTCAGATGCCAAACATACTGAGGATTCTGGATGTCACCTGTTCATAAACCTATTTATCCATTTCCGTGAAAAAACTTTTGAGTCTTTGGTTCAAAACCAAATGTAATAGCAAGAAAGGCTTCAAAAAATTTCCTATTTTATCAGTTGCGTGATCATTCAGCACACTGCTGCACCCACAGCACCATTTTTATCTGGAGGGAATGTCACATGAGAGAGGAAACTGGAAAAACTGCAAGGAATTTTGGGGGAAGCAAGAAAATAAGAGATTCACCTTTGGGGGGCGGGGGGAGGGGGGGGGAGGGGGAAGAGGTGTGTTCTGCTAGTTGTGACACTTTCTGAAATTAATCTTCCTCTCTTATCCAAGCTAAGACAATATTGACCATGAAGGTAGGAGTTATTGAGACCCATCACTCCCATGCAATTATTCCCAGCGTGGTGGTGCAAGACACCAGTGAAGATCCTGGACTGACAGAGAAAGGGGAAGACAGGTGTGCCAGGTTTGCTTTTCCATTCCATTCTTGTGTGTTTAGTATATTTTTTCTATTATTTAATAATTTGAGAATAATTAAGCATAGATAAATTGCCTTCATCTGATTTTCTTCTTCCTCTATTAATAAATTAATTTTATAATGATGTGATTTTTTTTTTTTTTGGTAAATATTTGCATAGATTACTTAGCCCATGATTAAAACTGTGACAAATATCTTGTGACAATATAGAGGATTTTTTTTATTACTATTATTTCAGCAGGTAACACATAACTGTTGTTTTGCTGTTCCCTAGGAAATGGTATCTACCCGGTGCATTTGCACAATACAATATTAACAACAATAGTAATAAAGACGAGTAAGTACCTTTGCAATTTCAAAAATTGATAGTGCTGCTTTACTGATTGCTTAAGCAGCAATGAAAAGGAACGATCTATACCTAATAGTTTCCTTACAAGCAGTTATGTTGCATAAGTAATCCCAAAAGAGATTGCATATACACTTGAACTTTACAGACATCAAATATCAAGATAACTCCCAATACCAAAGCTATTGCTATTATATCTATTAATTATGAATATAAGTAGTTCTGTATTAATGCAATAAGAAAAACGTATTTTCAAGTCCAAACAGCTAAGTATAATTCCTTACCTTTAACAAACTTGGATGATTCTAATAATTAAATGTGGAAACAGTAACTGCTGTATTTTCTTTTTCTTAAGAGAGAAGAAAAAGAAAAAAGAAAAGAAAAGGTAAGACAGAAAATCCACTTCAAGGGCTTTTGAGTGTTTCTTTGTGGTTGTTAACTTATTGGCTGGAGCACTGATTTTTGCTACCAGTGGTGTCTACTACTATTTCTAAAGCATTTAATTTTCCAAATATGCTTTAGCTTAATCTGTAATAACCGCAAATGTAAATCTATTTTGTAGCAAGTCAGAAAATAAAAAGGAAGGAGAGAGACAAAAGAACAAGGAAAAAAAGGAAAAACACAAAAATAAAGATAAGAAGAAGAAAGAAAAGGATGAAGAGTAAGCATTTTTCATTTAGATCTTGCTATGTTAGTTTGATAAAATCACTTTTAAAGAACAACTAAAAAAATGCATTCATGGGCATGGTGTAAACAAAATGCTGACTCTAGTGAATTGGTCTATGGAGTGCTGCTGTTCTACTACAACAGAATTGTTCTGATTTATTTTTCTACATAGGGAATAGAATGAGAGCATAAATGCTGCATGGAAAAAAAAACATAAAAAAATACAAAAGATCTCACATGGATTGTGATTATCCAACATACTTTGGATAATACTCTGCAGCAAAAGAACGTCTAAAGGAAGGCCTTCTGCATGTCAGTGTTGCCTATAAACAAATAAACTTTTATGTGATCTAAAAGCTCTTGCTTTATCTTTTTTGTTGTTTTGTTTTGTTATACTTGGAAAAATCATCGTATCTTGACCAATGAAGAGAAATGTGTTTGTTTGTTCTCACGTTCTTTGGTTTCTGTATATAAATCGTGCTGATAATTCATCTTGCTCAGAACTAGATGTTTCACAGTGAGGAAGTTATAGTTTGTCTCACATAACATGTATATTCACACAATTGTTTTATTGCATTCATTCAAGGAAGCTTAGCTTTAATAAAGACCTTTTATTTAACGTTAGTATTTTCTGGAATTCTTTGTTCCTCAGAATTTATTGAATATATTTTCAGTCTCTTCTCATAGTTCTTTTTCTCTACCTATCACTCAGGAAGAAGAAAGATATTTTCATCATTGATCCAGCAGGAAATATGTATTACAACTGGTTGTTTTGCATCACAATGCCTGTCATGTACAACTGGACAATGATTATTGCTAGGTGAGGTACTCCTTTAATAAAACTTCTGACAAACTGTAATATATATAAATAATATAAATTTTTATAATTTTTATATAAATACATAAACATAGTAGGAATTTTACTTCATTCATTCATTTCATGCAAGTATTTCATTTTCTTTTCATGGCAACTTACTTTTTCCTTTTCCTATTCAGAGCCTGTTTTGATGAGCTTCAGAATGACTACTTAGCTGTATGGTTTATTGTTGATTATGTTTCTGACGTCATTTATATTGCTGACATGTTTGTACGGACAAGAACAGGTATGTATACTCGATAATTCACTCTTCCTATTAATATGTTCATTTTAAAGTCTTGTACTACACCCAGAGCTAGATGCTTCTAATATGGAACTGAAAGTCCAAGGCTCTAACTTCTTCCCCCCATTAACCTTACTATGGCCTGTTTTTCTTTTTTTTTCCCTTCCCCCATCCTCCCCCCAAATGTTCATCAGATACTGGATCAGTGAAAGGAAAGGGTCAAAAATGTATTCTTTTCAAAGCTGTATAGTTTAGGTTAAGCTGAACCATACAGTCCTAAGTTGAATGCTTGGACATATGAGAAATTGCTTTTCCAAAAAAAAAAAAAAAAAAAAAAAAAAAAAAAAAAAGTTATGCATTATCTGGAACTTTCACACAACATATCTTTCAGCTTACATGTGGTTTGACACTACATACAAAACAGGTGAAAATGAAAAATTTTAATACTTACATGCAACTTCATTTTAGGTTACCTGGAACAAGGTCTTCTAGTGAAAGAAGAACAAAAGCTTAAAGAGAAATATAAGAGCTCCCTACAATTCAAATTAGATTTTCTGTCAATCATACCAACTGACCTCTTATACTTTAAGTTAGGGCTGAATTACCCAGAATTGAGAGTAAACCGACTGCTTAGAGTAGCTCGGATGTTTGAATTTTTTCAGCGAACAGAAACAAGGACAAACTACCCAAATATCTTCAGGATCTCTAACCTTGTCATGTACATTGTGATTATTATTCACTGGAATGCCTGTGTGTATTACTCGATCTCAAAAGCCATTGGATTTGGGGCTGACACATGGGTCTACCCCAACACCTCTCATCCTGAATTTGCCCGTTTGACCAGAAAGTATGTCTATAGCCTCTACTGGTCCACTCTGACCCTAACTACTATTGGTGAAACACCCCCTCCAGTACGAGATTCTGAGTATTTCTTTGTGGTTGTTGACTTCTTGGTTGGAGTATTGATTTTTGCTACCATCGTTGGTAATGTCGGCTCTATGATCTCCAACATGAATGCTGCCAGGGCAGAGTTCCAAGCAAAGATTGATGCTATCAAGCAGTATATGCACTTTCGGAATGTAAGTAAAGACATGGAAAAAAGAGTTATAAAGTGGTTTGACTATCTCTGGACAAACAAAAAGGCTGTGGATGAAAGGGAAGTCTTGAAGTATCTGCCAGACAAACTAAGAGCAGAGATTGCAATCAACGTTCACCTGGAAACATTAAAAAAAGTTAGGATTTTTGCAGACTGTGAAGCCGGTCTGTTGGTTGAACTTGTTTTGAAACTCCAGCCGCAAGTATACAGTCCTGGAGACTATATTTGCAGAAAAGGAGATATTGGACGAGAAATGTACATTATCAAAGAAGGCAAACTTGCAGTAGTCGCTGATGATGGAGTGACACAATTCGTGGTCCTAAGTGATGGCAGCTATTTTGGAGAAATCAGCATTCTTAATATCAAAGGTAGCAAAGCTGGCAATCGAAGAACAGCCAATATTAGAAGTATCGGATACTCAGACTTATTCTGTCTGTCTAAAGATGATCTCATGGAGGCTTTAACAGAGTATCCTGATGCAAAGGCAATGCTGGAAGAAAAAGGTAAACAAATCCTCATGAAAGATGGATTGCTGGACATTGAAGTTGCAAATTTAGGAAGTGACCCTAAAGACCTGGAAGAGAAGGTTGCTTATATGGAAGGAACAATGGACAGATTACAAACAAAGTTTGCCAGGTTGTTAGCTGAGTATGACGCTGCACAACAGAAACTGAAAAAAAGACTTACACAAATCGAGAAAATACTGAAGCCAGTTATAGAGCAAGAATTCGTAGACTTTGAAGAAGCAGATCCATCCACAGATAAACCCGGAGTGACAAAAACAGAATAATAACCTAGCGATTGGCAGTAGGACTGAAGGTCCAGTCTTTCTGACTGAATACATTCTTCTCTAGTCTTGTATGACCCAACAATTACTTACTTATGAAAAATTATCCAATTCCCTAAAAACAATACAGATTTGGCAGGTTTAGGAAAGAAAGAAGAATCAAGAATGAGTATGGGTCATACAATATCACTCTTTATGTTACACCTTTGTACGTCTCATGCATTCTACTTGTGTATGAATATTGAAGGTTTTCCTGACTGCTTTAAAATCATTCCTTCATGTCTTCTTATGGAAGGATAAAAAAGTTTGGTAACTGTATTAGTTATTTTAAGTGAATATAGGCATGAATCATGATAATAATTTGCGTATAAACAAACACACTTTAATATCTGCTGATTAAAGTACGATTAATTAAATACTGGATATTATTATACAAAGAATTACGTATTTCTGTTTCTAAAAAATTAGGTACATCTACAATGTAGATGTGAGCAGTGAAGGCTGTAGGATCTGGAAAATATTATAACTTCATTGGGTCCATCTCAGCTGATTTCTTAAAGTAAGAGTGGGCAGGTTTAAAATGGTGTTTTTTTAGGAATATCACAGGAAAAGGCTTGGAGTATGGAGAGGAGAAAATCTGGCCTTTTTAATGTATCTATATGAGAAGTACAGATGGCTGAAAACCTAGCTATTACTTTCCACAGTGGTAGCAGATACTGAAGAATGCTCTGCACTGTGCAATCACATGGGTGCTGAACATGGACTACTCCTTCTCAAATATAAATGCTCAAAAATCTTTGTGTTGCTAAAGAAACAGCAGAGTGCACAGAGTGCAAAAGGAAGAGATGATGGAAGAAGGCCTGACTCTCCCTGCAGCATCTTTTGTAGCTACAGCTCAGAAATAATACTTTTTATTATTATTATTATTATTATTATTTTCCTTTAATTGTCTGGGTATTTCTTTCTTCTGTTCTTACTACTAATATAGTTAAATCCACTGTTTTACAAATCTGGTAAGTTTTCAACCCTTTTAAAAAGCATCATCTTCATGGCTTTTCCATAATTTATGTCTTTTTCTCATTGGCAAAATTGTTTTTATTAGTTGTGGTCTCAGACTTGCCTAGGTATTTTCAGTATATTTTTTCCATAGTCACTTGATGTTGGACTAATTTAATGACTGTGAGTGAAGAAAGGGAGTGCACAGAGAGAATACATAATTCTGTAGTTAGAGCATTTTCAATGTCTTGGGAAATTGGAATTCCAGTCTTAAACAATACATGTGTAAAAACTGCTATCACTTGATAATATATCTATATTTCTATTTTGTTCTGTTCTTTAGTAAAATGGAAATGCTGCAAATTGGATCTTTTGTTTGAGCAAAACAGGTCTTTTGCAAAGTGCATTCATTTATTTTTATTTTTTATAAATTCTATATTTATAGATTGATAGATTCTAGAATGGGAGAGATCTATAAACAACTGATTTAACAGCAAGGATTAAATGTTATGAAGTAATAAGCATGTAGATTTTATATGGAATATTTATATGAGATCTTCACTACTGATCTCGTGCTTCAAAGAACACACTGAAAAATGTGTTGGTGAGGCAAAAGGATATGCATTTAATTCAAATTAATCAGTGCAAACGAAGTATTATTCTGGCATTTTCTGCATTATGAATGTTGGGCTTTGCAATCAGAATTCTTGTTATAACTCACAGTCCATATGGCAGCAGTGCCATATAGGGCTGTGTCATAGCTTACTAGGCACTTAAGAAGCACTTTTCATCTTTGTTGAAGAGTTTAAGGGTTTGTATTAGAGAAATGGAATTACTAATACTATACAGAGTGTTAATAAAGACAGAGGGCTACTGTGCACGTTGTCTCTTGGATCTTTCAGTGACGAGTTGCAGCCGCTCTAGCTCTAGCTGCCTCTTTCCTGGGGCATCAGCATCAAAATATGAAATCAATAACATTTCGAATCAAACAACAAAAAATAAAATCCAGGATCGACCTCTAGCAGCTTATTTAGCATTTTCAGGCTCTTTACGATCTGAAATCTTTTATTAACTGCTCTCAATGTGTGTTTGCTGGAAGCAAACCGGAGAGCTCGCACCTCTATCAGGCGAGGCCCCCCCCCCAGCTACCATCACCGCCCCCAGCCGGCAGCACCTCCGCGCTGCGCGAATCAGGGCCGGGGGCCGCGCGCGGTGCACGCAGGGTGTTGCAGTCCTCCGAGCCGCCGCTTCTCGCCTCGCTGCTGAGCGAGGAACGCCGGGAGCTGTAGTCAGACCTCCGCCCCCCGCTTCTGTGCGGCGGGGCCGAGCCGGCGGGGAGGGCGGAGAGCTCGCCTCGGGGCGGCCGCGGTCGGGAGGCGTCGGGCTGTGAGGAGTGCGGCCGTTCTCCGGCCGGTGGGGGGAGATGGAGGCGGCCTGGCGGCAGGGCGGCCGTGGCCGGGGTCGCGGCAGGCTCGGGGATGGGCTCTCCGGCCGTACCGGGGCGGCCGCCCGGCCTCCCGCCGCTATCGGCCGCGGCGACGCGTGCGTTCGGGCGGCGGCGGCGGGCGGCGGCGAGGGGACCTGCGGTGAGTTCCCCCGCTTCCCCTCGGCCCCTCCGGCGGGGCCCGGCAGCCCTGCCCGGCCTCGGGAAGACCCCAGAACGGGGCCGGGGCCCTGGGAGAGCGAGGCGCACCCGTGCGGCGGCGGGCCCGGCACCGCTGCCGGTGTCCCGCGTCGCGGGTCCCTTCCCCCTCTCCGGGAGCCCTGCGTGCGCGCGGGGTCCTGGAGCTGAGCAGGGGCGCCCGCAGTCAGCGCCCCTCGAGCGGTGCGGTGAGACTCGGGGGCGGCTGCGGGGCGGTTCGCAGCTGACAGGGAGCGCGGTGCGGACCGCGCGCGGCGGCGGGCGGCGATCGGGCGGTGCGATGGGCGTGTGTAGTCCGCTGTGGGAAACCGGCTGCTGCTTTAGGGCCTCTGAAGGCCGCGAGTAATCGACAGACGGTAATTCCTGTTGTGGATGTTATGGATATTGCCCAGCGAAGGGGGGAAAGTGGTGTGTGTTGTCCTGTGCGGTGTTGGAAGTGTAACAAAATAGCATCCTCAGAAACGTAAAATAAGCAAACTCGCTAAGAAGGGGACGGTTGTAAGGATGAAGGGCTGAATGTGGTGTTACGATTAATGGTTAAGATCGAGACAATTGTTTCTTTTAAATAGAACTATCTTCGCAGAAGAAATTTGATGAAATTAAGAAAGCGAATCAGGCTGCAGCGAGAAAGCTGGCTGAGGAGCAGTTTAGTTCTTCATCTGAAGATGATGATGAAGATGCTGAAATAAAACAAGGGAAGATTTTGGCAAAAACATTCACCATTTACACCAATCAAACCGGTAAACTTTTTTTTGTATATTGACTTGTGTATTCACTGGAACAGGCTGCCCAGGGAGGTTGTGGAGTCTCCTTCTTTGGAGATATTCAAGACCCGCCCAGATGCCTACATGTGCGACCTGGTGTAGGGAACCTGCTTTGGCAGGGGGGTTGGCCTCAATGATCTCTGTAGGTCCCTTCCAACCCCTACGATTCTGTGATTCTGTGACTTTTATTTGAATATGAAAGTGTAGAAGGCATGATATTATTGGTTATAACTTAGGCTTTTTGCACAGTTGGAGGGAAAACAGTTTTTCTGATGCACTTCCTTCTTTCTGATGTATTGAAAATACTTGTTCCCAGCAGCGTGTGCTTGCTGTGCTTTTCGCCTTGTTCAGCAGAACCAGTGGTGTAGTTTTGCATTTTTCTTAAGTACTTATAATAATGTGGCTATGTATTAACATATGACTGGCCTCTGTTCAGAGGAAAAAAAAATAATTACTTCTTATAACAGTCTCAACATGTACAGAATAGCAGATCAAACATAATTTTAAAAGTTGCTTTAAAAATTTTTGTACGTTAAAGATGGAGATGCAAGTGAACTGGAACGTACAAGACAGTACATGAATGAAGCTTTTCAATCAGGGGCTATGACATGTCTGATCTGCATTGCTTCAGTTAAAAGGAACCAAGCTGTAAGTACTTTACGGTATGCTTTCAAGTATTTTAATTTGTAGCAATATCATACATGTTTAAAAAGATGAAGAAATTTCTGCTGCTTATCTTTTGCCAAAAAATTCGTTCATTCTAAGCTGACAATTTAACAGATCATGCAAAAGGTTCCAAAGGCATAAAACTGCATTTTTATAACTTAAATTTCTTTTCAGCAGCAGGTTGATATTCTAAGCAAAACAGTATTTCCCTTCAGAACTAGCTGTGAGGAGTGCGCTGAAGCCACAGAGGGTTAGTAATAAAGAGAGAACACTATCAAAGTCAGCTCCCTTAAGCTAACAGAATTAAAAGCAAGTGTTTGCTGCTGCTTTTGCATTGTATTTCTTTAGCTCTTTGAAAAAAAAAGACCATACTGTAGGCCATTCTTGTAAAGAAGTCTTTTTCTTAATGTTTTTAGGTAACTGTTGAAACCTGAACAGGGAAAGCTTCTTGATACTTTTACCAAGATGTTTAGAGACCTGGGGTATGTGATAGTTGGGCTTGTTTAGTCTGGCAGAGAGGGCGCAAAGGAATGATTTGATTACAGGCTCTGGCCACTTAGAAGTTGTGAAGAAAACTAAAGCCAGTCCTGTCTGTGGTGACAGATGGTGTAATAAAGGGCAGTGGCACAATCTGAGCTTTGAAAGGTGCAAACTAGATGCAAGAAGGGTAGTGCTACACATTGATAGGTTGCCCAAGGTGACTGGAGTGTCCATCTTTAAGGGGCCTCCCAGGACTTAAAGTTAGGCAACTGTTAAGGTGGCTGTAATTGCATTTTGGGCAAGAGGTAGCACTGTATCACCTCCAAAGGTGTGCTTAACTCAGCACTTCTGTGACTGCATGGACTCCGTAAGCTTTGGTGAACACAACAAGAATAATAGGGATGTGAATCTGTAGCAACAAAACTTTCTCTATTACTCTGACATAACAACAGATGTAATTTACCTTTGGGAATCTTTTTTTTTTTTTTTTTAAATGGGAAAATAGCAAGCTTGTTTTTCTTTTGATACGGATTTTCATCAATTGAAATGGGGGAAAAAATACTCATTTAAGAAAAAAGAAAGTGGCACTTATATCTACTCCTTAGGTCTGGAGCTGTTGTGGATGCTTCTGTATATTTCACCTGGTGTGTATCCAAAAGTGGGCCAAGGACAGTCTTTTCCTTGTGTCATCTCCTTTGACAGATGATGATTTTGGGAAGAAGGATTATCCATGGCCATGGTGAGTTCTTCATAATATATTTACATAGATACTTTTGTTTTGAAACATGTGCACTGGACTTGCTTTAGGAAGGATTGGTACAAGTAAGTGACATGCAAACACATACATGAAAAAGTTTAGAAGACTTGCTTTTGTATTATTTTTCTGAATTCTTTTCAAGTATTTGCTAATGTATGTTGATGATATTTCAGTGATATTAAAAATATTTTGCTGCATCAAATTCTTTTTAATCTGTAAAAAAGTAAATGATCCATCATGTCAGTTTTTGATAATTATTTTTAAATGATCTTACTTATCTGTAAGTATCTTATTTTAAGAGTACTTACCTTAAGTAGTATTAGTACTTATCTTAAAGTTGGTAAATGAAATTTAAAATTTTAAAAAGTCAGTTCTAAAGTAGTAAGGTATATAACTTATAATGATTTTCAAGTCCCTTTGTAACTCAAGTCAGTCAGTCATTTTACATGAGATTGTGTAAAGGAGGTGGTAATACTATGGGTACATAAATAATGAACCTTACTTTTTTCAGTAGGTTTGTCTCTGAATGTTAAGCTTTCTCTGTGTACTTTTGTTTTGTACCATGATTTTCCCACCTGCTTTTATGTGGGTATATGTAATCTCTCTAAAATAGAATCCTCTGTCAAATCTGATTGAAAGTGTCTGGTGGATTCAAAAACTCTAATGTAGGATCTCAGACAAGCTGGTTTGCTTAGGAAATAAGATATAGAGTTATTGGTTGGCAATGTCTCAAGTTCTGTACAAGTTAACAATGCCTGCTTTGTTACAGATTAGTTCTATAAACACTGTGCTTAAAGACAGTACATTAAGAAATTTCAAGGCAGGTGACATTTGTTGTGTGCTTAAATGTTAACTAAAATCAATGAAGTCACTTCAGAGAAATGGCATATATGGGCAAATTGACATTTTATTTGATGGTGGTAATGACATAGCCTGTTTAAGAATTCTGCTCTTATCTGAGGAAGAGCTGCTTGTCTGTTGTCTTTCCCCAGTAGCTGCTTTGTTCCTTTTGCATTGCCTCCCTTATCAGTGGTTCACACTAAAAAGTGCTTATGCCCTTTGGAACTGACAAACTCCAGACCTTTGATACCTACCAACCTTTAGGAATTCTGCATTTTTTTAATATCTGACATCATCAAGGCTGACAGATGTATGTATAGCAAGACCTTTATTGTTTATTATAGATACAGTCTTTTTGGTTATACTAGTTGTAAGAATCTTCAGTAGGCTGTTAACAAACTTGGGAAACTGAAATAATAAAAACGAATGCTTTTCCTTTTCCCTCACATTTTCCCTTCTTACAGCCCGAAATGTAGGTTTGAATACAAACGGTCTGAAACTCCCAATAAGTATTACTGTTACTGTGGAAAAGTAGAGAATCCAACAGTGGACCCATGGCTGGTACCTCATTCCTGTGGTCAGATATGTGAGAAGGAGTTCAAACCTCCTTGTGGGCATAAATGTTTGCTACTTTGTCATCCAGGTAAATTCATTGTGTCTCTTGATTATTTGACCTCTATTTATATAGTTGTTGCATAATTTTACTTTAAATTGAAGCTGACTATATTTAAAATTCTCAGAATAAAACAGGTGTTAATTAAGGATGCATTTGCTGAATAGCTATTAATGATATATATATATATATATATTTTCTGGGCTTAGGTCCTTGTCCACCCTGCCCAAAGATGGTCACAACATCCTGTCACTGTAGGAAGGCTAAACCAGTGCCCCGAAGGTGCAGTGCCAAGGAGTGGTCATGTCATCTGCCATGTGGACGAATGTTGCTGTGTGGACAACATACTTGTGAGAATCCCTGTCACTCAGGTAGACTGCCTCCTTAGGCTTCAAAAAAGCAGCTGTTTTTCAGAAATATTCCTATTTTCCAAGTTGAATGCAAAAAATCCAATTCCTATGCTCAGTGTAACTTTACGATTTTGTACAGGAGATTGTCAGCCTTGTCCACGTGTCAGTAAACAGCGGTGCATCTGTGGGAGGCAGACAGCAGAAAGGCTTTGTGCAAGTCCTCAGTGGCAGTGTGAGCAGGTATGTTCACAGAGATGCCTTTCCTCGCCTTATCCGCGTCTTTATAGAACTTAATTACTCAGTGTATTATGGATTGAAAAAACACATTCCTGTATGACAATAATAATGATGACTCCATAAAGTATCAGTTAATGGTGTTTATTTGAGCTAACACTGTACAGAAAGAACAGTATAACAGTAATATTATGACCTTCTAAATGGTGGAAATCCTAAGCTGTGCAGCATTTAGTGCACCTGGGATCTATGTTCAGGATGCTGTGCAGACCCTGTCCGTAGCAAGTGTTACTCTGTTTTGGTCATTCAAACTGTTACAGGATTTTGTTACTAGAAAACAATTCTATTAATTCCTGCTACTGCCAAACAGAAAGGATGTTCCTGTGAGAACTTCTTGCTGCGCTTCTAGATAAAGTCAAGGTCGTGTGCTTGGCATAATTGCTGTCACCAAGTAGGAGCTGCCTGTGGGCTCTTCTGTTGCTATTAACTGGCTAAGTTTAATCTCTGAGAATGGGATGTGTGCAGCACACGGCCCTGTAGCCTACCACAGTACAGGTCTGTGTCTGCTCAGGCTAACTGTTTTGTGAATCATTGATCCTTCAACGTACAGTGGTCTTCCAATCAGAATTGCTGCAAGGGTGATTGGTTTCATTTGGCAAACTCAGTAAATAGAATGCTTGTTAACAAAGTTATTGGTACAATTAGCTCCTCATGGTTGAGAAAGTCTGTATGGAATTAAACATCAGGCATCCATAGTTTTTTTTGTTTTTTCTTGGATTGCTTTATCTTAATATGTTATTTTGTCACACTGCATTCACTTGAGTTCTCTGACTTTTCCAGGTGTGTGGAAAAGCTTTACCTTGTGGTAATCACACATGTGAACAAGTTTGTCATGCCGGTCCCTGTGGAGACTGTCCTCGTTCTGGGAAAAGGTCCTGTCCATGTGGAAAATCAAGTAAGTCTCTTTTTTCCCCCCAGCAAGTTAAATAAATGTCATCCAGCCTTTGGCTGTCAGCAATTCAGGTTACTTAAGCAGTGCAAGGTTCATTAAAAAGTTCTTACAGTGAACTGTGAAAGCTGAAACATACTTTTTTGCTTCATTCTTTCAAAGCACGACTTAGTGGCAGGAGTTTCATTGTCTATGTGATTATTTCTAGGGAAGCTTTTTGCAAAAGCGAGAGAGATAATTTGTGTTTGAAGTCATATTGCAGTATGCATTGTTTTCTAAATTTTGTTTTCCTTAATGTTTGATTGTACTTCTCTGTTTTCATCTAGAGTTTATGTTGCCTTGTACAGAAGATGTGCCCACCTGTGGTGATAGCTGTGACAAAGTTTTAGAATGTGGCATCCATAAATGTTTGCAGCGCTGTCATCGAGGTCCCTGTGAAATATGCCGACAGGTCGGTCTGGCTGTGTAGCTATTTCACATACACTAGTGTTATCAAACACTCTATCTTCAGGACACTGCAAGTCTACTGAGGAAAATGAAATGATATCTGTCACAAAATCTATGGCTTTTCTGAGATAAAGATGTTTTATTACTGTAACTTAAGTATAACCTGAAAGACAGTTTTTCCCCAGCTCTTTAAACTTCCATGCTGTTCTGTTTATTTCTTCATGAAAGAGAAGATGCTGTTACATACTGGTGTTTTCTTGTTAATAAGCAAGTAATGTTTTACTCAGACCTAAATATCTGTGGAGCTTTTGTGGACTGGCCTGTAAAGCTCTTGTCTGATTGTCTCTTCTGGACCAGCCTTGGCTGATCGCCACAGCCAGGTCTCTGGTGTTAGTATGTGTAGTTAGTATATTATATCTGGGATGAAGTTTGGAGAAAAGCCACTCATCTACTTCTTAAATTGTGTATGCAGAAGATGAAGGTGAATTTACTATGCTGGTGAGGTAGTTCTTTGCGTGAATTCATTTTGCATTTACACTTGATGTTTTGCACTGCGTACTCTAGTGGTTCTCTTGACGTGGCCATCCTGGTGAGACCAAGGCTTTCCTTGCCATTGGTCTTTCCGTGCCATCTGGAGCACAGCGTTTGCAGTACTAACACAAAGTTCCACATTGGCTATTGCTCTTAGAGCATGAAATACACTATCTGTTATGATAGAGTATTGTAATATTACTTTGGCCATGAATGTATTTTTTCCAGCTAGTTGTAGAACATCTTTTTTACCACTCCTCTTGCATGGTTTTCTTTCTTTCTTTTTTTTTTTTTTCTCTTGTTGGGGTGGAGTTCATGTGTATTAAAAAATACCTTGCTTTTTCCCTACTTTGCTGCCCAGGGAGTTGAAAAGCAGTGTCGCTGTGGAAAGCACACTAAACGTATGCCTTGTCATAAGCCTTATTTATGTGAGACAAAGTGTACTAAAATTCGTGATTGCCAAAAGCACCAGTGCAGAAGAAAGGTAAGTGTCTGGAAAAGATCTGTTGCAAATGTATTCCTTAGATGATAATATATATGTGTTTATAAATGAACTTTTAAGATGTTTTAATGTTTTTTGGAAGCCTTCTGCTATTTTAGTGTATCAAACGATCACTTTAAAATATGTGAGTTTTTAATTAAGTTTGATTTTTTTAAACAGCGTTATTGCTATCCTCATTTCTATTTCTAAAATGAATTTGAGGAAATTTAATTAACTCTCATGAATAATATTTCAAGAAGTACCGGGGGGGGGAGGAAAGATAGTAGAAGAGGACAAATTTGCAGTTACATAGAGTATTTTGTTTCAATAGTGCTGTTCTGGAAACTGTCCACCTTGTGATCAAGTCTGTGGGCGGACCCTAGGTTGCAGAAATCACAAATGTCCTTCAGGCTGCCACAGAGGTAAGAACAGGTGAAGGATCCCTGTAGTGATAAACAATAATAGTAAACAAAATATGGTTTATTTTAGTACTTGTATGACTCTGTGAGTCATACATGACTCTGCTTCGTGAATTCTTCCCCTTTGCATGTGGGCTTTCTGTGGGAGCAGTGCGTCTGAAAGACTTTCAGTGCTGTTTGGAGCCTAAGGGCTTACATAATGACAGCCAGGATTTTTGCCTGCCAATTTTACTTAGCAGCGTTCCTCTGAAAATTCTCTATTGCTTTTCCAACTGCTTAATTCAAATTGCATTGCTTGACTTTTCCCTATATAATTCTGGTCACTAAATATGCGTAATGAAGTCCAACTGCATATAAAAATGACAGTGCTGGTCATTCATCATTTTTGAAAATCCTAGAATACAATGTGTGATATGAGTAGTCAGAAAAAAAATGTTGATTGAACTTGAATGTGTCTTACAGATGAGAAAATAAAAACTTGTTACTGAATATATGAAAGGTATCAATAAAAAAAAGTTTACTATACTATTTAGTGAACTTGGTTAAAAATATCCTGAAGAATTCCAAAATTACCTGGCCACTTTTATCCTGACCAATTGCTTTGACATTAATTTGGGTGGGGATTAAATTGGAGTGACTGAAAGGAGGCTATTTTCTCAGCAGTTTTCCTTCTAGAGACTGGTGCCCTGCTGAAATAACAGCAGAATAACTTGTATAATTTACCTTGCTATTCTGAACTATAAATTGTAGCACCTTGGGAAATAATTCACAACTTGTTCAGTCAATCTTACTTTTGTGGTAGTGAATCTTAAAGAGGCTTGGGAAAGGTAAATATGGTGGTTGTCCCATTTAACATCCTGTTAAATCTATTACCACAGACTGGTAGGTTTTTTGTTTCCCCTTCCCTCCCCACTAATTGTGTTCCTTCCCTTCTTGTACTGTCAGAAAAAAAAACTAGTTACTTTTTTTTTTCTTTTTTTTTCCTGCATTAGTTTGAGCTGGTTGATACAATCATAGAATGGTTTGGGTAGAAAGGTCCCTTAAAAACCATGTAGGCCCAAGCCCCCTGCTATGGATTGCGTCACCTCCCACTAGGCCAACTTGCCCAGAGGCCCATCCAGCTTATTCTTGAAGACCTCAAGGGATGGAATGTCCGCAGCTTCTGTGGGCAGCCCGTGCCAGTGCTTCACCACCCCTCATAGTGAAGAAATCGTATCTAAATAACAGAACAAAATTGTAACTAAATAACAGAATAAAATTCTGGTTGGAAAACTTTAAGGAGCTAATGCTGCATAACAGGATAAGCTTAAATTCAATAGTTATTGAAATAGTTATTCAGAGATGCTGATTGCATCTTACTACCTGGCTAGAAGTGACATTGATGATTTCTGATAGTTTACATTCTTATTAGAAGAAATTATAAATAAATACTTTAAAGTATTTTAACTAATAAATAAACAAATGATGTTGATTTTGTGAGAATTTGCACCCAGCCAAGCAAATGATTATAGTATCAGATGTAGAAGATTAACTCCTGTGTTCTAACAAATTGTAGCCTATTACAGTTTGTGATACTTTATTGTCACAATGTTTGGAAATACTTCTAATGGAGGCAGCAAGTTTGACTTGAAAAATATATATTTGTGTGTTTCTTCCTCCTCCTCAACAGTAGTTTTGTTGCTCCTGAAACTTATGACTACATATTTTATAGTCAGTTTGTAATACCAGGTTATGTTAGCAGTGACCTAATATATCTTAGTGACCACTGATTTTAAAGGAAATAGTGTACCTCGTAGAAATAGCTTGCCAGGTCAGGTTTTTGAAAAGGTTCCTGTTATCAGAATTTCTAAGAGATAGCTGCTGATAATAAGTACTTGGCATTTAGCAGCGTACAAGTTGTAAGTGTATTGTAAGTAAATTGTATGTGTGCTAGTCACTCAGGGCAACGTAACTTCAGACTCCTGGTTTATTTTATAAATTATTTATGTAGATGTTCTGATTATATATTACAGTTCCATTTATAAAGATTGTATACTTTCAACCTTTTTTTCTTCAGCGTCTTTCTGTCAGAATTGCTTAAAAACTTGTGCTGTTGATAATGCTTGCAAAGCATTGTTTTCCTTAAAGTTTGGGTGCAACATGGTCAGTAAGCTAAAGTCCTTTTTTTTTTTTTTTTTAAGATGGATATTCTCACTGTTAATTATTCAGTAAAGAAACAACAGTTGGCACTTGAAGAAAATGTGTGGGAGAGCTATAGATTTAAAAGCAGATATTTTAGTGATTTTTATTAAAAAAAAAATATATATATATATATTGCATTAGTAGTATGAATTACTTTATAGATGAGGAGGATCTTTTCAAAAGAGCATTAATTATATGTGAAGGATGAACACTTCTTAATATTGTCCATAACAGTATCCTACCATTTTTTTCAACGTCTTTTTTCTTTTGTATTCTGAAGACAGATGACTTCACAAATATATAAGAATGAAATGTATATGACAGTATTAAGCTTTATGTTGTCCAAATGGTTGGGTTCTAATGATGCTGGCTTCTTTTTATAAAATGAGTGGGTGGAATTATTTCAAACTTGATAGCAGTTGACAAATGGTAGTATAATCAACATAATTACAGTTCTTTTACGAGGATAAAATTGCCTTTCCCAAGAGGGATTTGAAATAAATTAACTGAATAAGCAGAAATAAATTAACAGCCATTTGTTATATAGATCATCAGAGGAAGATAATGATACCACATGCAAATTCAGACTTATATTGATTCCCATTGTTTATAATCAACAGTTTATTCAGATGATCATGCTGTTTATGTATTTATTTTAGGTAGTTGTAATCCGTGTCCAGAGACTGTAGATGTGAAATGCAATTGTGGAAAAACTGTAATGAAAGTGCCCTGTGGCAGAGAGCGCACCATCAAGCCTCCCAAATGTAAACAGCTGTGCAGGTCAGTATAGAAAGTGGGTGTGTTTCTAGTTCTGTGGTGGAATTTAGAATATCTTCAAAGAAAGTAGTAAAATATAACAGTTTAGAAAGTAAAAATTACATTGCTTGTCCGTTTCTGTATCCTTGACTATGCGGATGGGGAGATAAGTACTAATTCTTTAAGTCATTTCTTAGCTGCTGTGGTTTCATGAGTACGTTATGGGGAGGTTCTACTCCACTGAACACTTCACTCTGTTGTCCATTCCCTTCTTCAGGTCATCTTTGGTACCTTCAGAAGGCAGTTCACTTAAAAATCTTGACAGTGAAAACATAAACAGTATTTTCTGCTCAGCTGCAGCAAGATTACTTAGTCTGCATTTGAGTTGGGTTGTAATAACTTGTAATTTTTTTTGTTGTAATATGCAAACCCATCTTTGACTTTAATTTCACTTAGAAATCGTGTATAATTTTACCATGATATTCTCCACGAAGAAAGCGAGAATAACGTATTTTTAATAACAGAATTTGTTTCAATTCTTATATTTGAACCATAATTGTCAAGTGACTCTGTAGTCTTTTTCCTTGCTGCCATATTGATTTCTGCATTTTACTTCAGTCGCCCTCCTACGTGTCATCACCCTACCCAGGAGAAGCACTATTGTCACTTTGGCCGGTGTCCTCCCTGTCGTCAGTCCTGCCAGAAGGCGTTAACTTGTGGTCATTTGTGCCCTGTTTCCTGCCATGATGAAGCACTTGTGAAGCAAACTGGCATTGTAAGTAGCTAGTGAAAAGTGGGGTGTTATTTGTGTTCTGAAGAATAAGAAACTGTTGTTTGGCCTTAATCTTTTGTTGAAGCCTTTTGGAAATCAGAATAAGTAAATGAACACAAAAGTGTTCATACTGCTTAACTGAGAAGTTAAGCGATTCTAGTTCCTTTGTTGCAATCTAATTCGTAATGTACGTGCCTGGGCAACCTTTAGCAGTTAAGGTAATTCAGGAAATTATAAGAACTTTACTGGCTGGAGTTTCTTTACATATGTTTAATTTCAAGTATAAACAGCTAGTAGTTCTTCAGATAGAAGGAAAAAATTAAGTTTTATTGGGATTTACTAAACCATCAAAGTGCACAGAAATTAGAAGAAATTGTTTGACATCTTCACATATGATGCATATGTGCATTTCAGTATGATGATTTCAAGCTTTTAGTAGGAATTTTTCTATTGATTTTTTTAAATATTTTTTCCTCTATTATATGCTTTTTTTGTTGTTGTTGTTCTTTTTTGTTTGTTTGTATGGCTTTGCATTTTATTTGTAGCAGTAGGGCCACAGGCCTTTTTTATCTATTTCTATGGTAAAGGTGAAATTGTTGTTCTGTTTGGGGAGATAGTGTTGGGTTTTCTATTCATTTTTTTGTCTGTTTTTTAAATTACTAGAAAGTGTTTTTTTGTTTTTTTTTAATTATTATTTTTTAGGACTGGGATCTCTTTAGATGATTAGTTTATTTAAGGCTGAGTACGTGGTTCCAGTTGTGTTTTGTACTTTGCTCTCAGCATCAATTTGCAGGTCCTTGGGAGCAACCATCTGAGCCAGCTTTTATTCAGACTGTGTTACCATGTCCACCCTGTGAGGTTCCTATACCCGTGTAAGTATTAAATAAATTAAGAAATAAAACAAAGTTTTGGACATGTAGATACTGTTCTCTTCAGATGAAGTGAGCTTATGTGAACAACATTCTAATTCACAAACCTGGAAGT
The DNA here is from genome assembly GCA_035772895.1 of Perdix hodgsoniae. NCBI lineage: Eukaryota > Metazoa > Chordata > Aves > Galliformes > Phasianidae > Perdix > Perdix hodgsoniae. Next base: position 16,052,547 of record JAPSGF010000002.1, on the reverse strand, counting down.
ATTGGTGATGGCTTAATAGTTCTGGTAGTATGTACTTATTAAATGAAAGGAAAGTAAAAAGTAGTTGTTTCTAATACAATGCTGCCTTAAAAGAAAAGTATTAAAATCTCGAAGACTGACGTTGTAAATTGATAGTCTTTAAGTGAAATACACCCATTTTTTCCATGTAGTTTCTCTCTTCTTTAGTTTATAGGATTGTAACCTTTTGTATAACTGATTGCTATTTTGTTTTTCAGTTGTTCAGTGCATGGATCTTCCATATAATTTATAGTATGCTAATGGAAAGTATTCCTACTCAGTACTCCTGATACTTGTACTCAGAGTTCAAAGCCAGGTTCCCAAAAGGTGAAAAATGTAGAGTTCTCGACAGCTTGGTTTCAGTATTTGTGTACATTACCACTGGAACAGTCTCATGTAGGTGTTCAGCAGAGGTCATTGTGTAACATCATGCATTATGCAGGGCACATCTCTTAGTCTTTCTGAGCTTCCATCTTAAAATCACCCCCCCTCAGTCCTTCCTTTCCAGAAGGATAGTTTGCTTAGTGAGAAGGAACCCAGATTGGGAAAGTTGTATTTGATTTTCTAACAAGAGGTAGCATTGCTATGTTTTATTGTGGTTGGAAAATTGAAGTTATGTTAGTATTAGGTAACATTAGTTCTGGAATATCCAAATTCTTCTGATATGTCGTTGCAACTACAATGTTCTTTTTCTTTGTGAAAGTTGCATAACAGAAATTTCCTGTACTACAGAGTCCTGGATGCAGGACTTTGTATTTCATGAAATTGCTATCAAAATATTCTTCCAGTCTGTTGAGATGCTTCTGAGTGGCATTACTATCCTCAAATAAACAAGAATTCCATTTGTAACTGGTGTCCAAGTAGCATGCAGCCGACTAACCTCTACTGTTTGAACCTGGTGATCCTGCCAGTTTCTCATGCAACTAATTGCTTATCTGATACTACATCCCAGCTTGAGTGCAAGGTTGCTGTGTAGGACCCTTGATCTGCAAAAGTCTGATTTTGCAGATATTCTGTTGTCCTGAAGATCACACGTAGCTATAGGTAGTTAGTTGCTTTGTGTTAGAAATTCTGGAGTTGCAATCATAAAATAACAGCAAGAACTGTTGAAAAGGTGAAGGCATTGACCTACATAAATAAATAGGCTTTTTATTTTAGTTCGTGCTACAAAAGCAGATTAGGTTTTGACCTACTATTTTTAGCTCTGTGTGTTGCCTGCACTGGCCTGAATTGCACTTTTGTTTCTTGAAAAATGTATTACTTTCCCGTGAAAGACACTATCACTTATTTACTTAAAGAAATACACGTTTTCTAAATCTTTTTTCTCTTTTTTTATTCTGCTTAACAGGGAGTGTCTTGGACAGCATGAGGTGAGTCTGGAAACTGGCTTTTTAAGTAAAATATAAAGTATATCTTGCTGTGTCAGTGTGCAAGAAAAAATACTGAGGGAGAAGTGGTATGTGGCTTTTTTTATGTTTTAAAACCAATGAAGTAACATCACAAAGGCTTACATATCAGAGATGTGTTAACTCCTTTTTAAATTAGAGTTCTTGGACAGAAATGAAAACTCATTTATGAAGCTATTTATGTGTTCTTCCATATTTCTTCAAATAGTGTTTAAATTGATTTGTTTTGTCTTCAGTATGTAGTTCTGTGGTTTTCTTTCCCACTTCATTGTATAGTTCTTCTCTTTCTGTTCTATTTCTTCAATTTTCCAGCACCTGCTCTGTCTTTGTGTTCATTTCAAAAGGAAAGGGAATATAGCACGGTACCAGAAAATTCTCAAGAGATTTGGATCTAAGCCTAAATGGATAATGTCAGACAACACAGTGGAATTATTAGCTTACCTTTTTTAGATTTAGGCATTTCCATCTCAAATCAAGTCATTGACTGTTCTGGCTTACACGGTATAATAAGAAAATCAAATTAACACTTGAAGCTGAGTAACAGTCATCAGTATTCACAGTCATTTCTAATCATCAAGGAATGGAAAATCAGCACATTTTTCTCATTTCTTAAAAGATAATTGCTAAACTAATCTTAAAAAGATACTGATATTTACACCTTGGTTCAGTAATACCTCTAAGTAAGTAATTCACTAACAAAGCACAGCTGATACCAGTATAGCAAACCTAGTTCTATTTTAATCAAGTGAAATTTCTGGAAAATAGTAAACTTTAAATATTCAAGATACCGACTTTTTTCTTCTGTGACCTTCTTTATTGATCTTTTGGTATGAGTTGTAATGGTGGCCTAATATGTGGTGGCAACGTCACAGATTTTTTTAACATAGTTAAAACAGCAGTCTTTTCATCCAATACATTTGTTGATCCAGGCATGCTATGAAGACAGGTTCCACAGAGCTGCTTTTCAGCTTGCAGGTTGCCAAAGAAAAGTATGTTCTTGAACTGCATGAAAGGAATAACCATGTCTTTTTGTTTGTTGTTGGAACAGCTGATCTGTGTTTTTGCTTTCCACAGCAAAACTTCGGGTATATCAACCAGTATCTTATTTTGATTGAATGATGCCTCTTGCGATAGATCATAATACATCTCATCCTACCTTCAGTGAGCTTGCATTTAAAAAAAAACAAACAAAAAGTAAACTTTGTGCAATTGACCCAACATAATGTGTGCTAGATAATGTAAGCTGTTTTAGAACTGTTCAGATTTGCATGGATGTGAACTTCATATACCTCCCTTCTCCTATTAGAGAAAATGATTCAAATTTCAAAGTGGATTTATAACTGCTTATTTCAAAATATCTGAAAAAGGAAATCTCCTTTGTTTCTCAGTGCTCTTAGCAGAGTCAGTTAATGACTTTGGGTCGTGGTTTTGTTACAGCTTACTGTAGAAAAATAAGGAGGAATCTCAGAGTTTATACTTAAGGAATTTATGTTTACTGATATAAGATGGAACTTATAACTTTTCATTTTTTGGCCAATAGAGTGCAGTGTTTCTTTCCTGCTCAAGTTTTGTAGCCTCTGGAGAGGAATTAAGTGTCCTAATCTTTGAGACTTTGGTAGCTAGAGAAGGAAAGAATGACTTGCTTATTACTGTGCACGTGCAGTGTGTTTACAGTGTGTTTTCAGAGCATTGTGCATTGAGTGTTGTTCTGAGATCTCTTAAAAAGAAGGAAAAAAAACCACACAAAACCTGTAGTGTTTGCTCAATGTTTTACGGTCTTACTGGCTCTTAACAAATACTCTCACCTCAAAGTAATTTACTTTAGTTAGAAGGAGAAATTTTTTGTATAGATTTCTGAACACTTGCTCTACTGCAGTAGATTCCAGCCCATGAGGGGATTTTCATAGGGAAATCTGAAAGATTCACAGGTGAGCAATGTAGTGGTTTTCTCAAGGAAGGTTTTCCTACGAAGAGGGGGATCCATTGCTGCACTATGATTTACTTTTGTTGGACTGCCGTTATACAGCCTGTAATGGGTGAGGTACAAAAAGCAATTAGCTGAGAATGAAACAAGGACTCCTTGTGCTTTACCAAGATGCCTGCAGATAATGAATGGAAGAGAGAATGGATACGAGCAGTTTAGGAATTGTATGCTATTGCTAGTGCAAATTTACTTTCTTTACATTTCCTTTTGAACAATAGTTTTAATTAGTGTTGATGCTGCATTATATCACTGAAGGTTTGTTTTTTTTGTTTAATTTCTCTTTGACATTTTAATTTATTTTAAGGCATAAATTTAGTTCTACTTCTCACGTGTCTGTATGTATTTTAGGAAAGTGATTTATCACCTGAGACAACAGGTTTAAAACTACTTTTCAGAAAACATAATTTTATCAAATTTGTGTTCACTGAAATACCATTCTACAAGATGTTTAACCTAAAATAAGATTTTCTGTGGCTACAGCTTGCAGCTTTCTTTAACGTATTTTTATGGTGTCAGTGTCAAGTATTTTTACATGTATTTAGAGCAGTTGTTAATTTTTTTTTTCTTATAAATCAAAGTGCTTAAAAGCAGCACTCGATTTTGATTGAAGTTGTAGGTGTGAAAACCAACTATCATCATAATTGTTGCCACCACAAAATAAAACTTGGTGGTTTATTTTTATTTTTGACTTTCACATTTCGTAGCAGTAACTTAACTGTGGTCTCTTAAAATTTAATTCAGAGAGTTGATGTTTATATTCAAAATCTAATGTTATGGAAAAGTATTAAAGCCCTTGTAGGTTTTAGGAAAATATTCTTGTTTTGATGAGTATGTAGAACATGCTGGAAAATCAGTTTTATTTTCAGGAAGATGGAACACTTATTTTCTTGTTTTTTTTTTTTTGGGGGGGGGGGGGGTATGTGTTTTCTTTGGTAGAAATTTAATGCTGTGTTGTATTATTCTGATTTTTGTGTGTGTGTGTGTGTGTGTGGATAATTTATAGGAGGAATACTGCTCGTCTACCTCTAGATAAATTTTACATGAGCCTCAATGAGATTAATCTTTGATTGATGAATACTTTCAAAATTTTCTTTCTCTACTGTGTTTGATTTTTATTTTTGTATTCCAACTGATGCATCTATTGTTTTTTTTTGTTGTTGTTGTTTTGGTTTTTTTTTTTTCCATTTGAAAAATGTCCTGGAAAACTTCTAAAAGCTGTCATGTCTTTTTTTTCTTTGCCCTTATTCTTTAGTGGACTGAGAATGATGCCTCCTTATTGTCTTTTCTTCTTTTACCTTCCAACATCCTTTTTACTATTTACCTTGTTGCTGGAATTAAGTGACTAGGAGAGGGAGGAGGAGGAAGGAGATGGAGAATGGAAAGGGGCAGGATAATAGGAATGATACAAACTCAGGTAATCAGTGTATATTCATTGGATACAGCAGTATTCTCTCTTCTAGGCTCTCTTTCTTTAGGCCTATTCCTGGCTTTTACTCATTTGGTCAACAAAAGCAAAAGCCATTATGGACTGAGCTGTAGCGTGCTTGCAGGAGGCAGCATTCAGATATATTTCATAGCTGCAGTAGTGCCCTAGCCAGCATAATGAGCTGCAGTTCTCATGTAGGGATGTAAGAGAAGTTGGACACAATAGCCCCCTGCTTTTTTTTCTTCTGAAGTTCAGTCTCTCATATGGGTTCTTCCTGTTCACACATCTTTTGTGGGTCAGGATGAGAAGGAATTTGGAAGTTTTGTGAATGAATTGTGTTTTGCAATGGCTTAATGTGGAATCCAGTCTTTTTTTTTTTTTTTTTCTGGTATGGGATCAAAAAAGATTTCTATAAGCAAGTGGATTCAAGTCCTGCTTTGTGTAGTTTTACTTAGGATTGAAGGAAATCAGCATGTGCACAGTGCCGAAGGGAGAATGTTCCTCACCCTAACCTATGTGCTTCCATCTTACCTTTCTAACCTGCTTGTATGGCCAAGCAGCTTGTGAACCTGGCAAAATAAAAACACTTGTTTTTCTGTCAATTTGTTTTCATCCGTTTTAAATAGCTATATTGTTTTGCTCTAAAGAAAGATGTGTAGTAGAGCTTGTTCAAAGTAAGTAGTAGGAGAGTATATGTAGGATTATAGAGTTGAAAGAGAAAAAAAGAAGGGGTGAAGAGTAATGCCATTCAGTCAACTAAAGCCATGACATAAAATCTTACTCTTAGTATAGTAAAAGTGAATTATGTCACATTAGCCTGTTTCATAATAATATCAGAAATAGTTTCTCTTTTTCTCTGTACAATGATCAGGATTTTTCAGAAAAATCAATTTTGTGACAGCTCCACGGAAACATTTTTTTTTAAATGTGAATGTTATGTAATGGTAGAAAAATAGAAACAAGTGAGTTTCCTTTAATATTTTCTGTATTGGAAGGTACTTTCACCATTCAGCTTCAGGGAAGTAACTTTGTTAACAAGGTTAGGAGCTAACAATCTATTTCACTACCAGTGTGGAAGTTAAGGGTAGAACTGTAAGAATGTTTTGCATCTGTTATGACCGTAACACAATTAGCCCTGTGAAAACAAATTATAGACAGCTTTTGTAATAGATATAGAGCTGTCTGGGAACCTTCCCTGCAGGACACAGATGTAAACCAGAAAGAAGGACTAAATAGCACTAAAGGGTTTAAGTCTGTAGTAGTCTGTTTAGAAAAGAAAAAGGAGATGGGGAGGAGGGAAGCTAGGTGGTGAAAGTTAGCAAGGTTTTTTTTATCAGCATCAGGTGTAATCAGCATAAAATAAATGTGTGATTGTAGGGATGAGAGCCTGAAGTGACTGTGTATGTGTATATATATTAAAAAAATAAAAAGTTGATTGTTTTCTACTGATTTTGTTCTTTAGCAAGGTACTTAAGAAGAAAAGTTTCTCTAATGGTGGTGTGTGTTTTATATAAATGTTTATATACACATGACACAGTACACATGTGCAACCTTACATGCACATGCTATCTGCCTATAAATATAAACAGATAGATAGATACAAAGATACCTACTTATAGACATCTTTTATTTTTAACTTCCAGGTTAGTCCATTACCGTGTCACTCTGCAGGTCCCTACTCATGTAAAAGATTTTGTGGGCGACTTCTTAGTTGTCAGAATCACACTTGTATGAAAGAATGTCATCATGTTACTAAAATCAACAGTAATGCAGATGGAAAAAAGGTAGGTTGATTTTTCTTTTGATTTTACTTTGTTCTAAATGCTGTCTTCAGTTTTAACTGGAAAATAAAGAATTTGCTGCTAGAACACATAGGCTCTATTACAGATTCCACTAGAATCTGATATATGTGTGATCTATTCCCACTGATGTTGTGACAATTAGCTACTCTGTACTCCTTAGACAACAAAACTGGGACAGTATTATGTATTTCATAAATGCTGCGCATTTTGTTTTTTGGTAGGTTAATGTTATGTTGCTTTGTTTTAACAACCTACTTATAATGCCTCTGAGCAAACACACTTGCAGTCCACTGGGAAAGCTGCTTACTGAGAAGAGCTGGATATGGGTTGAGGAGTTTGACATCTGTGGGAGAGAGCACTGGAAATACTGCAGAGCAGATGAAGACTTCCTGAATCACTAGAGTGATATATTCATGTTTATTAATTTCTTCTAGAAACTGTCACTTATGATGCTGTAAATCTTGGTTGCTGAAAGTAATGTTATGAAACAAACGAAAATGCAAAGAGAGCACATGGCTTCTGGTTTGAGAGAGTCATAGTTTGGAGGAAAAAGTCGTCTTAAGCTTTTAAAGCATTAATTTAAAAAAAACAAGCAAACAGCATCACCTTTGGTCATACAGAAGACTGAGCAAGCATTCAGTAGGATACAAAACATACCTGTTATGTTTTAGCTTATTGTATTTTAACTTTAATAGGATTTTTAATTTCTGAATTTGAGTCTTAGAAGAAGTGTTGTTTATCTGATAACTAATTATATTGCAGTTATAGTATTTATTTAATGATTGCAGATTTTTTGTCTGAAGAGTTTGAGCTGTTAGGGCAAGCTGTTGAGGACCAACAGAGTCCAGCAATAGAATGACAACTTACTGAGAGTGACAGCACTCTTAGCATCTCTAGTTATGAGTGTAAGAGAGTGTCTGCTTACTCCTCCAGTTTAACCAATTGACATGTGTACGGGTCAGGTTATGCCTGGCTCCATTTTGGATGAAGCAATGCATTCTCAAAAAAGGGATGCTTATGCACATATGAAATATGAATAGATCTCATTTCTCAATTTTCTTTGAACTTTTAAAAAGTCCAGTTGTTTTTGACATCTTAAAACTTCAGTTATTTTAATTGACTAAATTGCAAATGTATTCAGAAAATAGCTGCTTAAATTTCTTGCTGATGTCTGTAATTATTTTTGTCTGGAATTAAGGTTTTTTTCTGCCTGTTAGAAAATATAGTAGAAAGGCCAGCTGTTTGCATTTACGCAGAGTATGCTACATTTCTTGTCACAATTCTAAAAATGGTTTCATTTGCTGTTATCTTTCCTAGGTGTTGATTTAGGCATGATGTGTTTTGTAGATGATCATTGTAGAAAGGTTCCTTTTTAAACTTCTGCAGCAAAGATTGTTCAACTGTAAGTGGAAGAAAATAAAAGGAAAAGTATTTAAAACTTAAATCCTTATGCCCTTATATTAAATAGCATAAAACAATGGTTAGATCCATGGGCGAACACCAGTTGTATGAGGTTCAAAAAGACCAAATGCTGGGTCTTCTACTTTGGTCACAAAAGCTTCATACAACACTATAGGCTTGGAAAGCTGTTTGGTGCAAAAGGATCTGGGGGTGCTGGTTGACAGCAAGCTGAAGGTGAGCCAGCAGGTGGCCAATGAGGCCACTGGCATTCTGGTTTCTATCAGAAGTAGTACAGCCAGCAGGCTCTGGGAAGTGATTGTCCCTCTGTACTTGGCAGTGATGAGGCTGCACCTCAAGTACTGTGTTCAGTTTTGGGCCAGAAGACATTGAGACCCTGGAGCATGCCCAGAGAAAGGCAACAAAGCTTTTGAAGAGTCTGGAGTGCAAGTCATATGAGGAGTGGCTGAGGGAACTGGGACTGTTCATCCTGGAGAAAAGGAAGCTCAGGAGAGAACTTGTTGCTCTCTACAACTACCTCAAAGGAGATTGTAGAGGGATAGAGTTCAGCTTCTTCTCTCAGGTGGCCAGTGATTATACAAGAGGTAATGGTGTCAGGTTGTGCCAGGGAAGGTTCAAGTTGAACATAAGGAAAAGTTTCTTCTCAGAAGAGTGGTCAAGCACTGCGAAAGGCTGCCCAGGGTTTGTGGAGTCACCATCCCTGAGGGTGTTCAAGAACTGTGCAGGTGTGGCACTGAGGGACGTGCTTTAGTGAGCATGGTTTGATGGGTTAACAGTTGGACATGGGTGATCCTGGAGGTCTTTTCTATCCTTGATGATTTTATGAATTAATTCTTTTGCAGAAGCATTGAGTAGCCTCATTCTTGGGTAAATTAGCTTCACTTTGGTTGGTTTATGTGAAACTGAGCATTTGAATGTGGGTGTGTGTGCTTTGAATACTGTTCTGAATGGGTTCAGTTATTAAATCACATTGGGTTTATCTGTGCATGTTTGCAAACTGGGGTTCTGTCTAAGTTATTGGGACAGGAACAAGTAGGAATGAAGCATATTTACCTTAATGTTCATCAAATATTTTCTGGGAGGACTACATGACCAATCATACATGTAGAGAAATTGAATGATTTTGTTTCTTAAACCTCCACACCCATGTATTACAATACATGAGTAGTGTATTATGACTGAAGTATTACAATAACACGTTGGGTGAGAAGAGTTAGTTCTGAATATGAAATTCTTTTTCTAACAATTTTCCATAGAAAATTAACAGGCTTAATGACTATTTTCCAAAGCACTAATATTAAGAGGTTCTTTCATGTCTAGGAGACAAAATAGAGCTCTTTTTGTCCCATATACACAGACATTTCTTTAAAAGAAAAAAAACACATTTTAATAGTTTGCTTGAGGGATATGTCACTGAATAGCTGAATTCTATGGGAAAAAATACCCCAACTCTTTCTTCTTTTCTATCTAAAAGCTTGTTAGTGGCATCTAGTAAACAAACATTTGGAACTTTCTTTAGTACTTTGTTTTTATTTTGTTAGGCAGGTCCAGAATGTTTGCAGTGTGAAGAGGAGTGTACCAAGCCACGGCCATTGGGCTGTCCTCACCGATGTGTTTTACCCTGTCATCCTGGGGATTGTCCATCATGTCTCCAGATGCTTAAAATAAAGTGTCACTGCAAACTGTCAGTACTGTATATTGAATGCTTGTAAGTGTCAGAACTGATCCCAACTTTTCATTGGAATGCTCCTAATTGGAAACCATTTGAAATGTCTGGGGATGGGAGGTACTCCTATGGCAAGCTATAAACTTCTTTTCAAGGTTATCATTTGTAATATAGTGTGTTGTTCTTATATTGTAATCTTTCCAGTGTTTTTATTTGGTATTACTACTAAAATAACTACTTGTATGGAGCCTCATGAGCAGAATTGATCTTAATGCTTTTATAATAAGGTAATACTTTGAGTTATGCAAGTACATAGTAATCTTATATGATGTTTTTGATCTATCTATAGTTCTTTTACAGTAAATAAAGAAGAATTTTATAACAAGAATTAGAATTAATGTAGCTATTATAAAAGATCTTACAGCTAAAACTTTTAGAAAAATGTGGACTTCTGAAACAAAATGTCCTTCCAACCTTATCTGTTTTAGTTGGAAAATATCTTAGTAATCATTTGTACTCCTTTTTAATTATTTATGGGTGTGTGGGTAGCAGGAGAAGATAAGCTTTACTAGATATAAATTGGAAGTGTGGGTTTGAGCATTATCCTTTGGATGCTTGTTGCTCCAAAAACATTAATCCCACGCACGTATGTTTTTTTTTTTGTGTGTTCCCTTTAAAGTACTGTAAATCCTCTTAATTTATGAGTTTTTGTCGGATAGAGACCTAGTGTCATTTATATTAGTCCCATGGGGTATGGACGAATGACCCCGTTTCTCTTTGCAGTGAGATGCACTTAAAATACATTCCTAGTTGTATTGACTCCTGTTTTTTTTGCTCTTTTTTTTTTATTTTTTTATTTGGAACTTACCACAAATACATCTTTTCTTCTATAGAAAACTAACAAGTTCAGATGTAAAAGAAAAAGATCTTCTTACTTCCTGCAAAAATCAGTGTCCAAAACAGGTAAGCCATGTTAACAAATAAATATTTGATTTGATAAATGTCTGGTGGCTTGCAGATTTTACTTTTTGTAGGGTTTTTGTACAGTTTCATAGGCCAAGCAAGCTAAAAAAGCTTAGTCTGAATGAATGTGCCTTTCCCTACTGTAGAAGTAGAAGTTTACAGAGTGGAAAAACTTGAATAGTCAGGGATATTTTGGAAAGTGTTTCCACTGCTAAATACTTCAGAATTTCTCAGAAAATCTGCTTCCTTGCGATAAAGAAAAGGCTAGTGTATATTTTCAAAGTATTGAAAATACTTAATCCCATACTTGTTAATTGTTTTGTTACTCTATTTTAGTCCTGTACTTTGTCTCTAGTAGTACGTAGTTGGCACTCAGAAGTAATTTGATTCAGCTCGTCCTCTACTGGTTGCATTTTCTTCCACTCTGCTGGTTTGCTTTTGTCATCCTCTAGTCTGAGGTCTGTTGTCTCACCTTGTCTGAATTCTGCCTCAACTGAGTAGATGTAGGTTCAAAGCTTTCATTGTATTATTTTCTGGTTTCAGAAGTGTCCAGTCTTTTACTAAACAGACTTTCTGGTTTGGCGTAACTTGCAAAACTGACAGTATTCCTGCCTGCTTCCCAAGAGTTTCTGTTTTTCAGACAAGGTTATGTTAACAAATCAGTGAAAGTCCAATGGAGATTCTGAGCTCTTTGATGCATGCCTACTTGCATATTCTACTTTTCACTTTTGTCTTTGAGATGTCTTCCTTTTGCTCATCTTCTTTGTGACTTGCATGAGTAAATGAATGTATCTGTCGCAGTTTTCTCATCTGGATGTCTGAAAGTTCTCTCCCCAGCAGGGGAGTGTTTTAGGATATTATTTCATTGTCTGTTTACCTCTTACTTCTGTCCTTCCATTTCCCTCTCTGTTACTTCGGTTTTATTTGCTGCAACACTTCCTTCTCTTTATTTTCAATAGTACTTCTAATCTCTTAACATGAACTGTGTGTTCCTGTACTTCAGGTTCTCTTCAAAGATTTTTTCCATATCTCATCTTTGACTTTGATTAATGTCACTGTTGTGATTATTCTGGATGTGTTCCCGAGACTTGGTCTGAGGTTTAAAATCCATCTAATAGTACTACTGAATTCAAGTTTGCAATTCAGAATTGCATTCTCTGTAGAACAGTGTTTTTTTTAGAACTGAATTCAGTGGGATGTGAACAGAAAACTTGGGACAACAGAATCTATTTTAGTTGGATAACGCTTTTGCTTAACTCTTAAAATTCTCATTCTTGTAGATATGGATTTATGTAGTTTCATCTACACAAAAAACTTTGTAGTGTAATCAGTTATATAAAAATACATACTGCTACTTTCCTGTGTTTCTAGTTCTATATCTTATTAGTTTTCTTGAAATGTGTTAGTGCAGTCCTGCTTCAAGTAGTTCCTATTGTTGTTTTTCAGTTTCTCCTACTTTCTCCAATCCTGTTTGATAACCTCAGAAGTACTCTCTGTTCTTAATTTTTTTGTCTAAAAAAATTCTGAATAGTTTTTGTGTTATCTTAGCAGTCTGAAAGTAAATATCAGGTTAGTGATTATGAGAATTTCCTTTTTAATGTCAGGATCTGAACTTGGTTTACCAGAAGAGCTCATGTTAACTAATGTTTGTTAAAAATCGGTGTATTCTGTAACTCCACCAAGTTCAGCACAGTGCAGTTTAAGTTCAGTAGAATACAATATTCTCTGAAGTCTTAGTTTAGAGATGTTTGTCTTTTTTTGGTTAATGGAAATTGTGGAAAGCAGTATACTTCCACGTTTGAATTGCAGGTATTGTGCTTCTTCGAAGCATCATGAAAATCAGTTGTATTTTTTCCAAGGCACCAGACAATGCAAGAATTGAAAAGTCTTGCCAGGTTTCATGCTTTTGTTTTGGATGTGGTTGTATAAAGCTATTAAAAAAGACTTAAAATATTGTGTGGTACAGCTCATATTTCCTATCTGCTTTAGGGAGAAGCAAAGTCTTTGATATTGCTACAGCTGTTGGATGGGAAGCTTTAATTAAAAAGTTCTTTGCTTTGGTAGCAATAACTAAATATCCTGTTGAAGGAAATCTAACTTTTTTTTAATCAGTGGGAATTAAATTCTTATGATCATGTTAGCAGATGTTTTGGAATAGATCTTAAATGCAAGTTTTAACAGTCATATCTGTTTCCATTGTTTACATGTCCATTACCAGTATTGGTGGGTCTGTTTAACACATTTTTCTTTACTCTGTGCAATTACTAATTTTTCAACAAAATAACAGTACTTTGTGCTTTTACTGTGCACTCTGCTATTGTCTTAATGTGAAACATGGGACCGTATTATGATACATCTATGAGGGCTGCTCTGAAAATAATGCCTCCTATTTTATTACGTTGGCCCATGACATCAGAGGCTGATGTTAGCGGGATGGCAGTAGAGGTTGAACTTCCCTGACAATATTCCATTACATTTTGTTGTTGCTGTGCAGCAGAAGCTTTGCATCTATCATGAGCACATTCTCATCCACATCTAGCTTAAGCAGCAGAGGTTTTCACGGAGCTCTGGGAGCAGAGCTGCACTGAAAACTTCTGAGTCTGCGCCGTGGGTTCCAAATGATAAACTCAACTTTTGTTTATAACTTTTGAGACAGCTGCTCAAGAGTGGAGTACTTCTTATGTGTGTATTAACAGAGCGTGTTTATTATCTGCTGGTGAAGATTGGCTAAGCATCCATAAATGTTCACTGTTTTTGTCATTGCCAGGCATAATGTTAGAATTTAAATGCATTCTCAAAGCAGAAAATGCTCATAAAGATTTGTTTGTTTTCAGAGGTGTGGGCTATATTGCTTTCTTTTAATGGGCTTGCCATGACAAATATTAAGACTTTTCAGCCTTTAGTTTACTAGCTATTAACAACAGAATATTTACAGTGAAAAAGATCTAGAGGGATACACACATTACATTTTAGCACATATTTTAGCTCTGTATAGTAGCTCAACATTTGAAAAAAAAAAAAAAAGGGACAAAAACCACTCCCTTCCAACTATAGCACTTTTCTGGCAGAAGATTGCTTCTGTTCCCTTAGCTTGTGGGGATGTTGTTTTGCCTCTCATCGAACTGCTTCCCATGATTTTATATGTTGTGTTCGCATTGGATTGGGTGAGAAGCAATTGAAACTGTCAGCTTCATTCTTGTCCTGCATCCTGCTGAGTGTGAACTGTGTGACTGTATGCACTAGATGAGCAAATATGATTTCAGTATTGGATTAAGTATATTCCTGTTCTGTGCTCTGGTGGTATGTAACATAAACATTTCTACTGTAGTAGCACATGGAGATTATCTAGAATTTGCAGCTCTGACACATATTTTATATATATAAAATATATACATATTTTATAACATGAGTTATAAAACTTTTTGTTTGGGCTTCGACATTATTACGGAAAGTGAGTATGGAATGATAATGAGTATGGAAGAGGAATCTGAAATGGTAGGTTGTAGCTTAGGATGTCTGGCAGATGAGACTTTGTAGCTGTTGAGTGTGTAATGCTGTTGGGCAGGGAGCCAGAAGGAGTCTGTCTCCCTTACTGTGAAGAGGCTGTGTGGTTGCCTTTGTGAGGCCTGGAGTCGCTGGTGAGCAGCATTCCTGTTAGGACTCTGTACCCCTGGCCTGTACTCTGACTTCAGCATGTACAAGGCTTAATCATGAGCTTCTAACCCATCTTTTAAAAATGAGATATAGTTCAGGTAGATTTGCAGGTGATTGGTTGTGCCAGACAAAACTGCATTTCTTCTTTGATAGAATGACCAATTTCTTTTTTCCTTCAGACAAAGAAAAGAGATGAGGTTTGCTACGTCATGCTTCAGTTGGGCACTTGAGGCTGTGCCAGGTAGTAAACAGCTAATTCGTGTAAAGCTGAGAGGATCGATGTAAGGATTAGGGTTTACTGAAGGAAACAACTGCTTGTGGTTCTTTTTTTTTTTTTTTTTTTTTAAGCAACCACCAACCACAACAAAAATTCCTACATGAGTGGTTGGAGCGAGGGATGTTAGCAATAAGGGGAATTTCTCAGGGCTCAAATTGAGGGCTAGTCTTGTACTATTTTTGGTAACGACTTTGGGACCAGAAAATCATTGGGATTTTCTTAAGAAAATTTGTGGTGTGTTGTCAGTAGGTGACAACTGAGGAAGTCCATGTGCAGCAGAACACAGGCATTTGGGACATGATTCAGATACAGAAAAATCAGAAAGACTATGCATGTCGAGACCAATAATAAGCCTCTTAGGAGACAGCAGAAATTCTTATTGTCACATCATGAATAATTGAAGAGAAATGTGCATGAGAGAGGAAGATGTATAGGGAAAGATATGAATAAGCTGCAATTAAGGCATTGTACAGTGTTATTCCAGATGGAATATTGCTTGCAGTTCTGGCTACTGTATTCAAGAATAATTGATCAAAGCTACATGGAATTCAGTGAAAGAAATATTATGGGAATAAAGAGCCTGTTATGAAAGGACAGTAGACAAGTTTTCAGTCTGAGGATAAGAACTAATGGCTGGATAAAATAAATGTATATGAAAGGAAAAGCACTTGCCTCTTAAAGTGGATCCTGAAAAAGCCTTTGTGCTCATGTCAGTGTGTTCCCCCCCAGCTCTTTCTGTGACAGGGAGTGATGCAGTCATACAGGGTTTGTAGTGGGGGGGGTTGGACTTGGTGATGAGACATTCCTTCTGGTACTGTATGGAATATTCTGGGGCAGTGACTGAGAGCATAATGCCCAATCTGCAGAATATCTGTCAGTGTAGTTAGTGACTGGTACTGACATGAAAACAGGTATACCTGTTCTGTAATTTCAGGCTGGAAAGTTAAATGTTTTAGATGTGGTTTTCATGATTCTGGCTTTGAAGTTTACTGAGCTGTGCTGTACTTCTAAGAATCCAAATTTACTCATCAACAAGAAGTGCATACACCTGCATTTTATTTTATATATATATGTATATATATACATACATATATATTTTGTGTTCTTGTGGAACAGGTGATGTGGCATATGAAGCTCTTCAATTATTAATAAATTTGAAAAAATATGTATTTTAAAGCTGCAGACATTACAGCATTTTCCAAGCTGTGCTGATCACTAGATTGCAGTTAACAGTTGAAATGCCATTTTTTATTAAAAAAAAAAAAAAAAGAGAGCCTCTAATATAATTTTCAATAATTCTGTTATTCAAATCTACCTTTATAAATGAATCAGTTGGGTATCTTTCATGATTTATCACCTTTGGTTATCAACAGTATTGAACAGTATTGATTTATGTAATTGAAAATGAAAAAATGATCATTGTGAAGACTTTGTCTGGGACCTGAGCAAGGTCAGTTGAGCTCCTAACAGTGGAAGAAAACTTGTTTTTATTCCTGTGAATTTTTTTTTTTTTTTATGCCTAATATCATTCTGGGAACACTGTTACATTCCTAAAAGGCAGCAGCATATTTAAATTACTATCTCAGTTTTTTAATACAGTAATGAATAATAGTAGTTTCAGTGTAAGTGTTAAAATTTTCACTGACGGTTTTAAAAAAAAAAAAAAAAAGCTTTATCAGATTTATCAGATGTCAAAAAAGCATTTACCAAATGCAGAAATTTAGGATTTTGTGAAAATTCAGATGTAAGAATATTGGTGGCCTGTATTTGACTCCTGCATAGTTCATAAGGTTCTTGCACATAAAACCTAGTTTTGTAGCATTTTTTGCTTTTAATTCTGCCCTCTTGTTAGCAATTTGTAGGTCAGGCTGAGTCACAGCACATTTCATTTCATTTTTCAGTTCCTTCTTACCTCACCTACTTTT
Organism: Perdix hodgsoniae; assembly: GCA_035772895.1. Lineage (NCBI taxonomy): Eukaryota > Metazoa > Chordata > Aves > Galliformes > Phasianidae > Perdix > Perdix hodgsoniae. The sequence goes on along the minus strand of JAPSGF010000002.1, from coordinate 16,036,007 downwards.
CTTCCTTCAGCATACAGACAGTTAGGGTAGTCATTGTATAAATCGTTGTGGACTGTTCCTGTAACATTTGAAAGAAAAAATTGTTTGTTGATCAAGCTGTCCCAATAAAAGAGAAATAATTCTGTGTGAACTGAAAAACTGTGAAATAATGAAATAAGTTGACTTTTTCCTATCAAATTTTGCAATTAAAACAAACCTGATAAGCTGAATGAGTTTTCTGTTTAGCTGCTACGTCTGAAATAAAACTAATTCATAGAATTGCATGTAATTTAAGTTATTTATTGTTGAGGGTATTTCTTGTTTTACTGTTTGTAGCTGCCTTGCGGTCACCGGTGTAAAGAGATTTGCCATTCAGGTGATTGTCCTCTGAACTGCAGCCAAAAGGTTAAACTCAAGTGTCCTTGTAAGAGGCTGAAAAAGGTAAGTTTTGAAGTTACAGTTCTGAGAATGATGTATTTTCTTCGTATGTTCCTAGGCTTGTGTACATGAATTTTCTCTGGTGCAGATTGGAATAGAATCGGTTACTTCAGCAGAGCAATAGCAGCAGCTGAATGTCTGGGTGGAACAATCAAAATATTCACTGAGGAACATAAGATTTATTTTGAAAAATGTTAGCTGCCAGACTCGCAATACCTTTATCTTCAAGCACAACTTCAATTTTTGTAGTTCCATTAGGAAAATAATCATTTGATCCGGAGTGATTTAAGAAGTCAAAGTACAGTTTCCTAATGATAAGGGGGAAATTTATAATTACATAAATTGGAACAATAACAGATGTTTTGTATCCCTAATTGACATTTTTGGTTTTGGTTGTCTGCAGCCCTTAAAGCAAACAGAGACATCAACATCCTTAGCTTTTAACAGAGATAAAGGACAAAGCTTGTAATGGCTATCAAGTATTATGAGGGGAAGAACAGAGGCTTATGTGAATTTTTGGCAAGTGCTAATAACTTAATGAAAAAATCACTATCTGGCTTTAAAGCATGCTTAAATTATTTTCAAGAACCGGTTAACCGGTCTGAGCTTTCCACAGAGACTGTAGTTTCATCAGAGTTCTTAGCTTCTCCAATAAATGTCTTCTACAGTCCAAAATGTTGCGGGGGGCATGTTCGAGAGAGAGGATGGTAATACCCACAGTGAGTGCTTCAAATTGAATAGTCTCTGCTTATGGATAGTAAGCTTTTATTTATTCATAAGTTGCCCATGGTACAAAGAAATGTTGACTTTTGCTGTGGATAAATTATTTTGTTGTGACTAAGTGCTTTTACTAATTTCAGACTGTCACTATTGCATTCAGTAAAATCAATAATCGGGGGGGTTGGAGATTCATGATCCTTGATCCTCATCTCATAAGATACAGGTTGACAGTTGGACTTAATGATCTTTGAGGTCTTTTCCAACCTTAATTAATCTATTATGATTCTATTCTATATACCTATTAAAAAGTATGCCTGTTTCTTATGCCAAGCTTAATTAAATAAGGAAGATTGGTATTTCCATGATAGTTCTGTTACATCTCCTTGTTACTGTCCCTAATATTCATAATGTGATATCATCTTCTGATGAGTTCTGACACTATTATAGCTATTTGTGTTTAGACCAGCTCAGATTTTATTATCCCAGGCTGTGTTCAGTGTTTATGTGGATGTCCAACTTAAGTGTGTGTCTCACTCCAATTGATAGAAGTGAGATGGGGTTCCTTTAATGTATGCATACCTGGCGTGAGATTAAGAAACAATGGCTCAAATGTTGGTCCAACCAGTTTATTATAAATCATAATCAGGGAGACAGCAATGGAAAAGATAGGAAAGAAGCAAGAATCGCGTAAAGTGGAGATAGTCACCACCAGGATCCAGCAAGCAGGTAGCAGGAAGAGGTCGCAGAGCCAATCTGGGAGGAAGCAGCAGGACTCGGGTAGCAGGCCCAGGAGAGTCTGTCAGTATGCAGGAATTCTGTAGTGAGGAATCTGATGGCAGACACGTTTGTTCTTCTTCTGCATCGTGGTAGAGCGCAGAGCGAGACCAGGAGGGAGAGAGAGAGCACAGGTTGTGAGGCTTCTCATGTCAGAAACCTCTTCTTCATGAGGAATCCGTTGCCAGAAAACCTCAACCTCATGGTTATAGGTCCCCTTTTTCCTCCTTCTTCTCCTGCCAGCCTACGTGACATCCCAGGATACTTGAGCAAGAGTCATGTGAGTACCCCCTGAGATGGCCATCTTCCTTGAGATAGGTCCCCACAGAAGACTGTTTCATGGACATTAAGCTGCAACTTATCTTTCTGTTGTTGCCCCTGGCCTTGTCCATCTGTGTCCCTCAGACAAAGGATTTCACAACCCTTGGCCAGGACTTGTCCATCGATGTTCTCCAGACAAAGGATTTCTCAATGCTTGCCCAGGACTTGCTTGGACTTGTTCATCTGTGTCCCCAGCAAGCTTTGAGACAATGATGTAAAAGAATAATCTCTTACAGTGTGGTAGCAAGAAGCAGTGAAATTAATTTTTAGGATGCTCACTTTTTCACTCGTAGACTGGCCAGAAGTAGAACATTCCGAATCTGCTATTCTGAAAGTTTTATGTTCTTTAAATCTGATGACAATTACTTTTTTGTTTTAGTCTTGTAAATTTGATTATAATAAGGTGGAGAGGTTGTTATGAGTGTTATTAATTCTTATTTAAAGAATAGCCACTCATTTAAATAGCTATAGAATCATAGAATTACTCAGGTTGGAAGGGACCTCAGGGATCATCAAGTCCAACTGCAGCCTAACCATAGTACTCTACCTCTAACAAGCCTCTGCTAAATCATATCTCCAAGCACCACATCCAAATGGCTCTTAAACACATCCAGGGATGGTGATTCAACAACCTCCCTGGAGAGCCTATTCTAATGTTTAACCACCCTTTCTGTAAAGAAGTGTTTCCTAGCATCCTACCTAAACTTACCTTGGCGCAACTTGAGGCCATTTCCCCTCATCTTGTCACCTGTCACCACTGAGAAGAGACCTACCCCGCTCTCGCTGTAAGCACCTTCCAGGTACTGGAAGAGAGTCTTCCCTCAGCCGTCTCTTCCCCAGACTAAACAGCCCCAGCTCCCTCAGCCTCTCCTCACGGGGCTGATTTTTCAAGCCCTTCACTAGCCTCGTTGCCCTTCTCTGGACCTGCTCCAGCACCTCCACGTCCTTTCTGTACTGAGGTGCCCAAAACTGAACACAGTACTCGAGGTGAGGCCTCACCAATGCTGAGTACAGGGGCACGATGACTTCCCTAGTCCTGCTCACCACACCATTCCCAATACAAGCCAGGATGCCATTGGCCTTCTTGGCCACCAGGGCACACTGCTGGCTCATGTGCAGCCGATGTCCATCAGAACAACAAGGTCCCTTTCCATCAGGCAGCTTTCCAGCCACACCTCCCCAAGTCTGTAGCGTTGCCTGGGGTAGCCTGCTCCAGTAGCCATGAAGTGATCCTTCTGAATCCTAGTGAAATGGTGTTTCCCTTCAGAAAGAGAATTAAAAACTATCCCCACGTTAAATATCATCTCACTGTTTCCAGGTCAAGCCCCAAATCCATGCTCTTGTGTGTATAGAGGACTACAGTATAGAGGGTAAATGATGATAAAACCAATAAGCCACTGATAATTGGACCATGTATCAGTTGCAGCTATGAAATCTGACCCATTTCTGTAGTGTAAAAGCTGATGTTTTTTAGGGTTTGTTTTATGCTCTGCCCTTGCCAGTGGTCATAATTAGGTTATCTGTTGACTCCAGAAGTTCCTTATGCATATTTGCTTAGAGTAGATAGTGAACTTCTTTCTTAGCTTTTTGGATAGGATAGTGTACCTGTATATTTAGCCTGTGTGCCTGTGGCCATCCATGTGATCTTGAAGATAAGGAGAAACAAAATTCAGTATCTAATATTTACAGTTGAATTCTCTACAGAAGTACCAGTCTTCTGTCTGTGTATATTACTGGTTAAGTTGGTAGTAGATAGGAGACTTATTCCAAGCTCCCCTGTAAATACGCCTCATCTGAACAATCACAACTAATCAAATGTAGGAGTTCATAATTTGAGTGCAGAATGGGAGAATTTTTTCTTCTTTTGTTTGGTGTTGAAGTTAACTGTTGCACCATGTACTGTATGCATGTAAACATACAAGGTCATATAAACCAGTTGAATTTGTAACCATCAACTTGTAGTGGACCATATTCTTAACCATCTAGGCAGATAGTTTTTTTAACATGCTTGAATTGCTCTGATGGAAAGATATTTTTTGCATTTTGTTATGTTATGACAATTGAAAACTTGTTCTACATATTGTCAGTAGTATGAAAACCAGAATAGCTTCTGGTTATATTACTGTGCTTTCCTGACAAAATTCTTCATAGGCTAGTAGTATAGATAACAACTTTCTGTTTGTGGTGGTATTCTCGTTTGTTTTTTGTTTGTTTGTTTTTGTTGTTTTTGGCCTTCAATGTAAGGGGGAGGAAGGAGAGGAAGTAAAGGAGATCCTCCCATGACCAGACCTTGCCCTGTAATCTCAGCCAGTTGTGAGAATTGGTATGAAGTTACATAAGAGTTACTTATTAGTTACTCTGCATGGTATCTTTTTTTTAACAGAGTTCACAAGGTTATATTGCTTTGTCTTAAATAAATGAAAAAAAATAAGACAAGAAATTTAAACTGGACCATTTGATTTATTCTTGCTTTCAGGAGCTTATCAGAAAGAAGGAAAATAGAAAAGGATGCTTGAATACAGTTACGTTTTCAAATAATATTTATTTATTAGCTTCATTCTGTAATTATGCCAAATAATGTTTTATAATTTTCTTAACAAAATGAACATTATAATTCAATTTTTATGTAGGGAAATGAGTTACAAACAACTCAATTTATACTTAACAGGAAGTACAGTGCAGCAAGATACAAGAAGACCAAGTTTCACTGGAGTGTGATGCATTATGCAAGGAAATGAAACGGAAGGCGTCTGAGGTAGTGTATCCATTTTAGTTATAATTTATCCTTGTTGCCTTAAGAAAGTTGGAAAAAACAAGCAGATCATTATTTTTTCAAGACGATAACAGCAAGAAATGCAATGTAAGTCAGTATATGGTTTAATTGCACATTCAATTTTTGGACTATTGAATCTGGCTTATTCTTGAGAATTGCACTACTTGAAGATAGTGTTGACTAACTCAGTGAAACACATAATACTCTATTTCTTCTTTTTTTTTAATGTACATTATAACTGGCATTTTCCTCTTCAGCCAAGAAGTGCTAATCAATGATAATAAAATCGTCGCTGCTAATATGAGCTATAGAAGCACTTCACTTCATTTAGGCCTTACTTTTACTTATAAGGTTGGTCAAGTGTAATCTTTAAATTGTGTGACACACAATTGACTTTCTCACGATATTAGGTGTCTGCCTCAAGTATGGAGAGCTTTCAGTAATTGCATGTGCTTTTCAGCCTGTTGTAAACATAAATGCTCTCCAGTAGTTTTGTTTGAAGTGAAGAAACTGCTGTGTAATCTCACCTAAAGAGACAGAATATACGTATTGTTTTTATAGGCCTTTTATGAAAACATGAGGAAGTGGTGCATGAATTGGTTGACTTTTATCAACTTAGTAGTACACATAATAAACATTCAGTCTAAAACCTCACTCTGTAAAAGCAACGTCTGTCTGTTTCTGCTCAGAGTTTCAGGATTGACAGGCAAGTTCTAGCATGTAGCATGTAAACCAAATTCTACAACTTCGCAGTCAGCTTGAACACTAAGATTCTTGGAATATACTTGTAGAAAAACTAGCAATAAGAAATCATTCTAGTGAAAGTGTGGAGGTGAGTTTGTAGGGCATGGAGTGCAGTGAAGTGGGGTGAATTCATGGAAGTCTGCATCAACAAAGGAGCACTTTTCAGTGGGATGCAGTGTCAGCTGCAGTTTTACTTCAGCAGATAATATTTCCTGTTTTTTACCTGTGCCATTGCCTTCAACTGGGAATATTCTAATACAACAAGCAAATGACTACAGGTTCCTCTGATAAACAGTGCCACAGATGTACTTTGTGGTATAAACTAGCTTTGTGTTCATTTCTCACAGAAGAATGTGGATTTCTCTGTTTTGGGTTTGTATGATGCAGCCCATGTTGACTTGCAAATGACATTCTAGAAGGATATTCTATTATATGCACTTTGCAAAATTAGATTATTATGTCAGTTGCAGCTTAATGTGTTAAGACTGGAAAAAATAGCTTTGTTAAAAGTGCAGATATATACACAGAGAGCTTTGTTTGCACCATTTGCAAAGTGACTATCATTTTCCAAAAATGAAGTGTGTTAATTTTTAATAAATTAACTCTTATATATGGCACAGTGAGCATGTGCTTCTGAGAAATTCAGTGGTGTTATTTTTTGAGTTAATTGTACTCAAAGTAGATCTAGATATTTTTTTTCCACACTGGTTATAATAATTAAGCTGCCTGCTATACCTATGTGTCTTACACAATTATGACCACATCAGTGTACAAAAGAAGCTCTTCTGTTGCTTCATTCTGTGTTCATGGGCTGATTTTTCTTTTGGAACTGGTGTTCTGCCATTAGATGGCAGTGAAATATCAGGAGGATAGTGGTGCAGTTTTTGCGAACCAAACTTTCCTATTTCAGGTATGCATGACTGAGAAGATCTTTGTGTGTTTTCCTGATGAGAGACCCTGCTGTTGTCTAGGTTAAATTAAATTATCAGCAGTATTTCATATATGATTTAACGATTTAAAAAAAAATCATCTGAAAATCCACAAATGTGACTGCTTGTGCAGTGCACACTCTTCGAGCTTCTGTATTCTAAAGTATGAGCTGCTGTGCCTTCTGCTTAGACTTTCAGAGCTCTTATGTTGTAAACTGATTGGAATAAATTCCATCTCTGCATATCTTATTTGGTTAATTACCATTTTTAGCATGTAAATTATGATATTGTCAATGGTTTATATATATATATGTATATGTATATATATACGTATGTACACACACAGATTGATTATTGGGATCAAGATGATTTTTAATATTGAGTTGTCAATTACATTATTACATCTTAGGACATTCTACAATTCTGTGATCTATTTTACTTCGGTAGTGTTAAGTGGATACAGAGTTGAAGGTCCAAGAAACACACACAAGCAGCAGACACGTATACACTGACTCGGCATACTGCTGAGGTACTGCTGTCACTGTAGTGATCCCTGACTGAGGGAATTTCAGAAATAGAACTGGTGTCTTAATGTTTGATGGCTTTGATGCATCTATATTCAGTTTGCTAGTAGGTCTAATTGCTTTTCAGCTGCCATAAACTTTTGACATATATAAATATCATGTGGTGCTTGATTTCTAGGTTTAGCCAAGTGTTAAGCTGAAGTGGAATATTTCCCTCTTTTTTAAACTTGCCTCCTGTTGTTTTCTGCCTTTTTTTGGCCTTTGTTTTTGTGTAATGAAAAATACTTATTGATGTATTTTCTTGTTTGGTATCTTCACCCTCTTCAGGATTTTGTATCCTGTCAATCACCTGCTTTTTACCTGATGAATTCAAGTTAAGCATCTCTTACCTAGGCAGGAGCCACTCCATCCCGTTGTTCTTCGTGTATGTTTAGGCTTCACATCCTTTTATTATTGGAGGATCAAAATAATGCAGGAACTATGATTCAAGTGCATTGTATGTTTATATTTTAATATTTTCTGTGCCATTCTTTTTCCTTGTAATTTCTGGCATTTAATTTGCTGTCTTGAATGCTATGTAACAGTTCTATAGAATGATCAGTTGTAGTTCCAGGTTTTATTTTTCATAAAACTTTCTGATGGTGAAGCAAATGTAATTACACTGGCAGTTTGCATTACAGCAAGGGCGCTAGAGCAGTTTGAGTGTGCATTATCCAATTTGTCATTCAGTACAAATGTGGAGATTTCCTTTTGCTCTAGCAGTCAGAGTGTATTTGAATTTACTTAGAATGAAGTGTGTGTGTGTGTGTGTGTGTGTGTGTGTGTGTGTGTGAGAATTATATACGTATGTAGGAATTACCTGTCAGCGTACAGTGTGCTGAATTGAGGATTGAGTTACTGAAAGCTTAGAGTGAATTTCCCTGGTATTAATGAATAAACTTTTTCTTCCCCAGGTTTTATATTTGTTTATATTTCCAGTTAGTCAGAAGTTTGGTTTTGTAACATGGTAGCATCTCTTACGTTCCATGTTTTTCAAACATGAATTGATAGAGGTTTTTCACAGAATGTTTTAGAATCTGAGTAAGCTCATAGCTCACTTGGTGGAAGTTTTGCTCACTTTTCTGAGAGCTGTTCTATTAGAGTAATTATAGTTCTGTAAGATAATAGTTTTACCTGTTTTTATAACAGTTGCTTATCACTTTGTATGTCTGGACAGATAAAAGAGGCAGAAGCCAAAGCTGCTATTGAAGAGGAGAAGCGAAGACAACAGGTATCAAACTTAATTCTTCCCCCCCCGACTTTGTTGTGTTAATAAATCATTTGATGCATATGCAGTCCAAGTTATATACTTTGTACAGTGGTGTTCCCAGTTGCTGCTTTCAGCTGTTACGTTGCCCTTAAGTGTGTGCCATGAGTGATCTACAGTGGTTAAAAGCAAGCATATTTTCTCTAACGATTCTCATACCTATGGACAAAATGGTAATCAGTTTGCTGTCTCATTAGAATAACAGTATTATATATATATTTAATACAAAATACTTCTTATTTTTATCCATCATTTTATAATGCATAAAACTCACAGAATTACTAAGTAGCCTCTGCAGGGGCTCTGTAGTTCACTCTGAACTATTGAGTGAAACTTCTGCCCTTCATGAAAATGAAGAAACCTAAGTTAGTCCCTGTCCTTCAAGGTCTGGTGGGGGTGGAGAATTTTTTTGTAATTGCTGGCTCTGGTGAATGTATGTTGTCAGCACTGTAATCCAGGAAGCTTCTGTGCCAGCTGCGTGGAAACACCATCACTAATCTTGTTTCAGAAATTAACTGTAAGCTTGGTTGCTGGTGACAGCTAGCACAGGTTTATCATCTGGGGGCTACGGCCTCAATGCACTCCTTTCAACAGGCGAGTGTGCCTGTGCCACAGCATTTGACATATCGTGTTCTAAGTCTGGTGTGTGGTTTCTGACTTTTACTCATTTATCAAAACAGTTCTGTATTAGATTGTGCTTGAGTTTTCAACTGGACTGCACATTCCATTCTTATCACAGCAGTGGCTCACTGCTTGGAGTGGGTGCAGAAGCCTTGCTTACATGGCTGATAATCTTGTACCATTCTCCCAATCTTGTTAGGACATTCTTGGGTAGGGAGCTTCTCTGCTGGTTACAACTTCGATTAATTGCCTAGGAGGATCATCTTGTAGTGTTTATTATTACAGTCATGCCTCAGCTGTTTACAATATTGATTACACCTGTCTCATAGACAGTTCGTCTAATTCTTTTGTTCTCTAAGCTGAAGTTAGTTCCAGGACAGAGGTCAGGAAGTGTAGCCCATACAAAGCGTTTGAAACATATTGTTGAGGAGAGATAATCTGTAAATGATAGGGCTGGAAGTACTGAAGTATACACATAGGCTTGTATTTATATAAACAATATGCTTACAATTGCTGAGCAAGAAATTCAAAGTTGCTGGTGCTTGTATTGCACTGTGTTTTTATGTTTTCCAGAAGGCATTCTAGTCACTAATGATTTCTGCATCAAAGCCAGTTATTTTATGATCCTTCCAGTGTAGCAGAATTGCTCCACCAGCAGTGTGTTCATTATTGTCTTAATTGTTCAGCAGAGATTGTTTCTCCCTCCAGTCACATCACCATTGCTTTCTACGCAATGAGAGCTACAGCCCCAGCAGCATGCTGTGCAGTGTGCAGCAAACACTTCTGTATGCATATTTTTATGATGGACTGTGACTTCAGGGATGGAAGACTTCACCTTTATGTAATCAAGCCTGTTAATTAATAGATTAATAATGGCCAGTTGTATAGCATAATGAAGATTATTCAAGGACAAATGTAGCTAGTAAATAGTCTTTAGAACTGCACTAAATTACTGCTGCCATGTAGCTAACATTGGTTCCTTTCCAATTTGGTCTCATTATCTACAACATCTACCATGTGACTTGAGGCACATCACTGTCATATGGCACTGCTTCATATATATGTATATACATATATATATGTATATATGTTCTTGCTACCTTCTGAGAAGGTTTGCATCTTGCACCATCTTTCTGATGTCATTAGTGCCTTTTTGCATAGGCAGTTCATTTGTTGCTTGCAGCTTCTTGAGACCTGTTTTTATTAATGCTGTAAACTAGTTAGTGCTTTGATAAGTCTGCAAACTTGCATTTTGGTGCTTGTTATACTTCTGTAATGACACAGATGGAATCGCTTGTTTCTTGTTGGAAGGGGAGATGGATTGGTTGGGCTTCTCATAATGGTCTCAGCCCACTTTTCTCCTGCTTCCAATTCCAATGCACTGTGTGAGGTCAGAGTTTTCCCAGCTGCTAGTGGTGGAAGATGATCAGTGCTTTGATTATTTAACTACACCAAAATAAAAGATTTGGTTAAATTCTTTGGAAAACTTGTATTGATCTAGAGTTTCAGCTCTGAAAGCCAGAGTCTCAAATGTGAATTCTATTGTAATTAGTTGTATGAAAGTATTTTTCCCCTTTTTCTTAAACAAAGATATTTGAGTGTCTCCTTAAGTTATAAAAGTTGAACCCTCCCCTTTCCATGTTCTATGACTTTAGGATATGTTCTTTTTTTGTCTCCCTAGGCACTGTTATTTCTTCTTTTCTATGGGGCTTCCACTCCTCCCAGTGCAGAGAGAATATAGAGAGTAACACATTGAAGAACAAAATCTAGTACCTGAACTACTCTAAACTGCATGTTATCTGACAACAAACTTGAACTCAAATAGATATATTTCATTTCACTTTTAATGCATCACTACATAAAGAAGATAAGTTATTGCTCTAAATAAAAAATGAGAGCTTGTTTAGCTGGGAAAAAGTAAGGTGATCAGAAGGCTGGGCACAGCTGTTCCTTGGTACTTGTTCAGAGATAACTGAGATGACATTTGTGGTATGATGACAACTATGTAAAATCAGTATGTAGCTGTAAGGATAGAGATTGCATCTTTCTCTTTCTGTATCTACGGATCTTTGTTCTTTTTTTTTTTTTTTTTAACAATGTATTCATTTTTAGCTGGGTTTTTATGAAAATCTCTAGGGAAGCAATTAAGTACCTGTTACATAATCATCAAGCCCTATATTTTAATTCAGTTCACGAGGTATTTCCTGTTTATGTGTACCTATTAACTGCAGAAGCCCCAAATTTTATTTAGCATTTTTGTAAAGTATTGACATATATAAAATCTTATGAACTCTGCACTTATCTCCACATTTTGGATTTTGAAAAACTGTTTAATTAAGATACTTCTCAGGGGGAGGATTAGCTAGTTGAAAATAAATAATTTCTTTTGAGTAGCAAGTTGTAGAACTTTGGATTATTCTCCTGTATTGTCAGGGAAGTGCAGGTTTCTTCCTTTATTAGGTACAGAGTAACAGACATTAAAACAGGCCCCTCATTTCTGCTATGGGCGGTACCTGGCACGAGAAGTGAAGTAAGATGTGCTTTATGAAGCTGACGAGGATTTGCTGTCAGTAGAGGAAGACCAGACAATCTTGAGCTCCAGATTAAAATTATATTTACTGGAGTGCTTCTCTGCCCATTTCCCAAAACGCTCTGTTTTTTTTTTTTTCTTTAATGCACCTATTTTATTGTTTAAGTTCCATTTTTTTCCTGGCATCTACATGAAGTTGTGTAAATCCACATGAATTAATGTAGATTTATTTTGTTTCATACCCAGTCTTTGCTCTGTCCACTGTCCACGTTTCCTCTGCTGAAACTCAGTCTTGTGCCTTTTGCCTACCCAGTCCTTGCTCTCTGATCTCTGTTAGTACGTCTAGTGTCTGCTCCCTAACTCCTTCAAGCCTACTAAAAATCCAGATACTTGTCAGAGCTCTTCTATTTCTAATCTGTGTCAACTCACCCCTACAGCATCTTTTGTGGCGTTCCTAGCAGTCAGATGGCTCCCATGGAGACTCATCACTGGAGTCCTGTCCCACTCTTAAACTCTTTTATCCAAGCTGCATCATTCCAATTTTATTCCAGCTTCACACCCTAAGAAGAGTTTTGCCTTGAGCTGATATCCTTTTACGAGGAGGTATCTTCCTGGAGTGTGGTGAGGGGAGGAAAAGAGGGATCAGAGGATCCTATTGTGTCTATTGCAGACATGACCCTGAAACTTCTTTTCTGAACATAAGAGCTTTCTTTGAAGAGTGCCACGTGCCTATTTTTTTTAATTTAAAAAAAAAAAAAGAGTACATCCTTATTACAGGAAGGTCATCTTTTAAAATTTTAGCCGGTGCTTTTCTATATGTTATTTTAATGGTTTAAATGCTTATGAGTGCTTTAACAGGAAAATATTTTTTCCCCTATTTTTAACCTGTAGTATGGAAATAGCAATCTAATTTTGGCATTGCATTTTTAACTTGAGGTAGAAATCCATGTGTAAAATTTCATTTGGTTGCATTTTTGGCAAATTTTTCCCAATGGCTTTGGGAAATGTTATTTAAAATTTCCATGTTTCCTTGTTTTTACTCCTGATACAAAGTCAGCAACTTCTGATTTTCTCTTCTAGGCTGAACTGGAAGCTTTTGAAAACAGATTAAAAGGACGAAGAAAGAATAAGAAGAGAAGGGATGAAATTGAAACTGAACAGTCATCGTGGCAAAAATATAAAAACCTTATTATGCTGCCAATCTTTGGAGTTGCTGTTGTGATGGTTGCATGGCTCATGGTCTACAATGACTGAATCATCTCAGTATTCAGTATACCTCAGTTGGGCTTTAGGTAGCTATTATTCTTAAAATGTTTAGTTTGTATGCAACAGAACTTAATATGCTTAAATTGTATAGGTACACTATTTGCAAGAAAAGTAAAGAGGAGGGAAGTCACCTTTTGTGTTGCTACATTCACAGCACAAAACTGAATGCTGAAACAGAAGACACTGAAGATAATGAAATGGTAAATTTTAGTTGACACTGAAGTGCTGATGTAATTTGTCTGACATTTGTTAACGTCTGTTCTATTAATATTATTACCTTTCCTTGTCTCCATTTCACATTATTAAAAATAGCTTAGTATAAAATGCTTTCTTGAATATTTTTTCTCAAATACTTAGTGTATGATTAAGTATTAGTATTTATAAGTTAGTCCCTTTGTGTTATATCACACAATAATTTCTGTCCTTCACACCAGTTTTTCTTGTAACACCTTAGGCACTTTGGATCATTTAAGTTTTGAGCATTCTGTGGCCTCTCATGTCAAAACTTTCTTTAGAGAAATGTGAAATGTCTCTCAATTCAACTATAATGCAAATAATAAAATGGGTCCCCTTATAGACTATTTTTTTAAAATTGTTTTTCAGTGCATGGTTCCTCAAAATTAGATCAACTGAAAACTTGATTTGATTAGTGGATGGATGCATACACTGAGCATAGGTGTGAAGTACTTTCAGCATAGAGGGATATGTTCTCATTGTTTTTCATGTAGCCAAGGGCAGAAACGCAAATTGAAATTAACCTTAGAACATTGCTTCTATATTTTTATAGAGAACTGTCACATTTGAGTATTTGCCCAGATATACACAAACGTAAAGTAGTTGAATAGTGTACTGGTACAACTGTATGTTGTTCTGAAGCCATCTGGATGGTGCTTTCCAGTAGTGTGTGAACTATCTAGCTAATCTTTTAAATATTTGAGTATTACTGACAGTTTCAAATGCCTTGCTTTGGGAAATTGAGTGATTGGTAGAAGTGCAAGATTTACGTAGCTTTGGGATTACAAGAAAAGCTATGTTGTCTCAGCTGAAGGGCTGCAAGTTAGGTTTGGGGTACAAGGGAAGAATGAGAAAAATGATTTTATTTTTTTTTAATCTCTGCTGGAAATGTTATGTTGATACTTGAGCATTGTGTGTATCCGAAGAGTGCTTTACAAGATCCTTTGAAAGAGGAGGTACAAAGCTTGCAGTTCTTGGAGTTCTGACTGTGGGATGTTTGTTTTCCTTGCAAAGCAATTGTAATTTTTTTTTTTAATTTAATTTTTTTTTTTTTTTTAAGTTTCTTTGCAAATGCTTGCAAAAGCAGTGGGACCATTTGTGGGAAGGAGTAGAGAAAATTGCAGTTTGTTTGAGAGCTCTTTCAGTCAGATTTAGCCTACATGTAAAAGGAGTTGAAACGACCTAATATCCAGATGTGTGTGATTACAGTTCAGCAGCAGGAAAAGCAAGAAAAGCTGCAAAAAAAAACTTTCCTGGGGAAACAGTTTCTTTTGATTTTTTTTTTTTTTTCACCCAAGTTTAGTGGAAGAGAGGTGAGGAAAAATTAGCAATTTTTAGCAAGAATGAGTGCTATTTGGGAGTATTAGATATATATCTATATATTTTAAACTGACGTTAAGAACTTCCTGATTCTGTCATGGTTTCTTAAGTTTAGTATGTTTAGTATGTAAAGCTGTGAAATTAAAATTAGTATAGAACTGAAATCTCACCAGATAATCAAAGTTAGATCTGTTGAATTCTCTTATTTCCTAGTGTAAGGAGTGAATCATTTCCATATTGTTGCTTTAACTCTTTTTCTATAATACTGATGCCTGTGAGATAATTGCGTATGTAGGTGGTGTTTCTTTAACCAAGTGAAGTGATGCCATTATACGACTGCTTGGGGCCTATATTCTCCCATCACTGAGAAAAAAAGGAGGGAGATTTTTTTGTTTGTTTGACTGAAGTGAAACGTGATCTATTGTCCAAAACTACAAAAAGAAGCTTTTGTAGATGGAATATTTAGGTTAAGGTGAATGGGAACATTGTGAAAAACAGCTCTTATTTTATGTGAGTGTAAGCCATTTTTCTATGAACTGTAAGCTATTTATTTGAAACAAGTACAAAGTAAAGTTTCTCCTTGCCTCTGTGGCAAAGAGAAGAAATCTCTACAGAGCTGTAATAATGAACTGCACTTGAGTTACATGTTTGAAATGGATCTTAGTGTACTTTTCTGCATATTTTGCAATATTTGTGTGGCATACTGGAAAGGAAAAGACTTGCTTCTGATTGGTCATCTTTATTAAAATAGGAAAGTATACGAAACCCTAGAATTCATTCCATTCATGTGTGTGAATGTAAGCATGTTCCCTTCACAGATTCATCTTTCTTCTGAACCTTGCATATGTGAAAAACCCCTATTTTTGAAATTTTATTCAAAATACTTCTGCCTGCTGAACCAGATAGATGTTTATTGGCATTAAAAAAAGTGCGTGGGCTCAAGCAATCTGCAGTTTAATAAATCACTTTCTTCTGTTTATTGTTTTAAAATTATTTTTACAATTCTTTTTTTTTCCTGCCTTTTGTCTTTGATTGAAGCTCCGCATGTTGCAAAGCACAACGATTATGAAGTGCAAGGTACAGATGAGATCATTTGGTATTCAGTATATATGAAATATTTAGATTACAAAAAAATATTTTGAATGTTAACAATTTACAACAAATAAAAAATAAAAAGCACACTGATAGACATACATTAGAACAAATGATATAATGTGACCTGGTGTTGGAGGGATATCAGAGGTGAGCTGGATGATGGGCCTGCTTCAAAATATTTAGATACACGTAAAGAAAAACAAAAACAAAACCAAAACAAAACAACCAATAACTTCTGAGAGGTTGGTGTTTTTTTTTTTTGTTTTTTTTTGGTTCTGATTCCAAACACATTCTGGTTAGTGTTAATCTCTGTACTGAACCAGGGTCCTTACAAGTTGTTAGTATTTTGGACTGGAAACTCCTCAAGTGAGTTTGTTCCCTGTAACAGTACTGAGACTTTTGTGTATGTTAATTTAATGTAAAAACCAAGTCATACAATAAACACATCCAAAACTACTTGCACTACTTTCTTTGTTCTCAAGGATTACTATCAAAAATCATCAACTTTCTCCAGGTAATAACAGCTGCTGTGCTGGAATGAAAGTTCTAGTCATGCTTTTTTTCCCTCCTTTGGCAGCAGTTGTTCTCACTGCTCAGATTAATAGTGAAGTTACGTAATTGCATCCTTTCATGGCTGTACTGACAACGGGTTGGGAAGCCGATTAAGATGAAACAAATGGGAGCGGATTTAGTGGATTATTACTTTGGCCTCGTAAATAAATAGGCATGTAAGTGATTTATGAGGCATTTGCTCTGCGAGTACTCCTGGAGAGGGAAATGTCACTATGCAGATACCAAAATTTGTTCTTGAAAGCTTCTGTGCATGACTACGGCTTTGAAGCACTGAACTCTGAGTGCTTGCTATCTCAGCAGTTCTGGTTCCAAAGTGTATCAGCACTGCATGTCATCTCTGCAGGTGATTTTTGGGTTTAAGTGCTCAGCCTGAGGATGTTCCTGTGCCAGGCAGCAGAAGTTGGAGCTGCGTGGAAGCTGCTCTGGGGCGTGATTTGGGGGGTGGGGTGGCAGGCTGCATGTGACCCTGACAGCGATTCCTCTCCCAGTATCCCTCTTCTATTACGATTTCATCTTGGTTAATGGGCACGGGTGTTTAATTAAAAGTCAAATTATATGGTAATGATGAGGTGTACTTCTTCATTTCCACTAAAGGTAATGTTACTGAGCTATTTGTACTCTGTGTTGACATGTTTATATGTTGTTCTACTACAAAACAATTTCCTACCAGGACTGCTGTATCAATATTGAATCACAGAGTAGAATCATAGAATCCTTATAGTTGGAAGGGACCTTTTGAGGTCATCTAGTTCAACTTTTCTGCAACAAATAGGGAATATGAATATGGGCCATGCTCTTGAGGCTTCTCAACCAAGTATTATTTAATCTAAATAATTGTTCCTCAGGTAGTATTTCACATAAAACTGCTAAAAGCCGAGTTCAGCTTAGGCTTTCTCTGTGTGCTGTACATTGGCTGAATCTTGTTAGTTATGAAACAGCATCAGAGTGGCTCTCCAGCTTGAGTGAGTTGCCATGAGGCTGGGAGTAAAGTTTGGGTTAAGGTTTGGAATTCATTACTTCTGCTGAGAGAATGCAGCCTCCTACCAAGGCCACACTGGCCATGGACCTTATTTTCATTTTCAATTTTCATTTGCTCTCACAGTTTTTTTTTTTTTTTTCTTCCCTCCACAGGGCTAATGAAACTCTATAGAATGCTATAACAATAAACTTTGGCTGCATTCATTTTCTTTCTCTTTTTTTTTTTCAATATAGCCTATATTATTTATTTTATTTTACACAATGTCTGAATTGCCTAATGCATAAATGTGCTTACTTCTGTCTTCTGTCCTCCTTTTCCTACTATTTGTGCAAGTATTTAAAAAGAAGAAAAGCAAGAAAAAAAGCACAGCACTGTCTTCCTTCCTGAGTAGACTTAGGTTGGGTAAAAGAGTGCAGAACTGAAGTACCGTGGTCAGGAGCACTTCAGAAGCACAAAATGCCCCAACTTTACACACAAATGAAAAGTGACGCATGCTACAGCCGAATATAAAGTGGAACAGAAGCTGGCTAGGAGCTGAGAGGAAGTTTTTGACTGAAGGTTTGCTTATAGATATGTCTGCATCTGAATGGTGTCATGCTGACTGACAGCCATAGTCGTGATTAGGAATAGAAGCCATACTCATGTCGAACTGTTTTAACACATTTCTTGGGTGCTTTCTGACCTGCATTTTCAAGGACTACTTCAGAAGCACTGGAACATGCACACTAAGAACTGGGAGCCTTTCTGCTTGCTCATGTAATTCCAGAACCCGGCCCTGGCGATGCTATTCTGTGGCTGGGAAGGGTCCCAGACTGCTCCAGTAGTGCCGTGGTGTTTGTCGCTGAGTTGAGCACCGGGCTTGAGAGCTCAGAGATGCACAAACCCTCGCCGTCTGTGACTTCAGCCGGAGCCCTCTCTTCGGAGCCGAGGAGGATGCGTCAGGAAAGGGCACTCCGCCGCGCTTCGGGAAGGAAGAGCTGGACCGCCCGTAGGCACGAAACTTCCTATCTCGGGGAGAAGCGAGAGCTGCTGCGGGCTCCTAACCCACACAGGGAACAACAGGGAGCCGGGGGCGTTCTCCGCCACGCACGGTAGCTCCGGCCCGGAGACGCGGAGCTCCGTGCTGTGGAGATTGGGTGCGGCGGGGCGGCCCCAGCCCAGCAGCCGGGTGAGTCCCTCGCTGCCAGCTGCAAGGCTGCGCTGCGCCCATCTCCGCCGCCCTCCCCAGGGGATGGCGCTGAGGGCGAAACGAACAAGTAGGCTGTCCCTCAGCCTGTCCCCAAGGGTAGAGCCTTTGTGTGGGAAAGGGGTGGGGATGTGGCGGCTTTCTCGCGGAGGTTTATTATTATTGGGCGGGTGGAGGTGGGGGGGGGAGCGCACCGAGCAGACAAAATGCGGAGCCCCTCACTCCACGCCTGGCAAGCGCGTGTGCGCGTTCGGGAGGCGGGCGGCTGGGCAGCGGCGGAGGCAGACAAGAGCGGGGGACAGGAGAGAGCGGAGAGGAGCCGGTGACAGCGCGAGCATGTTCTCTATGCAACAGTTCCCTGCCCTGCCCACAGAGGAGGAGCGCTACCGGCAGGTCCTCTCCGCCAGAAGGGTAAGGCAAGCCCGAAAGCTCCGGTGCCAGCACCTCGCCGCTCGGCGCTCATTCTCTGGGGCTCGGGCAAGCGTCAGGGCGCACGGGTCAGCGCAGAGAGTCCCGCTCCTGGCCTCGTGGCTGGAGAGAAAGAGTGAGGGTCGGGGCCGTGCTGCCCGAGGGGACGCGTTCCGGGGCGGCCAGGGAGAGGTGGCCGTCCGCCCGACGTGTCTCTGCGGGCGCTCCGCTGCCTGAGCTCTTCTGTGCGCACAGCTGCGCGAGGGAAACGCGGAGACGACCGAGCTCGGCGGCTCGCAGAGCAGGTGGGTCGTGTCGCCCACGACTCGGTGCCAGCCTTTTGCCGAGACCCAGCTCCCACAGAGTCGGTGGGAAAAACGAAGAGGGCTGGCGCGCCCGTTAATTCCTTTTTTCCTATCAGTTCAGCGGCCGGAGGTGTGCCAAGCCCGGCGGCAGCAGGTCCGGTCGAGCTTTGCGAGAGCGAGATTGGGGCTTAGTCTCCGGCGGGACCCCGCCCCCCAGCCGGACACCCCTGCCGCGGCACCACCGGTCGCCGCCCCCCGCGGACGGTCATCCCTCGGAGCGCCACATAGAGGGGCCGGGAAGTTTGAAGCGAAAACGAGCTGTTAGTCTTCACTGGGAGAGGCAGGGTACCTGGGCGACGGCGTTCCCAGCTCCCCGCAAGCTCCCCAGCGGGAAGACCGAGGTGAAAGGGAGGCTAGACGGCCGCGGGGTGAGCGAGCAGGTGTCTGCCCGAGCCCCCGTGCGGGTCACGCCGCAGGGTGGGCGAGAGCGGCGGGAGGCTGCGGGTGCTCTCGGTGTCAGCGCGCTCGGATCAGCACCGCACACTGCATGCCCCAGCGAGATAAGGCGCGCAATTTGCCAACTTTGTGCTTTTGCACTCGAAAAGACGGTGGCGGAGCTTCCTGTGCTGTGAAATCATTCCATGTGCGACCAAAATTGCACAGCAGCGTTTTTAGAAGTTCCTAAGTATGGCAAGAGTACTTTAATTGTATCATTTCTCCACCTGACTTAAAACACAGAATCCTTGGATGCATTTCATGGCAGACAGTTAATTAATTAACTTTTTATGTGAAGTTATTAGCAGTCTGGCTGAGATGGTGAAACTCTAGGTGAAATGAAATACCTAGTGCTTTTAATGCATTTGTGGGGTCTCTTGGGAGGGCTTAGCTTTCAGCAGTAAAAACATGGGAATGGATTTTTCCATATGGCCTCTTATGTCCTTTCCATGTTCTCAAAGATGGTTTCATCAGAAACTACAGTTCTTAGTTTTGTTTTTGTCATGTATGCCTTAGTCTGGGCTGTTACTAGCCTCTCAGGTGCTGGAACTGTTGGGGTACAGGCAGTTGAATGACAGTATCAGGGGCTATTTAGGTATCCCCTAAACATTTACTGCAATGAGTCAGCAACCACTGAGCTTCTCTAAAAGCTGGTAGCACTGCCTGAATGTCCTGGCCATCTATATTCTGTACAAAGCCTCTCTAGGGGACAGGGGAGTCCCAAATGCTGTCCGAAACTTGTTCAGAAAGGCAATACTTGTGACTTCCCCTGCAATGTTGAAGCCCTTCAGCCTTGCGCACCATCCTCGCTCCTCATGCACTGTTAGTGCAGCCAGCAGCACTTGTTTTACTGAGTGGGTTCTTGGGACAACAAGCCAGGTTGCACAGCTCACTTTCCCATATTAAACGAATCTGCTTGTGATCTATTAGTAACTGATAGCACCATCAGGGCAAAACGTTGTATGTTGCCTCCCACTCTTTGGGAGCCCAGAACTATAGGGCATCAAAGAAAGCATTCACTTCCTCTCCAAAAGTCTTATCTGGCACTCAGCTGTGTGCCTGTGGCAGATAACTTGAGCATGTAGTGAATTGAGAGTGTAAGGTAGCTTCAAATATGTCACAACAGAAAGTGTTCCATAAAATGTACAGGACACCCTGGGCAGTTTAATGTATCTAAATTTTTGTTTATTCATTTCTTATGTATTAGATGATGTTTGCAGATATAAAGGAAAGCCAGGACTGTAAGCAGTGCCAGTAATTATTTTAAAATGCATGCTTACTTGCATGCAGGAATGTTTATTCTTCCATTCTTTCTTTTTATTCCTCCTTCCTCCCCACCCCCCTTTATTTTATTTTATTTTGCTAAGCTGGTATACATGTTTAAGTCTTAGCACTCTGCTCCCTTGAGGAACATTAATGTCCTGCTGTTATAGCAAACCTTCGTGTAGTTGTAGCATTTCTCCTTATTTGTGTGGCCAAAAGTGTGCTCTCAGAGGCTGAGGTGGATAAAGCCTCTGACAGAGGCAGCAGAGAAGATGGGTAGGCAAGGCAGTGTTGGGATGCTTAGACCTGGTGAAGAATCGCAGCAACTCTTGTGCACACGATGACTCAAATGGTCTAACCAATCAACACTGAATTCTACATAAGACTTCTGTGCACAAGAAGGAAACCAGTGCTCCCATGGATGTGGCCTAGTGGCTCAGATGGAGGCACAGCTTCAGGAGGGTGAGGCCATCCCAATGTGTATGCACAGTGTAGGCTCTGAGGCACTTCCTAAGGAGATGGGAGCTGTGGCTTTGACCCTCACCTGGACTAGAGGCTATAGGTACCAGGCCTGCTTTCACGCTGAATGTCATGTGCTGTGAGGCAGTCGCACACAGTGGTGCTATCGCCCG
The DNA here is from genome assembly GCA_035772895.1 of Perdix hodgsoniae. Taxonomy (NCBI): domain Eukaryota; kingdom Metazoa; phylum Chordata; class Aves; order Galliformes; family Phasianidae; genus Perdix; species Perdix hodgsoniae. The sequence continues at coordinate 16,014,592 of JAPSGF010000002.1, read as the reverse complement.
CTGTGGTTGGTCAGCTTTTAAAGATGGCAGATACTGCTAAATTGAGTGGGAAGAGTTGAATCCATCAGGGTGTCAGGTGTTGCTGGCAGAGCATAAAATCATAGAATGGCCTGGGTTGAAAAGGACCACAAAGATCATCGAGTTTCAAACCCCCTGCCATGTGCAGGGTCACCAACCACCAGACCAGACTTCCCAGAGCCACATCCAGCCTGGCCTTGAATGCCTCCAGGGATGGGGCATCCACAGCCTCCTTGGGCAACCTGTTCCAGTGTGTCACCACCCTCTGTGTGAAAAACATCCTTCTAATATCTAACCTAAACCTCCCCTGTCTCAGTTTAACACCATTCCCCCTTGTCCTATCACTATGCTTATATCCTAACACAGATGCTTATGAGGCCAGAGAGAGGCTTTGTTTGTGACGGCCAGCCATGGTCTGGCAGGGCTGGGTGTCAGGCCACTTGCAATAGAGCAGCGGTAGGCATGGACGTGCAGCATACACCCTTCCAAACGTGGCTGCTGGGCACCTCCTGATTTTTAAATGCCTGCAGCCAAGCAGCAGCGATTTAGAGGGGCTATGTGAGTGCAGTTCGAAATAGTGATGTTCCCCCTCTTTTCCAGCTTCTTTTCCTACCAAAAAAGAAATGGACCACAAGCTTAAACTCCCCTTATGAAGGTCTTCTCGTGCAGAACAACCTCTAAAAGCTGCTCTCTCCCCGGGGTGCCCAGCCCGGGTCGGGCCGTTGGGGTTTCCCCGTCGGTCTGTCGGCACGGTCGCGCGAGGAAGCGCTCGTGCTGCCGCCCCCGGCTCGCACCCCGCGACAGACGAACACGACGCCGACCTCATCCTTTCTCTCTGCCACCCACCCCTCTATAAATAACTCTTTCCGGGCTGACCTGTCAGATTCCCCCTGCAGAAAGGATCCCCTTGACCCGGGGCGCCTGCAATGGAAAGTCTGAATACAAAACATACCGTCGTAAAAATAGCGCAGCTGGGGAGCCCCCTCTGCACGTCCTGGCGGTGCCGCTCCGACCCTCGCGCTCACGGCTCATCCCGGGATAACGGCTCCGCTCGTGCCGGCGGCCCTGAGGCGTTTGGCTGCCCTAAGAGCTCTCCCTGCCTGTTGTAGTGCCCTGATGGTGATTCCACCCCCCCCTTCTCCCCCCCGTTAGCTGGAGGAAGCAGATTTCATCAGTTCCCTTCTGGTCAATGCTTTGTAATCGTCCAACGTGAAAAGTAACGATTTAATGTCCTAAATGCACAAACAGCAATGGGACAACAGTTGAGCAAGGACTTGCTGCCTTAAACAGAGGCGAGAAACCTCTGAGGTAACACATGAGATTTCAGCTCGTGCCTCCCTTGCATGGAGGATCGTTTCCCTGAAGGGAGAGATTCTCCTCAGCTGTGCTTTGAAGCTGCTCTAATTTAAAGACATGCTTGTCATCGTTTATTTAAGCATATAATTAACGTGCTGCTATTTCTGGTTATTTTACCTGCACAGTTTGAATATTTGGATTTTAAAAGCAGCAGTAAATACCAGAATGTGGTATTTAGCTGTTGATGTGCTTTCAGCTTTGGTGCATCTGCACTGTGATCTTCTGTCTTGCGGTGTCCACTGGGGCCCAGCCTACCCTGCATGCTGTACTGGAGCAGCCTCATCTCACAGCCGTGCACCCACACAACCACTCGATTATCTCGGAGATCTGGTGGCCAACTCATCAGTAAAGGCAGTTTGGGAAAGTACATTCACTCAGAAATGACCAAAGGTAGCGTTACCTCTGTGGTTGTCTCCTCCTTCGTCTTCTTTGATCCTCAAACTAAGCGGAGATGGAATGAATCAATTTGTCCATCAGATCCTTTTCACTGTCTGTGCCATTAGAGTGGAACTGCTTCTTCTCTGAGTATTGCACAGTTTAGAATTCTCTCTTTGTTCGTGCTAGTGTTGTTACCCACTTAAGGTAGTTTTCAGCTTGTTGTCCTGTAATGAAAAGAGGCTGAAAAACAGATATTGCCAGAGATGCTCTGCAGTGATAAACTTTGTGCTTGGTTAATTCAAGCCCTGCCCCTCTTCACAAAGAATGTACTTCCCACAACAATATGCACTGTGGGGTACCATCTTTTGCCCATGTGCTATATAATAACCTATTGCCTTAAAAAAAGAGAGAGAGAAAATAAAAATTGATGGAATTTTCTAATTTCTTCCTTGTAGAGTAACCTATAGGGGAGAGGTCCTGAAAAACTCTCAGGTGGACTGCCAAGCTGTGTTACTGCAGGTGCTCCTGCAAGCAACTGCTCTTCCTAAATTCCAAGGTTCAATTTTTCTCAAAAAAATAAGTATTTTTATTTTGAACATTTAAGTAATCTTTATCCAAGCTTTACCAGAAAGGAATTAAAGGTAAAGATGAATTTCCTTTTTTTGGGACTGCATCTATTTCATCATAATTCTAATTTATGTTTTGTAGTTGAAAGGTACTTCAAGCTTAATTCTCAGTGGATGATTCTCCTGCTTTGGGACTGGGTGGTCAGTGGCTGTCAACATGTCTTCCTCTCTTCCCCAAACCTGCAACACTCAGTTCTGACATACACTGAACCTAGTGTTTAAAAAATGAATGTGCTAAAATCTTCCATGTCTGATCTTTTTGATACCAAATAGATTTAATTTAGCAGTGATTTAATAGTAATAGTAATTGCCCAGATTGTAATTACCTTCCACCTCACATTAATCCTAGTTTCAAAATAGCCTATGCTGTCACTCCAATAGAGCTGGAAGTTACTTGGGAGCATTTCCTAGAAAGTGAAACTTCTTCCCTTCCTGCCTATGAGTGAAGCAGTAAAGAAATCACTTACTAGCTCCTCATTAGGCTTCAGAAATCAGTCAGGGCGGTCTTTTAGAAATAAAACCACTGGTAGCAATGAGAAGCTTTGCATCCCAGGTCTCTTGGATTTGTAGCTGTATCTGTGTAATAGGTGGAGTATATGTGTAGTATCTGCTCTGGAATTCCCTGGGATACTCATGTGCTCTATTTTCCATTGCACATTCTTCCAGGGTCATGTCTTTTGCTGTGTGAATTATTTTGCCTGTGTTAAAGTGGTCACGGAACCAGTGGGACCCGGAGATTGTAGATGCAGAACATACTAGCAGTTGCCAGGCTTTCCCCCATCTCCTGCATTTTCCCATTTACAGACAGCTGAGCCTGCCTTACTTTAATACCCTATTAATTCTTGTGCACAGTGCCTAGAGATAGACGTTGCTGGGAGCTGGGTTGCTGTTTGGAAGATGTCTATTCTATGCAGGTATGAAAACAGGATGATAATGTATCTGAAAGAATATTGGAAATTGCAAAGTAGTGATTTCTATTTATTGATTTGTTGCTAAATGATTTGTGGTAAGCATGTCACAAAATAATTCAGCAGAAAATCCCTTTTTAAAACATAACTTTGTTCTTGCTCATCTGTTTTAAAGATATAAGTTGAAGTAATACGTAATGCATGCAGACAAGGCTGGAAAAGAAGTCTGAGATGGTGGTGGAATGTGTTTAAACGTTATTAGCAATTCTTCCTCTCCCTTGCAAAGTCAGAGTGTAGTGTTGCTATAGTGTTGCTAGTGACCTGGAAGGGCTAAGAACCCAGATGGTTTTCATTTGCTTTTTCCTCATTACGGATAGCATTATTATGTAACTTCTTGTAGATTTCCAGTGAAGATGTGAATGGGAGGAAAACTGGCATCTGTTCTAAGAATGATGATGATGCTGAATAGTCCTAGCCATAAATACAGTAGAAATGTTCTTCTCTGACATAATAATTCACTAGATTGTTACTGTTTCAGACACCTAGATGGAAGTTTTTAATCCCATAAATCCATACGTGATCCAAAAATCTTTGATACTATATCAAAGTCGTAGCCAAAAGCTTACACCTGTGGAAGTGCTTTGTTAATGTGCTTAATTGTTAGTTTTCTCTTCCAGATCATTGTTTCATAACTTAGACAGTGACAAATAAGTTTAACCCTAGTCATCTCTTCAATTATTTCTGTCATAATGCACTGACATTTTTAGAAAATGTCCTTCCTGTTTTTAATTTTCTCCTATTGAAGCAAAAAGTCCGAAGGCAATGCTTTCCTATTGAAAAAAATCAATTCATTTTAACCTCTGCATTTTCTACTTAACAGGTTATTGAGACATTATGTAATCCCATTTTCATCTTTGGGAAGAGGTCAAATAACTATCCAGCTATGCTGAACAGATGAAACTTTGCTTTGATTCTAAACCATATCTTTACTTTGATTAATATTGCTGCAGCTCTCATCCTTGGTCCAGGATTCAATCATCTTTTTATTCACAATTCAGAAAAAAAAAATTAGCCTAAATTTAAAATTACACATTCAAATCTAAAATTTCAATTGCATTCCAGATTAGCATCCAATTCACGTTGTTGAAAGCTTATGATTTTAAATAGTTAGGTAACTGTATAATGAGCAATAGGCATGGCAGGTATATCATATACTGGTTGACTTCAAGGTCAGAAGGCTGAACCTACTGATCAGGTATTAATAAAAAGAAGTATATTCATTAATGAGGTCTAGTAGTCTATTTCAGGATGGGCTTTCTGGTAGAACTTACACACTGATGGTGATTAGTGCACTGATTTTGAGCCACAGGGCAGCCAGGATTTCTCATTGCTTCTTCTAATTTTCCTAACTTGAAAATTGTTTTCAAGAGAAGGTTTTCCTTTTTCTTCTAGCTGGATCCTTCCACCCCTTTAAAGGATTTCTTTGTTTAAAATAATCTTTTCATTGGCACAATTTAGGCCATTAAGATTTTTTTCTTTTCTCATGGTTTCCACTTCTGTTTTTTGGTGCTAACGGCTCATGGCAACTGCTTATTCAGTTCTCAGCAAAACAAGAACTTGAAGCCAGTACTGTAAGCTTCATCACCGCACTCTGAATTATGATGCTCAGTGATGTATAGCGTTTGCAGACAAAGGCTGCTAGTAGACAATTTCTGTTGCTTGCATAGTATTCATTCTTAAGGTGATCCATTTCAGCTCGGCTCTCTGATTCCTCTACCATTTGAAATGAAAAATTGTGCAAAGCCTCACTTCCAGTGACTTTTTGTGTTTCTGTTCTTAGCACGTGGCTTTGCTTGTTTGTTTGGATGATTTATCTTAGACTTTTTGCTTGTCATAGTGACTATTAAAGATGTTATTACTTTTTTCTTTTTTGTGGATGGAAGAGTGCACTGCTGACTCCCATGCTTTCATGTCAACTAGACAGATCTGATAAGAAACGTAGAACACTTGTAGTTCCTGTTACTCACTCCCAGGCATTTGAAATATTGTGTTGGTCAAAAGAGGATCTAAGAATGTTTAAATTTATTTTTATATGCTGACTTATTTTTAACATTGACACTTCATGTTTTCAGTTTTTGCTCTGTAACATTGAGAACTGGGAATTCTTCCCCTACACGGAAAGGAAAACTGTAAAGGGGTGACACAGTCATGTGAATCTAGTCTCTAGAGCTTTGAGACTATCATCATGAGAGTCGATAATATAACAAAAGCTGACACAAGAGCACTGTTTCAACTTCGGGATGGGAACAATATCAAGGACATGTAAAGAACAGCAGATAGTTTTCATAATCTAACATTTTCCATGCATAAACTATTGTTTAGCTGGATGGCAGATTCCCCTATAACACAATGACTTCTACAAGGCCATATATTTACTGTCCTAGAATGACATTCTTTCTGCATTTCACAGTAATATTTCTTGTCTATTTTTTCCACTCCTATCCAATGTAAACACTGCACAGTGCATCAGTGTATGTCTTGCCCAAGATATTTTGATGTTTGTGACCCAGAAGATGACACAGAGATCCAGCATGTGCAGAAGGTACTGAGTTTAGTCCGTCAGCTCTAATAACACTTCCTTGTTGGAACACCGTTTGTTAGCTTTGTGATGCAAACAACAGGACTTATTTTTGCCAAGTGCTGTGATGTGCTGTGATATGCTGTGAAAACAACCTGTGATTCAGGTTGTTTTACAGATTAGTAGCTTAGATAATTTTTGTGTCTGAAAGGAGAATTACATGCTGCTGTAGGCTTTTCATCCATAAACTTTAATGTAATTTGTCATTTCTGGGCCTTAATATCACAGGATATTATTAAAGTAACATCTTTGAGATAAATTTGTCAGCATATCTTGCGGACAAGATGTGAATTTTGGTCCAACCAGATTTTAATCTTTCTGTAGTTAGATGAGACTATTTTTCTTCCTATCTTTTCTTTGTCTCTGTGGGTTCAGAAAATCAGTGTGAGAAGTCTGATCCAGCCATCCTAAGTAAGACTAGGATTTTTTAAAACTCTGAATTGAAATTAGCCAGAGTTCATGTTGCATTTTTTTAATTGCAACCAACATTACAGAACAGTATTTGGATATTAAGTAGCAGTTGATAGCATTTCACTAGGGACTGAGTGTTTTAGTTATCAGAAGAAATTATCTGGTTTTTTAAAATTACCTTGTATTCAGACTAAATTCTTGTTTAACACAACTGTTTTAAAGGAAGTGACTTGTTGCCTCAAAACCCAAACACTGAAATTTCCTACCTATATTGTACACAGCATTTAGCTGAAAAAAGTCTTTCTTGGGTCAAGCTTCGTAACATCAGTTAGGAAGGGAACTTGCACCACTGTTCTTCAAGAACTGAGAATATGTTTTGGTCCAGTACCATGCTAAATATATTCCCTGCCAAAACTGCTAATGTTGATCTCTTGCAGTCTGCCCTCAAGGATTCTGCTTCTAAGTCTTCTTGCTCTTCCCTTGGAAAGAAGGATAAGAGCATATCTAGAAGATACTAGGTCTTACAAACATAGAGGATGGTTCACAGAAATTATTGACCTCAGAGTTTTGAGAGACAAGTTTTTCTTTCGGCCATTAACATGGAGGGCTAAAGTAAGCCAAATAGTACCCAGTGAATAAGATTGTTCCCATTTATACTCCTATTTTTTTTTTTTTTTTTGGTCAATTCCAACATTTATGACTGGGTTTGGATTCATAGCTCCAGAGGAATATTACTCTTTATCTTTCCCTGCTGGGGCTGAAAAGTATCAAGTTTTTAATGAGACTGAAGTTCACCCTTCTTTTCTTGCCACTTACTGGTCTAAAATTAGGCACAAAATTGCAGTGGTACCCTTGCTAATCCTTATGGGTAGTGGTGGTCAAGAAGAACCAGGAGGACAGAGCAGGACTGAAATTGAAGATACTATTAACTACTTAAAGCACTTAAAACTGGTACTTGTATTCTTTGTGTATTGCAATATTTGGTGGCAAGAGGAAAAGAAACAGGATCAGGGAATATGTAAAGAGTAGGTAAAATGTGTTTATATTTCTCTCTAGTACTCTTAATTAAATTCTCATTGATGACATTGGAACCATTAGCATTGCCTCTAGTTTTATTTTATATTCACCACAGAAAGTAATGGGAAAAAAACTTTGAATAGATATGCAAATGATGGATAATTAAGGTTATGCTTGCTGAGTGGCCAGTGATGATTTCAAGTAGGTTTAGTGTTTTTCATGAGGTCATTTCCCGTAGAAGGGAAAAATAGAACATGCTGTTTATTTGCCTATATTTAACTGTTATACAGAAAAAGCAATTGATAGTGCTAAAATCTTTACCAGTTTAACGTTTTTTTCTTGAGCAGTCACCAGCGATAAATTTTGGATCCAGCAGACTCTTTAAGTCCTTGGCAGTAAGTTGCCAATGCAAAGACTGATATTTTTTTACTCCTTATAGGAATTGATAAGAGAGAAAAAAATATTTAAAGTTCTCCTTTAGCATAAACATTCAATTAAAGTACATAGTATAAACAATGCCAACAAACATAAAAAAAAAAAAAAATTCTCAAAGAAACAGGAACATACCAGCAAGAGACTTCAGAAGCTCAGTAGTCTGTGTAGTGATGGTCCTGCTCCCTGCATTATTGACACAGCAGGATTATGTTCTTTTTCACAGAATATCAAGGGACAGCGTGATTCACAAGGAGTGTGTACAGAAGCTTGTGATACTCTACTGGTCTGCAGATCTAATTTTCAGGCTGAACAGGGAATTGAACTCAACAGCACCATTTCCTGAGGGAATGCTGTAACAACTGTACTGTTAGAAAAGGCAATTTAATGCCACTTTCTCCTTTTTGGCTGTGCTTTCAAAAGTTGAATTTAGGGCAGTTGTGTTTTGGAAGAGTTGTATTCAAAGCAGAGCTGTGTTATTCCTGAGCTACCTGCACTCAGATCTCCCAGAGAGGCAAGGTACAGACTGAGCAAACCAAGGTTATCAAATCTAGTGAAGCTAGCTGTGTGTAGCTGCTAAGCTGCCAAACTCCAACATGATCTGAAGGAGAACTTGGGGCAACCTTTGAAGACTTTAATCTGAAAATGTAGGCAAATATGGACTTAAAGATGTCACATAGTCAAATATGGATTTAAAGATGTCATATGTCTAACTCTTGCTTGGATCTAGGCTCCTGTAAGAGCTCCCTTTTCTCCAGAACTTGAAAATTCCTTTTTCTTATGCCTGGATGTATAAAGTATTACCAGCCTTTTCATTCTCACCCTGGTAAACTGTTTCTCAGAGAAAAGCACTTAGAGGAAAAGCAGTCAAAGGGATTGTCTCATGCAGAGACTGTCATTTAAAAGGCTAATAATACATGTGTTAAGTTCTTTGGAAAGAGTTTGTCAGTGTAATGGATGCATCTACATTCTTGTATCTGTCACAACTTCAATATGATTGATTTTTCTGACAAAGAGGCTAAAATATTATTTGTAGGTTTTAACTAATGACTCATATTTTTGGGAGACTGTCTGGAGTTAATTGTTCTATCATCCTATTTCGTGTTATTATAGGGAAAAGTGGAATTATCTTTAGTTAATTTTGAGTAAAGATGTATTGACTTAGTAATAACATTTTCAATCTTGCTATTAAAAGTACATTTTGTATTTCAGTTCTGTTTTTATTTAAAGAGTACATGCTTCTAATATACGAGATCGTAGCCTTTATGGTGTTATGTTTTTGAATGTTTCCCCCCACCCCCAGCTATACTATATATTTTGAATAACTGTTTAGGCTTTTGCAAAACTTTGTGCACCTCAACTGAGGCTTTTCTGTATTTCATTTACAGAACACAAAATTTTGCTTACAAACCCCATAGAATATCATGATAAGTTATAGCATGGTAAAGTGCTTTGAAAGTGAGATAGTATTATTGTAGATAATAAATGCAATGATCTTTATCACTTTTATTGTCACTTAAAACAAAGACTATCATCATTTCTTGGTTCTTTATTAAAAAAATCCTTAGGAACATGAAGGTCTTCAATAGTTGGTAACTGCTAATTTTTAGTTAGGAAATAAGCTGTATTTAGTCTTATTACTGATTTATTATGGTTTTTTTTTGTTTTTTTTAATTCCAAATGAAATGTCTATCCAACTTCTAGAAAGGTTTAGAAATTTCAGTGAAACTGTTAATTCATGGATACTGGGTAAACTAAAATTAATGGCATGGATTATACTAGGCTGTGCACCAAGAAAGAAGATTGTATGCAACTTTTCAATAAGAATCTAAAAAACATCTATAGCATATATTTAAATAATCCATCTGTTTTATGAACTGCATAGGCCTGCTCTTGAAAACATAGGAGTTATCAAGTGACACCAAAATGATAAAACTATGCTCTTTTGTTTTCCAGGTCTTAGGAACAGATGAGGACAATATGGGGGATGGCTGCTCTCAAAAACTGGCTTCTGCCAAGTTCCTGCGACTTTTGCTCCTAATACTGATTCCATGCATCTGTGCCCTTATCCTTTTGCTGGTTATTCTGCTTACCTTTGTAGGTGAGTGCTAATAGAGTAAATAGACTCATTTTCAGTGAAGGAAATGAAAACTGAGATATAACAGCATTCTCAGGCACTAATAGAATTGTGGATGTTCAAGGTGTACATTAGTACATCTACCTAACAAATTACCTAGTGAAAAATAATGCTTGATGAGATAAATATGCTGCTTAGATTTATATATTTTAAATTTATTTAAGGTAACAAAGAAACCTTTTCATTTCTTATGAGCACACTACTTGAAGAGGTAGTATGTAGGTTTTCAGCAGTCATTTTTGCAGGTACAAGATGATGTTTATGTTGGATGTTTATGTATTTATGTAAAATATGTTTGTTTGTTCCATATATGAAATGTATATCAATGCAAAACCTCAAGTGTGTTTTGTGTAAACTTGTTTCAGAAATATTAGATTTTGTAACGGCTTAGTCTGATAACTAACTCTGCATAGATTACAGAATTAGCAAGCTAATAGTTTATAACCAGCAGAATTTTAGGAAGCCGTCCCTTTGTTGCCACTACAGAGAAGTTGACGTATCTTGTAATTAAATCGCTTCAATTACAGCATGAGAAAGATAGTAATACTGGGTTAAAAAACTGTTTTTTTTTTTTTTTTTAAAAAAAAGGAGTTAAAAATAACCTGTTCTTTTAGTGCTGAGAATCTGTGGGATTTCTCAATTTTTTAAAATGAAAATATTTTCTTGTTTAGCTTAGTTAAATACTTCAGAAGCACATCTTTAACAAGTGTGCTGATGTGAGAGAGTATGCATGTGTGTATATATATGTGTAACGTAGGTTACTCTGGAAGTAATGTCTCCTATTGATTTCCATGCAAACTGCAACAGATACAAAAAGCATAGCAATGCTGTTTTTTAGAGCAAATTCTCAATTACAAAATACTATTTTTCAACATAGTCACCACCATTAGCTATGCATTTTCACCAGCAGTGAACATAAGCCTGTGTGCTGCACTTGTAAAAATCTATATCAGCAGAGGTGATCTGTCATTGCTACTGCTAAAACACAACATGTTCTACCTCACTGTGCTGATGCTCACTGTTTGGTCTCCATAAACGTCCAGCAAGCATCAATGAATGTCAATGGTTACCTTTTTTTCTGTGTGGAAGACTCAGCTTCATACACACTTTCATGCCAGACACCATTTTCTCATTGCTCCTTTGCTTCTCTGTCACACAGCAACAGAATGTTATGAAGTACTTGTGGGAAGGTGCAACCTCTACTGAGCAGCCCTTATGAATATATATAAAAGTACATATAGTATACAAATGTACTTATATATATAGGTACTTATATATAGATACTTATACATATATATATATAGATAGATAGATAGATAGATAGATACTTATACATATATATATATACATATATATGCATAGAAGTGCAGGAAGAAACTGAACACTTGTTTCAATAGCACTTTCACCTCTGTCAAAACAATGACAATGTAAATCTGTTTTTTCAATTCAGTCTGTAAAGGATTTACAACAAGACATCGTAGACCTGTTCTTTTCATTTAGCTTAGGCTAGGCAAGTCAGGAAAACAAAGCTAATGAATGCTGTGATTGACAGTTGAGTCTTGGGATGTATCTTTAAATTGAGAACATGCTGAAGTGGATTAAGATTAAGTAAGTCTGACAGCTAAGAAATATGATGCCACTCAATTTACTTTCCTTATGTTTAGGATTCCATTTATATCCTTCATATCCTCTGCCCTAGATTTTCATTCTTTGGTGAGAAAGCGAATAAAAAAGCAGGTATATTTGTCAGATTTTCCCATACTCCTCTTCAGAGGCAAGTATTGACATAACACATTAAAATGTATTAAATCCTCTAGGTAAAGAGGAAATGGGACTTGTTCTGATTCTACTTACAAAGCAAACATCAGGGCTATTTCTTCTTAGTTCAGTGCAATTGCTGTGGGGTATAGAATAAGGCTTGATTTTATTACCCATACCTCAAACTGGCAGTTCCCTTAAGCATCTCTTGAATTTTCATGATTATAATTTACTATTCTTTCAGCTAGCAGCTTCTGTTTTGTGTGCACTGAGAGCCTAAAAACAAATCATATCTGATGTCTGGAGTTAAGTGAAGAAATTCTATGGGCAACTTTAAAATATGTCTAAAATAATGTATTACGTTCTGTTTATTGAGAATACACAATATCCAGAATAATAGTTCATATTCAACTCAGATTAGTAATAAATGAATGCTGTTACACCCTGATATTGGTATGATGACTTACAATATAAGAAACAAACTGATGGTCCTGACTGGTTCAGATGAGATATTCTCTATATAGGAAATTCTGTTCCTATCTTTCCACTACATGGAAGAGTTTAATTCTGTGGTTATCATTCTTGCATGTTTCACTGGTGATTGAAACATAAATAGAGACCTCTAGTCTAAAACATAAATAGAGAATTTCCAGAAGAGAAGGCACCAAGGAGAACTTATTGCAGCCTTTCAATACTTAAAAAAGTCTTAGAATGATGGAGAGAGAATTTTCACTAGGGCATATAAGGGGTAATGGTTTTGAACTTAAACAGGGTAGATGTAAATTAGATATAAGGAAGAAATTCTTCACTATGAAGGCAGTGAGATGCTGGGTCAAGCTGTCCGGAGTAGCTGTGGATGCCCCATCCCTAGAGATGTTCAAGGTCAGGTTGGATGGGACTTTGGTCAATGTGATCTAGTGGAAAGTATTTGTGCCCACAGCAGGGTATTTGGAACTAGGTGATCTCTTAGGTCCCTTCCAATCCAAAACTTTCTAGGACTGTATGATTCTGTGATTGTAAGTGATGGGCCCTTGCCTTCAGAATGTGCAGATTCATAGGGACAAACCACTGCAGAAGAAATCTCACTGGGTGGCTAGTTATAGCAGTGAACTATCATTTTATTCTCTGTGTAACTGCCTCATCCATTACATGTTTTGTTAGGTTGCTTTCCCCTTTTTGGTTAGCTTTTTAAACAGACTTGTTTTTTTTTTTTGAGATTTCCTGCGGTGAACTGTTAGAAATCACTCACAGAATATATTGCCAAAATCTCAATGTAATGACTTGAAAAGTGCAGCTATTCCTTAGATCTTGTAACAGCCCATTTCAGATCTTTAAATAAAACATTAATTCATCAAGAGTGAAAAGCAACTGGAAAATGATCAGTAAGATTGTTGGCAAAGCACTGCTTTGAAGTGAATGAGCCTAATGCCAGTTCCTTGATTTTGTACCAAACACAATGAATATCATCGTGTTTTATGTTTCTGTCATCTGGACATGTCCAGCTGTAGCTGGAGACACAAATCCAAACTGGTTACAGCTATTTCTCAACTAATTAGCTATCTGGACATGATTTACTGTCCAAAGCTCATTGCAAACTGACGTTTGAAGAATAGTTGGATATAATACATGAATAAAATTAATATTCTGCATTTTATATTATATGTTTTGTATAGTTCTTAGCAGACATTGATAAGAAATAAATGTTTTCTCATTACTGAAGAGATTTTTTAAAAACTGATTATTTTAAAGCATCTAATGTTGTTTTCTTAGGAATCTTGAAATTTAAGTAGTTTCTACAGAACTTTTAATACTGTAAAAAATGTAAATGCTGTAAGTAAAATTTAAGATTGAAAACATACAGTGGTATTTAGGGGTGGAAAGTACTATAATCAAAGAAAATACGAGTCTAATTCAGAGAGACGGTGGAATCTGCAGACTGCAATTAAGTGTTTGAATTCTCTACTCTGTGCACTGGGAGGATGAGAGGATGGGAAGAATGTGTTGAAGGAGAACAAGGTGCTTCAGGAAGGTGATGCAAAATTTTATGTACTAACAGGGATCAGAGTTGGCCAGCAGTGAGTGCCAAGCAGAGGGTTAGCCTACCTCTCCCAAGAACATATGTACCAGAACCCAGGCAAGTGCAGCTAACTGATTGAGACAGAGTCTAAACACTTTTCCTAATGTTATCTAAAAGCATAAAGAGCATGGCTAGACTCAGTCTTTTAAAACCTCCTAATGCTGACAGTGCCTGCCAGCACATAACAAAACAATTGCTAGAGCACTCATCTAGAAGGAGGAAAAGCTGGATTCTTTAGACTTTCTGAGTCCTAAGATTGCTGTCTGGAAGAGTTTAAACTCAAATATATGAAAATATGGAAGTATGAAACTGGTATATACCCAGAGGCCATAACTCTAGTAATATCAACTTCCTATTCTTCCAAACCTTCACTCGCTCTCTTTAAGGGTTGCTATTTGGTGGGCAAAAGCAATCTTAAAAGACATTTAATAATATTTATTGTCAGCTGAGATACAATTGCAAAGGTCTGTTGCCTGGAAGACAATTCATCATGCTGTCCAACTGTCAAGAAAAGGAATTATTATCACTAAGTAACTGAAAAGAGAACAAGAGCATTATGGCTGGAAAGCTGGGCTGAAAAAGCAAAAAAATATCTAGGGATCTCAGAAGAAGAAAATGACCTTATGGGTAGTGATAGCTATTATTCTAGTTCCAGAAAGATAATTGAATGAATAGGGAGAGGATAGAATCCAGTGGATGAGATGCAATAATTTTCTTAACATTGTTTACTGGTCCATCATATTAAGCCAAAATACTTCTAAACTTCTTTGAAGCTTACACCTGACTTGTAATGTGTTTCCTACTATTCTGCTGAGTGATATATAAATAGTTAATCGTTTTACTTTAATTTTAAATCATTATTCATAGCTCTTTGGGACTGACATTTTCAAGACTTTTTTCTACTTTTGTGTTGAATGGAGAAGAAAAGAGGAGGATTAAGAATGTGAAAAAAATCCCCTTAGCTATTCACAAGTCATGGAAAAAAAATGCATTGTTTCAAAGTGGGAAGAAAAGCTGATTTTCTCATTTTAATTTTTGAAAAGTTGAGTCTGAAAAAAAAAGGCTGAAGTTTGAAACTTAGAACAAAGTAGGCTTCCCACTCATGTGGATTTGAAGCTTTATTTTGAAATACAGCATCCACACAGAACTACATAAGAGTGAGTATAAGATATATATAATATATATAATATAATCTCTGTATATGCTCAGCCACAATTCCTAAAATTTTAGAAAAATCATATTACTACTGGTCTTAATTGTGAAATCAAGGCACATTCATTCTTTCCGTTTGGCCTGACTAGAGTACTAAAGGAAAGACAAATTGCTGCTGAAATAACTTGTGGGTGGGAGATTTTTTGTAAAACACAGTAAGTTCCTCCAAATCACAATGAATTAAGCACATTTACTGGTAGAAAAACAGAAACTTTCACATGCATATATGAAAGGTCCCTTGGGTTCTGCTAGTGACAGATACACAAAGTTTTATTCACAGTCAGTGACAATTGAACCAAAACAAACCAGTGTGGATAAACAAGTATTTGGTAAATCTCAAAGAGTAGCTGTTTCATTTAATCTCATTACATTTCAGGCACCTTACAAGTCTTTCTTCCTAGTTCCAGTTGCTGCAGTTGAATATTACTCAGTGAAAAGGGAAATGCTGAGGTTCTTCCTTTCAACTCTTTTGGTTTCATATTCTTATATATTAAACTTCCCAACTCAAAGTGAATTCAGACTGTAATTGAAATTTGGGTTTTCTGACATAGTTACTTGTAGCTGTGATTAATAAAGATTTCCTCCTGCCCAGTCTTTGAATTTCCGCAAAGAAGACTGATTTAGTCTAGCTGCAAAATGGCAGAAAAAAAAAAGCAAGGAAAGGGATTCTATAACAGCAGGAAGAAGGGACTCATAATACCTGAGTGGTAGCAGGCTTCAAGCAGTGACTCGAGTTAGCAGAGCAGAAGACATGGTGAAATGTGGTCATGATACTGGGCATTTTGTAAACACAGTAACTGAACTGAAAATGAACTTCAGAGGAGGTGGCAGTGAGTGTTTTTTGGAATCAGGAGTCAATTTCACCAATGAGTTAGTGAAGGAACAAATCAACATGAAAGACTATAAGAAATATGTTTCAAATGTGGAATGTAATATTTATTACTATTAAGCTGCTTTATGTGACTAACCAGATGCAGAAATTGCTTTTGCCACTTACAATGGAGTGGTGTTTCACTTTTAGACTTAAATATGACTCTAGTATGTTTTATTAAAGAGTGAGTTAGTATTTGTAGCTTTTATTAATATTTGTAGCTTCTATTAGATATAACTAAAATGTATATGTCTGAGATTACTCCTTAATTATTTTTTAATACATTAATTACTTATTTCAGTAACGGTCACAACAGTGACTGAAAAATGTGTGGATTAGATTTTCTTGCTATTTCTTCCGGATTCATATATTCCTTTTTTTCATATGGAATGCGTATCCTTAGAGTTATGCATTTGTTGTGATTTGCAAAGTTACTTTCAACTGTTCAACACATACAACTAAGAAAAGTCTGTATTTGTATATAAAATAACAAATAAAGAACAAAAACATATTATAGCACTAGACTAAACTCTGTACACAACTATGTATTCAAAATCCAGAATCAGAGAAGAGTGAGAAAGAAGTCATGGATTATATTTAGTGGTATTAGTTAAATTACATAATTCTGTATAGAGTAAAAGAGCACCTCTTTCCATTAATTAACTCTTTCCATATTAATAGAATATAAAATAAAAAAAAAACGAATTTAATAGTTTTCTGACACACTGACAGTATGAAAACAAGAGATGATGCAATATAAAAATAAGTATTCCCTAATGTATTTCCATGGTGATAGAACTTCTTAGAGCTCCTCCAATTTACATTCTACAGTTACAGATTTATAAGAATTCAGTCACCCATATATAAGTAGGATTAAAACATTTTAGTTCATTGTTGGTGTTGATCAATGACTTATTAGTATGTTGCTCTATTTTATCCTACTGTAACCATAACTTTTTATTTTGGATGTACTACTCTTTTTTGTTGCTACATTTAATTCTTTAGTTCTCTTTAATTTTAATTTAAAATGTGTTTTTTTTTTTGTTTGTTTTTTTAAAATTTTTAGTTCTGTGCCACTAAATTTACTTTACTGTTAACGTCCCAAAACAAATTGGTGATACTTGTCCTTGTGAACGGTGGTAATATTGGTATTTTTTCCTTTCTTCCAGGGGTATTAGAAAAAACATGCTTTTATTCAAATGGGAGTGAGGTCCTCACAGTTAATGGTGATATTGAAACATCTAGCATTCTTTTGCCAAACATGGTTGAAAATGATTCCAAGACTCATCCCACAGTGAATATCAGCACATGGATTCCCTCCTGGACCACCACGCCTTTATCCCAAGTTGGCCAAATGAACACAAACTCAAATATGTTTAGAGAGACTTTACAGGAAACTGCATTTGCACCTACATCTCCAGCATCAGTGCTCAATCCTGATCTTACAAATGATGAGGCTTTATCAGAGGACCCCAAATACAGCACTCAGCTTTTTGCCACTACAGAGGGAGAGCCATCATGGTCCATAGATTTGTCCCCTAACATCACAGAGAGGATGACCACTCTACCTGTATTAAGTCCTACTCATCCATTTGTGTCACAGAAAAAGGAGCAGAAAGGAAGTAAGTTTATGTTTTATTTGGCTTCATAATTCTGATTCAGATGAATAGAATACATTGCTGGCTGCTTCTCAGTGAATTCCCACGAGTTCTGAGGAATTAGCCACTTTCTGATAATTTATATTGTCATGTATATTCCATGTTGTAAATAGTATGCTATCAGAACATTTGATAAGAAGAGGAAGATGCACTAAGTTCATTCAGGTATGAATATTTACAGTATGTTCTTCAACTGGTGAAAATCATGCATGCTCATGAATGTCTGAAAATGAATTATTGCAGACTGTACTTAGTTTGTAGATAGAATTTTCTAGATTCTGTTGAAATTATATATGTGGTAAGTACCTTCCTGAACTGGGGATGTAATGACAGTCACAACGTTTTCTACGTTAATGGATAAATTCTTCTCTGATTTGAAATTATTTCTCAGTGCTGCAATAAACTTCCAGTGACATTTCTGAGGACTGTTATGGGAATGCCAAGAAAGAACGAGTTAACTGTGATTAGTTTTCACTGGTTTGATTATAAAAAAAAAAGTGCATTTCATTACTGCCTTGGTAATTTTATTGATTAATCATGTCAGTATTGAAAGGTTTCTTTATATTCTTTTGTTAACACTCTGAACTTTATATAGGTTGTCATATTAAAATGCACTTGATTTTCTTTCATTGCCTATCATTCTGTAGATGTTCATCTCATCTGAACATGAAGCAATACTTATTCCAGGTCATGGAGATATCTGAAATAGATTAAAACAGATGGCCAGTGACCTAAAAGTAGCACTTTGTATAAATGTATATTTGAAATTTCTGTGAAATGAAAATGAAGAGAGGGTATCTGTCAGTAGGGATCTCTTCCAAAAAGCCACTGAATTATATGATGTTTTGAGATGTCATTCCTCTGTTGGATTCCATACTTAGTTATAGGATCTGGTCTTGGTTATCTACCCAACGATATTCAGGTATGAGTGATTGGATTGTTTGCGTCACAGATTTTTTTGCTCTGCTGTTTTCTTCAGAAACGTTCTGCCTTCAGGAGTTTGTTCCTTTCCTTTCCTGTCCCCCTCCCCCCCATCATCAAACAAGGAGATAAAAGTTGTGAAAGAGCTCTTTGTGTCCTTTCTTGTTCTTTCCAGAGTGAAGTAAAAGAGGAAACTCTTTAATTTATATGTATATATTTCTGTGCATGTATTTATACATATTTTAACCTAGCACATGGAAAACATTCCTTTTGATGGTGTTCCTTTATTGTGAATCAATAATTTGTAATTTACTTTCCATCTCCTGCAGTGTAGTTATTCTGCAGGCAAGCAAAACACTTAATGACTATATAGGAACAGTGGTAGTAGATCAAACATAATCTCACTGTCATGATCCAGTTGTGACTATCAGCATGCGCCAAAAGAAGAATAAACTAGGACTAGAATATAGAAACATCTCAACATTACATGGTAGCAGATTCCAGTGATCTGTAGCAAGTCCTGTTGAATTTTCTTCCAGTAATTTATGTAATCTCTTTTGGGTCAATATAAAATGGATATTTGAGCTTTCTAGGCATATCTCAAAAGGAAATTAATCTGCAAATGAAGTGCGAGGCTGATGTTTCACTGTCATCAACACACACTAGCAGATCATCCATCAGGACAGGTTTCATCTGGTTCAGATGTGGTCAGGTGAGTGCACTACTGATGATTTAGTAAGAGAGCATAACTTGGAGTTTATGCTGTTTTTACTCAGGATGTTGAAAGACAAATAATACATCACGTAACACAGAAGCTGCCAGTGCAAAACTAGTCAGACAAAATTCTCTGAAGACATTTGAAATGGCAGTAATATGGCTGTAACATTTTTGTTCTGATCTTAATATCCTTATTACTGGATTTGCTATAATGTTGAATCACAGCTTCAATTAAATGTTAGAGAATATTAATAAGAGAAATGATAAACACTGTGACTATATGATATTCACCCAAGACTCTAAAATAACACTAATATGACATTTCTGAATTACATTCCATACCATTAGAATTCCTTTGGAGTGGAATGAAATTTTGCACATGTGACATCAATATAAAAAGTCCTTGAAACATAAGGAAGTGCTTTGTCAGAAATTCGAGTCAAGAATAGATTAATAGGCAAATGGGAATGAATGATACAATAAAGAAGTGATAAATAAGTTTGTTTTCCTTCTACAAGAGGAAGCAAAACTTCACTGTCAGTTTGAAACGTTTTTGAAAGAGTAAATGACATTTCTGGTTAGTTCAGTGTACTTGTTCTTTAACAAGAGACTTCTCTGAGAAGTCTTAAAGAGTCTCTTAGGCTAATTGCTCATTCAAAAACAGGGAAGTATATGAATGGTTAGGTTCCACTGTGGAGCTTACCGATGGCGTCTCCTAGGGTTTCATGTGAATGTAGAGTTTACACTGTACCTTAAAAATGATTCAGGAAGGCAGTGAATAGTCAGGTAACAACATTTCTACTTGTACTGGGTAACCTGTCTAAAATGAGTATATGAGATATTGCACTCTCCAAAAAAAGAAATTAAAAAAAAAATAAAAATTATATAAAAAAAAGTTGAGGGTTTGCTGCAGACAACATTCTGGCTCAGTCAAAAAGGCAACTCTGTTTCACATATTGTCATAATGTCAGATGTTGTCATGAGGGATGCAGAGAATAAAAGGAAAACTCATCACTTCAGTGTATAAGTTCAGACAAAAAGAAAGAGGAAGAATTGGAAAATGCAAACAGCAGCCAAACAGATAAATAGAGGTGTGTAATGGCTTAGATGTGAGGAAATACTAAATATGAATAAGACTCTCTTTTCCTCCTGGAAAATTGTCCCTGCATTTCTGAGTGGCTTGGAGAAGAACAGGCAGTGGTTACTCAGTGTTTTTCTTTATATTAATAGGTGCACAGTGCATTTTGGTTATCAGACTAAGCTAAAGAAGATAGCCACAACTTCACAGAATACATAGCTACATCACAGAATAATGATAAAACTGGAAAGTATGGAAATGCCTGGAAAACTTCATGATGAGTTGGTCTAGTTCAGGCTTTTAAACCCAGTTGTCCATTTTCAACTTCTGACTTGTGAAGCCTCAAGACTGAATGGTTGCTTGGAGGAGTGGAGTAAGAAAGTGCCTTTGCAAAAGTGAAACACTGTTTGTGGACTTCAGTTGAAAAAGCATATATTTTATTTTTGCTTGTTTGCAGCTTTTACCCTTCCTAAAAAAGAACAGATATGCTTGTTATGTAGAGTAGTAGTAATAGTAATGAGAAAACTCTTTCATGTTTCATGCACATCTGAAATGGAGCAATTTATTTGCAACACCCTGCTCTATCCAGAGGTCATCTTTTATTGTAATATAACAATGTCTAATTCATACATTAAATAAACATTTTTCTCTTGCCAGCGCTCCTTTCTTTGCATTTGGTATTCTGCCATAACTATAAGCTATGAAGAACAAAGCTGGCTCAGCCTTCTGTTTGGTAGAGAAGAGCAATATGAGAATCACTTTGGAGATAGCTGGAAGGGATGTGTCATGGATGGCATGAAACAAGAAATTCCCTGCTTCTCTCTCCTTGCCTTGTGCTTTTCATTCCAAGCTAAGATACTCAGTAACAGCTTTCCAAGTTGGACCATAGTTTTCATCTACCTAATCCCTAGTCTCTTAAACAGTTACCTAATAAACCATGTTTTCTTTTATCATAATTTCTGTTTAATTACTCAAGTTGGAGCAGACCCAATTATATTAAGCATAATAACAGTGATAGACCCATGGTAGATATTTAGAGGTATTTATCTTGTTCTGAATAAAAATGAAAAATGTTAAAACATGAATTTCCCCTGGAGCAAAAATAGTTTTGGTCTTTCAAATTGGCAAAGAAGACACCACAGACTGTGGTGTCCGAAGTCCTAAGCCAGAAATTTGGCCGCTCACTTGCTTTCTTTTTCATACAAATGCAAGCATTTCCTATGGATGTATGGGCACATTGTGGCAAGGAAACCATTAAGTTTTTGGTATAAATTAGCTGGCAGTGTAATCCAAAAAGTTCTTACATGTGATCACTCTCTATGTAGATTTATCATTAAAACTTTGGTTTATGAGAAAGAAAAAGCTAATTTTTAACACCTGGTGCATTACTACTCTCAGGCAACTGGAAGTTTGACAAAAATGTTAAAGAATCATGTTAAAATTGTAATGAGGTTGCTAACATTTCATACATTTATCACCACACAAGCTTGAGCCTTTTATTCCTTTCAATAAATTCATGTCTCCTTATTGCAAATATTTTGTTTGTAGATGATTATCTGTCCAAATACACTTGGGTCAAACAATGCTCTGTGTAAGATACCTAACAGATTAAAAATATCTATTGGAATTGACATTGTAATGGGTACTGTAAATAACTATCACACTCTCCCAGCAATTCTATTTTCACTCATTTACCAATCTTTACTCTTTAGCCTTTCTGCCACATGCTTGACCTTAGAACAAGAGACTCCCTTACTGAGAATAACTACCAAGTCACCATTGTTCCAGTTTTTAATAGACATGCAGTGTGCTTCTATAGTTAAAACACATACATCTTTAAAATGTTTAAATGTAAAGAACAGAAATCTTTTCAGCTTTATGTCTTTTGCTTTTATGCATCCATTATGCTTTTTTTTTTTTTTAACATATTGTTGCTTATAGTTTAAAGTGTTTTGTCCAAGTTAAACAACAAACCAAGCAAGTGGTTAAGCTAGAAGTCATGTGCCAGCCTGTTACGACATTTCCATGGAGGGGATCAATGAACACAAGTCATCCCTAAGATAATTGGCTCTGAATTATAGTCAACAACTTCCTTTTCAGACCTATCAGCTTCTTTGAAAAGTCAGTTATGTGCTTATTTCAAGAAAATGATGTTGTTGATGCAAGTATTGTTCTATGTTGTAGTTGCTGATCAGTTTCGAAAGGCACGCCTTGTATCTGATAGTCAGGTGTGATTTCATTGTTTATTGAAGTTTCTCTCCTTTATCCTTCAGCATGGTCTGTTTTGACTTACAGTAGAGAGAGAGCAGTCAGTTGTAGAGACTGAGCTATCATTAGTATAAAATGGAAAAATCTGGTCTATTGTCTAAAAGGAATGCATTGAGGGAAGCTATATGTATTTATTAGTGCAATTATATAAAAGAAATGTATTTTTAATTCTGGGAAGTGCAGATGAAATACAAGTATTTAAAAATCTGAGTTTGCACAGGCAACTTTCAAGCATCTTGTTTGTAAGCTTTAAGTACAGCTAAATTAGTATACAGTAATAGGGAAACAATGATAATTATGTTAAGCTCTTAGACACCTGTATATTAATCTACTCCTTTTACACACACACACACACACACACACACACACACACACACACACACACAGAAATAAAAAAGCCAACAAAAAAAACCATGTTTTTGGACCACTTCTCAGACTGTGAAAGTTTGTCAACATTCTTCTTTGTTCACATTATGATCAAATAGAACAATTGGAACTCTGAGAAATGATTCCACTGATGTTGATAGCTAAGCTTGTCTATGAACAGCAGCATTTGAACTCTAGTTGTAGAAATGTAAATGTAAAAATGTAAATTTGTTTAAAATGCGATACCCAAAAGAAAATTGCAGCGATACAGACAGGAGAGTCAGTAGCAGCCCCTCAGAACAAAGAAAGGGCCCTGAATGTCCTACACCATGTTTTGCAAAATATACTGAACAAATGTGCAGTGAAATTCAGAAGATCTAGGGTGCAGTATTTCTCTTCAAAGCAAATTGTCTTTTACAGCCAGTAGCTGCCTATGCTGCAATGAAACAATCGCACAATTTTGAAAAGCGTAGCTGTGGGAATCTTTCACAGGGAAAACAAACTGAAATCTGTTAGACTGCTAAGTCTGTTGTTAGCCATTTAGATCAGTCCTTGCTAAACCAGATTCTCAGTACAACAGGATCTTAAATTCCATCTGAAAACCACCAAACGGGAAATTGCAGTTAGCAAATCATAGATTTGACATACTTCCAGAGTTTTGCTTAGGAAGTGAGGTGCCGCATTTTGTCCCTGGTTTCTAGACAAATCTCATAGGAAACCTTAAGTAGGATTTGCTACGTTATTTTTGTCTGAAAGTGAGGTAAGTACTAAGTTATCACTGCGAGTTGAAAAAAGGATCCTAATCTCCTACCGAAGGGATCAGAAGAACAATTTGACTTTTCTTGAGAGTTAACTAACCAGAGAAAAATGGGACAGCTCAAGTACACTCTATTACTGTACCGTCCTTTTCACAACCTGTCGAATAGTCTGTTGAATATCTCAACCATTATCAGTCTTTTACAAAGCACTGTTTTGCTTTGAACATAACAGTATTGATACATAATTAATTGTTGTCAATTAAGCTAACATTTGTGTTCATTGAATGTGAGTGAAAACACAAGTTAAAAAAAAAATCTGAATTCCTGCTTCCATTGGTCCCGTGGAAGCTAGCATTTATTTTACACCCTTACCCCTTTTTATGTTTCAACAAAGCAAATCAATAATAGTAATATATATCTTTCAAAACAATAGCAAAATGCAGTCCAGTAGTCTCTAATGATTGTTCTAATCCTAAAATCAATTTCATTTTGTGCCTTTTGTTTATTTAATGGTAGGTTCTTTGAAATATGTCTCTAATTTCACTAAAAAATCCCAATAAAATGGCCATTAGGAAATGGTTAATCAAAATACCAGATCTGGAATATAACCCAGGTCACACCTCGTGGGGGTAGGTACTCAGTCTCACCTTTAGCTAATGAACTTACCTGCTCTCAGCTGTTACTGCCTAAGGCATTAAAGAAGCAAGTATGTGCCTTAGCCAAGAAGAGAAATGTCTGGAAGTATCTGTGTTAAAAGAATTGGGGCTCAAAAAATGAGGCGGCTTATTGAAAAGTCCGGTTTTCTGCAATATCCCTTGTCAGTAGAATAAACAAGTTAGAATTTAAAATTGCATCAAGCTCTTTGCAAAAAGTGTTTGATGCAGACTGGACGTGGTGCTCCATAACTTCCTCCATAGAGCAACCTTTTAAAAAAGACTACCTTTTAAAAAAGACTACCTTTAAAAAAAATACAGTAACATTTAAACTGATCTAAAATATGAGTTATATGCCCCTCATGGCTTTCTCTCTGTGACCTGGGAGATAATGAACTGTTTTTCTGTCTGCTGCAGGTGGTCAGTGTCCTTATCACCTTTCCCTTTGGTAACGGAGCTGAGAATCACTAATTCCTTTCAAATTGTATAATTCATTAGCTGAGCTAAGTTAAATCCATAGCAATTGCTTTCAGCTAGCCTTGGAATTTTACTTCTATTCTAGATCTGTTGAAGAGGTTTGCTGTTCAAAATCTTATCTCTTTTCTTCCCCCACATGTAATTGATAATGAGTCACCTGGGCTTCATTAAAAGGGTAATACTGCTGAGAAAGAGACCCTCCTTCCTTTCCTGAGAGCCGTGTAGTGCTGTGCTTTTCATAGGGTGCTGTTTGTTGGCTCCCTGAAGAGGTGACTCAGTTGTTATATAGGGTAAGATAGCTCTTGGCTGGTTTAGCACCAAAGTGGTTGTCAGCATGTCTTATCAGTTGTGGTTGTGGCATTTTGGCATTTTAATGGTATATGTACAGAACAATTACTTAACAACTCAAGCTTATATGCAAGTAGGCAATAGTCTTCTTTCAGCAGTTTGACAAAGAGTTACCTCATTTTGAGCAAAAGATCATGTGCACCTAGTAGTTTTAAAGACATCTTGAACTGTTTGAGCCCTGGGCTGATGCATGTACTTTCTGAATATAATTATGGTGACCTGTCTTAGTCTGTGTTTTTTTCTGTGCTTTTATTTTATGCATTTTAAAGCTTTGGTATGTTTCAGCAAATATATGAAGGCTGAATTGCTTATCAGTGATACAAAATCTTCAAAATTAATGTATGGAGCACTCTTCACTATCTTTAGGTAATTTCTGAATAGTTAGTTTTAAATATGAATCCTATTCAACATAGTGCTTGTCACAACATAAGCCATTTTATTCTTGAAGTAGATATTTAGACTAAGTGGGCGTTATTGTTTTGGGTTGACCTCAGTTGGCTGCCAGGTATCCACTCAGCTGCCGTCTCATCCTTCCTCCTCAATAGGACTGGGGGGAAAATATAAGTAAAGTTTCTTGTAGATTGAGCTAAAGACTAGGAGACCACTTACTAATTGATGTGCCAGACAGGATAAACTCAACATGGGTAAGATGAATTTATTGATATTTAAAAAAAGAGTTGAATGGTGAGAAACAGATAAAAGCAAAACAACCTTCTCCCATTGTGTCTTTCTTCCCAGCTGCTTACCTTTACTCCTTCTTTCTTGACTGGTGTGTATGTTATGGTGATTGAGAGTTGCTGTCAGTTCATAGCAGCTTCTCTCATCTGCTTCTTCCTCCTTATGCTTCTCCCATGCTCCAGTGTGGAAACAGTTCCACAGGCTGCAGTCCTTCAAGAGCAGTTTTGATATGGGTGCCCTCTCTGAACTGCAGTCTGTTGTGGTGAGCCTATTCAAACATCAGTCCTCCACAGGCTATGGTTCTTTCTGAGCATAGCCACCTGCATGGAGTCTTATGCAGTGTGGAAATCTGCTCCACTGTGCTCCTTTTCATGAGCCACAGAGCAATTTCTGCTTCACAGTTCTCTTCCATGGGCTGCATAATCTCTGCTCTGATATTTGGAGTGCCTCTTCTCCCTCATTTTTCTCTGACCTTGTTGTCTGCAGGATTGTATCTAACATGTGTTTTGTTTCTGTTTTTCCCTAATAACTCTCTGCAACGTTTTGTTCTTTCTCAAACATGCTTTCCCAGAGATAGAACCATTTTGGTGGAGCCCAGTAATGCCCTGTGGTGGGGCCATTTGAACTGGCAGTATCCGGCTTAGAGCAGCCCTGACCTTGCATTAGGGAGGAGCTCTTCAGCCCCCTGTTACAAACACCTGCATATAACACTGAGAAAGATGTGAAAAGTAGACATTAAATCTTTCCAATGGTGCTGTTTCTTGTACAAAAATGTTGGCATTCTTCCTCCAGAAAACATATGTATCCTTTTTATTTTCTTCAGTAATGTTATATGAACGTTGCTGTTCTGCAAGGATGAGTTGGTGTTTTCTGTTATGTACAATATGTGCTGGAAAAGAACAAAGGCACAGCTTTTCTGTGAGTGTGGAAAAATGTGAAGAAGGTTCTGAGAATGTATTCAGACTGGAGCAGTAACCCAACATACACAGTCAGCAACTAAGCTGTCCCTCATGTTAGGAAATGGAGGCTGCTGGGAGCTGTGGAAATCGTGTTTTCAACTCAGTGTTAATATGAACAAATTGCAGAGAC
The DNA here is from genome assembly GCA_035772895.1 of Perdix hodgsoniae. NCBI lineage: Eukaryota > Metazoa > Chordata > Aves > Galliformes > Phasianidae > Perdix > Perdix hodgsoniae. The sequence goes on along the minus strand of JAPSGF010000002.1, from coordinate 15,987,742 downwards.
TGTTTTTGTTGTGAAATAGTTGATTTTAGCTAATGGCATTTGAAATAAGAAAGCAGCCTGTAGATTTCCCTACTGGACTGATTCCAAAGAGAGGTTGTAGTTCCTGGCATCTGTTGAAATGGGCCAGAAGAAAATAATTGGCTGGGCCACTTTTCCTGAGTTAAGGAAAAAACATCTGAAATGCAGTATCAGAGGTTCTGTCTCAAGTGAACTGTACAAGAAAGGGAGGCTAAGAAAATCTGTCTCCCAACTTAATTGAAATGAAAAATGTACCAAGATGATGTAGTGAATTAAAAGAGGTATTAAATTTTCTTTTGAAAACAGTAGTAAGTTTTGTAAACAAATTTTGTTGGAGAGACCAGGTTCTTGGTGGAGTGTTGTGCTCCTCTGATCAGCAGCAAAAGTCTATGACAATCTGGATACACAATAGCAACAGGGCAGTAGAAAAAAAGGCAGTATGTATCTTAATATATCTCACATATGAAATTGTGAAATCAAACAGAATCACAAGACCCTTTGAAGGTCAGAAAAGCATGGCAATTTAGGAAAAAAAAAAATTAAGTTTATGAGGGTAGTTTCCATATCAAGAAGCTTACAGGTTACTATAGGTAAGCTAGACAGCTTTCTAAAGTTTGAATTGATGGTTTTTGTTTTCTCTTTTTAATGGGATTTCTAGGGTTTTCAGGACACTTAAAGATGAGATTTCATAGAATCATAAAAAGGTTGGAAAAGACCATAAGATCATCTAGTCCAACCGTCAGCCCACCGCTGTCGTGTTGGTAGAGCTCTCGCTATGAAAGAGCCAGGTGAATATTGCTTGGTTTCTTGGTTTCAGCAGAGATGAATTTACTCTCACTGGCAGTGAACTGTGAAATTTAGTGCTTACAGTGTATTGAGATAAGTTCTGTAGCAAAGCAGGTGGTGGTTGCTGCTGCCTTGAACACTGTCTTTTTTCCATAAGCCTCTTCAAGACGATCTACAAAAGCTGCTCTGAAGAAAAGTAATATTTTTTCTAAGGAGAGTATCAGCAAACAAGACCTGGGATATAAAAAGCAGGCTGTGTTTTCTTTTTCAATGCAAATTTACCTAACTCTTTCAGAACGCTTTATGTTGCTGGGCAATGATGCACATTCTGAAAAAGCACTGCTCCTGCTGCTGAGTGCAGGCTCTGTTGTTACCCACTGATAACTAACTCCTTCCCAGGTCCTAGAAAAAATGTTTTTGCTGCCATAAAGCTATTCAGACTAATGACCTGATCTATGTGAACTGATTATTTTTCTCCCCAGCCTCTCAAAGACCATAAATAGCAAGCAGGATAGAGAAAAGGCTGTTTTTTTTTAGTTTTTTTTTTCTTCCAGAGCTGGTTCATTCCATGGCCTCAAAAAGAAATGAGAATCACTACTGAGAAATCATGCCATGTGAAGAAAAGGCTGGGTTTTAAAACTGAAGGTGTAGGTAATGCCAGAGGTAGTTCATGTGCCTTGTACTCCCTGTAACTAATGAATCTTCACTGGAGAAAGGAAGCAAATAAGTTGAAGCTTTTCTATACCTATATATTTCTTTTATTTTCTGACCTTTCACCTGCTTCATTGGAAACATGTTTAATATTAACACGTTATACCATCAATTGGATTTATTCATGTATATGATTAGCATTCTAGCAATGATGATAAGTGTAGTTCATAAACAGTCTGTACAAGTGGAGCAGAATTTAGCAATTAGATTTTGAGGTGTACTACATACTTTTCTTATTTCTTTGGTTTTGTCAATGCATGATTTTTTCATCATTCAGAATTACTGTTTATTTTAAAAAAAATACTTGTTATTCATTCCAAAATTGATTTTTTTTATTAACTGTGTAGCATTTTTAAAAAATGTTCCTCATTAAATAAGCTGTTCCTTTTACATTTATTTAAAAAGACTTTTTTTCTACTTTTAATGGCCTTTAACTTAAAATATTCCTTGTATCTACATCACTGTATGCCAACATACTGAGCAGTTCTGGCACTGAGCATACCTAGCTGTCTAAGATATGTTCTATCTGTCACAAGATGTCGGGCTTGATGCAAGAATGAATGGAAGGACTTGTTTATGCAAATGATCAGAATAAAGAATCTTTAGGTTCTCTTCTGGTTGTGGTTTGGGTGAAATAACATGGTTGTGAAATAGTGTGTTACTCAACGTATAATCAGCTAATGCCTTTGTGTGGCGTTTGAGGGGAAACTGGAAAATTCAGTAAGGTCCCCTGTAAAACTGCAAGACTTCTCCTGTTGCTGGGTTAGGGTCCTGAGCGCTAGCTGTGTATTTGTGCTCTGTAGGTCTGTGCAGTATAACTGAACCAGTGGGGTGCTTTTCCTGAGCTAATTAGTCCTATGCAAAACTAAACACGTGAGAATGCAAAGTATATTTTTTTAATCTGTCAGTGTAGGTTTTTGAGACTGTAGCACTTCCTGTTCTTACTGCAGTGAAAATGTGGTATGTGATGACTCTGTGGTGAAACAATTGCTATTACCCTGAAATTACACTTTTTGACTTAGAAGTGTGGAGAATATGGACTTTGTGCTGTTACACTTGCAGTGTAATTTATAGGCTGGATGATAGAAGGTGGGCTGAGCACCTGTGTTAAAAAGATGAGGCTCTAACTAAACTAGTCATCTGCTTTCCAGGAGAGTGGTCTAGAATATGGACATGCCTAGGATAAATACAGAAATGATGCTGTGCCAGAAAGCCAGAATCATGAAACTGATGATAAAACATGAATAACTTTGTTACAAGGGCAGGCTATTTTTTCCAAGCTAACCTACAAAGTTTCTTTGAATTTTTTTGTTTTCAGATATGCATTTTTGGACAATGTTGTGATAGCATTATGGAATGTCACCTTATCCATGAGGAACAAACACTGCTTATATGCCATATTTGCTGACTTCTTAATTCAGTACATACTTTGAACCAAGTAATGGTGATACTTTTGTTCTAAATATATTGTTTTGATTTCACAGGTGCCTGCATAAATATCACCAACAGCCAGTGCCAAATGCTGCCGTATAACTACACGACTCTAACTTCAGTTCTTTCCATTGTCAAAAGTATTGAAATGGAAAAGTTCCTGAAGTTCTTCAGTTATCTCAGTCGTCTCAGCTGCTATCATCACATCATGCTGTTTGGCTGTAGTCTTGCTCTTCCTGAATGCATCAGTGATGGTGATGACAGGTATTTGGAAACAAAAATCAGTCAGCGATGAGAGCCAATTGTGGTAAAACACTCTCTATTAATCAGACAAGTGCAGATCCCAACTAAGCCTATGACCTTCTCACTGTAAAACTTCTGTCTGTCAAAGGTATTCATGTTTCTGCCAGAATAAACCAACTGCAGTAAGATTCTGTTAGGAAAAAGTGTTTCCAGTGCACTAAATAAAAGTGTGATACAGGAGTAGTCAGGTTTATTTTCTTAACAAGAGGTCCAAAATTGTTTTACATCACATCTCCAATCTGTATGGTCCAAAATGGAATGCTTTGTAAAAATATAAATGTTTTAAATATTTAAAACATTGACAAAATTGTGGAAGATATTGGTTAAATTAAAATTCAAGAGAAGAAAGCAGATTTTTGTTTTTAATACAACAGTCATTTCAATTCTTGTTAGTCTTTTCCTTATGAAAAGTTTATCTTTTAAATACATTTCATGGTATTAGATTAGCAAGATGTTTTCAGAGTGACATAAACTTGGGAAGATTGAGGAGTATGTCTTGATTTTTGCATTTACATAGTTACACAGTGTTAATCATAGGCATGCACCATTTTCATTCAGTTTAATTTGAAGTATAGTCAGTAAGTTTAGCAGTATTAAAATCAACATATGGTCCAAACAGAAAAAAATATATATATATATATTAATACATATGCAGCTCTTCTGATGCTTCTGAAGGGTGAAGGAGTGAGGGAAGAGTTCTTTCTCCTTACCTTATCATGTGCAAAATTCAGTGGAAGAGAATATTGCAATTCAAAAAGCAATTAAGTTAACATAACAATAACTAAGTTGCTGAAAGCTCTACAGTTTAAAAGAACAGGGATGGGATGCTTACAAAAATGCAGTTTTGTTTTAGGTACTTTGATTTTTTAATACAGTTGCTACTGAAAGCCCCGGTCTAGGCAACATACTTGCCATTTCCACCACAACAGAATCCATTAACGCTGCTTAACTCACTCTGATTCGTTACAGTTTTCCTCTCGCTCCAGTTCAGTTTTGCAATAAAATAAATGGAGAAGTGAAAAGACGGAAGTTTCAGCTTTCCTTTTCAATTTCTTTGCTGAAGATAACTTTCTTGTAGAGTTTACATTGACAGCTAATTTTAAGAGAAAAAAAGAAAAAAAAAAAGCTGAACTTAGGAACATGCAGATTTTTGCTGTGGTTTAGAGCAGCAACCAAAATATTTTGAGACTGAAGAGTAAGGATTTTTTTTTGTGTATTTTGTTTTCTTTGCCCACAGCAGCAACTTTCTCCCGTTTATTTTTAATATCAATGATGGGACTGGATTTCCATGCCTAGGTTAATGTCACAGAGATCTCAATACCTCCTTTCATTCTTATTTTAACAACATTTTTTTTTGGAAACTCTACTGGACCCTGCAGGTGGATTGGGAAAAATATGCAGTATGAGAATGTAAATGATACAGGCTTACATTAAAATCTGACTTTAATCATATGTCTTCAGAGGATGTCATGGTTGACGCTCAAAAATGAAGGCTCAGTGGCAATCACAGGGAGAACTGTAAGGGTTCATTTACAAAATGCTTGTTTGTTAAATCTAGTTTGGAAAACATGAGTTGCATTAGTTAGCTTTTTAAAGATCTTTTTCTCTTTTAATTTTTTTTTTCCCTCTAAGCAGTGATTACAGCTTATTTTGTAGAACCCAATTGCAGGCAAACAAGTATCCTTTAAATGCAAGTGTAAGGAGTTAAAGAAGTACCATGTCTTTATTTTAGGTGTGATTTCCTGTATTTCTGCACACTGATCTCATTTTTTAAATACCACAGTACAGTATTAATTTTTACTCATTATTTGCATGATTTATTTATTTTAAAAAAGGAGGCCTATAGTGTCTCAGGATTTGTTTCTGTGTTTAGTTTGATATAGACTTAAATGGTTTATGAAGCCTTCCTAGTGTCAATAATTGTTGAACAATGAACTTGAAGCAAGAGGTTTTCCCTTTACTGAATATTTATGAAATCAAAACATAATTTCCTTTTTCCTCTCAGTATGCTTGTTACTTGATTGGCAACCTGTATTGACTTTACTTTGTCAGCATGATCAGGGGATATTTGGAAAAAAAAAAGTCATGTCAGAATCCTTGAGGTTAATTAAGATTTATTACTGTAAAATCCTAAAATGAGATGATTTAATATAAGTGAATCTCATTTTCAGAATGAGAATTTGGCCTAGACAACTTCAAGAGGAACAGATATAATACCTGCACAAAGTAGTAATTTAATACTTCCCTCTAGACCTCAGTAATAACTCACCTCAATGAGACAAGTCAAAAGTAAATGAAATTTGGGAATTCTGTCTGTGACTCTGGAATGACCCCAGAGAAATCCCTTTGTAGATATGAAAAGCTCTTGGAATAATAAGGGAAACTCATGTGTTGAGGCACAAATACAAAAAAGGAAGAGACAGGCATGTTCTACGTCTATTAAACAGGGTCATTTGGTAAATATTAGGAACATACTGAAGCAATCTGGATAAGGAGAAGAGCCACTGTAAAAAGACTCCGAGGATTAATGAATAGGGATAGGTCCACATGCTCTATCCCTTTTTTGGAAATAAGTTTTTTTTTTTTTTTTTTAGCATACAGTATCATAAAACTTATGTTAGTATGCAGAACAGTTGTTGCTGACATTGTCTCTAGTTCCTCCTGTGAATTACTGATTTTTCATTCGAACTGACAGCATATCTGATAATAGTATATATTGATACTTCTTTGTTTTATAGTGCAATTGCCTCAAGTTTATGTAAAATGTAATTTGACAAATGCTGCTTACAAAGTAGAGAAGAAATTAGAACCATGTGATGCTCAGATGTTTATTCTTAGGTATTGTTGAGAGAATTTGTTGGCAGCTTCAGCCTTGAGAGCAATAATTATAACAGTGTGCTACAAGAAGCAACAAGAAGGGAAGTTAGAAATGCTAACCTTTGGTATCTAATACGCTGTCATTACATAGCTTTGTTCTGGTTTTTTAATTTATGGCTGTTTCACATTTATCTTTCGTGTGTTTCATAAACATTGTTTTCATTATCACTTGAAGGAGATTAAGTTTCTGGGCAGGGAGCGTCTTCAGTGTTTGTGTAATACACAGTGTAATGTACTGGAATGTCTGAATACTAATACAATTCTGTTGCTATTAAAAATCATTCTTATTTATCTTACTATGATGAGAGTGAGGTGTGGCAGTAAAAACAAGTCTAAAAAATTATATTTAATTTTGGCAACTGTGGATGTACAATCAGCTACCCCTGCTATTAAAAAAAATATATATATATAGTTATATCTATAAAAAGCTAATTTGAAATAAAACTAAAACCTGTGTGAAAATGGTACATGGGAAATTGAAGTGCATTAAGGTAAAGTTATTTGCTCATAACTTGGGTAGGGCTCTTCATTTAAAAAGATTGAGACATCTTCCTGAGTGAATGTATGAGATCTTTCCAAAATGGTTTAAAAATTAGACTTACAAAATCTGTCTTAAAGCAGTCCAGCAGCACTTGTAAGAGAATATGACTGTACTGAAAATTGACATCTTATACTCATCGCTCTGTCTGATTACTTCTGAAATGTTCAAGTTAGTCTTTTTCATTTTGCATAGTATTTGCATAGTCTGCAATCTATTGACTACACTGATACTTCATTTGTTGTAAGGAAAAACAGTTTTCAGAGCTGTTGGTTATCATTAAGGATTAAGCTAATGAGTTTTACTTTACCATTGGGAGTGGGCCTAAGGTCAGTAACTCCAACATAATGATTGTTTTTCTTTATAGCAGCTCACTTGCATTGGATTCTGCATGTTTACAGACTTTGAGCTTACAGAAAATTTAAAGATTCAAAATTAGAAAAGTTATAATGGGTCAACCTATAACAGTACAATACTTCGTCTATAGATCTGGTGTAACAGAAAGCTATGTAAGATCCTTAAGGCCTACATACATGGCTTTTTTCAGACTGAGTATTAGAAAAAAAACTTGAAGGCTATGGATTCTCTTGTCTTGGTGTCTTCTAGAAGCCTGAGTAATCCCAGTAGTTAGTCCCTGGTGTAGAAATATATTCCAGAAAGCAGAACAAATGCCTTTCATTGATATGTCCCCAGCGTACTAAATTTTTCAAGGTCAAACTTAATTGAAACTGTACCAAGAAAACAGTATTTGAGCAATTAAAAAGGGTAATATACTCTTAAGGTACATTTCTCACAGATTTCTCATTTCTGCATCTGTTTACACACTATTTTGAAATTCTTGTTTTTTGAAAACAAAGTTGTGAAATGGTTTAGATCTTAAGTTAGGGCTCAAAGAGTCCATCTGAGACCTTGGCTTTTTATCTTGATTAAAATTTGAAAAGTTACCTCACTCATGTACAAACACCCATTCTTGCTTTTTAAATTTTCTTTACCCATAGGTTCATTCTAAAGTAGAAAGTTGTGTAATTAAGACAGCGTTTTCTCTGATTTTCAGTCTCTTTCTTGTAAAGGAGTTTGTCATCTCAGTGTCTGTATGTAACAGTTTTTGTTGTTATGCAGTAACCTCCATGGGACAAATAAAGTAAAAGTAAGTAAAATACACACTTCTGAAATCTGAAGAGAGCTATATGATCTGTAGGGGCTAGGGGAAAACTGACTAGTGAAAACTGGTTAATGGGGAAATGGTTGTATGAAGCTATAAACAGTTTTCATGTAGTTAGCTACTCTTTGAAGTGTTGGAAATAATAGGAAAGGGCTCATACTGAGAAATCCGCTTTTTTTTTTTTTGGCTCATTGTCTTTATCTTATTTCTGTAATTTTTACAAAGTATGAAAGTAAAAAATGATTCATTTTCAATATATGGGCATAAGCTAGTATGAAATGTTAGATCCAGAAAGCAAATCCAGAAATCTGAGTATCAGATATTAACAACAGCTGAAAACAAATTTGAGATGAGGAAAATTTCTTTAAAGTCCTTTTAAAATACAGTCAAGAATCAAACATCATAGAGCAAGAGATCTCAGAATGTCAACTTTTGTATAAAATGTGAATATCAGAGATGTGTCTGTTTTCCTGCTTTTGTGAACTTCCTCTAGACTTATGGCTTTTGTTTCTTTGGCTTATAGTGAAATTGATCTTTTCTAATTTATTTTCTTTTATTGTAGTGAACATTTAGAAGTTAAAAAATAATAATATTATGGAAAAATAATTTCTTAGAGTTCTTGATGCCCTTAGGGTATTCTGTAAAAAATGTTGATTGAATTGCATAGATCTCATTTCTGTAGCTAAAGAGAATTTTTATATTAGGAGTTTGAATAGGAAGCTATCAACATACCTAATTTTCAAAGTCCCTAATGTGTTCAGTTGTATATGAAAATGTATGACTTTTGATGGGTAATTCTACTCTCACGTATTTCAGTCTTGTTTTAATCTACCTAATTTTAGTAACAAAAGAGGTAGATATGCCAAGATAAAAGCAGCTGTTAGAAACTGAGTAATCAGTCTGATAGGTGACCTGGCACTTTTTATAATGCATCTGTGCAGAATGTCAAATTATATTTGCAAATTTTTGCAATTCTATAGCTTTTAAGAAATGCTTAAATTTTACATGCTGGTGAAATTGAGAAACTCTCCTGGAAGAACATTTAGAAACTCCTTAAAATCATATTTTCTATGATTTCATTGGAATTGCTGCTACTTGATTTAAACCTACAGCACTGATGAGAGTTTTTCTTACCATGATCTGAGTGTGTGGAGTGAAGGCTCTTTCAGAAGCATAAAAAATGGCTACTGGTCATTTCCGAAGTTTGCAGTATGGCTCTTCGCACACTGTGGGAATTGCTTCATTCCTTCTTTTTGATAGTGCCTCTACAAACTGAGCAAGTCAGCATGACTCAAAGAGGCTATTCAGGCTAGATTTTTGACAGTGGTTTTCTGTCAAGGAGATCTGTTCTATTCTTCAGCCTTGATGCAGAAGACTGTTAATTCCAACTTTTATAATGTGAATAACACAGAGGTAATTTTAATAGATGAAGTACTTTATGTCCAGAGTGTTTTAAATCGCTTGTGTTTTGTTTTAAATCTTGCCATATCTTCATTGAAAAGAAATGTGGCAGGCTGATTTAGTACAAGAAAACCCACTATTGTAGAACCTATGAATGCATAACCGAGTTATAATCCAACCCTTGGTTTTTAATGTATTTGTGGTTCATATAAGCATAGTTGTGACCACACAACGTTGGAGATCCAGCTAATGAAAAACATGCGTTGTCCAACTGTCTTACAATGAACCCAAAGCTTAGGGAGAAGGAGTCTGATATAGTTGTGAATGCTTTCCCATACAAATAATGTGCTGTCCAACTGTTACCCATTTTTTGTGTGTGTGTGTCTTTCACTGTTGTTTTTAAACATTCTACAGAGGAAATTAGTGTAACTGTTTCTGTTTAACCAAAAAAGTGATCTCTCTCTCTCTCTCACACACACACACACACACACACACACACACGGTGTGTTAATTGAGAAAGCACAAACAAGAATAACAACTGCATGCTTTTTTCTTTCCTTGAGCACTTTGGGTCAACCATCTGATAGCTGTAATTTCACCAATGATTTTAATAATTAAAGGGTGGCTTAATTCTTTCACTAGACTGTTGAGGATACAATTGCTAGTGGCAGATAGTCAACATTTGGCATATTGACAGCAGAATTTAAAAAGCCAGTTTGAGTTCTAGTCTCTCCTCAATTGGATCATGCCCTAATTCCAGGTGAAATAGAACTGACTTAGAACAACAAGAAAGTAAAATGGTTGGCAGGTGTAACATGGGTACAGTCTTGTGCAGTTATGAATATACCTGAATTGCTTTCCTATGTAAACCGCAATGAATCTACTTTTAGTTCAAACTGAAATTTGAGTACGTAACAGATAGGTACATATGAGAAAAGAAAATCTACAATATGCAGGTTCAGAAAGTATTTGCAGAGTGAAATTAATTATAACAAAACCTCAAAGCACAACTCCTGCTCTGACTAAAGCTAACCGATTGAGGTAGAAAATACTATTTTTACTGTCCCATGATCAGAACGTGTTCTTTATGAGATGCAAGTGAGACACTAAGTGGGAGATCAGCTGGTTTACATCTGACTTCAAAGAAGGGAATACTCACATATGTCTGAAAGATTGGCATTGAACATATTTCCAAGAAATGAAAAAACTTTAAAATGATGAATCATGTTACGACTAATAATGTAGCTGAAACTAGTGTTGCATTTTTATAACAGTTTTCTTTTCAAAGCAGCCTGTATTATTCATAAATAATGTTATATTTTCTGTGTTATTTCATTAGTATTGTGGAGTTGATTCTTACAAGGCAGAAAAAAATATGCTCAAGAGAACGCTAGTATTTGCATTGTCCCTTAGAACTCAGACCTTGAAGTCAATATTTGATACTCAGAACTCATTTCTGGTGGAAGGCTATGAGATGAGAAACAGAGTTGATCTTTGTAGAGAATGCAAGGGAAAATACAGATGAAGATACGGGATTGGTCAAAATGCCTATGTTTGAAATTGACTGATATGTTTTTCTCACATGACCCTTTATTCAGATCTGTATAATTTTGGAGAAAATAAAGTGCACTAGTTACAAATTTTAAGTCTAACTTCCATAATCACCAGGAGTTTCTAGTGTCTACTCTGCAAGTAATAGAAGTTAAAAAAAAAAACAAAAAACAACAACTTAAAAGTAGTAGAACTAAAAAGCTTGCGTTAATAAGTGGTAGGGTTTGTGCCACAGTTCTTGCAAGCTAGTAAAATAAAAGAAGTAGAATAGAATGTGTATTTACTTTAGAGTAATCTGTGCAACCTACTCTTTTTATAAAGTTTATGGGTCTATGATTTTGCATGCAGGAATTAATTCACAAATTTTATCTTTTAAATCTTAGAAAAATCATTACTCATATGTCCTGGGTTGACAAGAGATTGACAGTAAAGTCTGTGAAAGCTTTTCTGTTAGGATCATGGCTCAGCTAGTGTTGAAGTAGCCGTGAAAGGTTTGTAACATGGCTCCAGGGCCAACTCCATTTACATATCCTTATGTAAAAAGTCATGAAAAGGAGTCTTATCTCAAACTCTTTTACAGTACTGTGCCGGTAGGTGGCAGATGCAGTGTAGGGGAAGGACAGATTAGGGAAAAAATATAGGGAAATTAGGACAGGAATTAGAAACTGCAGAGAGCATTTTCACCCTTTCAGAGAATTGTCCTTTTTCTGCCTATACACAGTGGCTGTTTACAACTACTGACGTGGTTGTACAGAAGGAAGGGGTTACTTGAAAAATTAATTTAAAAATTAGAAACTAGAAAAGTAATTTAGAACTGTAGACAATGGTATCCTACATTGACCAAAATAATATTGATGGTCCGTTGGGTGTGAGGTTGGCTTTTCCATAGCAAATGGCATCAAACTTGTCCACAGCATTTCACCTTCCTCATTGATCTGATGTACTGGCCGTGAAAACTTTCCCAAATCACAAAATAATCTGTCGAAGTCTGTGTGTTTGGAGGAGTTAAGGATGGAACACAGATTTTTTTTTTTTTTAATTTATCAAGAATAGGCTTTTTTTTTTTTGAGACATTTTGGGCATGGGAACATCCCTTTGAAAACATATTTCACAATGCTGCACGGGGGATTTTTGAGAAGGGAGGGAGTCAGAAATCAAGAGGACTGATTGTTTTATGAATGTGCATTTTACTGGTTGATTGCCTCCAGCCCACTTGGTCTAATGATTTTCTGTGTGTATTGTCTATTATAAGTATCTGGTCTCTAAGCTGGGATGTTAACAGGGAATCACAGGCCTTTCTTACTTTCTCCTATGCGTGCAATATAGTATTTCTGAGAAACAGATACTGATCATTTAATTAACTGAAATAATTATTTTTGGCAATTCATAGAGTGAACACAGTCTTTCTTTAATTTGAAAATTTATTATATGTGCTAGAAAAACACACTTGCTTTTACAAAATGAGCTTTATTTCATTTAATAAAATGTAACGTGTAAGCAGTCAGTAAAACATTACACTTTCGCAAACATTGCAGGAGAATCAACATTGATAGTCTCCTATCACACTTTTGCATCTGGACTCAACCAGAAAGATGTAGGTAAGGGAATAATTCTAAAAGGTATGGGTACACTGTCTTGTGCAGGAGTAAATAAAATAAAACCAAGATTGAATGGTGTTTAAAGTGTTGTCTAAGAATTCCTATACTTTTCAGCTCAAGCTTAGCCTCTCTTAAGGAACAGCTTATTAACAGATGCCTTTAAGCTATCTGCAGTGAAAAACTAATGAGAGCTCAGTGAGAGTTAGTGAGATATGTATTATGTTTCCCTCTTCTGTGAGCAGCTGCTGCTGCCTTGCTGGAGGCTGCAGTGGTAAAGTACCCCACAGCCTGCTGGCTGAGTAGGGCAGGCAAAGTACAGTCATGGAATCATGCAGATCCCATCAAACCCTGCTCAGATCAGAGCCAACTTGAAAGGTAGTTCAAATTGCTCAGGGCCATTTCCAGTTTCCACAGCATCTCCAGAGGACGTGTTCCAGACTGTTTCATGGTAGTTTTTAAGCTGATTTTATTTTGGTAATGCTACAGAATCAGTCTTCTATTTCTGTACTTGTTTTTCTTTTTCTTTCCAGTTCAGCATTGCCCTTTCCTTGTTCTGGTAGCATTAGTCAGTTCTGTGGTAACTTGGATCAGGAAACTGATCTGAATTAAATTGGGAATCAGGGAGAAAAGTGAGGTGTAGGGAGGTTCAGAAAAAAATCTGAGAGGAGAGCTTCATTCTTTCAATGACAATGTTTGCTCATGACAGCTTGAGTTGTTTGTGAAAAAACTTCATTGTGAAAGAGCATATGATAATTGATTTAACAACAAATTTATTCTCATTAATAGTGGTGGAGCGACAGTAAATGAATGATAGGGATGTCTGTGATTCTTTAGGACTGCTGACTAAACATAGCTCAGAAGTTTTTGTGTGGACTGAGGTTTTCCTTTCAGCTGTAGTTTGAAACCTGCAGGGAAGCATTCATTCTGGAAATGAACATGAAAGTAAAGGGTATGTATCAGAATGTGTTGTGGAAATGGGAAGTTATCCTTTAGGCAAAGTGTTGTTTGGGTGCCTTTTTTATCCTGATCATAGTAATACATATTGCAGCTGGGCACAGTATTTAAGCTGTTCTAAACAGAGCTACTTTGTATGTTGTGGTCAGTGCCTTGTAGTTAGCAGTGCTGTGGGAAGCCCTGTTTCTGAAGTACATTGAATCTACTTCCCAAACATGGCCTAATTGTATTGGGTTCTAGGAACAGCATCAAGTCTAGAATTTTCAGCTGCAGAGGCTGAAGTCTTACAATGTTACAGTGCTTAAGTACTCAGCTTCCTTGTGTAGCTTCTGCTGTCCACTTAATCGCCGTATTACTCAACATTATTAAAGATTTTCTGTAGCAATGCTGTGCTTGAAATAACTTTGTGTGAATGCTGTGTTCAGAGGACCTCTGCTTCACTGAGACAGTTTATCTTTGCCAAGTGTGAATCTTGTTGGCCAACAGGAAAAAAAAAATACAAAAAAAACAACTTTTAACCTGTATTCTTATGCATATTAGGAGCACTTTCTTCCCCCCCCCCCCCCGTAAACTTGGGAAAACAGAGTGAACTAAATCAGAAATGTGTTCAGCACTTGTGCGATAAATATCAGACAGAATTTTCAGAAATTTTATTTTATTTAGGAGTGTTTTTGGCAGATAGTACAAGATTGTAAAAATAACTCAATTGTACCACTATTAGTAAAATTTATTTACAGTGATTCCTGGCTAAACTAAAACTCTAATGAATTACTTTACTACATCTCTCCCATTTTTACTGTCATGTTTAGCTTACATGATGAGATCATTCAGAAATCTCAGAAGGAGGACTGGCTACTTTTTTCAGGTCAGATTATCTCAACTAATTGTAGTTATAATCCAGAACGTTAAATAATTTTACTAGCTCTTTTTTTTTAATGACATTAATTTCTGTTATATATGATAACATTTACATAGCAATTTGCTGGGTATGGGAGAAGAACAAAAATGATTATGAGATATAAATCAGGTGGTTTAGATTGTTAGGGTATTGTCAGCTCAGCTGTAACATGTGGTGCTGCTGTATGCAGAAAATAGTTACAGGATCGGAGTGAACGCTCCACAACACTGAGTTTCTGTTTGTTTCTGGCTCCAGATAGAAATGACTTCGTTTTGGTCAAGTTAGTACATTGTGGAATGTGTATGCGTCCATTCTGATGATCATCAGCTGAGTTTAGCTACATTGTCAAAAAAGTTTTGCTAGGCATGAAGGAGATGCTGTTAAGTTCAATATTAACTGATACAGAAGACAGAAAATTCAACAGCAGCTGCTGTCACCTCTATTCCTTTCTGGGTGTGTGGAAGGAGTCTTTTCAATCTCAAACTGTATTTGGATTTGTTCCCATTTCTGTTTTCACTTAAATCACAAATTCTTATTTTCATCTTCTGTCCAAACATTATTCAAGTTCTGTTTGAGCTCTTTGTTATATGTAATATGCTTGGATATAAGTGATCTGTTCTAGGAGTTTTGCAAGTGTAACTCTTTAGTTGTCTCTTTTCCCTTGCCACCAGGTATGACATCTATTAAAAAAGTTAATTTCTTGTTTTAGTTAGACCTGTTATTTTTAGAGGGGGGAAAAAAAAACACAACCCAACACTGAAAACATCCATATGAATCTACAGAAGAGATTCTAGTCCAATTTTTTCATCTTATTTGTTTCTAGACTTTCAAGTTCTCATAGTCTATAAACAGACTGCGTGCTTTTCCATTCTGTAGGCAGTCTGTTCAGTATCTCCATATTCTCTTTGATTCTCATTGTGTAAACCAGGCTTTTTCAGTCTCTTGGAAAGGGCATTCCTCATGTGGATCATCTGTAAGAGTCACCATCATGACAGCAGATATAATATTCATGAATGTACAAATGAGAATTGGCTTTCTGCACTGGCTATAAATCCTTACATTCAGTCCCTGTGAGGCAGATGAGTAGGAATCTCCCCAGACAATTCAGCTTCAACCTCCTGTAAACAGTTGGAGCCATTCTTCAGATTCTCACCTCCAGGGATCTGAGCTGCTGCTGCCTTTTGCTAGGGTCAAATCTGAGCCCATTTTTCCCCCTTGAGATGCTAGTTGTTTCTCAGACTGTTGGTCCTATAAAGTACTTTTGAGATTAATTTTGCATAGTTGTTCTCATATACTGTAACCTACTTCAGGAAAACAGTGTACGTGTTTGACCTGAAAACAAAGTGGGAGGCCAGATATATATATGCAGCTAGTTCTGCATTCAGTACTAAAGCGCTGTATGGAGGTTAAGATGCTTCCCTAAGTGTTTCCATACAGATAGAATAGTTTATAATTTTATCAAATGAAATAATTACAGAAATACAAAGAGATCATGCATTTTCATGCATTTTCATACTAACATATAAAGAAGCAAATCTCAGATCTAAATCCATCTCTGCAGGTAAAACAGAGAAGAAAACAGTATCTTTTGAAATAACTTGCAAGATAAAGATGAAAACTGAACAACAAAAAAAATGCACAGCTTTGCCACAGCTTGTTTTCATGATTATGTGCAACTGAGACCTTAACTGTCCATTTGTTTATGGATCCATGAATCAAAACATAGTTTTGAGATTTTTAATATCCTGTGTCATATACCTCTGTTCAGTAGCTCTGAAAATACTTCTCTGCACATTGGACTACAAGGAGAGAGAAGAGAGAGAGGAGAAAGAATTCAAAAGAGCTGTTCCTCTAAATGAGAATAAAGCAGGACACAGATGTTTGTTCTACTGTAGAAATTTTCTTCTGTGACGTTTATATTCTGTGGACATCTTTATTGCTAAATAATTCCCTAAAGTATTAATGAAGATTAGAACAAACAATGGCTGGTGTTACTTCATGAAAGTGTAGAAACACATAGGATAATCTCAAAACTGCAGATGTGACCTTTAGACAGAGCAGTTCTCTTACTCTTATCTGTAAAATTTCAGTAATGAATTTCCCAACCTGATCTAGCTTATTGTATAGTCTATGAACAGATGTTTGCAGAACAGACTGCAAAACTCAAGGCAGTGCAGAACAAGATCTATATACGCTGTTGCTGCTTCCAGAGAAGACATATCACATTGACTTTAGTGGCTGCTGAGTTTAAAAGCCAAAACTTTGAGCTAATCAAACAATTGCTCCTTAAGAAAATCTGTTAAATTTTGCAACAAGAGTAAAACAGTTGCCTGGAGGACTTCTTCTCTCCTTACTGCTTCTTGTAATATATTTCTTTGATAATTTCTAGTGCTCAAAACAGCCATTTAAGCAACTTAAGCATACTGATGAGCCCCATGCATAATAATGTGATTGCAAGGATGAGAAGTTGGTTTTACAGGAAGAATAATTTCTGGATTCATCTGAAAATGTAAAACGTTTTCAAGTGAGTGATAACAACTAGGTCAATGCAGTATTATAATCAATTTGAATTCCAGTTGAAGTGAACTTCAAATAATTGGCATTAAGAACATATCAGATAATCTGCTCTCAGGCAATATGAAGCCTCTCTGAAACCTTAATATCAGTTAAGATGATAGCTCTAGAGTATACTGTATTCTATATATGTATTTGATATGAAACTCTTTTGATGAATAGCTTATGGATTACGCAAATTAAAAAAACAAGCAAACGAAAAAAACCCACAGACTATTTCTCTACTTTGTTTTACTTGAGAACTCATCTTTTCTTTTTGTTTTGGTTGACACTTATATGTTGCTGAAATAACTGAGGTGTGAACTTCTAGGTGTGGAAACCACCCATAGATTCAAACACATTTTATGTATCTGTTCTTATATCAAACTTCACCTTCAGCAAGAATCATTTGCATGAATATCCTTAAAAGCAAAATTGCACTCAAGTATGTTACAGCCTCTTTCCATGCCTGCTTCTGGCGCCAAATGAATTATGATAAGATTACCATAGACCTGTCAGTTTTTTTTTTAATGATTCGTCTCTGGCAGTAAATAAAGACTAATTGAGATGAAGATTTTTAGTCACCTTTTCATCCTTGACTGGATTAAGCAATATGTCCATACTAAGCTTGATAATTATCCACAAAATATTTAATTTATGCAGCACGTATGATTGAATATTGAAACCACGCCAAATATTGCAATAATGGCTGGGTAATCCTGTATTTTCTGGTTTGTCAGAGCTTCTCTCGGGAGTACAAATTCTGCTTAGCTTATTTAATCACTACTCATTTGTCTTTTAGAATTTAGTAATTTCTCTATTATTCTGCTGTGTATGTATCCAAACATCTACTGTAATATTGCTTAAACATATTATCGCATAAATATAATATTGCCTGGAGTACTGCCTAAACTATACAAGTGAGGTGAACTCATAGATTTTTTTTTTTAATATAGATATTAATCATCTGAAGTGCAAAATTTATCTAGTGAAAAAAATGCTTATCTCCTAACATTTTTAGAAACTTCTAAACTGTTAAGTATAACTGTACAGAGTTACATTTCAGGATGATCTTTAAACTGTTTGTAAAATTTCCATTATGTTGAATGATCAACATGCTGAAGGACCTTTGGAAATAATGAACCTGAAAGGAGACTGTGGTGAGGTGGGAGATGACCTCTTCTCCTGCATAACTAGAGATAAGACTAGAGGGTATGATCTCAAGTTGTGCCAGGGGAGGTTCAGGTTGGATATTAGGAAAAATTTATTTTCCAAAAGAGAGGTCAGGCACTGGAAAATGCTGCCCAGAGAGGTCCTTGGAGATTTTCAAGAAACATTTAAATGTTTTACTAAGGAACATGGTTTAGCGGGGAAATATAGGTAGTAGGTGGATGCTTGGACTAGATGATTTTGGAGGTCTTTTCCAACCTTGTTGATTGTATGATTCTAATGAGCCTGCTATCACTTCTTCGCAAAAATAAGTCAATGGAATATACTGCCTTCAGATTACAGTTTGAGGTCATTGGATATGCTCCATTGGACCAGTAAGAATAACTTAGATCTGATCATGTGAAAAACTGCTCATGTTTGTCTTCACCGTGAAATAGTGTTGAAGTGTTTAGTGTATTGTGTATATATAGAATATAAAAAAAAATTAACTTTAAGCATATCAGTCTAAATAAATTAAATGGCTCACACTGGCAAATGAGGCAAATCAGTAGTTCGTTTTACTTATATAGTTATGTAGCATCTTGTTTCTTACAGTTAGCTTTTGGAACTCAATCATCCATAGCAAGTAGTGGCTTTGCTTCCAGCACTTTTCTATGTTAAGGAGCCTCAGTTAAACTACTGGGACTGCTCATGTTATTATATGAATAGAACTTTTAGAAGCAATGGTTTTGTTAAAAATGATTAGTTAAAAGTGAAAAGCTTAAGTCCAAAACACTAAAGGAAAGTGATTTGAGACAATCAGTTGCCCTGTAAAATCCTCTTTGTTTGGGGGATTTCTCAGACCCAAGCAAGTGTCAGTGACAGCTACCACAGTGCTCTTGCTGCGTCCTTTCTTACTCTGACTATTAAAATAGATTGAGTAAAAAGCAGAAGAGTGTTTTAGAACATCTTTATCTGAAGAGTCATTTCAGGTCGGATAGTAAACCTTCAATTTGGCAGGACAATGTGCAGAGCTACTAAGTGGCAGCTCTTCCTGTCAACAGGAGTAACCATTTGTTCTTGGTTTTGTAAACAGCCAGCTATGTGCTTTCTGGTGCTGAATTTTTGTGCCTTTCAACACATCACAATCTGGCAGTGAAAAGTATTGTTTTAGAATATATGTTCATCTTTTCAGGCAACAACGGAAGCTGCCAGCTAGGGAACTGTGAACAGACAGGTTTAGAGCTAAAGGTCCTTGTAATGTATCTGTTAATTTCAATCTAGTATTGTGTAAAAGTATTTAACATTATCTGGAGAATATCTCTCTAACAATATCTATTTTGAACTAGTGGCTCCAACCTAGTTTATGTAATGAATTCTGTAACAACACTGGCAGCACATTCTTTTATTTAGATACTAAGCAGAGGAAAGCAATGTCAGAATACTTATGCAACAAAATGTTTTGCTTTATACTGATTTCTCCATGTTAACATGGGTGGTCAGGCATCTCTGGCAGCTTTTTATTTGCTGATTGCAGGAGTCGCTTCTGATATCACACAATTTCTAATGAAACTGTGTTTTTCTCTATTCCTATATAAATTATAATCCTAATAGAAACACTACATTAAATAACAAAACTCTTGGGCAGTGTGGACTTTTTTCAGTTCAGTACAAAAGCCGGGCTGGTCAGCCATGGTTTACACTTTCTAAATTTGTGCTAACTGTTCCCAGTCATCATCATCTTGCTATGTCCAGAAGTGTATTCAAGGAGGACTCATTCCATTTTTGTTGGGACTGAATTAAAGTTGGCCATCTTGTGTGTACCTAGCTTGATGTTTTTTTTTGTTGTTGTTTGGTTTTTTTTGTTTGTTTTTGGAAGATGAATGCAGCTCTTGATGTTTTCCAGTTGCAAGTGACCTCCCTTGTTTCCATGACCTTTTAAAGATAGAAAAGGATGACCTTGCAAGTGTACTGGGCAGCTGTCTCACCGCCTTTGGATGCTGGACTCTTTGATCTCATGAACTCGTATGAACGGAATCAAATAGTTCTGTATGAAAGCTGTACTTAACAATTAAATGTATTTCTATTTCTCTGTTCATATTTTTTTCCTTCACTGGGAGCTGATATTTCTCACTTGAAGCCATTTTGTTTCCTTTCGAAGAGCGGTGCCAACAAACATTCATGGGCAATGCCTTCCTGTTCTTGGTGATCACTGCTTAAAAATAAATACGCATTGGGTGAAATAAATATCGTATTATTAAGCCAGAGGTATCATTAAGAATATAAGAAATACACATTAAGATAATATGCTAATCAGATTTTGTGTTACATATTTTAGAAATCCATTATTCTTGTTTTCTGAATGAGAAAACATTGATTTCAATGTAAATAAAAAATTGAAATGTATATAATGTTATTTAATAAAATAAACTCAGCAATGGATAATAATGCTTTCAAACAATAACATTTCACATGTAATCAGAGCTGGTTATATTTTTTAATTATTCTCTCAGGAATATGTGTCCCAATTTTAGCTGTGCCTGAGTAAACTTTAAATGCTTTAAATGTGACTGAAATACTTTATGCCTATAATTTGTATGCAATTTTTCGTTTTTGGTTATTGATTCATAAATTATGAATGTAATGTAGCTTCCAGTCTTTTCCTGGTAAGTTTTTTTTGGAGTATTTTAAGAAACACAAAGTGCGCTGCATTAAATTCTAGGAAGAAATCGACACATTGAGAAAATATAGTGACAAGGCATTTGCTACGTATATGAGATTTTTTTTTGCCATTGACATCAGAATCACAGTCACAAAATGGGTAAATCTCATAAATACTGAAAGGGAAGTAGATAAAGTGCTGTTCCTGCAGTTTACATCTGGCAGTTGGTTCTCTCCATGAGCAGACTCAGAACTCAGTAGATCTAAGTTGTCAGAAGGATTATCCAATCTAAGAAAATATATTTTTTTTCCAAGTTAGTGAATTTTTTATCGCCTCATGAAAGCATTTAACAAAAGAGGGTAGGGGTAGGTCAATACAACTGTGAGGAAGAAGAAGATAAATAAGCTTTCTCCTATCTATTGTCACAACACAATTACATTCCTTCAACTGTTGATGAAACATCAGCTTCAGCATGTATAGTGCTGAATTCAGAAATTACTCTGGCTTGATAGGACCTTAAATGTAGACTAAAAGCCAGAGCTGATATCACCTTCAGTAAGGTAGTGAAGATTTAGCACTTTTTTGGTGCTACTCTTTAGAAAGTGAAATTCTTCCGAAGAATGATTACTTTTGTTTTCTTTTAATTCAAGATGTGGCTATTTATTAGAGTAATAATCCTTTTTGTCTTTGTTCTCTGTCTCTTTTCTATAGTCAAGTCCTCTTACCGTGCAGGACATTTTGTGAGGCAGCAAAAGAAGGGTGTGAACCAGTCCTAGGGATGGTAAATGCTTCTTGGCCAGAATTCCTCAAGTGCTCTCAGTTCCACAACCAAACTGAAAATGACACAACTGAAAGAGTATGCTTCTCGCCACACCAAGAAAAAGGAAAGCAATGTATGTTTCCGTTCTTAAATCTTGCACTATATTCAAGAGTTCTTCTTTAATAATGTAAAGTACTTTTTAATTCTGTAGGATTAGCTCTGGGATGAAACTGTTATTCTTGATTCTGTTATTATGTTAATTCACTTTACTATGATAAACCTGGTTATCAGTATGTTATAGTTTTGCCATACTACAGCTGCTTAGGCTAATTTGCTTTGCATTAGAAATTCCTGAGCTGTTCTAGAGAATGAAGTTAGGAGAAAAGTGATAGGCCCTTTAAAAATGTTCTGCTGACTATTTCTTTGATAAGCTCTAGTAATAACAGGTTAGATATTTGGAGCAGGAACTCGATGCACTGTTCAAATTTCAAATGTCGTCTTTATCCTTGCTGTAAAAATGAGCCCAGAACTGATGTTGCTCTGTTCTCTAGTTCCAAATTTATTTGAGATTAGACCTGACAGCAGAAATCCTAACTTGATTCTTATTCTCACTTACCCCTTGCTGGAGTTCTCTTGCTGGCATCTGAAACTGTGCTGTTGCTGTTCATTATCACATGAGCCTAAGTGGCAGAGGCTTGTGCTGTCCATCAGTAGATTCCAATTTTTAAGTGACTTCTGAGTGATAACAGACTATAAATAATATGACGAAAATAGTTTTTCAATTTTGTTTTAAAAAAACAAAACCCAAAACTTGAGCATTCACGCACGCAAACTACCTTAAAAAAATCAATGAGGCTGTACAGTGTACCTTCAAATGAAAAGTTAAGATCTTACAGCCTGGGGTGTATCTCCCTGAACTATCCGAGTATGTGTAATTCAAAATAGCCTGTAGATTAAATTCTTTGTATCTGTTAGGGCATGTTTTTAGGGGTCATGAAGTAAAGGAGACTGTTGTCCAATCTATCTATCCTCCCTTATGAGAACATTTGTAATGGCTGATATGACAAAATACACGAAGAGAGAAAGTGTTTTCTTGAAGGTAGAGTGCTTACTGGAAAAAAAAAAAAAATTATACACAAGACTTCTGCAGGGTTCCTATGGGCTTCTGAGCAAATTGCAAATTGAAAGCCCCTGGGAGCTGTGTTTTGATTATACGAAACAAATATATGCTAAATATGCTGAAAAATTAGGTCTTATGAGCTTCTTCAAAGAGGAAGCATATTTTTTTTCCAGACCTCAGCTTCCTTTTTGTGAAATGGGAATAAAACTGTCCCTCTTGCTTGGAGGGTTGTAACCATAGGTATATTGATGCCTTTGATACCATAGTGTATCTTAACATACTAGGAGTTAGGAATATAATCATTTTTGTCTTTATGTCAGTTTCAAATAAGAAATAAGGTAAGTGACTATGGAATCATATATAAGTATGGTAAAGAGTTGTACAATGAGAGTAGCTAGCAATGATCAGTGAGTGACCAGCATATCGTTAGTTGAATACACTTGTACTGACCACAGAATGAGATGTAATTCTGAAAAAGGAACGGGATACTAGAGACCTGGATTTTATGCACGCGTGGTATGAATACAAGGCGTGATATAAATATGCCTGTTCTTTCTTGACAAATTGTATCTGGCTGAACTTTTGAAAAGTCTCAACATAACTAAACAATTTTAGAACTTTTAGATCAAATTGGAAGAGGTTGCTGCTTTATGAAAGCTTTAGAATATCTTCTGACTAAAATTATAGTTTCACTATTTTTTTTTAACAGAGAGAAAAACATGTTAAACTAGTGCCTTGTTGATTATTCTTCCATAATCTGTCTGGTAGGATTTGCATCTCTCTGATATAGTAAACTATATAAATCACAGTAAAGTACATGAGAAACTTGCTGTTTCTTATTAAAGAAAAGATTTAGAGCCAGTGCTGAAGCACTCTATCTGGCAGACTAGAGACCCAGGCTGTGTATTGTCAGCTCTGATATGCTGTTTTATAAAATAAAAGGCATTTTAAAATAATTTATTCATGAACTGTTGTGCATGGTGTTTGAATACAAATAGCTTTCAAGTAAAATGATTGACTATAGAGAATATTTTGACATTTTTTCTAATAAAATATTTCTGAAGTGATTCTTTTTTGACTGAAAATAGTAGGAACCTGGGTTTCTCTCTGGATGTTTCTTCTACAGAAATAAATCAATGATGGAAGTATTTTTAATTTGTATATTTAAAAGCATGTGCTTCTCTGAATGCAGCAGAATCAGGCAGCAGGGTTAACTATTCCATCTCCTTGGCACCTGGTGCTCAGCTCCAAATGTTCTTCATGTTCATCATAGGACTCAGTTCCCGGAAATTCCAGGAGCATTTTGTTGACACATAGCTGCTTATATCCCAACTTGGTGATTTCTTTTGGGGACTAATAACTCCAGACTGCATGCAGAGAAAGCTTTACCTGCCTTCGTATGCCTTTCATATGCTTTGTTATGCAAGGTGGTGTAATTCTCTTGCAGGGCTTTAGTATTTTATTGCGTTTATTTAAAAAAAAAAAAAAAAAAAAGGTCTGGTTGCTACACCTAATTCTTTTATCACAGCGTCATCCAATCCAAAACAATTTTTTGTGTTTTCTTTTTCTGATTATGACTAAATACTGTACATCTTCTGCATTTTTAAAAAATCATCCTTCCTCAAAAAAACCCCTCACATGACTTTTCAAGCTCCATGGGAGTTTGGCAGATATCCTAATTAGAATATAGAACATTCATCCTACAGACAAGTAGCAGCTTTCCTAATAATTATTCATTAGCTAGAATTGGGATTACCTAGTAGATATACACTTATTTATCTGTCACTGCTGATAGTGATAGTTACCATCTATTTTTTTTTCTTCCAAAGGCATTGTAAGTTGAGTGCACTTTGCCACTACAAAGAAACTTGTAGCATACATACCTGATGTGTCCACAGAAATATTGAATATACTGGAAAATTTGATCTGTGTGCCTTTATAGTAAAACCATCTGAGTGTTTAAAATGAATAACAGATGAAAAAAGTGCGTACTGTTGACAAGGTTGCAACAGATCAGATGGCAAGATTAAATTAAATCCGGTTCTTAGCATTGAGGCTATATAGATATTAATAGATATTTAAGATAGATAGTAGAACTAGTTTCATAGTTCAAATGTGCAGTGAGTGAGTGAAAGGCAAGC
Source organism: Perdix hodgsoniae (assembly GCA_035772895.1). NCBI lineage: Eukaryota > Metazoa > Chordata > Aves > Galliformes > Phasianidae > Perdix > Perdix hodgsoniae. The sequence goes on along the minus strand of JAPSGF010000002.1, from coordinate 15,963,129 downwards.
ATCATTAGGCATTCATTCTACAAGTCCAGTAATACATTCTTGGGGGCAAAATATCTCAGAAACATTCCTATGGCCTGCTATGCATATCCCAACTCACAGAAATATTTCAGCTCCGTTTTTCCTTCTTTTTACTGTCACTGTGTTTTTCTGTTATTTTATATGCTTTGACCAGCCAACACAGCTGGTGGAGTTAAAGCTGCAGAAAGAAAAGCAGAGTAGCTTGAATGAGATGTAAAGGAACACAATGATCTGACTTGCAGTAAAGTGCAGCTCTCAGGAAAACCCTGAAATTGTGTTTTAATGAATCTAGATGGCAAAATTATTTCAAAAGCAGCAGAGAATATGAATCTTCTGGTTTATTATACAGTGAAATTTTGTAAGCAACAGTACAGAACTGTCAGGCGGTGTTCATTTAGCATTACACTGAAGAGATATTAAGAATTTTTTTTAATTTTCTTAAAAAGAGATTCCCAAGAGGCCTGAACCATTCTTCATAGCTATACAATTCTTAATAGATAATACTGTTTAAGCCATATAAAAGACATAATGCATTAAAATTTAAATGCAGAATATACATTTCACTGCATTATCTTGCATATTATTTGCACTTAAGTTCTGAGAGATACAAATAAAAATGTATAATAAAACAAGCCAAGGCTTCCCTTCTTAAAACAAACAAACAAAAAAACCATAAATAGCTACAGGTTGTGCCAAATTGTAATATTTTTCATATCATTTTTTAAAGAACAACTTGCGTTTTGTTTGATCTCTGTGGGTATTCTTTGTAATGTTTCAATTAGTGAAAGTTAATTATATTAAAGCATACTTTCTTAATATAATTTTTATCACAATTTCTACCATGGTCAGAATTTCTTTCTTTTTGGAGTAAATGCCATGGATTTCAGTCCTAATTCAGATTCAGTGGAAACAGTGACTATATTTTTCTTTATGATAGTTTCTTACAGTATATTGCTTTTTTGCTTTTTCTGGCTAGTTTTTCTTTGTGTGTGTCTGTGTGTTTTGAACAATGTAAGAAAGTGTCTCTTTACATGCTGTAATTTATAGGTACTCTAATAATTCCTACATAGTACAAATGCACATATCTTCCTATCAGTAGTTAAAATTTAAATTTGTAAAAGGAAAGGAATAAATAATAATAACAGTAATGAAAAGGGATGATGAACTGCAAAATCAATAAAATAACTAATCCATGAAATTATAAATAGCATTCAGAAATCTTATCTTTAAGACAAATTTTTGTGAACTTTTAAACACTGGCTATTGCAGTAGTTTTTTGATTGAATGGTTTTTTAATTAAGTTTTTCTGTTTGCTGATAGTCCAAATAATCTCCCTCTTTGATAAAATCACATGAATTAATTATTGTACATGTCAATAAATTCCCAGCAATTTTCAAGGGCATGAAAGAGCTAGATGCATAAATAACTGGAATAAGATCTTTCAGCCTTTTGAAGATGATACCTTAGGAGCTCTTGGCTTGTTTTAATTTGGATAAGAAGCATTTAATTGGAACATCACGTTGAGAATGTTAGCAATAGTTGTTCATCATTTTAAGGTGCTGTAAAAAACAAATAGTTAATAGATTTATTGATGCCAAAACTATACACTTCAGCAGAATTTTTTTCTCTGCTATGATAAAAACGTTGCCTTTGCTCAGGTTTACTTTTGAATTTTACAGTAACTCAGCTGGACTTCTTCTAGTGGCTCTCCTTATACTTTACTTTTTCCTACATGAGCTGTTGTAATGCACAAAATGTGGAAAGCACTTAAGAGAATGACTACAATGTATGTAAAGTAGTTAATAATTTTCTTGACCAACTATACTGACCTAATACAGATTTTATTTTGCCCTGTTTGTTCCAAGCATCAACATAATAAAAGTTGTCGTGATACTTTTTTTTTTTCTTTTTTTTCACACAGTAACTGGTCTATCTTTCAGGACATTGATAGGAATTTACAGAACTTGCTTTGAGAAACATCTCAGAACATAGACTCAGGCAGAAGAGACACTAGTCAATATCTGATTGCAACCAGGTATTTATTTCTCTATAGTCAGTGACAAAGTAGTTTTACACATCCAATACAGAATTTCAGAGAAACCTTTTAAAATCAGGAAGATAGTATCTTTCTCTTGTACCCCTGCATTGTACACTACTGGACAAAATATCTGGCATACAGCTAGGCAAAAAATGTAATGTGATGGATCAGGCTCAAAGGATTATAGCAATGGAATTATATCAGGCTGGTGGTTGTTCACTGGTGGGATTCCACAAGTCTCCATTTTAAGGCTAGTTCTCTTCATTGTTTTTATAAATTGTCTGAATACAGAAATTGAATGGACACTGTAAGTAAGTTTGCGGATGAAACAAAATTAGGATTGATTCCCTCATGAACAGAGAGGCCTTGCAGAGAGATCTTGGCAAATTGGAGGGCTGAGAAATCACTAGCCTCATGAAGTTTAATCTGGCGAGTGCAAGATTCTGCACATGGGTTGGAGCAACACTGGATATATGTATGGACAGCAGTAAGAGAGACTGCAGAGCAACCCTGCAGAAAGACATCTGGATGTTCTGTTTGACAGTGTTTTAAATATGAGTCAGCAGCTAAAAGGGCCAGCTGTGTACTGGGGGGCATCAGGCCCAGCATTGCTAGCCTATCAAAAGAAAGGATTGTCACTCTCTGCACTGTGCCAGAGGGTGGTTGGTCACTGGAACAGGCTCCCCAGGTCATGGCACCAATCTACTAGTATTCAATAAACATTTGGAAAATGCTCTCAGGCATAGAGTTTGGATTTGGGGTGGTCCTATGTGGAGTTGGACTCAGCTGTTCTTGTTGGGTCCTTTCCAATTCTGGATATTCTGTGGTTCTGTGCATTCACTTAAAGCAGCGAAAAAAAGACAGAGCTGGTCTGTGTATCTGTAATGCTAATACTGATCAGCTACCAGACCTGAAAGAATGATACTGGATTTTTTTGAGAGACAGTTTTTTTTTTCAGAATTGTGTAGTTTTTAATGTGAGAGAACATTCATAGCTGAAGGATATCTTTCTCCAAGCACTCTTTCTTTACTTCTGTTTATTTAACATTTTATGCCTTTCAAGTGAATTTTTTCTTCCATTATATGTGCCTTCTTATTCTTTGCCTGCTTCAGTTCCAGATTTGACTCTTTCATGAGGGCTTTTTAGGCCACTTCATTTTATTGGAAGAGAAAATCTCTTGCATTCTTCCATCACAGAGAGGAAGGAGTTGTCAGCTTTCCTAACTCTGTGATTGTGATCCTAGTATCAAAACTTTCTATAGCTGGTAGCTACATTATGCACTGTACCACAGGGTACATGGCATATAGGAAGCAGGTGATGAAAATTCAGGGGCAAGAGAATACAGGGATTCCTCTGTGCTATTGTGACTCTAAGAATGCCCATATTGAATCAGGTTAAAAGTCCATCTAGTTTGTAATATTCTCTTCAAAAGCTGCTTTAGAATTACATGCCCAAAGATGAACTTTTCTTACAGTTCCCTGTGTTTGATACTGAGTGCTAAAACTTAAAGAAGAACAGCTATGATTGTGATTTCATTCCCCTTGTTTGCCTATACCTTAGTCAAGACAAACAGGGTGATGTTCACATTAGAATGTGTCTTAGGATGCTTCTTAAGAAATGAAGAAGTGGATTGTAATGGAGCTCAGAATGGATAGAAGCAAAATAGGGGAGGGAAGTATTAGGAAGGGAGAATGAGAGTGATTTACAAGCGCATGGATACATTTCTTTCTGCAATTCAGAAATGAATGTGTGACTCCTGGCTCTTTGTTCTTCCAAACTCTAAGAAAAATGGATAGCTATCCTTGCTTTTCTTTTTTTTTTTTTTTCTTTTTTCTTTTTTTACTTTTGTTCTCCTATGTAATACTGGTGCTTTCACACAAAATGTTACTGTTTCGGTCTCTACAAATAAAGAAATGTACTGATGGTAGCGATCAATAAAAGTGTCATACTTATGCTGTTTTCTTCTTTGCACACGCAGAAAATTGTATAAAATTCGAAGTTCAGAAGAATGTAATATGTCAAAGTCAATTGATGTACCATTATCAACCTTAAATAGTCTTACTTGTATGATGAATTACAATTTTTTGTTTATGTGATCTTTTTCATAGACAGCGACCTGATATCACTGTCTGTGAGATAAACACTTGTTATTAGGGTATTAGAGCCCTTATTGAGAAAGAATGTTGTTTCTCCTATAGTGCTTTCTAACCACATAAATCAGAAGGTGCATGGAATAAGGCAGAAAACTGGAGGAACAAAAAGATCAAATTACAATAAAGGGAATGTAATGTTATCATACAGAATGAGATTCTCTATCATTTTTTCAGAGACCATGTGTCTCTTACTTATTTTGAACACCTTCCTGTAAAGTTAGAAAACTTTAAAATAAAATGCATAAGTAGTTTTCATTTCAAGAACCACAGTTCCACTACACAAATGGAAAATAACATTTTTATTGCACAATCTTGATCAAGTGGAGAGTTCACGTGGAAGCGTAATAGGAAAAAATTGTAAATTATCCAAGTAAGTTTTTATTACAAACAAGGATTTGTGTGTCAGTAGACAAAAGACTGCCCTCTTCCTCAAGGGCGATAAAATAATATTTGGGGCTTAGAAAAACATGCTAAAACTCTGCAAATGCATCTCCTGTTGGATACTCTAAGCTATAGGTTGTGGTTTTGGTGTTGTTTTTTTTTTTTTTTTTTCTTTCTCTATAGATATCTTAAATCCCTATATATTCAATAGCAGTGATGGTTGTCTTCTAGTGTTCCAAGAGTTATAAGAGACTGGAAGAATCCTTCCCCTGTAGAAAGTGTCTGTGCCACAAACTGTTAAGCCTTTTTACCTTGTACAGTTTTTACCAGGTAAAGTTTTGCCTGAACAGGTAGATTGGAAAGATCTAGTTGTTGTTAACAGTAATCAGATATTTGATTCAATGCATCCGTTTAATGGAAAGTGCTGGTTTAATCCTAAAGTCAGTATTAAAAGAATTGCTCTGTAGAGTGCATTTTAGAGGAAAGTCTGATTGAAACTCAGTGATAAACTCAGTCTAGGTACCTGTTTTTTAAATAACAAAATTTAGATAAAAATGTCTGCTTGAATTTGCTTGATTCAGAGTTTCTTGCCTAGGTGTATCGATAAAATATCATTTTCTAAACATCTTTAATTTCTGTTTATTTCTTTAGCACATATTTAAAATCTAATATATTCATTCTTTGCTCATTTCCAGCACTATGTGGAGGAGAGGAGAGTTTCCTGTGTGCCAGTGGAATCTGCATTCCAGGGAAACTGCAGTGTAATGGTTACAATGACTGTGATGACTGGAGTGATGAGGTCCATTGCAGTAAGTTTCCTATGGTCTTCAGAGTTGAAGTACTGAAACCATTCAGAGAAGTGTAAAAACTAAAGCAGTCTGTTGGAACAGGATAAGAGCTTTGCACAGTATTTGCTTATATTGACATTTGGACTTCCTCAGTTGACACTGATAAAGCCACTCTTGCTGCAGAGTGCTTTAGATCTGTTAAATTTATGACTGGAAGCAGATTTCATTATCAGTTTAGAACTGCTATTTCTGAAAGGAGCCATGTGGAAATCATCGATATTTTGGGGCATCTTGTTTAAATGAGTTGTTTAAATGAGTTGTCTAGTAGTGAACTCAAAACTGCTAGGTGTGTCTTTTTCCTAGCCCTTTGTGTTCATTTTATAGCAGAAGAAAAAACATCTGTTTAGAAAGTACTCTTGGCCTCAGTACTGGATGTGATTTATTTAAATAAATCTCAGTATATCATGCAGTAGAGAAAAAGAAAAGAATATACATTCTTGATACTTATTTAATTCTCCATAGCAGTTCATAGAGTACCAATTTTCTGTGTTGACAAGAACATCCTAGAACTACTGCCACCTTTAGAAAAGCTGAGCAAATTTACAGTATGAAAACAATGAAAAGAAAAAAAAAATGAAGGAAGGAAAATTTGGAACATGGACTAAGTAGGGACTATAATAGGACATGATGCCACAAAACAGTGCTGTGCATTCAGACTTTGAAAACTATCAGAAATGGGACTGAATTTCTGTGCAGTTTATTTCTCCCTCAGAAGATTTGTTTTGATTAGGGATGTAAGGAGCCTTGGACATTCCAAGACTCCTGAAGCCACTTTTGAGAAAGTTGGTATAGATTTTATCTGTGAGACTCCAAGGGATGGCTGCAATTTCCTCAGGGACTCAGTATGAATAAGGCTAGAGCTTGCTTTTTGCCTGATAGCCTTTTATTTGACTGGAGTTTTATATATTTTCTACTATTTAAAAAGTAATGCTTTTTTTTTTTTTGAAAGCATTTTTGAAAGTATTGCATATTTTAATTTTTTGTTGGAGTCAGCTTGAGAGCTATGGCTTTCAAATTCCATTAGGAATGGGAAAAGAAGAAATTACTAATACAAATATAAAACATTACGCATCTTGAAAAATCGAGTTGTAAAAAGTCATGAGTCTTGAGTTATAAAAGTCATGAGTTATTCAAGAATACCTTTAAAAGAAAACCTATCTGTAAATGACAGGGAGTTTATAGGCCGATATATATATATTATTAGATCACCTGGTGAGTGTTGGGTGGAGACGAACTTTTGTCAAATAATCATCAGTTACATGGCAGAAACAGTGGCCTTGAGGTTGGGTCTTTCATTCAAGGTTTGGTTCCAGTCAACTCAGGAAGTCTTTTTTTAGCCAGTTCTGTTTTGTACTCTTTTGCCCTTGAGAAGTTTCTCTACCACAACAGAGCCCTGATCATCTGTTTACTCCCCACCCTTTTCTGCATTGTTTCAGTTTCTAATATATTTCAAAAAGCTGAAGGTTGTTGGTGTAATTGGATGCATTAAAATGTTTCAGAATTTATAAAAGATTATATCTTATCTAATCTTGTGAAGATTAGATATAAGTGAACAGAGATGTAAGGGTTGCTGAATGCAAAAGATAGACCCATCTTGAAAATATACTTGATTTTTGTGGAGTATGGAATGCAAAAATGTATTTAAGTTTATGAAAAGCAAGCTTGTCCCATCATTAACAAAATTTAAGTTGACCTGATTATAGATGAAAAGTGCAGACCACTCATTTTATTCTTATAAAAGTAATCATTGTTGCCAATACTCTGATGGAAATATAACTTAAGACCACAAGATTTCCATATTCACTTATTCCAAGTGAAATTTATTTCTTTGAAACGAAATTTGTATTCATATGTATTCTTTTTTTTTTTTTTTTTACCCTGTGTGGGCCTGAGCGCTGTCATGTTCTAAATGTCACTGCTTCAGCTACAGAGGTTATGGGTGTAAACATGACTGGGGGCATGGATGAAAATTGAAAAGTGAACTTACCCAGTGAAGCGTCATAGAAAAGACAGCTTTGTTTCATTTGCAGAAAGAGAAACAGAAGGACAGAAACTGCCAGAATTACGAACTGATCAATAAGGGTAAATGTTGCCAGAGTACTTCACGCTGTTGCAGATTCAAAACAAGTAATGTTTAGAATTTTACTCTCAGCTGGCTATTGTTCTGCTTACAAGAAACTGGAACTTACATATCTTTATTTAGTTTTGTTTTTTGCTATTTACTGTTTCATGCCTTTTATTCTTTTAAAAGCTAAACTATTGACTAGAACACTCATGGCCTCGCCATAGTATTCTATTTTATGTCCTGCAGCACTGTCTTCTGCATTGTGCTATAAATTCTATTTAGACTTTCTAAGATGATGTGAAATCAGTAAAAAGCATGAATACTTATGTGGCAGAAGGGCAAGAAATTATGCTAGTTCAGGTTCTAAAGTTCAGGTCGGTACAGCCTTGAGAAACCTAGCAGTTAGAGCACTCGCTCAAGGTGTGGAAGATTTGGCATACCTTGATGTGGAGTGTTCAAAATCCCACTGCACACCTTCTGGGAGAGTTCTGAACCTGTCATTGTGTAATATACCTAGAAGGACACCATTCTTTCAAGTCTAGATCACTGTGCAATCCTAAATGTAGGAGCCCCACACCAAGAGGAGATAAACAGAAGCCTGATTATGTTGTTTTGAGCATCACAGCTGAGGTGTGAGACCCATGCTCTGGCACCCGCCCTCTGAGCAATTTCCTCATGTAGTACAGGAAAGACCTTGTGTAAAAATGTCCACACAGTGGCATAGCTTCACCTGGTAGGAGATTTAATCTTCCCAGATATTCTGTATCCTAACATTCTCCCTGGAAAATTTGGATGTGAAGAAAAAGCTTAAAGGAGGGCATTGAAACTGGGTCACCCACTTTGCAGCTGTGTGTAATCAAAAGATATTACTAGTAGAATCAGATACCACCAACCCTACTTTCTGTTCTCCACTCTTTCTTAACTAGACTCCATGTTTTTTTATTGAACCTGATACTATTCATATAATTTGGGCATTCTCAGAATATTTTTCAGAGATTTACTGCAGGTCTCAGTAGAAAGAAAAGCTACACTTGCTTAGGGCTGTCACTGCTAAGAGACCAGGGTAGATGGACCCTTAGCAAAATGATCTAGTGGGTGTCAACTCTGCCCAGAGCAGGGGGAATTGGAATGAGGTGGTCTTTCAGTTCCCTTTCAATTCAGGCCATACTATGATTCTACAAATTCCTTGATAAGAAGGTATCAGGCTCAAAACTGTGTTGAGAAAAGTTAATCCTTTGAAACCAATGTAAGGTCAAAGGAAGTCTATAAAGCTGGGTAGCTCCAGCTCTGTCTAACAACCACATCAGGTGGACTAGAAATGTAGCCCATGAGGACCACAACCTTACTTGATAACTTTTTGTGTATAAAGTAATAAAACATTTTGTTCTTTATCTGCAACCAGAGCACTTTTCTTCACTCATTGTTAGGAAGATAGTGAACTCTAGTTCACTTTTTTACTATTATGGAAAAAAAGTATTTATTTAGTGAAAAACAAATAAATAAATGCTATTTATATGATAATGGACTATTTTGTTTAACTCACTCACCAACCTTTGATTCACAGTATCATGTCTGGGTGTGGTTGGTTAATATGAGAAAACAAGTCTTTCACTTGTCTAGGAAAAGCTCCTTAAAAAAAAAGAGTTATCTTCAATAACTCTTGTCATGTTTTTGCTCAAGGCAAATAATAATGATGCAGAAGATGTCAGTGGGAATTAACATATTTATTCATAAGGTTGTTGACTGTGAATTTCAAAATGGTTGAACAATGTTTTAGCCTTGAACATGTGGTCATGGTGAGATTTTGGGTATAATTATCATTCTGGAAAGAGTGTACACTCTGATTTCTTCCCATATTGCAACATATTCCTTAATTTCTTACTCATTAATTTCTAACAGTGCATTAATTACTGGAAAAGGCATTCTGCAGTGCCCTCAGACATAACCCGCAGTCAAATCAGCTGTGCCTTGAAATCTTGTAATGACCATCTTGGTCAACAAGATTTAAATGACATTCATTTTTCTCCCATCTCATCTGATTCCTTCCTCGCTTACCAAGATGGAATCTGTAACCAGAACAAAATGTTCCAGTTCCTTAGTATTTTTCATAATTAATTTCCTTCAACAGCTTGAAAACATTTTGAGTACTCTCTTTACTGTCTTACAAAATTTTTCCCAGATGACTGCCTTGTGTTTACCAATTTGTGGAAGATGAAAGAAGAGCAGGAGAAATAAAATACACTTTTTATGGTACAGGGACTTGTATCACCCATTGGTACTGATCATACAAGCAGAAAACTATTGGTAGAAACAAAAGTAAATGTGTCTAAAAATGTGTATGATTTTCCTTTTACTTCTATATTAGATTCTAATGAACTAGTAAACTGGTACATGCTGCAGACTGTAATTAAGATGGTGATTCCTCTAGACTTGTTTAAATCAATAAATTCCACTGTTTATATTTTATAAGAAACCCTTCCATTATCATGGTAACATTTTACAAAACTTTGTTTTGCAGACTGCAGTGATGATTTATTTCATTGTAACACAGGAAAATGCCTCAATTATACCTTTGTTTGTGATGGATACAATGACTGTGGAGACCTTAGTGATGAACAGAACTGTGGTAAATGGAATTTTTGTGCTTTTCTCATAAAAAAAAAAATAAAAAAAATGTATATATACAGCAGTATTGATAATAAAAGACTAGGATACTTTATTGCTACTGTTTTAGGGCTAACTAAAACCAGTTCTTTTCTTTCCTGTTGATCCCCTTTAGATATTGAAAGGCTGCTATCAGGTCACTTTGGAGCCTTCTTTTCTCCAGGCTGAACAGCCTCAGCTCTTTCAGCCTGCCCTTGTAGGAGAAGTGTTCCATCCCTTAGAGCATTTTTTTCGGCCCTCCTCTGGGTGTATTCCAACATGTCTATGTCTCTCCTGTGCTGAGGACTCCACATCTGGATGCAAGATCATTGAATACAACTCTTGGCCCTGTAGAGGACCACCCAAATTCAAACCACATGTCTGAGAGCAGTGTCCAAATGCATCTTGAACTCTGGCAGGCTTGGTGCCATGACCTTGGGGAAGCTGTTCCAGTGTCCAACCACCCTCTCAGTGAAGAACCTTTTCTTAATCCTTAATCTGACCCTCCCTTGATATAGCTCCATGCTGTTCCCTCAGGTCCTGCCGCTGTCACCAGAGGGAAAAGATCAGTGCCTGCTCCTCCACTCCACTCGTGAGGAAGCTGTAGACTGACATGAGACCTCTCATCCTCTTCTCCTGTGTCCAGATCAGTTATAGAAACTTTAATTGGAGCTCTGGGCATCCCACTATTAACTGGTCTCCAGACAGATGTAAACCCATTTAGTTTAAGCCTTTGAGCCTGATCTGCCAGCTGACAGTTCATCCATTGTATTGTGTACTTGTCTAGCTGTATGCTGGACATTTTATCAAGAAGGATACTGAGAGAGACTGTATTGAAAGCTTTACTGAAATTAAAAAAAAATAATAATTATATCTGCTCCCTTCCCCAGGTCAAATAAATGAATCTTGTCACAAAAGAAAAATTATGTTATTTAAGCAGGACTTTCCCCTGGTTAACCTGTATTGACTATGATCAATGACTGCGTCAAGAGGTCTCCTGATAAGCCACATCCATCAGTATCCTTGAATGAATCCCATTGTACCCATGAACTTATGTGCCTTCAACTGGAACATCAAATCCTGCACAAGTTCAGCTAAGAGTTTACCATTCCCTCAGTTATGGTTCTCCATCTCAGGGGGCACAAAGTCCATCACTAGTGTTGAATACAGAGATGAAAAAGACATTAAATGTCTCTGCTTTATCTTTGTCCCTATTTGTGATGTGTCAAACCTCATAAAGTAATGGACCAATGTCACCTTTGATCCTCTTTTTGCTCTTAACATACTTTAAAAATTTATTATTTTTGTTCCCTACATTACTGTTTGGTTTCAATTCTAAGTTATCTTTGGCTGCATTAATTTTGTCTCTACAATGGCAAACAATGTATCCATATTTTCCTGTTCCCTGACATTGCTTCCAATCCCCATACACTTTCCTTTTCTAACCGAGTTCTAAAAGAAGGTTCTTGCTCAGCCAAGCAGGCTTTCTACCCTACTTGATTTCTGAAATGCTGGAATTGCCTTTTTCTATGCTTTTAGAGGTGGCTCTTTGAATGTGACCTTCGTTTACGAACCTTAGTAGGTCAAAATCAGCTTCCCAGGGTACCTCACTAAGTAGTTCTTTGAGAACCCTGAAGTCTTCTCTTTCCATACCCAGTGTTGAAGTTTTGGTAGCAATTTTTTAAGTCACCAAATATTTGAAACTCCAGTACTTCATGGTCATTTCGTGTACAAGACCCTTTTTGTTTACAAACTACAGATCTACAAGTCACCTTTCTTAGTGGGTTCCCTTAGTACCTGTACCAAGAATTTATCTGCAATGTGCATCAAGAATTTCCTGGGCTTGTTTGTGTCAGCTGAAAGATATTTTCAGGTAAAGTCTTGGAAGCTGAATTACCAATAAGGACAAAGGCAGCTGGTCTGGAGATATCCTTTAATTTCTTATAGGATAATTCATCGATTTTATTATCCTGGCTGGGTTGTCCACAGAAGAGTCCCAGTAAAACGTCCACTTTTTTTTTTTTTTTTTTTTTTTTCATCCTTAATCCTTATCCAGAGACTCTCAACAGTGTAATCCATGATGACAAGTACCATACAGCCCAACCTTCCCATTGCATACTATGCCAACCCTCTGCTTCCCTTGTTTCCTTGCCCTTTCTATCCCTTCTGGAAAGCCTGTCACAGCTGTCCATCACAGCACACCAGTGGTAGGACTCTTCCCTCAAGTCTCCCTTATGCCAATAATGTTGTATCTCTGGGACTGAATGAAAATTTCTTGCTTATTCCTCATCCTATATGCATTAGAGTAGAAACATTTCAAATGCGCTAAAATGTACTCATGCTCAGCATACTGTGGAGAAGAAAAAAATACTTCACTAGGATACAATCCCTCAAATCTTCCTTTGAGGAAAGCGTATCCAAGCAGGCACCAGCAGACCTGGTACTCTGTAACCATTCTCTGACAAAAAAAAAAAAAAAAGCCACCAAATTCTGCTGGTGACACCAGCCTCAGAGTCAAGTACTGATGTGTCAAGTCTTCTTGTTTGTCCCCCAATATCATTCTCTGCAACTAGATGGAAGGGTAAAGGAAAACACTGCTTTTGTGTGTACCTCATCCAAAATCCCTGAAGGCTCTGAGTCTCTTTAACTTATTCAAGATGTTATGGTTGCTCTTCCTAGCTTGGCTGAATTTGACTGAGACTGAAGTAAAACATAAGAGGGTACACATTGGTGATGTCAGCAAATTCAGATCTGAACTGTTCTTACACAAGCATCATTGTGAATTTGCATATTTTGATGAAAGATGTTATACTTCTTTTGAATTCTGTTTTGAATTGACTTTGTAAATTCTGCCTCAATGTATTTGTCATTCTGCCCATATTTATTTTCATAGGCGAAGAATGTTTTGCCACAAGAAAGAATAATGTTCATATGTAAATATTTGAGAACTTTGAAAGCCTTATTTTTTTTTTAGCTTATGTTCCTAATATTGTACCTGAGAAAAACTGTTAACTTCAAGATAGTTTTTTAAAAACTTTAAAGTAATTCTTTGAAAGTTGAAATATTATTTTCATATTTTTTTCTTTCACTTTTCTAGGAAAAACACAGAGAAGTTTGAAACTAAAAATCAGAATATATTTTTTATTTGAGTTTGCTTTTATATTTCTTCTTCCAGTTAAAAATACTCAAGGGCTTTTCATTACTTTCAGTTGTCATCAGTTGTTTTGTATTTTCTTTCATAAATCTGCTTTGATTAAAGGCTTTAATAATTATTAATCTGACTCCTACCATTTCTAAGTTCAGATAAAATTTAAGATCTAACTTTTTGTACAGGCTGTAAAAGAGATTGAAGGGACATGTGGCAGGCAGGACTGTGTCTGTATTCCCTATCTATTTTGGTGTGAAGTCAACCAGAGTGGCTTTACTGGTTGAAGAAGACTGTATAAATGAACCTAGCTGATTTGGCCACGAATAGGGGATTAATCACAATTAATCACAAACTAGAACAACAGTTGCTGGATTTAATTGATACAAATTCTTTTCACTGCAAACTTGTCTGTGTTTACAGGGCATTTTAAACGTCTTAATTTATGAACACATTATATTATTTAATATACTTTATGCATATGGCCAAGTGTTTACCTTAATCCTTAAATATTACCTTATGAGTACTTTATGAGCAATTCTTTAAGCAAGCCCCCACACTATACTGTAGACAAGGGAGAATTTACTCTGCCTGTGCTCCAAGCTTTGTAAAAAAGCTTGTGATCAAGGCTAGCATGGTAACACTACTAAGATATATACTAACAGAGTCAGAGCTGTGGCTTCCTCTGGTTTCAGTGGAGGTGGTTTCTTCTGCTTAATAATGTAAGTTGTGAACATTTCCTAAAGTGCTGGATTTTTACAACTATGTCTCCACTGTCTGAAATGTTAAACTTTCTAAAATGTCTATATGGTCAATGCTGTACTCTTCATACTTAGAATAATTGTGACATGAAAGCTAAAATGCAGGTATAGCTAGATAATTATTATTCCTTTAAGCCTCTCAAACATTTTTAATTATGTGTATTTCCTTATATCAGCCTACCAAATAAAATGATTTTCTTTTCGCTTGGGGAAGCACTTGAGTAAAAAGAATAAAAAGATTGAAACATTTTTCTTTTAGATCATTCTTCAGGAAAATTCTGGCTGTATGCAAAAATGTAATGGTTTCTGATTTAGTGCCAAATAAGTCAGTTAAATAATGTTACTTTTTAAAATTTCTTACAAAAGAAATTAATGTGGGGAATAATTTTCTCTGATGACAAACTTTTGCATGTGATGAGAAATCCAAAGTTCTTTAAATTAACCTGACATATCTTAGAATTTTGTTTATTTGCAAATAGAAACAACTGAGAGAAATGTAGTTTCTTTCAGGATGTACCTGAGAGAAGGAATGAATGCATCACTATCTAAGTAGAATTTACTAAGTAGAATTCAGAACATACTTAACCTTAATCTGCAAAAATAAAAAATAAATACCTGAAGGAGTATAAAACTTTCATTGTAATTTACTTGTATAATGGCATAGCTTATATGCATAGAACGAATAATTGTCCACTAACAGAAGTTATGCATATGGTAGCTTATTCTCCAGTTATGTTTTTCTGTTTGTTTGTTTTGGTCTTGATTTTTACTTTTTATTTTGTTTTATTTTATTTTTAGAGTGTAATCCAATGACTGATCATCAGTGTGGAGATGGAAGATGTATAACAGCTGACTGGGTATGTGATGGTGACCATGACTGTATAGACAAATCAGATGAAATCAATTGCTGTAAGTTCTCTTAATGTCTAAATGAGTTTTTTCTTTCTGTAAGAATCAAACTAAAAATCTAAGATCAGAAGTACTCCTGTTTACTGGTTGTAAGGCAAAATCACAATTTTGCAATTAGCTGATGATTTTTCTGGTTGCAAATTGAATCTTTGTTGAGAAGTACCAGCATTGCCCTGTGTTTCAGCTTTTTGTCAGTTACAGATTATTCTTTAGTTAATTGTAGTGTTGCTGCTAATGATAATGAATGAAAGCATACATGCTCTTTAACTGTAGGTATTTGGAGTTTGTTATAGCTTTATGGAATGTTTATATGCTATTTATCTTACCTTGTGTGATTTCTGTCTGCTTTAACAATGATGCTGTATACCTGCACAAGATCTCTACAAGAATAGTGATTCAGTTTGCAAAATCAACTACTGGAGAACTAGCTGGTGTTAATATGAATAAAGTTGTCATAAGGAACATGGTTATGCAGCTTTTGATTCTAGTATCTTGCTGCCTTTCAGTGCTTGATCTTGCAACCAATATTGTACAGTTTTGAGAAAGAAGAAACTAATCTAGGTCAGGAAATATGTGTGCAAAAACAACAACAACAACAAAAAAAGGTTGCAAAATATTTATATCAAGAAAAATGTTTTTTTTTCTTTTCAAAACAGCTGAGCCTTCATCTCAGTCTGTTGCTAGTACGTGACACATACAGTTTCAGTCCTTGCAATTAAAGCTCATCTGTAGGTTGTTGAGACATATCCTACATATGATGAACACTGCTTAGTGACCTTCAGTACTAAGCAGCATATCAGCTCCTCCTAAATTTACTTCACTGTGATATTCAAAATAATTGAAGCTTTTACTGATTGATGATCAGGATACCATCTTTTTTCCAGCTTGTCATAGTCAGGGTCTGGTAGAGTGCAAAAATGGACAGTGCATTCCTAGTGCATTCAAGTGTGATGGAGATAATGACTGTAAAGATGGAAGCGATGAAGAAAACTGCAGTGAAAGTAAGATTATACTCATTTTATTCTTACTGAGCCTGCATTGCCTGTTTTCTAAAGTGCCATTAGCTAAAACTGCCTGTCAAATAGACTTTCTTTGCCTTTCAGATAACACTTTTCAAAGCTGTCAGGCCTCTGCTTTCACAAAGTTGTTAGTCATTATTAGTCTTTACAAATATTAAAAAATTGATAGAATTGAGGTGATATATTACCATTTGGTTACCTGGTTGATTAGCTGTTTATTGAAATAAAGGATATATATCCACTTTGCATGAAGTGATTAGAAGCTGATACCCAAGGAATTTGTATCATATGGGGTGGAACCCTTTGTTAGGGAGCCTACAAGCAGGAGGGGAATCAATTCTTTGAAAGGGTTGATAACTGAAGGACAAGGGTTTTAAGTTGGTTTTAAGTTGAGAGAGGGAAGATTTAGGTTGGATGTCAGGGGGAAATTCTTTCCAGAGAGGGTACTGAGGTGCTGGAACAGGCTGCCCTGAGAGGTTGTGGATGCCCCATCCCTGGAGGTGTTCAAGGCCAGATTGGATGGGGAACTGGGCAGCCTGGTCTAGTATTGAATGTGGGTGTTTGTGGCCCTGCACGTAGCAGGGGAGTTGGAGATTCATGATCCTTGAGGTCTCTTCCAATCCAGGCCATTCTGCGATTATATGATTCTGCGAACCTTCTAAAAAAAATCTTATTTGCATCAGAATTTGTGAGTCAAAGAAAAGAAGTTTTTATAAATGCACTGATGATTTAGTGTGGCTAAAAGATACTATGTGGGAATTAAGTTTTCAGTGTAGTGAATGACTGTATAAAAGAAAAGGAAATAAAGCTGTTTTGGAAACCCTGAAATATGATTTTCCAAATAATTTTGTCATGAAATATATTTGATTGTCGCGATTTCATTATTTTAAGGTATTGTTTACATGTAATTGTCTTGATTCTGGAAAAGCTTCAAACTGCAGTTTTTATTTCAGCGAGATAATCTTTAATATATTTCTCTTATGACTTATTTTTAAGAAACAATGGAATTTAGTTTGTTTAGAAAGCTTTAATGCTTTCAGGCATAGTGGTAATAGGACAACCTATTCAAAAGATAGCTACACTTCACGATTTCCTAAGCTTTATTTCCTTAGGAACCAGTTTGAGAAATCCTTTCTACTCAACCCCTCTATTCTTGTTATATTTTGAGATCTTCCTACTCCAGTTTAAACGTCTCCATTCCAAAAGAGAACCTTAAGTATAGAAATTATCATAATTCTTCTCTACAATTAGTGAAAATAATGAAAAAAGGTCTTGCAGGAAATTTCTTTCAGATTGGACTGTGGCAATCTAAAAACCAAGGATGAATTTTTGGCTTTATTTCTGACTGCCTAATTTCCTGATGTCCATCCTAAGTTTTATTCTACAATATCTTCAACTCTCTCTTTCTCTTGGCTAATAATGAAGTGATCATTTTTGATGTGAGAGAAATACAGTAAAAGAATGAGATAAAATGGGAAGTACAAAACTATTCAGAACATTCTTGAAGCAGACACACTCCAACTTTTAAAATTCACCCAGCTTAAGCCTCTTATTTATCCCCAGTAAAAGAGAAATTTCTGACACTTTGATGCATGATATGGGCTAGAAGTTAGTAATGTGATTCTCATTGCTTTTTGTTTCTGTGGATAATTAATAATTTATTTATTTGTTTGTTTGTTTATTTTTGGAGGGGGGAGATATAATGAGCAGACGTAAAATCAAAGATGCTAAATGCAGAGGACTAGAAAGATGTGATAATTATGCAGTCAGTAATCTCACTGTGTACTAAAAGAGTTTTCCATTTAGCATTAAATTACATTGCTCAAACCTTTTATTACAGAAGGTTTGCTTCTTTTCCTTTATGTACTCCTTGAAATGCAGGAAGCTCTGTCTGATATTTTGCAATATTCCATAGAGCAGAAATCTTCCTTTAAGCAATCACATCCTAAATTTTCCTGAGAATATGTGGACAAAATTTGGACTTCTTTAATTTCTTGCCCAGTCCATGTAAAAGCTGGACAATTATAGTTTGTAACTTCCTTTTGCATTATATATGTGTGTGCATATGCAGTTGATTTCAGCAACTAGAGAAAATGTCTTCGGACATATGAAGTAGGGAACTTCTTGTATTTAGCGTAAGTTAAAAACCTGAAATGTCTAACAGAAGCAGTGAAGTTAGGACTAAAGTGATCTGGAATAGTCTTTTTGTTACAAGCGCAGTGAATATGAGAAATCAACATAGAAATGTGAATTCAAGATATTGATTCATTGCCATTTGTCTGTATAAGGATACAAGGACATTGTGTAACAGTACAAATATATGCATATAGGGATTACAAACTAACATTGTTTTATGTATGTCCAAATGAGAAAAACAGTCTCCTTCTCTACATGCCTTAGGGAAATTAAATTTCCTTCAGAAAAGGTAAGGTATGGCATCTATTAACATTACTTCTGTCATTCATTCTGTGAAAATAGGAATCTAATATGAATGTACTCACAGCTGGTTCTATCATTCCCTCAAAACACAGGGTAATGTGTTTATAGAAATTCATTGTTGGCTGTGCTATGATCAGAAGAATCTACATTGTAGAACAGGGAGTTTTAAGTTGTTGAGAAACTTCCACCATAAGATAAGAAGGAAATGAAACAAACTTTTAAAATGAATTTTAGTGTGAAGATTCATGATAGCTGTAGCAGTAAGATTTTTCCTTACCTTTCGAGTTTCATTTTGCAATCATATTTTCCTAGTCAATTGCTACAGCAGAAGAGTGTATTTGCATTATTTTGATAGAAACCATTTATGAAGGAAAGTAAGCCCACAGAAGTAGGAAAAATATAACTGCAGCATCAGTTCTTTGGGATAGGTTACTGGTTTCTTCAGCATCTTCTGTATCTCAGATGTAAGGAAGTAATAAGTGACTAATGTTATGAGCTGAATGCAGTAGAAATACAAAGCAATTGTTGCAGTAAACCATTCAAGGAGGATGAAATGATAAAATCAAAACTATTCAGTCTGTGTGTACGTGAGTAATAAACTACTAATTTTGCAAGACCTATTTGGAAAAGCAAAATTAATGGCTTGGAAAGAAACTATGAGACAGACAGAAAGCTAAAGGTTTGTTAAAGAAGCTAACTATCCAGGAATTTTGTTCATTAACTTTTAGATGAAGTACTGGTTTTGGTTATGCTAACATCCATCTTTTGGGGTATGATTTTTTTTTTACAATTATTTTTCATTACCAAAGATGGGCAACAAAGTTTCATCTCTGCCAAATTTTTCAGGATATTTGTATTGTCCACCAAAACAATCATGAAATGAGAGAAAGATCAACTGTCTGGCATTGGAGAATAATTTCCTGAGAATATTCTTTTAATTAGTATCTATTGTTCTCTTTGAAATCCAATTTACGTAACCTTTCATGCTCTGCTGCAGGCTAGATCATGACGGATGGCTTTCGGAGCTCCATACATCTCTGTCAGGATTTGGGAACATAAGTTATCATATTGAGGACAGGGATAAAGTGGCATTTGGACAATTTTGCATACTTGTCTTCCTTATCCTTTGTTACTGCACTTTCAGTGCTGTAGGGTACTTATTCAACTATGTAAACAAAATAATAAATTGTTATGAGTCTCTGTATTTTCACCTCACAATGCTTCAGTCTTCTTTATTAGTTTGGTACAACATTAGAATAGTAAATTTCTATTTTTCTCAGGTCAAACCCTCTGTCAGGAGGGAGACCAGAGATGTACTTCCTGTCCTGATCCATGTGGAACTTCTCTCTGTGAGATGAGAAACAGCCAGATGAACTGCAGTAAGTAGGTCACATGCTTCATATTGTCACTGTTTTAGGGTGTTTTAGGTAATGAAGATGCAGGGTAGGGCACAGTAAGTAATACTTTTGTTTACTGTCTAATGTCACAGTGTGTAATGATTACCCGTTGAAAAAGGCAAGGCTGAAACAAAAGTTTTATCATAAATTCTTTTATAAAATATACTTACAATATTTGACATTTACATATTTTTGCCTTTTGTGAATTTTTGATATGTTCTTAATGAATGTTTATAGTAATACCTTTTCTTAATGCCAAATCAAGCCCATTGTTTACATAAAGAAAACAACAAAGAGTGAGATAAGGATTTATGTTAAAAATACAGGAAAGCATGATGTTGTGTTTAGTAGTCTGAGAAGTTTCAGCCCTTTTCTCAAGGAAGAATTTTGATATTAAACCTGGCTAATCTAGTTGTTATTCTGACTAATATATTTGTAGAGGATCAGGGTATTCCACACCATGTATCTTCCTTTCTATATCCTGTACCATACAACTCCATGCAAGCCCCTCATACCCACTGCTCACTTGTCCTTTAAACTAGGGCAGAACTTTGTATTCAGAAAGATTTTTTTAAATCAAAGCTTCAATTCAGGACACCTCATCACATGGGCAGTGTAAGCTTGCCTTTACTTACATATGAATGTGTAAATGCGTGGACATATCCTGTAATTGGTTTGTAAGCCTGAGCAATACCTATTGCAAGTTATGGGTTGGTACTGCTAGCTTGTTTGGTTAATGCTACCTATGATGTTGCTGCATTAAATTACGGAGGATCTTAGAGTAACTTGTGTTCAAATGGATGCAGAGAACAATTGCCCAAACTCATCAAACTCATCATGATCAAAGTAGTGCCAAATAGATAATGCTGTCCAGGATCTCATGAAGCTCAATTTCTAGTATCTCCATAGACCAAAATTCCAGAAACTTTCTTGTCAACCTGTTTGAGGCCTCCCTGATGGTAACATCCTCTATATCCTCTTTACCTTATGTGGAACTGGAATTCATTGAGCTCCAAACAGTCCTTCATCTGTTATCTTGTCCCTGTACTTCCAATAGTCTTGCTCCATTTGCTTTACAACTTTCCATTAGGTAACTGTTAAGAGCAACAAGATCTCCCCTTAGCCTTCTGTTTTTATGGCTGCACAGATCCTGTTTTTGCAGTCTCTGTCTGTATAGTGTATGTTTCTAACATATGTTTCTAATCTTGGTGGCACACCACTGACTTCATTCCAGTATGTCAATGTCTTTCATGAATGAAGGAGCCAAAAATCAAACATAATACTCCAGACATGCTCTCACCAATGCTGAATACAAGCAAATTACAGTTATCTTGTTATGGATAGCAGTCAGGATAATCAAGCGTATTTTTTTCTGTGATACATTTGTGCTGGCTGTTCCAAGTCACACTTACTTCCTCGTGTGCAGCCATCTTCTAGACGGATTTTGCTCCATACCCTTCCTCTGGACTAAGGCTAGCCTGATTGGACTGCTGTTCTCTGAATCCTCTTTCTTGCCATTCTTAAAGACAGCCTTTATTTTCCAATCTGATGCCAGGGTTTCCATGACCTTTTGAAGATGATTATAAAAACCAGACTTTCAGTGCAATTAGCCAGTGAAAATTGAGATAGAAAAGACAATGAATACCTTGGCCATGCTTCTAATCACTAAGTCCTCTGCCCCACTGACCAGCAGATCCCCATTTTTCTCACCCTTTCTTTTACAGACAGTGTACTTAAAAAAAACTCTTCTCACTCTTTATATTTCTCAGTAGTCTCAAGTTTGGCTGAGCTCTGAGATCTATCCTTGTACGCTTGAAAAATGTCTCTTCATTCATCTTCCGTGCTCTATCCACTTCTTTGTCTTCTGTATATTTTTTCTTAATGTTTGACCTCAGTCTGGAAATCCACATTGAGCCGAGATTGCCTTCTTCCTTGGTACACTCTGG
Source organism: Perdix hodgsoniae (assembly GCA_035772895.1). Lineage (NCBI taxonomy): Eukaryota > Metazoa > Chordata > Aves > Galliformes > Phasianidae > Perdix > Perdix hodgsoniae. Next base: position 15,941,367 of record JAPSGF010000002.1, on the reverse strand, counting down.
AATGTGCTGCTGTGAGGAGGTCCTCCTTTAAGACCAAACCATTGTCCATCAAACCGATATTGACGTAGTTAAAACCCCCCACAAGTAACAGGACTTACAACCACAAGGCATCCTCCAGCTCTCTAAGAGGTGGATTCATCTACCTCCTTTTTTTCTAGAGGGATTTGTTGTATATTCCTATGGTGGAATTTGATATCACTTGTGTTGGCCTGCCCTCTGGTCTGTATCCATAATTAAATTATCCATGTGAGTGAAAACGTTCCATGGTTACGGAACAGTAGGTTTTTTTTGTATTTTTTTATTTACTCACCTGTTCTTCTTCAAGAAGTACTTAGAAAATGTTATGGAATGGGAAGGAAAGTATCCATATAGCACAAAGGTAATAAGAAGCCGGTTTAAAAAAACAAAACAAAACAAAAAAAACCCCAACCCCTTTTTATAAAAGGTGAGTAATTTAAATTTTCTTTGTCAAAGAAAATTAAATTTAATTTAAATTTTCTTGGTCAAATATCTTATTTGAATTATCTCACTCATTTTCTCTTTTGTGTCTCACAATCTGTGGAAAATTATTCCTTGCTTACTGAGCAGCAAACAGTATGCTGTGGAATACATATACTGGTCAATGAGAAATACAACACTTTTAGTGGAAGTGTTTCCTCGTTGTATTTTGATCAGTGGTCTGTAGCTCTCAACAAGAATAGTAAATAATCTGAACTGGATCACTTGTATTTTTCCCTATCCAGTCCAGTAAATATGTAATTGTTTATACAAAAAGAACGGCTAGTGCATTTGGGAGAGATTTTTCTGGTACAACATATGTAAGTACTACAGTCTTTTTTTCATATTACTATTGCTTTGCTGTAAGACTAGAGTTACCTCATCTTTGGTAAGAGATGAGAAATGCCATGGAAAAATTCCCATGGAATTTTTCATTTTTGACAAAACATTATTTCCTAACTTATATATGTCTTTTGTTGGAAAATTCTTGGATGAACATAGGCCACATTTGCAATATTGAATATAATGAATGTTCTCAGTATGTGATAATCTCTGGTCAGTTTAGGCTGGCTTTGTAAACCGGTTAGAGCGTATTTTGGATAACAGAACGAATATCTGAAGAGATGTGTGTGTGCACATAAATAATATAGATCCAGACTGTTTCCAGTGGTGTGAGCACCAGCTGAAACACAGGATGGTCTACCTGAATGTCAGGAGATTCTGTTCTAACTGAGCATTGGAAGAGGAGGACTGCACAGGGAGGCTGTGCAGTCTTCATCCATGATCTTCAAAAGCTATTAGATGTGATTGTTGGCAACTAGCTCTGGGTGGCCCTGCTTGAATCATAGAATTGTGAAGTTGGAAACAACCTGCAAGATCATGTAGTCCAACCATCCTCCCTTTTCTACCACAAACTACTAAATCGTATCTCATAGCTCCTCATCCAGATGCCTCTTGAACGCTGCCAGGGATGACTACTCCACCAGCTCCCTTGGCAGCCATTCCAGAGCCTGACCACTCTCTGAGAGAAAAAGTTGTTCCTTATGTCTAACCTAAACCTCCTCTGGCACAACTTGTGGCCATTTCCTTGTGTACTGTTTGTTGCCTGGGAGAAGAGGCCAAACCCCTCCTCATCACTACCTCCCTTCAGGAAGTTGTAGGTTGCAGTGAGGTCTCCCCAGAGCCTCCTCCAGACTAAACAATCCCAGCTCTCTCAGCTGCTCCTTATAAGACTTGTGCTCCAGACACCTCACCAGTTTCTTTGCCCTTCTCTGGACACATTCCAGGCCCTCAATGTCTTTTTTGCAGTGAGGGGTCCAAAACTGAACACAATACTCAAGATGCGGCCTCACCAGTGCTGAGTACAGGGGGATGATTACCTCCCTGCTCCTTCTGGCCACACTGTTTCTAATGCAGGCCAGGATGCTGTTGGCTCTCTTGGCCATCTGGGTAAAGTACGGGTTGGATCAGATGACGTACAGAGTTTTCATTCGACCTAAAACATTCTGTGATTCTGTGAAATATTCTGCTCACTTCTGTTGAAACTGTAGCTGGGAGAGTATCAGATTTACTACAGGTGAACAACACATCCTCATATCTAGTATAATATATGATGCTACTATATTTGGAACTAATTCCTGTATAGCATGTAGTGCAATTTCATAATAAAAATATGGAGATATTAAAAATAGATATAAATACATTAGAATAACGTGCAATGGATTCTATCCCTTGTTTCCCACTCATTAAGTTGTACCATAAATGGAGCAGCAAGATCTCTGAAACTAGGATTGATATCAGAAGGAAAGATTAACATTTGGAGTTTTTAAATTTAGTCAGATTTTCCTATGAAGTGCATATTCTGATTGTTACTCTGGCTGATGACTATAGGGGATTGGGTGTAAGATTTAAGGTAGTTTTTTTAAACTTATAATGACACTTTTGCGCATGATTTGATAGAATCTTTCTAAATGTGGTGTGAAAAATTCCAATGACAATGAAAACACGTGAAAAGCTGTTCTACAGGGGCATTTCATAGGGCTAGATTTTATTCTAGAATTTACCTAAGACACTATAAATGTAAGGCATAACAAAAGAGACAACAATACTTATGTATTTCTACCCTTTACTCTTGAAAATATTATGTTATACAAGCTCTTGGAGCACTGCATGTAGTTTTGTGTTCATGAAAAACTGAAGAGTATGTAAAATTCTGTAAACATCTAGAGATGTTTACTGGGGAAAAATTGAAACACAAAGAATGAACAGATCTGAGTGCAGCCACGTCCCTTCCTACTCAGGGTATTCTATGATGCTATAAAATTCATTGTGAAGAAAAGGAAATGACTTCCATATGAGTAGAATTTTTGACAAATGATGCCTTTAAACAATCTCATACACTGCAAAGCTGGGACTAAGTGATTTGATACAGCAGAAACAATTAAATATTGGCAGTATGCAAGGGTTTAGTAGGGAGAATAAGCTGTTATCCAAACTGAGCTTCATATTCCTCACATTAAAGAGGTAAGTACTAAAGAAGGTTATAATAGCAAATATGAGTTTGAGAAATACTGGCCAGTTCCTCTGTTTAGTTCAATAATTGACTGTTGAATCTTAGGCAATCTGATCACATACTGTGCTGGCAAGTGACACTTGCCAACACTCTGTGGACGTTGTTTTCTGTTGTGACGGAAAATTGAAAAAATATTGATTGCATATTTGAGAAGAAATGCAAAATCTGTTCAATCTTTTAAATCCCAACTATTCAGACAGTTCAGTATGTAATAACCCACCTGAAAATTGATTATTCTTATATACAGATGTAGTTTGTGTAATCATATGGACTGCTAGCCATTGTATTTATTTTGCCCTTGTTTATCATTCCCATTATTACTAACTATATCTTACTTGAATTATTCACATTCAGACCCTTTTATTCAGTATTTCTGCAATTTGTCCCCATTCTTCCTTCATATATCGGAAGATTCCAAGACTGTTGCAGATCTTGCAATGCAAGATTTGGAATGCAAAATCAAAGATAAATAATGTTCTGTTTCCTATACAGAGATATTTTACATATAGTCTCTTTCCCTAGAGATGTTCATGATCTGACCAGAGAAAGGCCTGAGAAACCTCACCTGTCCTCAGAGCTGACCATGCTTTGATCAGGTGGCTAGACTACAGAGCTCCTGTGGTCACTTCTAAGCTGAAGCACCCGTTAATCCTATCTTTATCACTGATAATTGCCCTGTCAGTATGAGACATGTAGCATAGCACACCAGTGGGAAGAGCATTAGTGTTATTTCTTCTATAATTCACTTAAACATGAAGCATGTTTCTTAATTTTAATTTTTAAATGGTTTTATTTTTGTGAAAGGTCAGTGTGAACCAATTACTCTGGAACTCTGTATGAACTTGCCTTACAACTATACTAGTTACCCAAACTACCTGGGGCACAGGACTCAGAAAGAAGCTTCTGTCAGCTGGGAGTCTTCTCTCTTCCCAGCCTTGGTTCAGACCAACTGCTACAAGTACCTTATGTTTTTTGCCTGTACGATCTTAGTACCAAAATGTGACCCCCATACAAATCAACGGATCCCACCTTGCAGGTACTATACTATACTCAATTTATTTCTTAACTGCCATTGTCTATCATATTAAATTTTCTGCCTTCAATGAATATGCCAGACATTTTGTTTTTCAGTTCCACGGAAAGATGTTTCTGAAGTATATGAAACAAAGAGAGGAACAGCAGTTCTATTACTCGTCAAAATGTATAGATTGGCTATTTATTATGGAGAATTTTCCACTTCAGCTTGATTAGAATTGCATTATTATGATAGGTATTTAAACAGAATGAATTAAGCAGATTTGGAAATTTCTTATACTACTACTTTGCATTTGTATAGTACTTTATCTATGGAAAGCCAGAGCCAAGTATTATTAACAGCAATAAAGATTTTAATGCATTAGTATTTTTCTGAATTAGAGGGTAGTCATAAAATATATTGTCAGTTTAACTTTCCTTCCACTCTCATCAGTTAATATCACTGTGTCTTTAAGGGTTATGTCAAAAGAGATCTGTTCCTTCCCATGCTGCGTTTCTCTCTTTTCTTGATCTGCCCTGCCCCACCTTGCCCATATGGATTAATACCTTGTGCACTGAAAGAAATTGCACTGAAAATTGCAATACATTTCCTAAGGATTCCTACTATGTAGCATTTGCTGACAAATAAATAATGTTTATTTGTCCAGTGATATATACCTTCTTGTTATGAGCTGAGATTGAGACACAGCGAAATTTACTAAGATGCTGATTTATTCTCACTTAGGGACATATCAGGTAGGTGTTAATATTACATATAATGTGAAGTTAGAGACTTGTTTGTGCAAGCTCTGTTTCAGGTTTTTGTGTTTGAAAACTTAGTCTTTATTTTTTAAAAAAATCTGTAATGTATTAAAAAAAAAATTGGACTCATTTTAATATAGAGAGACTAAAATTAAATTATAGGCTTTAGCATCTACATACCTAGCCAAGAGATTTTAGGAAGTATTGCAATCTAGATGAAAAATAGCAGTAGTCTTCAAATTTAAAGCATTGAACAGGAACATGAAGAGGAACTAATAAAAAACATAGAATAGTTTAGTTTGAAGAGGACCTCTGGAAGTCCCATATTTCTGCTCAAAGCAGGACTAACATCACATTTACATCATACTGAATATGCAACATCTCAAATCCTAGGACTGAAATCTCTTCTTATAGCCACTACATATCTATAATGATTTTTTTTTTAAATTAACCTTATATATATATATATTTAATCTTATATTTCTTTCTCCTTCAAGAATGGAGTGATTTCTCTGATTTGTGAAGTGTGTTAACTGACAGAAAAATCAAAATAATTTGCTTGATCATAGAATCATTTGAGTTGGAGGGGAACTTTAAAGGGTCTCTTGTCCAACTTCCCTGTAATGAACAGTGACATCTACAGCTAAATAAGTTTGCTTACCCCTGTCCAAAGTGACTTTGTATGTCTCCAGGAATGGGGCATCCACCAAATCTCTGGACAACCTGTTCCAGTGCTTCACTACCACTATCATAAAAATCTTTTTTTTAATATTCAACCTAGGTTTCCCTTTAAGTTTGAATCAGTTTTCCCTTGCCCTATTAAAACAGACTGCTGAAACAGACTGCTGTTCCCTTATTTCTCTCTAATAGCCCTGCATTAGTTACTGAAAAGCTACTTTTGGGTCTCCCAGGAACCTTCTCTTCTCCAGGCTGAACAGCTCCAGCTCACACAGCCTATCACAGAGGACAGGCGTTCCATCCCTTGGATAATTTTTGTAGCTCTCACATCTCTCCTGTACTGAGGAATCCACATCTGGATGCAGTATTCCAGGTGTAGTCTCACCAGTGCAAGGGAGAGGGGCAGAGTCTCTTCCCTCGATCTGCTGGCCACACTTCTTTTTATTCAGCCCAGGATATTGTTGGTTTTCTGGTCTGCAAGAGCACATTGTTGGCTTGTGTCCAGGTTGCCATCCACCAGTAGGCTTGGGGCTTCAGCAGCACTATGCTCAATCCTTTTGCCCCCCAGATTTTATTGGTAATTGAAGGTTGCTGTATCTGGGGTTGCTGTGACCCAGATGCAAAACTTTGCAGTTGGCTTTGTTTGAACCTCATGAGATTTACTTGGGTCCACTGCTCAAGCCTCGAGTGTAGGTCTTTCTGGATGGCATCCTATCCCTCGGACATGTCAACTGTAACACACTACTTCCTGTCATCCACAAACTTGCTGAGTGTGCACTTTATCCCACTGTCAATGTCACTGAAGATATTAAAGAGAATTAGTCCCAGTAACGACCCCTGAAGGATATGACTCATAACTGATTTCCATCTGGACGTTTAGCCATTGACCACCATTCACTGGGTAAGATCTTGTAACCAGTTTCTTGTCCATCAAACAGCTCACCCATATCTGTCCAAACTGGAGAGAAGGATGTGATGAGGGGCCCTGTTAAAGGCTTTGCTGAAATCCAGATAAATGACACCAGTGGTTCTTCCCTTGTCTACTCATGCAGTTGTTGATTTGTTGACAGTACTACAACAACTGCAGTTTTTTTCAGTTGAGTCATACTTTTTTTTGAGATGACTCCTTTCTAAGGAATTTAGAAAGAAAAAAATTAAGTTGTTGTCAATTTCTTTAGCATTCTGAAACTCCAACTGTGAAATTCAGTAAGAAATGTGGGAAGGATTTAAAAAATAAAAATATTACCAATTGGCATTTTTTCCTAAAAGTGTTTCAATAGGCTTTCACGTGCCGTGGGATAAGCACTACTTTGAAGATGACCTACATTTTAATTCTTTGACCACAGACGGATGAATAAATAGCTAGCAATAGCTTTTGGAAAAGGCTAGTTTTGTCCAGAAATGCACAGAGAACATGTGAATGACAGAAGTAGTTTGGCTATTTCAGCTAACAAGATTTTTTTTTTTTTTTTTAAGTATAATCACAGTATTGTTATTTCATTTGTTTTTAGTCATCAGGGAATAAAATAATCTGTACAATTCAGAAGCTTGAGGTCATAAAATGGTGTGAGTTGGCATTTTTGATATTGAGAAGACTAAGACTCTTAAAGAAAAGATAAAACTATGTCATATCAAAATAGATATGAGTGAATTGACATTGATTAACTAGGCTGCAGTTACAGGACTGTTTTCTTTAGTACATTTTGTCTCATTTCATGTGGACATGCTAATAGAATTCAGCCTGTACTCTGTATTCAGAAGCTATTAACAGACTAAAAGCATCATTTTAGAATTACAGGCTAGATGCTTTGCATTCTGCTCTGCAGAGTATGTGGTAAATAAAATACACAGCAATTACAATATAGTGCAGCACTAATGTCTTCATTCTAGCTGCCGAAATCAATGTTGAATAACCTGGTGCAGAAAAACATTGGCTCTCCTTCATATAATCCTCGCAACAAAATTTGAAATTTGAAAAGAATGATAATGTCTTGTTTTCTCAGATAAGAATTAAAAAAGATCCTTTAATTGGTCATTAATCCTAAATAGATCTATATGCTAGGTTTTGGTCACTCCATTTCTTCAAGCTTGCGGGAAAAGAAAAAAACAAACACAATAAAAACAAAACAACAACAACAAAAAACAGGTCAAAAGTTAAAGGCAACATGGCAACATGATTAAAGGAAAAAAATGCTTTCCATGAAAGGTTATGCTGTTCCAAGAAGAAAGATCAGAAAAATTCAGTCAACTTCCATACAAAGCAAGCTAATAATGACACAAACAAAACTGAAAATAAAATAAAAATGGGAGGATCCTGTGGTTGAATATTTTTCAAAAAATTGGAACAGAGAACTTTCGTTGAAGCAGTAGGAGAAAGTCTAAGAAATTACAGGTGTGGAAGATATGATCTAAAAGGTACAAATGAATGCATTGCTGAGTCTAGAGACGAGACAAAACAGTGGAGAGACACTATTGTCTTCAAAAAGGTAAAAGTGAAATACTATGAGGAAATAATTCACCAGGTTCTTGGGGGCTGAACCAGCAAGCAATGGATTTAAAGCTTATCAAGAGAGCTACAGGTCAGATAAAGAAAATTATAAGTGTATATATATATAAAATTATAAAGTAGGAACATTTGTAATAAAAGCTTAGACAAGTCACCTATAAAATATGCGGTATGTTTCTGCTAGAGGGAGCAATGAAAAGAATGTGGAGGTTCTTATTGCAGATTGCATAGTTAACATTGCACCAAATTAAAAAGCAGCATTTGAAACTGATACCATAGCTGGTTATACTAATACTGTTAATGCTGACATTATTGAACTCTCTTAAAAAAGTGATAGTTGAAACAAAGAAAAATTCAACATACCACAGATACAAGATACAAGAATGTTGTATTGAACAGCACATCAGCAATTCCAGGCAAAAGGAGTCATTAAATGTTTAAAAGAATTGTTAAACTAACAGGAAAATTTTCAATGAGGCACTTTTGCTTTGTAAATTTGAGGCATTTGATGTTGTTTAATTTGAGACACAGGATATCAGTATAGATGGAATGAACTAAGTTTATGTCCTTGTGTATTTATGTCTTTATGTAAGATTAGTCCTGTTTTTCTTTTTTTTATGATAAGAAAATAAATATGCAACAGAAGGTCTACACTCCTGTCTTTTTCTAGATGTGATAGAAGCTTCTGTTGCTCTAAATGAAAGTAACCAACTAAGATGATCTGTGCTTTGATTTTATTGAACTTCCTGGGGAATTATTTGGTCTTTTGCATGTGAGTTTAAATATATTGTGTTTCTGGAACCACATTTCTAGAAATGTCTGAGTAAGAGTATTTCAGCCCTGCAGTTCCTACACTGTATTCACTATGTGCATCTGAAATACTGTCAAAATATTTAGAACTGCCTGTTCTTATAAACCTTAAAATTTGTCAGAGACAAAGCTTTTTTTCAGCACTACGCTGCTCTTTAGGTGATGTGCATGGTGCAATGGTATCTCAGGTAGTGTCATCAGAAGAGGAAGCATTTTATTGGTACAAAATATGTTTGACTTTTTTTTCCCTTGATGGAGAACAGTGTTCCTTATAAAAGTTTTGCTGCCATCCTTATGGAAGAGAGAATATTTGTAAGTAATTATATTTGGTTATTATATTATAATTCAGGTAATAGTTTATGTACAGTAATTTAAACTCATGTTTCAACAGAAGCAATATATCTCTCTTTATAGATATTTATATTCACATATAGAAATCCAATTAATTGATTTTACCTTGATCATCTTCTGTAAATTTGGCTAGAATTATTAACTTCTAAAACATGGTAATTTCTAAGACTTAGTTATTCCATGCAACTCCACTTTGTCTCCTCAGGACATTATGTGTACAATCTAAGGAACGCTGTGAGTCTGTGCTTGGGATTGTAGGTCTGCAGTGGCCGGAGGATACTGACTGCACTCAGTTTCCAGATGAAAACTCGGACAACCAAACTTGTCTGACACCAGATGAAGATGTTGAAGGTACATAGAGCAGAAATTAGAAATTGTGTTTTGGAAGATACTGGTTTATGGTTTTGGAGGTTTTTAGTTGGTTTTGTTTTCATGCCTCCCCTTTAAATTAGTATAGGTCATATAGAGTGAGAGACTTAAAGCATTCATGTTGTTTGATAACTATAGGAATGATTCTAAATCAGTTATCAGAGGATTTGCACACCTACTGTTTGCAGATAAGAGGAAGTTTTTGTAAGGATCTATTACCCTCAATCTTTGAAAGTCAGTGTTTGAAAATTCAGGCTGACACCACATGTACTACTTGTTTGTATTTGTACTTCCTTTTTAAAACCTATCTAGATGATATAGTAATGATTTTCTAACAGGAAGTCTTAGCAATCTTAAAAAAGCTAAGTCCCATGACATCTCTGAGAGAAATATTGTAAACTTAGCATATTTAATAGCAATTTTTTTGCTCTTTTTTTAATGATTATTGTTTTTTTCAAAAAGAGATGTGTCAGTAGCAACTGACAAATTTCATTTTCTTGAGTTCAGCAATACTCATGAGTATGAACATGGAAGAAAAGAATGGAATTGCCTTACACAATTCTACATTTTCTTTGTTTGTGTATTGAAGGTGACTGTGCATTTTTTAATTCTGCCATGGTCATCTCATTTGAGGTCCATGTGGAGATTCTGACCTACCTTTTCTTTTACTTGCCAAAGATGCCAGGAAAATGCTGGGAAAACTGATAAATTATGTGTGCCAATATACAGATAATTCTTACCTTTTTCCTCCCACTCACCTTCATGGTGATGACAATCTTTTCACAGTTTTTGATCTTGCTTAGAGAAAGCAATGAGTGATAGCTATCTGGTCTGTAGTTTGTTTAGTGAAGATTTATTGCTAATGGGTGTAGTGAAGCATTCTGAGAAGCCACTGAAGCAAATGTAGCAATAAGTTTTGTTCCTTCAAGCAAAGTCCATGTGCAGATACATAATTTGGGGAGTTGTATAAGATGTATAACTCCATAGTAATTAAATCCTTTGCCATGGGACTGAGAGACAAGGAAATAATTTCAGCAAAAGGCTGATGGAAAGGAATTACTAATTATTATAAAGCAGTATGTAGGAGTGCAAAAGCAAACTTTTGGCACAACATGGTCAGCTATGAGAAATAGCATTCCACCCCATTCATAGTGCATTTGTTAAGAATAGTTACCTAATACACAGTTTCAATTTATTGTTTCACAAGGTTTCTATTTCTGTTATTTATCCTTCCAAGAAAATCACAGTAATAAATAACTACACACATGATGATTAAGCTTTCAGCTTGTGGACTCTTGTTTCTATCTGTTCCTTGTCACTGACAGAGTGCTCACCCAGCCACTTCAAATGCCGTTCAGGGAGGTGTGTCCTGGCCTCCAGGAGATGTGATGGTCAAGCTGACTGTGAGGATGACAGTGATGAAGATAGCTGTGGTAAATAAATTATATGAGCTGCAGGGTACTTTCCAAATGAAGAGTCACTAGAGAATATTTTGTTTTTCTTCACTTAATTGAACCATAGCATGACGGTTCACAGAATAAGCCCCTTTTTCTGCAAAACAAAATGTATTTAAAAATAATTTTTAGAGATTAATGACAGTAAAACTACTTCAGCAAGAATTCTTCTTGATCAGCGTCAACACAATTTATTATATTTGATAATTGAGATTCTGCTCGCTTTGTTCTATGATTTCTGATTATTCATGTAGTAATCAAGATAAAAAATGCTGCAAACTTAATTCTTCTGATATTGCCGGAGATTCTAATGAGCTAAAATAATCTTCCTAGCGGTTTATGGCTTGACTTTGTAAATGCGGCTTTAAACGTATATGTAGAAACATTCTCATTGTGGTATATTAACACAAGGCATGTATTAGCACATGGTTAGTGGATTCCTAATCTTTAGCCATGGGTGTAATCATAAGGTGATAACCACAGGTTTTTTTCTCTGGTATGTATCAGAGTAAATCTATTGTAGAGAATCTCTTGGCTCTTTGCGTAAGGGGACATACTGAGTTTGAGAATAAGCAGCAAATATCTTGTTCGCTGTTTCCCTCTACGTGCTGGTACGTTCCTACCATAACGTGTAGTCTTCGTGGAGTTCTGCATGTTGTCCTTCTATTACAAGGGGCAAAAAGAACAATTACAAACCACGAAGAATTTAGAGAGAAGATGTAAATATGGGTAAGGGATCTGTATATTCTGGCAGTGTAGGACTAAGGTGTACAGTCTGGTTTCTTTAACAGAGAGTAGATTAAGAGCTGAAGGAAGTTGTTAAGGAGACAAAATATCTGTGGTTATAAAAGATTCTCCACTCTGCTGCACATTCACACAAAAATCCAGCATCTGAAAGCTGAAGCTAGATTAAAATTCAAGCTTGTCACTTCTATAAAGTTATCTTTTATGAGAGAAGCTTGTTTTAATGATTGGTATAATCAAGGCATAATTTATCACTAAGGAGCAATGTATTCTAAGCCTCAAGGAGTTTTCGAATCAAGATGCTACTGTCTGCTCTTCTACACCATTTACCTCCCCCTGCAAAAATAAAGAAAAGAGAGAAAGAGATATGATAATCAAAATAGGATTTAAATCTAGATCAGTTTTGGATTTCAAAGACAGAGTTGATCAGAGTTGTTATTTCAGAGTTGATAATCTTTTTGCCTTTGAATCAGTTGTCTTGAATATTCTTTGCTGCCACTGTTTTAACTCCTTATAACACTGATTTCTGTGTCTTTTATGATAATTTTATTCTCCTAGTCATTAACATATGAAATATTGCCCTCATGTGTAACATTAATTTTTCCAATAGATCTCTCTCTGTCTCTGTAGTCTAGACAGAATGTCACTAGCAATCAGCGGAATTCTTATCAGCATCTATAAATATGGAAAGCTCTATCTGCTAGGAAATTATAGCTGTCAGAGTGACATTACATTGACCAGAGGTAATGTTGTTACTGAAGAACAGACAGTCCTTGTAGAGCTCCAGAAGTAACCATCTTTGATGCATTTATATTCCTTGCTTGTTTATCTTCCCATATGTAAATGACTAGCTCACATTTTCTTAGCTTCATCATTTGAAATTTTATACCACTAAAAACAGTCAGGCAAGCACTTAAATTAAAATTATTGAAATGTTTTTAATGAGAGTCATAGCTCTCATACTTTGGAATATCTTCACTGCAGGTAGGAAAAGGCTGGTAGAGACTAGCTACATGTTTGGATAATTAATCTACCATTTTCTGAAATTGTATGATAGCACTCTGATGGGAGTAAAGTCTATTTTGCCCACGAAGAGTAGAGCTGTGTTCAGCATACCGTCTCCTCTCATTAGGAATTCCTGTCATACTCTCTTGTGATTTTTGTTAGGAGAACTTTCATCTGTGAAATTACAGTGAAGTCATAAGACTTTAGTATCTCTACATATTGAGAAGCAAATCTGAACCAGAGTTTTGAATATGAGACTTCTAGTGTGTTTCAGAAAAGTGTGAGGAAGTTTATTTCTTAAAATTATTATTAAGAAAGAAGTGAAGAGAGTTTGTGGTATTAAAGATGCTTGATTGTCATTGATCATATTAATTTACTGACTGCTGAACAATACCTCCGGCAGAGAGCAGAAGAGGGTCCTAAAAGAGTGCTAATAATGCTGAGGACGTGATATTCAAAATAAGTATTCTCCTTCACTATTTTTTCCAGTCTGAATTCTGACTCTAGTTTTTTAGTTTAAGAAAAAAATGTGGCCCTCATATCAAGGACCTAGTAATAATTACAGAGCAAATGTTAATTACTTCATGTTTTGAAGGATGGTGAAAGTAAAATCATATGTGAGTACCTGTAATACAAATACAAACAAGTTTTCCTACCATCATTTTCACTTCCATTTAATTATCATTAAATTAACAATGTATGTTGTACATGTATAGAGAGAGGAGAAATAAGAGTACTATAAACAGAAGACAGAATCTTTCCAATAAAATGGTAGAGTTTAACACTGAATTCATAGAACCATAGAATCCTCAGAGTTGGAAGGGGCTTTTAAAGGACGGTCATCTAGTCCAACTCCCCTGCAATGAACAGGGAATTCAGTATGTAATAATTTTTGCCCGGAGAACTGTCTCTATTTGTCTACGGTGCCCTCAAAAATAAGTTTTGCAGAGTCATGGAACATTTCACAATATGGCACTATAATGTGCGATGAAGGGAAAAAGCAAACGTGAACTTAATTAATTGTAAATACTTCAGCTCAAAAACCGCAAGATTGATAAAGTAGATTTTTTAAAGCTTTTTATTTTATTTTGCTTTCATATCAGATTCCTAACATGACTGACATTCTTTGGTCTTTATTAGAATTGGTTTCAATTAATTTTTCATTAGTGGTCATTGCAAATATTAAGAAGGAGACCTGAAAAATGGCCATATTTAAGAAAGGTCTTTTGTCATGTGAAATTAGTTTCATGGGTTCAAAGATATTTATTTATCTATGTGCTTAACATTTTTAATGTGGTTTATTCAATCTAAATAAATAAAGCCTCTGCACATCCAGTTACAGTTAAACTTAGGTACATTCTTCCAGTAATCACATGAGCTAGTGTTGATTCACTGGTTCATATTAGTAAAATAATCACTTCTGAAATATTACTCAGAAAAAGCATATCTACTTACTGACTTAATGTTGATATGTTGCTGCTGTTCCTGATCCAAGAAAATAGAGGTGCTGTTTCAAATACAATGTGTGAGCAGAGATCAAAACTATTTGTCTGAGGGTGCACCAAGACTGTCACCTGAATTTGAGCCTGAATTAAAATGAGAACTAGCATTGTGAGCTCTAAAACAGGCCAAACAAGGCAATCAAACCACCCATTTTATTCAGAACAGGTTTTAATGGTTTCCTCTAAAATCAGAATGTCAGGTGTGTAGGATATTAGTATGTCTAAGCATTACATTGTTCAACTAGTGTCACAGCAAGGTGCTTTATTAGTTGGTTAAAAACAAGTAGTGAAATAAAACAAGAGAAAAGATTTTGTAGTTGACAAACAGAAGTTATGCTTTCAAAGCACTTTGACACAGTTATGAATATTCCTCTTTAAACAAGTAAGGCTGGTTAATAGGATTCTGAAAAGGCAATCATACTGCTTATTCCCTTCCTAACAGTGACTCCTCCTGAATATTCATACATTCATAAGTTCTTCCTAATATTTTCAGACTGGCCTGGTCACACTAAGAAAGTTGCTTACACGCAAAACTTAAAGTATCTCTCTAGCTTTCATTGTGATCTGCATTAGGTTCTGCATCAGCACTGCCAGAAAAATTTACATTTTTTCTGTACTATTTTCTGGAGATTCCATACTGCCACAGGATCTAATTCTGAAAGTTCAAAGGTCTGTGTAGAAGGGCTGCTCCAAAAGTAATGACTCCTATTTTATTATATTGGCCCATGTTGAAGGTGAATGTAGGCAGGTTAGCAGTAGAGGCTGAACCTTCCACAACATCCCATTATGTTCTGTTGCTGTGTGACAGATGGCAGCAGGCAGCAGAGAGGCTGTCTGACTAAATGGCATCTGACACAGAGTGCATATGAAGAAGAACTGTGTCACTGAATTCCTCCACGTGGAAAAAATTGCACACATGGACATTCATCAGTGTTTGATGAATGTTTATGGAGGCAAAAGAGTGGCTGTCAGCACAGTGATGCAGTGAGTGGTGCATCTTCAGCAGTTGTGATACCAACAGTGGACCATCCCTGCTGGTGCAAATTTTTTCAAGCAAATTATGTAGGATTTTGTTCATCACTGGCAAAAATGCATGGCTCATGGTGGTTCCTATGTTAAAAAATAGTGCTTTTTAGCTGAGAATTTGCTCTATCAAGTTGTGTTATTGTACTCTTTATATCTGCCGTAGTTTCCATGGAAAAACCTAGAAGGCATTACTTTTGGAGCAAACCAAAATAGTATGCTTTTAAATATGCCATGGATTTCAGGGTTTTAAATGATTATATATTAAATGTAAATATTTTTACTTTATCTACCTTTGCATTTACATTTATTACATACATAGTAAATACATTTGAAGAATAGTGATTTGATCTGGCTTGAGACTTGTGAGCTAATGCCTAAATCATTATTTACAGCATGCGTAGCATAGCATGGATTATTATTTTAAAAGCAGTAAAGTGTGATACATTTTATATCCATTTAACAAATATGCACTGTGGCAATCTTGCTTCCACTTTCTTCATCAGTAACTATTCTAGTTAACTTCTAAAATTAATGGTGAAACTGAAAATATTTTGGATGTTTCAAGATTACTAAGGAGAAACAAAATAGTTGATTTGATATTGCATTCAATTATTTGAGAACTGTGCTTTTCTGCCTCCAGGCTGTAGAGAAAGGGGTCTTTGGGAGTGTCCTTTGAAGAAGCTCTGTATCAAGTACACAATGATCTGTGATGGTTTCCCGGATTGCCCTGATATGATGGATGAAAAGAACTGCTGTAAGAGTTTTTGTGGCTTTAATTCTGCAAAGGGCTGGTCACATGTTTAGGATCTTGTGACCAAGAACAAACAGATGTAAAAACATTCTATACAGACAAAAAGGCATAGTTATTCTGTCCCTTTTTCACTGCTTGGCACCAATTTCTTTTTTTCCTCATCTTTAGTCCTCTGGATCCCTGGATCCTTGCTGTCTCCTTGCTCACTCCAACTCTTTCTATTCCCCATGTTTCTCCTTCACATCTTCATGCTGCTTTTCTACTCTTCCACAAAAGT
Source organism: Perdix hodgsoniae (assembly GCA_035772895.1). Classification (NCBI taxonomy): domain Eukaryota; kingdom Metazoa; phylum Chordata; class Aves; order Galliformes; family Phasianidae; genus Perdix; species Perdix hodgsoniae. Next base: position 15,925,048 of record JAPSGF010000002.1, on the reverse strand, counting down.
TAAGCAACTGGGGTAGAAGACCAGCTTGGCTGAACAGGGGACTCCTTGAAATTGGAAAAAAATATATATATATGTACATATCTGATATCTGGAGATGAGGTCAGGCTTTACAGGGAGATTATACACCTGCAGCTCTGCAACTTTCATCTGCATGGAAAAAATAAGAAAAATGAAAGCTTAGCATGAGTTGACATTGGTATCAGACAACAAAAAGGTTTTTTTAAGTGTATCAAGTGCATGTGGAATTCTAGGGAAAACACTGGGCTGCATATCTCATCCATGCCTTGCTTCTCCCCTGTGTTTTTCTTTCCAGTCTCTATGTGCATTTCATACTGGTTATTCTTTTCCTCAGTGCAAACTGTGTTTTTCCTCCTTGCAGCATTCTGTGAGAAGGATGAGCTTGAGTGTGCCAACCATGAATGTGTGCCACGTGAGCTTTGGTGTGATGGACAAGCAGATTGCAGTGACAGCTCAGATGAATGGGACTGTGGTAAGTTTCTGCCATGGCATTTCTGCCTCAAAGTGATGTTCAGGTTGATGGCAGCATTAATGTACTAATGGTAATAATCAATGGTGATTTGGTTTAGAATGCAATTGCAGTGGTTGAGAGATCTCCCATTATTACCAACGGCAGACTGGATTCAAATTGGTGAAGCAGGCAAGAAGGTGGGAGAAAACATTTTTACAGAATCTTAGAAAGCGAAGGATGTAGATTTCTACTTGTGCAGTTTGGGACATTTTGAGATGCTTTTTACATGTGACAAGGGTTGGTCACATGCTTTTAAACATAGATTAAGAAAGAAGTAATGCTCATGATCTTTCTTGTTAAAAGAAGCCATTGGGTTTTTTTCTTCTTTAATTACACCCACATATCAGTAGATAAGAACGATACAAATTACTGTTGAACAAAGATATCATTCCTTTGTCAAGCAACATTCATCTCTCAAACTACCTTAGTGATTTCAGTTGAATTATTTGTGAGGTAAAATATTACATAACAAGATTAAGACTATCAGAAGCCTATGATAACCTCTGCTACTGATTATTCTAGTCCTCTAGATGTCTGCTCTTTACTGTATTATGCTATTCAATGTTATCAAGTTTCTAATAGCCATGGTTGCATTGTTTTAAAATTGTAAAGATATTGAGAATATGAAATCAACAGAAGTGACAGCATCTTGGAAGAATGTAGCTGTAGGTTTTGATATACCATGCATAAAACAAATGATTGAAATAACAATAAAGTTATTTTTCTTTTCTTCACAGTTTCTCTGTCTAAAAACATGAATTCCTTGATGTTTCTGACCGTTCACAGGTCAGCTGCTGATAATCATGTTTGTGCTGATGAGTGGCAAGAAAATTTGAGTCAACTGGCCTGCAACCAAATGGGTTTAGGGTAAGGTCAGTAGTTTGTAGCATTGGTGAATTTCTTGGGACAATGGAGTGATGGATGTTGATGTGGATGATCATTGATCACTGTGACCCATGCAATATTAGGCTTAGTATGGAAATAACGGAGAGAAATGAAATAAAGATATTTTGTGAATAAAGATAGAAACAAAGACAAGTATCTAGACACTTCCATCATTTTATAAGCATTATGTGATTGTTAAGAGTCTTGAAAATACAGTTATGTCCTGGCAAACATCAGTATTCAATCTTGACATTATTTCTGAGGCTCAAAATTGTTTGGAAATATGTTACTCTGTCTTCCTAAAGAATTAATGCAGACTTGTCTCTCAGAACATGGAGGTCTCTGGGTTCTACAATAAATGCAGTATAATAGGCTAACAGATATATTTAATTTAGGTATCTTTAAACATAGAATTGCTAATGGTAGAGCCTTCTGGGTATATCTCGGGAAAAAAAAGAAATAGCCTCTATGGATTTCTCATATTTCATGCTCACTGTCATTTGCTTTGACAATGCTGTCTTCTACTAAGAAAAGACAAGCTTGATGATATAGAAGGATATTTTGCCAGTGTCTGATCCCCTAATCGGTTTAAGACATCTCTATCTGCCTTTGACCACCACATATATTGACATAAAATTGTTTTCTTTGTACCTTTCCTTAGTAGACACAGGAGAATAAAGACCTTGGCTTACATTGTCTGCCCCTAACCTACTCTGTATTATCTGCCTTTCTAACACACAATAATCATATGCTAATCTAACTGATTTTTCTATTATCTAAATAAAATTATCTCTGTGCTTTAACTGTATATAACTTCTTAATAGGTTTAATCTCCTTTGGTATTTTCAAAAATAGTTGGCTGCTATATATAAATATATATTTTTTGTCTGAAAACAAACTGATGATCTTTACATCAGTCACATTTTTTACTTCTTAAGACCTAAGCCTCATAGTCTTAACACAGAATATTCTTAATTTCTCTATGAAGAGTGCTACCAGGAAAATGAAAAACGTATTAAATTATTAGAAAAATTCTGTTAACTTCCTTTTTTCCCAAGGTTTGCCTAGGGTAAAATCATCTATCTGGCCTGGTATAGCACTATCAGCATAAAATTATAGGTGTTTACAAAATAGTGAGTTATTTATAAAAATTCACACTGAGCTCTGCTACTTCCTAATGCTGCTGCTCCCTTTCCTGGATGCACCCCTGGTGATCCTTAGAAACAGGCAACTCCTTTTGCTTCTTTCCTCTGCTGTAGCTTCTACTGTTTGTATTTGTGGAAGTGGGAGACCAGTTTCTTGCTCCTGCCTGACTTTTTTCCTTCCTAATCCTTTCTCAATATTTGTGCTGTAATATTCCTTATAATATTTGCTCGACCAAGCAGTCAAAGTGCTGGAGCAATAATCTTTTTTTTCTTCTCACATTAATTATGTTTTCTTACCACTTTCTAACTCTGCATCAGGATTATGGAAGTGCCTAAAAAACATAACAGAAACAAAACATTCAATGCTTCTGTTCTATCTACAGTAGAAGAATTACATTCAGTTTCTGAATGTAACCTATTTTATTTTCTCCAGGAATAAACATGGCATTTGGGAAATCAAGTACCATGTACAGTAAAGTATTGGAACTTGACGTTTGAATCTAAATTTCTGGATTCTCTAGACAAAGCGTATAATATGCTTGACTTATCTTGAATATATTCACATTGTCCAGTGGATTCTCTTAAATTTTATAGTTTTAACAATACGAGATTTATTTAGATGATATCTATTTTATTAGGGGCAAAAACAAGTAACTATTAAGTAAGATTTACTGAAAATAACATTACAAGTTGTTGTTGATGTAGAAGACTTTGTTTCAATGCTTTTAAGCAATAATAAATCTTAATATACAGTTATACAGAGACTTGATGCATTATATTACAGACATTTTAGTTTATATTTGATAGTTTGTCATATCTGTCATATACATAGATATATTAAAATATATCAAGTTATTTGGAGAGGACATTATTAAAGAAATTCCAACTTAATAATTCCTTTCAAATAATGATAGTTACTTCAAAAAAACATTAATAATACAGTCATATAACACTTTTTTCCTCCATGATTGATACTTTCCTTTCTTTAAGTAAAAATGTATTTGTAAGATGTCTAGAAAACAATATGAGGATACTGTCAAAGAGATGTTATTCCAATGACTAAACATAAATACTTTTCCCAAACTGCATTAAGTCTTAGCTTGTAAAAATGACATCGACTTTTTTTCTTATTTTTATTTTTTTCCTCCAGGACTTTCAAATCGAATTTGCTGAGTTTAGAAGTACACAGCTATTAAATCTATACAGACAGGAAACAGATGCTGTTTTAGCTCTGAAATAGGACTAATTTGTTTTATATTAGTGCCCATACACAAGTTATTCATTACCTGCTGGCATAAGACAAGGCTTCCTTTTTCAAACCTGTTGTCACTTTAGTCTGAAAACAATGGAATTGTAGAAGTGGAGCAGAGAAATGTTAGTGTTACTTTGAAGAGAGAAGGAATCCAGTTTTGGATAATATTACATTCTAAAGTTTGTTACTTTTGAAATAATTTGCATAATAGTATAGAGAAAACAAGGTATTAAAATCATTGTCATACAGAAGTATTCTGATTTATATTACTTTTAATTATGAGCAAAACATTAACTTCATAAGCTAAAATTAGTTCCTGATTTCTGCTGTTTTTTAATTATTATTTAGTATACAAGTCATAGTGTTCTTCAACTCTCACTATAAACTATACTGTAAACTGTTGAGCATAGTGCTCAGCAGTTAGCTGATGGAATGCTTTGAAACCATTTTTTTTTTTAAACATTTCCACCGTTCATGTAATGAAATGATCACAAATATTATTTTTTTCATTTGCAAGCACCTTTTTAATGCATAAGGCAGACTGAATTTTAGTTTTCTAATTAAGTTAAATAAATAAATAAAACACCAAAAAATCACCCACAAACTGCAACCAAACATAATGTTTCTAAGATGGTAAAGACTTAAGGATTAGGGCTAGAGTAAGAAAAGAGCAGGTTATAAACTACTAGCTGGGTTTGCTGAAATTCATCCTAGAGTATTTAAGATACAAAACTGTGGCAGATCTGGTTACCAAACTGTAGCCAGTAGTTTTGTAAAGGTGAAGGAAAATGGCTTTATAAGGCCTAAAAGTGCTAAATGTCATTAAAAAGGGGGAAAAAAAAAAAAAGAAAAAAAAAAAGGACTTGCTTGCTTGCCTTGCTTCAGTTATCAACAAAGAGGTTTAGAAGTGTAATATAAGATCTTAAGGATAGTCAGCCTGTATTTATCCATTAGCAATCATGTCAAAGTCCCTTAATTTTTTTCCCTTAAATTGTGAATATGGAAGAATAATAGCTGTCATGCATTTTTGGCTTCCATACTATGTAAAGTGACTTTTTAAATAAGTAGGTAGATAGGTACAAAGATGAAATAAAAGTCTGTTCATGATTCATTCTTAAGCCATCAAGATATATCGGTGTTGAGCTAGATACACCCCTGTGTGTCTGAGATTGTCACGGGTCATTCAGATAAGGAGTGGAGCGAATGCTCACTAATTTCTCAGTATCAAGCTGGAAGAATCTGAAAGCATTTTGGAGGACAGGATTGGAATTTGAAAATTTCTTAATGGACTGGAGAAATGGCCTGAAATACATGGTGACAAGATCAAGACTATACAAATAGGAATACATTAAATAAATACAGGGTGGGGAATGGTTGACAAGACTGAAGGGATAATGTAGAAAAGGGGCTAGGAAGTATTGTGGGTCAGAAGCTGGACATCAAGAAACAATATCATACTGCTATAGGGAAAGCAAATGTGATATTTATATATATAACCAGGAATGTTTATGTACAGTGCCTGGTATAGTCCCTCTTTTGTTCATGTATGAAATGTGTGTAAGACAGGGAAAGTTCAGAGGATGCTCTGTGAAGAAAAGTTGAAAACTCAGGGGGAAGAAGGTACAGGAGCATTCAGATACGCACATGAAAGATTGTTGCAAGGAAGCAGGGAATAAACTGTTCTCCTTTTTCAGGGAGAATAAGATAAAAGCGATGAGCTTAAATGACAGGTAGGAAGATGTAGAACAAAACTGCTAACTGCAATCCTGGAATATATTGCCTAAAAATGCTGAGGAATCTCCATTATTAGAGTCTTTTATTAACAGGATAGATAAATATCTGTCAGAGATCACTTAGATATAGCTGATTTTGTTTTGGAGGAGGGGAATGGATCACATGCCTTTGTAAGGTTCCTTTCAGATGAATTTCCTATAATAGTTCTACTTTGATTGATTGCTTAGTGAAATAAAGACTTTCAGAAGATTTTCTTGGTTTTTTTTTAGAGGTTTAATCCCATGTCATTGCTGAATACAGTACGAAATACCTCATGAAAGTCTGAGTCAAATACATAGATGTCTTTTACCACTCAGCTTAGTAATTTAATCCATTCAAATGTATAGGGAAAAAGATCATAAGACATTGTTATTTGTAGTGCATAGAGCACTACAGGCATCCCAAAGTGTATTCACTGAGTGTTATCTCTGAGTGGTTGAAAGCTCAGTTTTATCATAGTTTTTCTATATAAAGATTTACCACAGATATTAAATACCCAAATGAGACGGTCAGTTAAGTTTTTGTGATCTAGACCACAACAGATTGTTAGAACCTCATTAGTCTTAAAATGATCTTATATTTTGCTATTCAAGCAGTTCCATCAAAATACTGCAAGATGTTAGAAAGTTACATACATTCCGGTGGGATTTGTGAATTATTTTGAACTTTTGGTGGAGAATCTGGTCCAAAAATCACTACTGTGAGGTTGGCATTGAACTGGCCCTTAGGCTGTGTCTTGACAAGTTTAGACTAGGCTGGCTCCCCCTGCACTTCCTTGTGTGTCAGTGTCACAAACTCCTAGATAATTCAGAAGCCATCTGCAGGACGCTCTTTAGTTTCTTAAGCTGAAAGGCCTGAAAAAAACATTCCACACAAATATGCTTTCAATACAAAAATATGGTTTCAATTTTGCTTTTTGTTGCAATGTAGGTAATAATAAAAGCATTAGTATAAAATCAACACCAAGTTTCTGAACAAGGATGTTCTGTTCTATGAAAACAAAAGAAGTGGGGGAGAAAACTTTGCAAAGAGCCTTCTGAAAATGTGTCATAGAAAAGATTCCTTACTTGGCTTGCCTTAAAAAGTGAGGATATTAGATATGGTCACACATGCTGTGGGTGCCTGATACCTGGAGACATTCAAGGTCAGGTTGGATGGGGCCCTGGGCAGCCTGAGCTGGTGGAAGGTGTCCCTGCCCACAGTATGATTTTTGTGTGGGTTGACTCAATTTGGGCTAAGTTCAGAAGGCCATTAAATCAACATTTCAGAAGATCACAGAATCACAGAATGGCCAGGGTTGGAAGGGACCTCAAAGATCATGAATCTCCAACACATGCAGGGCCACCAACCTCCACATTTAATACCAGACCAGGCTCCCCAGGACCCCATCCAATCTGGCCTCGAAAACCTCCAGGTACGGGGCAACCACAACCTTTCTGGGCAGCCTGTTGCAGCACCTCACCGCTCTCTCTGCAAAGAACTTCCCCCTGACATCCAACCTAAATCTTCCCTCCCTCAACTTAAAACCATTTCCCTTGTCCTGCTGTTATCCACCCTTTCAAAGAGTTGAGGTACTGAAAAGCTGCAATGAGGTCACCCTGCAGCCTTCTTTTCCCAGGTAGAACAAGCCCAGCTCCCTCATCCTGTCTTCATAGGGGAGGTGCTCCAGTCCCCTGATCATCTTCATGGCTCTCCTCTGGACCCTCTCCAACAGCTCCCTGTCTTTCTTGTACTGGGGGCTCCAGACCTGGACACAGTACTCCAGATGAGGCCTCACAAGAGCAGAGTAGAGGGGGACAATCGCCTCCCTGTCCCTGCTGGCCACCCCTCTTCTGATGGAGCCCAGGATACCTTTTGCTTTCCAAGCTGCAAGGGCACATTGCTGGCTCATGTTAAGTTTTTCACCTATCAAGACCCCCCAGGTCCTTCTCCGCAGGGCTGAAAAGATAGCTAAGATAGCTCAGTTCAACCCCCAAGATGTAGAATGATGACTCAATTAGCAGCTATATCCTTATTTTGCCCTAAATTGTTCATTGATAACTTAAAGTACATTGTTGGAGTCTGTGAGGAACCTCAGTAAAACAAAATATTCCTATGAAGAAATTAGATACCATAAGTCGAAGTGGCACTGTTGACTGAAATATATATCTTCCTCTTAGAGTTTATCCATGGAAGAATCCTGTGCTACAGCTCCAGTAGGGATAATATACAGCCTTTGTAAGAAATTCTAAAGACATGAAGTAGGATATATTGGTTTTGAACTGGTTTTAGTGAATTCATCAGGCTGTGACCGCCAAGGAAAAAAAAAAAAACAACATAGCCATAGTTTTAGTTTTGCTAAGTAGAACACATTGTATTTATAATTTCATATAATTAAAAAATTCATACAGGCATCTTGAAGGTTGTTGTTCCTGGTTTAGAAATGTGTCTGTGTTTAATAATGAATATAGCAACACAAACTGTAGTTTTCAACAAAATGATGTGGTATGAGGGATAATATAATTTGCATCTACCAGATGGTATGATGTTTACACTTTTTGCACCCTTTTGAGTTAAATACTCTATATGTCAGATGTTTTTTTCCAGTTATATAAAATATTACATGGTTATGAGGTGCTAAATAACATTGTTCACAGAGGATTATAAGGCAGAACGTCACCTTAAGAGTGAAATAAGCTTGTGTATGCTTGGTGGGAAAGAGCAGCAAATAAGAAAGTGCTGGACATGAAGAAAAGAGGGAGCATTATGTATTTGCCATAAGCCAGCAATAATAGGAAAAAAAATTGCTTCAAAAGGAGATTTCTTTAAATGAAGAAGTACAGACTTTAAAAAAAATACTTGTTGCTATCTGGCTGCATATGCCTTGTAGTAGGCCATGGAATTATATTTGTTTAACATGTCCAGAGAAGGTTCTGAAAAATAAGTCATGGAACAGGCAGGACCCAGGGCTGTGGCCTCAATGAATAGTTAATTGTGCCAATGTTGAGAATATTTCCAGGTGGTTTCACTGAAAACCTTACCATAAAACATAATTCTCTGATCTTTGTTCATGTGATCAGCTGGGTAAAGGATATCACAATTCTGTAACTGTTTTAAAGCAGATACAGCTAACACTGAAAAAGACCACAGACTTAAAGACAAACAAATAATCTAGCTGACTCTAGTAGGTATTGTCAAGAGAAATGAGTTCAGGGGCTTCACTTGTTTTTCTGAACTGTTCTCATTTTTGTTTCCACAAGCTAGTACTGAGAATTTGGTCCATTACCAGTGGTCAGGGGAGCAATCCCTGAAAGCTCTTCTCATTGATGGGGATTGATAGCTAATCGTGGATATTTCTGAGCCGGAAAGCTGTAGAGCCATTTTTTTTGTCTTCTAAGGAATTGAGATTTACTAAAACAATGGTTCCTTCGGTGGTTTATCAGGCTGCGGTGGAAGTAGATGTGTGGAAATATCTCCTGGTGGAATCAATCCACCTTGTTTTCATATTCCTGATAATTTGCTGCACAAGACTGGGTTTGATGACATCACCTCTAATTCATTCTGTCTAGCAAGACAGTGCAGGGTTGGAGATATTGTAAAATATTACAAGGCTCAGATTGATCTTTACAATTATATTTTAACGGACTTCCAAATATAGGATGATACAAAAATATTTTATTATTGTTATTATTATTGTTATTATTTTACCTCTTGGACAAATTAAGGTCTATTTGTTGTATTTTTGGAGTCAGAAATATCTAGAAACAATATTTCAATTTATGCAGTGCAATGAATGCCACCAAGAAGTTTTTGTTGTTCCTTGTTCTAATTCTAGCTCTTGACAGAAAATACAGTGTTAGTGACAGTGGTATGTTAACTGGCCTGGTGTCTTGGGGTGATATGATTTCCCAGCAATGATTTTGCCACTTGTGGCTTTGATACAACATTATGCTCAAAATGCTATTAAACAAGAGGTCTCTTCCCTTTCATAATTGTAACATAGCAAGCTAATAGGAAGCATATGAAAGTCTTTTATTTCTTTCAGAGGACCATCTAAAACAAAGATTGTATTAGAAGATGGAGAAATGCAGCATCAAAAGTGGCTGAATCTGCACTCAGATTGGAAGAGTAAGAATGCTTCCACTTTACATGCACTTCTAGTGAACGGGTAAGTAACAGGTAAAGGCGATTCATTTCAGTGCTGCGGTTAGTCACCACGTTTGAAAATCACAGATTTTTCAGTAGAACTTTATCAATTTACAGTAAACTTCCTTAGCAGGTTATCTGACTTTAGACAGCAGTATATTCCTTTTAATTAGCGCTACTAAATACATAGCTGGTAATGAGAAGCCAAGCTTCAGTCATGGCTGAAACATTTGAACTGCAATTTTATGATTAAAGAGCCAACTAAATTACTTTTAGCATTTAGGACAAAACAAAACTGGAAGAGCATTTGAATCCATCTTCAAAAAACAGATTATTTGTTTTCCTTTTCCTTTTTCTAATGCCCTGAAGAGATTTCAGAACACCCATCTTCCACAGAATATTCCTCTGTTTCATGAGAAAAGATTGGCTTGCCTAAATGCAGAGAGCTGAGGTAAAATATTTGTGTGAAGAAGCAGATCTGAGGAATACACCTAGATTTCTTCTGTTCAGCTCCATCATTGTCTGTAGGAAAGCTTTTCTATAATGACTGAAATAAAGATGAACTAAAATGAAAGGGAAACATACTAATGTGAGGAAGAACTAGCACAAAACTGAAGTGTTAGAAGGCAGAAATAGGCACTTGCAGAAAGAGTCTTTTTAATATTTTTCTACTGAAGAAGTCAGCCCACTTACTGAGATTACAGCCTTCAAGAATAACCAGAGGAACATCTAATCCACGTATGCAGTCTAATTCTGCTGTTTCTGCATCTGGAAAGCACTTACATGGGATGGATTGATAAGTTGTGGAAACAAAAAGGCAGTCAGCTGAGCAGCAGTGTTCTTGGTTTTAACAAGAATCTCCCTTTGACAAAGAACGACTATTTTTGCTCTCGCGTCTGAAAATTTCCAAAAGGATTTTTTCTTCTTAATATGCGCTTTTATGATCTTCCTGGGTTTTCTTCAACATACGGCATCTTTTGGGTCAAAGATTTTCATAAAATGTATTTCAAATAAATTCCCAGCCTTCAACTGCAAGGATGGGGAAAGCAGCACATCTCTGTGCTTTCAGATGCCATAAATTAAGACTTGACAGACTGTACACCCCAGCCAACCTCAGAGCTGGATCAGTGCCCATAGAACAAAGTTGCCGGCAAAATGCGTAGCACCTGCTCATGAAATGCATTGTAAAGCTGAACTAATATTTTAAATTGCAAGCAAGCAGACTCTGGAAGCCATTGACAATCTGGCATAAGAATCTCCTTGTGTTTCTTTTTACAATCTGGGGAACATTCAACAGCTGAGTTCACAGCAGTGGGTACCATACCTGTGCTGATATACAAACTGTCAAAAATAACACCAAGTAGTCGAGACTTTCATTGTGTTCTTTTTCTAATATTTAGGCAGATGTGCCGAAGCAGAAGCAAAGTGGCTCTCCTTTGCACTAAAGAAGGTAAGAGAAGTGCAAGTATCTGAGAGAAAAAAGATATTTTTAAAGATAGGTGAAATGTACATGAACAAATTCAATTGTTTAGTGTCATTTAATTCTGATATTTTACTTGACTTCTGCAACCTCCAATTTTGCATTGCCTCTTTTCCTCTGTGCTGTATTAAATTTTAGCAACTTTTTTATTTTGAACTATGTGGTTCTCTATAGTACTAGCATAATCTGCTCTTGCAAAATGAGCTTTGTCAGCAGTCAGGTTCCAAAAATTAATTTGAGAAAACTTCCTGATGAAAATATTATTTATGACAAGAGAGGTTACTAGGTGACACATCTGGGAGTTGAATCTGTGATCTGTTTAGCTGTGAATCTCAATCACAGAAGAACCTAAATTAGAAAAATACAGACCAAATCTCGAGGCACAGTGGATTGCACAATATTAAGTGGTTTGAAAAACACAGAAATCCTTCATCTTGAATAATAGAATGTTTTACAAACAAGGAGATCTTTGCTGAAGATCACATACATTATGAATTTCCTGCCATGGAGAAAATTAATTGCAAAGTATGACCTAAATTTGGGAAAGTAATAAAAATATTTACTACTCTTACCTGAGAATAACACCTGAAAGGAGCCTGTTAAAGCTATTTGCTGACACAGTTTGCTTTAAGAACACATAATGTTCTTATGTGTTCTCAGATGTTATTTAGGTGAACACAGAAAGAATTACAAATTACAGATTTAATTTATTTATCTATCAGAGATATCTGCAATGTCAGCATACCTTCCCTTGGGACGTGAATTGCAGAAACTGGTGGTGTTCTTTCATTCTCTGAATCACACTGAGAATAAACAGGATAAGTAATTACAGTCTGTCATCTTACTAACCCAGAATATAAAGTAAAACAAAAGTGAAGGACAAACTAATTCAGGCAATTCCTATCTTCCAGGCAAATAGGAATCTGGTATAATCTGCACTCTATTTATAAAGTGGAATAGGTAGTGTACTGGAAAACCTTGGACTCTGCAAATATTTCCCTTAGGAAATTCTAAAAGCAAAGCAAGCTTTGTGTCTGGCAGCAAAGTAAACAGTTTGACATACACCTCACACCTGGCTTAAGCAAGTGCTTATTATTGCTGGCCTGATTTTTCCAGAAACATTCCTTCTGGATGGTACAAGTAGCACAAAGACATTGTTAGCTGACAGAAAGACAGTGATATGAAACCAAGAATCCTTCCTAAGGGCAGCCTGTAACTCTGTTCAAGATAATCATCTTTATCAATTTAGCTTGGTTAATAACTAGACCGAACAGGTCAAAATTAATCTTAGGAGTCAAATCCCTTTATAGAAAAAGAGGAATAAAAATGGCTCAATGTGTTTGATATTAACATGTGGTTACTGATGACTTCAGATACTCTACTGTTCAGTGTAATTTCATAACTCTGTTAACATTGTTCTGTGGACACAGTTTTTCTTCCAGGTCTTGCATGTTCTGTGTTTGTGGTAACAAATTACTCCCTTCTGCATCTATTTCTCACTAGATTGTGGCCACCGCCCTGCTGCTCGCATGAACAAAAGGATCCTTGGTGGCAGGACCAGTCGCCCAGGCCGATGGCCATGGCAGTGCTCTCTGCAGAGCGAGCCAAGTGGACACATTTGTGGCTGTGTTTTGATTGCAAAGAGATGGGTCTTAACAGTGGCACACTGCTTTGAAGGGTGAGAGGAGCTCAGTTTTATTGTTCGTGTACAAATTAGATGTAACTTGTACATGAGGATTACAAAGTGCTCCCTCCATCACCAAACATATTGGCAGCAGGTCATGATCTTTGCAGAACAGCAAGAAGCCTGGTTATGGAGACAACAACAAAGAGTAAATGGTGTAAAACAACATCAGGTTAGGTTTTGACATTCTTTATTATGAATTGTTGTCTCTGCTGACGAAAGCTAAATGAATCACAGAATCACAGTATCGTGGTGGTTGGAAGGGACCTCCAGAGATCATCGAGTCCAACCCCCCTGCCATAGCAGGTTCCCTACACCAGGTGACAGTCAGTCCTGCTGACTTTCAGCAGGAAACCAAAGAGAAAAAGAAGATCAAAACTCTAATCCCATAGGTCTCACACAATGCCATAGATTTAAACAAAGAAACATTCTGGAATGACCCTGGAAAAATGCTGTGGTCATTAAAAAATAAAACACAAGTATTTAATCACAATGTAAGTGATGTACTGAAGTTTTCTGATTATAAACTATCTGTGACTTCATCATTGTTAATCACTAGAAAGTCAATATTAACCACTAAGTGCTTCATGGTCTATGAGGTGCCATAGCAGAGACTATGGAGGGCAGAGAAGGTTTGTGTAGCGTCAGAACTTAGTCATTGTCATCTTTTTGACAGAAACCAATTTTCTTTTTAAAGAATTTGGATGAAAGTGCATTACCTCATTACTTTTATCTTGTTCTGATGTTATTTGTATTTTTAAAGATAATTGAAATGTATGTGTTCTGCTGTAGTCAGCAAATTTTTTTTGCTGGGTAGTTGTCACCAGTGCTTAATCTTGCTTAAAATTGGTTTGTGCTCACTGGAAATTTTTGGAATGCACTAAACACTTTTATTTCTTTTTAAGCCAATAGAAGTTCTGTGGTAGATATGGAAACGTACTTCAGTTTCTATAGATGAACATTTCTTTCTAACTTTAATGATTCTTTTTCTTCAGCAATAATTTTGTTTCCTTTTGTTCTGAAACACTGAATCTTTTGGAATTTTTGTTCCCCCTCTGTGGCTCTTGATGTAAAGACATGTGTGGACAGAACACTAAGAGATGTGGCTAAAGGGATTTAATAGGCAAAGTTTATGGCTGGACTTGGTGATCTTGAAGGTATTTTCCAACCTAGTGAATTATATGTTTGATGTAAAAAGTCTTTTTCACTTTTGTATTCTAAATGCCTGAAAATAGAAAACACCAAGGCAAAAAGTTTTTTAAAATGCTAAGATATTTTGGTTTATCAATTCCTTGAGTTATGTGGAGAATCTTTCTTCTCTTCTGCCTCTCTGATAACATTAAGGATATGTTTCCAAGGACCTGAAATCTTTACATTCTTTCAGTATTGTTTCCTACAGCAACAGTAAAATCATTCCCAGTGCCACAAAATTTCTTTAAATTTACTAAACCAACCAGTTAAGAAATTAAAGCATATTTTAAAGTGCTCTGGTGCATTAAATAAAAAATATTTTGTGAAGTCTGGAATCCAAAATATAAAGACTATACTAGTAATGCAGTAGGCAACATTAATGCCATGAACATTTGTAGAAATTATAAACGGAAAGGAGCTACATTAAGCAGAGTCATTTGCTTGTTTTATTGGCCCCTACTGTTTTTCCAAATCTGTTTGAAATGTTTTACAGCAAAGCATTCATGACATTTAAAGTTTTTTTACTCAATAGTAGGGCAATACTTTCGCATTGCTCCGAGCAATGTTCTTTTTCAGTACTCATAAAAACAATAGGATATTCCTACCACTTAAACTTGAAACATCTTGGACAAACACAAACTAATTATGATTGTAAAAAAACAGTTGTAGTATGAAATACAAGAATTCTCAAGGAACTCAGATAAAAAATAGTCTTTGTACAACAACGAAATCTCTTTCAAAATATTAGAAACGACAATTCCGTTGAATACTCTTAAAAAGCTGAAATGTCATGCTTTAATTTCATTGCTATAATTAAGCTTCAGTCTTTTCAAAGGAATTTAGTTCCATGGAACTATCTCAATTATTCTGAAAAAGGGACTTTTCTGAGGATCTTAGAATCACCGTCTTATTAGGAACTCATGACTTATTTTCAGTTACAATCAAGAAATTACATCATCTAAGACTTTAATGAGGTCTGTGTTTTTTTACATGTTTACAAACCCTAGGTCAGTCCTCCTATTTGCACCATATCCATCATTTTTTTGTGATCAGGGGAATTTGTAAAAAACTTGTAAACAATAAGAGACTTTTCACATGACAATCATAGACTTAATTTTCATAACTGAATTGCATCTGTGAGATTCCTTTGGGGTTTCAGTTTGAGTTGCTGCTGTGAGCATCATACTATTGCACAATACTGTCACTCCTAGAGAAATGAGTTCATGCTTACCAGAGCACAAGTGAGCACCTAGGGACCTGGGAGGATCCAATTTAGAGATTATTGGGCATTTAGTACAGCAAGTAATACATGGTAATACAGCTTCCAATGCTGTGAGCTAGAAATTTTTCAGTAGCGGTTAGGAAGGGAATGAAAAGCATTGTTTTTTGTTGATCAGTAATGATGCCTAAGCATTAGTTTTCTTCTAGCATTTCTATCATGTGCACAGCTCTGTGAAGTACAGTATGCAAAAAGTCAGGGGGAAAGAAAACTTCAGGTTTTTAAATTAATCAAGAACATGAATTAAATTTCCCATTTTCCTGTTTGTTCCTAAAGGAGAGAAAATGCAGCTGTCTGGAAAGTAGTGTTTGGGATAAGCAATCTTGATCATCCATCAAGCTTCATGCAGACCCGACTGGTGAAGTCTATCATCTTGCATCCACGTTACAACAGAGCAGTTGTAGACTACGATATCAGCATTGTACAACTAGATGAAGATGTCAATGAAACAAGCTATGTAAGACCTGTCTGCTTGCCCAGCAAGGAACAGTTGGTACAGCCAGATACCTACTGCTACATCACAGGCTGGGGACACATGGGCAACAAAAGTAAGATGAATACTTTCAGGAATATCAGAAAAATATATGAAGAACCTACTGGGTTAATCAAATAAGTGATCCCACTACAAAGTTTTACCCATTTATACTAATGCTGGACTTGATTCACAGAATCAAGAATTGCAGGAGTTGGAAGGTACCTCGAGATCATTGAGTCCAACCCCCCTGCTAGCACAGGCTCCCTATAATAGGTTGCACAGGTAGGTGATCGGTTGGGTCTTGAATAGCTCCACAGGAGACTCCACAACCTCTCTGTACAACCTGTTCCATTGCTCTGTCACTCTTATTGTAAGTAAGTTCTGCATGTTAGTACAGAACTTCTTATGTTCAAGTTTTAGGCCATTACTCCTTGTCCTATCACTACACACCACCGAGAAGAACCACATCCATTTGCCTTCCACATCCCTTCATATATTTATAAACATTAATCAGATCTCTCCTCAGTCCTCTTTTCCCCAGGCTGAACAGAGCCAGGTTACTCTGCCTTTCCTTATACAGGAGGTGCTCCAGGCCCTTTATCATCTTTCTGGCCCTCTGCTGGACACCTTCTAGGAGATCCCTGTCCCTTCTGGACTACGGAGCCCAGAACTGAACACAGTAGTCTAAATGTGACATCACCAAGGGAGAGCAAAGGGGGAGGATCACCTCCCTTGGCCAGCTGGCCATGTTCTTTTTAATACACTCCAGATTAAATACTAAGGATATCTAATTGGTCTTGAAGGGAATCCAACTATTGCTTTTATTTTTTTCCAAATCAACAGCCTAAGTGAGTAAAATGATAACCAGTTTCAGGTGACTTTCTTGATAGGAGTTTCTAGATCTTCTGCATTTCTGAAAAATCAAACATCATGTCTGAACATGGATTTAGGAGCATAAACTTAGGCTGTCTTTAGAATTGTATTGAGATAAGAACCACTCAGATCATTGCTGGGGGTAACATTCTTAGTTCAGGGGAAGCTGGAGATACTGAAAGCAAAGGCATACAGGCTGAATGAACAATTTTCTTCCAAGCCAAGCCATTCTGTGATTCTATGATCTTTCATGCACCAAATTGAAAGTATCCTGGCCCCAACCCTGTTAGCTCTATCCATTATGTTTCTCCCTTATCTGTAATAGCAATTTTCAGAAAAGCTGTTCTGTACACTGGATAAGGAACTTTTCCTTTCAGCACTGCTTCACCCCTAGTAGCCAGGTCCATATATGTGGCAAAAACTAAATTGTACTAGTGAGGAACACGCTGTTTAGAAGCAGCTCCAAATCTATCAGTCTAAAACTACATTTTATGTAATGGCAGGAAAAAAAACAGCAGAAAGCTTTTGTACCTCTGGTAAGTAGAAAAATGTTATTTGCGAGCTAATGTGGTTTCAGCTTTGTTTCTAAAGGGTTTATGTTAGAAAACTGCAAAAACCATATTGGCTTAGTATTTCATGCTCCAGGCTTAACAGTTTACCTTCGAATTTGAGCTAAGTCAGCTGCGCACAGTAGGATGAAGTCCTGAATGTGCTGAAGTAATTTCAATATCCTTTGAAATGTGATTCCCTGATACATTAAGTTGAATTTACCCAAATGTAACTCATGCTTGTGTTTATACCATCTTTGACTGTGAGAGATACAAGGATTAGAATGAAGAGTTAACCCCTTCCTCTGTCTCATGTTACTGCTTTCCAGCCAATACTGTCCCCATTATAGAAGTCCCATAACACATCACATAAAGGTACTCTGCCTCCTCAGTCTTCAGTATTGTGTAAATGCACAATGAAGTGTGTCAGCAACACCCATATGCTTGGTCATCCTCCAGAATGCAACATATACAGACTTGGCTGAGAAGTCTTCATCATGAATCCTGCAATGCAACCATGAAAAAAAAGACTTGCAAATCACAGAATCACAGAATCACAGAATGACCCGGGTTGGAAGGGACCTCAAGGATCATGTAGTTCCAACCCCCCTGCCTAGCAGGGCCACCAAACATACACCTTTACTAGATCAGGTTGCCCAGAGCCCTGTCCAACCTGGTCTTGAACACCTCTAAGGACGGGGCATCCACAACCTCCCTGGGCAGCCTATTCCAGGACCTAACCACTCTCCTAGTAAAGAACTTCCCCCTAACATAAATATCTGAAAATTCAAAAATTATTCAAAAATTTAAAATATCTGAAATTCAATCTAGATCTATGTGTTTTTGTTTTATATATATATATATATATATATATATGCACACACATTTATATACACACACACATAAAGTAATGTTTAGATCTATCTAAAGGAAATATTTATCAAATCTCAAAGCTCCATCACAGATATTTTCGTATGTCCATATGTTTTAATGCTTATTTCTGTTTTTCAGTGCCTTTTAAGCTTCAAGAAGGAGAAGTGCGCATCATTTCCTTAGAACAATGCCAGTCGTACTTTGACATGAAGACAATTACCAGCAGGATGCTATGTGCAGGCTATGAGTCTGGCACCATAGACTCTTGCATGGTAGGCCTTATCTCTAAGGAGAAACTCACAGCTAGAAATGTTTCTAGACATCAAAGTTCTGTGACATTTATTAGGTTCAGCATACTTAATCTAGTATAGAAATGTCTACAGTCTCTTGACATGTTTTAACGCAGCTGTTATTGTTGCTGGTGCAATCAGTAGGTGGTCATTTGACCTGGGGGGTTGACCAGATCACTCTCAGCAGTCCTCTTCATCTTCAGCGACTCTCATGCTGTGAAACTGAAATCAACTCCAGTTTATGGTAATGAAAAGCTGATGTTCTGAGGTTTATCTGTATTATTAGTTAACCAATAGACTAACTTTTAAAACAACAATAAGCCATTTGCAGGTACTTTTTTGTACAGTTGAAAAAGGGAACAAATATGGGTAACTGTATGCTGCTACATAGTTGGGCAGAGCAGCCAGTCCTTACAGCTGAGTTACTTATTAAAGACAAATCACTCCAGAAACTGGGACAGAGCTCTAGCCATGTGACTGCTGGCGATGTATAGCCTCTGATTTTCTTTTGTATTGCAGGGTGACAGTGGAGGACCACTTGTGTGTGAGCAACCTGCAGGACGCTGGACTTTGTTTGGTTTAACATCTTGGGGCTCTGTATGCTTTTCCAAGGTTTTGGGACCAGGAGTTTACAGCAATGTGTCACATTTTATTGACTGGATTGAAAAACAAATATATATCCACACCTTTCTGCTGAACTAACTCCAGATGGTAAGAATTGTGCTGACAAACAGCAAGAAAATGGAATCAAACTTCAACACTGAAGATTTTGCAGTCCAGAAATTCTGTGAAAAGGAGTCCCAAGCTCTTTCTATTCTTGTTGTGGAGCTATGGGATATGCAGTGTATGCTCATAGTCGACTCTCTGCTGGTGAATATACTTTGGGGTAGAATTAATAATCCTTTTTTTTTTCTTTTAACTCTTATGGTGCTATTCCAAGCACAGCAAAATGCTTAAAAGAAAAGAAACAGTCACTTTCTTCCTTTCGGATATTCAAACTAAGCAGTAGCACAGAGTAGAAAAACTTTTTAAATGGCCTATTTTAATACTATTCAATTACTAGCACATGCATCTTCTCTCACTGTTACAAGGTGCAGACTCAGTGCATTCAGATGACACTGGCAGGGCACAAATTCACCAGTGCCATGCCAAAGGTTGCAGGTGTGGAAAAGGTGGCAGGGCTCATGCGTTCTTGCAGCATAGGGCATGGCAGTACAAGCACAGGTTCGAAGGGGCTGAGTAAACACCATCTGTTTCTCAGAGTGGCCAACATGGCTAGGGCAGTGCAGCATACTGACTCTACTGCTCTGTTCTGGGGGCCAGCTGGTGTACCTTTTCAGGGTGCTGTGTGGCACTAGTAGGCCAACAGACCCATAGAACTATTTGAGGCACCTGAAACCAAAGTTTTGTTTATCAGCCTCTTTGGATCACTTTTTCCAAGTTTCTACCACTTAAGTTTTCTAAAGCTTCTGTGTCTCACACTGTCCAGAAATGCCCACTTTCTGACAGCACTGCACAGTAGCACGTTTATTAAAACTGTGCCCCACTAGCTTCTCTTCCCGTTTCTTTAAATTTATTTATAGTGTTCAGTCTATAAAGCATGCACTGATAACCTCTAGTCCTCTGGAAACGCAGCATTGGTAGAGCCACTGCAAATGCTTTTGCCTCAAGAGTAAGCTATTTGGAGCATCCGGGGAGATGTGGAAAATGTAAATTTAAAGTGCAAAAGATGCAGTGTGAGCAAATATAAGAAATAATACTGAGAAACGGAGTATTTTTGGGTAGGCTTCTTCTAGCATTTTGCACTGAGTTTAATTTTGCTTAACAAGATAAAACAATCTGGAGAGAGAAAAAGGCAAAGAGAAATCTATATGGCAGATGATTTGAGCAGAAAGTGGAATCCAAATGTATGTTAGAAATGTTAAGCAAAGCACAACAGCTTCATCAGCAAAGTCCAAAGGAGTCCCACTGCAGTGTTTGGTGGCAAAGTGCTCTGTGCAGTTGATAAGAAGCCAAGCCTTGACTTCAAGAGTCGGGCTGGAAAAAAAATACCCCAACAAACAAACAAACTCACAACACTCTACAGTGGAGCTTGGCATTGGCACCTTTCTACAGCTGGAGGGGAATTGTTTCTTACTAGCTGCTGTAAGTGGTGACATGCACAGCCCATGGCTTTTCAGGTAGCCAGAACAGGAGGAGTTAGGAAGTTGAGAATTTCACTGGGGAGTAATGCAAAGCTGTTTCAGCCTCAGGCATACAGTTACTCTTGATGCTACCTCTGGCGTGCCCCCATGGCAGCATGCAGGACCTTGTCAGCACAATGCCTGCCATACGTAGAAACCTGCATTAGAACAGCTGATAACAGAGATTTCATGTACAATAAGTCATGTTACAACTAACCTACACAGCCCAGAATATTGCTTTAGTGAAAAGTTTGCCTCTTTCTTTAGTATCTTTTTCTTTAACATGTGTAACATTAGACATACTGGACAGTGCTCAAAAAGATCATTATTAATAAATACTCAGTATTTGTTGTGGATTCTGAAAACCCTATTAAAATGACTTTTGTATCACTGTTTGATGCTCAGAAGGAAAATCTCCCTAGGCTTTGTTAGTTTTTCCTTTTCTTTCCTTGTTTTTAAAATGTATTAAGGATTTTGCTTTTTCTGTAACAGAAAATGCTCTTTCCCCAGAGAGAAAGTTGCAGTGACTGTGTTATTCCAGTGCAGGCAGGCTGCAGGTGGAACAGGTTAGGGGTGCCCTTGCTTCAAGGCTGTGTGAACAGCATCTCTCCCCGCTGCAGCTCTCTCTAGGGCCGGGCTCTCTGCAGCACAGCACAGGCAGCAGTTCTGCAGTCTTGGCCTTCTGGAGGTAAGAGCAAGTAGGAGTTGTTGTGAATCTAGCAGCTTCCCTGACTAGAAGAAGCAGTTCACACCTCTGAATTAAACAAAGGACTGGAGTACATACAGACATTTTGTACAAATACTAGCACTACCAAATGATAGTATGTGAAATAATAACATACTTCAATTAATTAGGTTTGGCTCTGACACATTTTATACGCAGTCCCTCCCAGGAACCAAAAGAGTATTACTTAAATAAAGGGCCCAGCCTCTCCTGTTTGGGGTCATGTGGAAGATATTATAAACCAAGCTCCAGCCCACAGGGCTGTGGCTTTCCCCCACAGCTGTCTGCCACCACATTCCATGTAAAGAGGAAATTTGTAATTTTATAAATGTATTTTTATACTGCTTTTTTCTATGTGTGCGCATCAAATAGGCAAGTATATTCCTCCTACTACTGCCTTGAAACTTTTTCATATGTGCTGCTGTAACGGCGATGGCCACAACCACGCTATGTTCTTTACAAGCATAGCCTCACTGCGAGGTGACACTGTTGGTTTCACTTGTACCATGACTGTGCAGCCAAATGGAAGCAAGGTCATACAGCCGATGTGCTTCTTTCTCACTGTACTAATAAAAATTTACAATAATTTTCCTAGTAATGTCTCTGCTTCAGGTCTTTCAATCTTCCCAGAGACTCAGTGACAATGAGGAAGTGTGAAGAGAGTTGTGACAGAAATTATGACTTCAGCACTAATTCCTAAAAACGGGTTTGAAATGGTATTGGACCACTCTTATCTGGTTTGTCATGCGCTACTAACAGCTCTGCTTGCATCACAAATTGGCGGAGGGTCTGGCACTAAACCTCCTCTACAACTTCTGGTTTCTTCTGCACATATGCATCCAGTACAGAAAAATACCAAGGACAGTACTGTCAACAACTATTTGGGATTTAAATAGTTGAAAAATTAACATGTTTGGTTATATGGCTTTCCTCAGGTCAGCTAAGAACATAGCTCCTTACAATCAGGATGCTGAATTTCAATGCATGAAGATGTTGAAATAAAAAATACAAGCATGCAGAAAGATGAAATAGTTAAAATTTCGCTTTTAACTGCAGTCAGCAGTAAGGCACCTGGGACCATGAAGACAGGAGTAAATAAACCAGAGTAAAACAGAAACTAGTAACACAAAAACCACATGAAAATTCGGCTGTTAGAAAGCTCTTAGCACATGCATCTTTGGGATGTGATCACTGCTTCCTGCAGGGACTGAGGACTACCTGGGGAAGCAGCAGCCCAGGGAACAGTGGTTCTTCGTACTCTCATGCTGCAGCCAGTGGCATTGGGGGACAACCAGAACACGGCTTAGAGAATTCAGTTCAGTGTGCCCCATGAGCAGGGCAGAGCTGGGCTGTGAAGTCATCCACTCCATGAAGGCTGTGGCTGTTGCCACCTGCAAATGCTCAGCGCACTCACCGTTGCTGAAGAAAAGCGAAAAATAAAAATAAAAATAAAAATAAAAATAAAAATAAAAATAAAAATAAGAGGGAATGTTCTGTCAGATCAAACATTGCACAGAAACCTGTGAGTTAAAGCTGCTCTAAGCACAGTCACAAAGTTGGGGCCAAAGTTGGGGCAGAGGCTGAAAATTGGTGTTCGCTTTTTTTTTTTCTTTTTTTTTTTTTAAACCAATAACCAAAACATTAAACACTGTGCCGTCTTTTCTGACATCTGCAAAACACCTGTGAGATGATCTTAAAAAGCCCACCTTCCAAATAGAAAGTCAGGTCCTGCTGTGCAGAAGCAAACAAGGAATGTGATGTCTCCGGTGCTAAAAAATAATAATAAAAAACCTTGAACTACTGAGAATGGTGGATGATTAATACACACCACTCTTTTGGCACCACTTTAGATATAGCCAATTAAGAATTTGAGGCTTTTATTGAAGACTCATTGTCCACATCTCCTAATGTAGTACGAAACAGAGAGTGATCATGGCAGACAGTCATTCAACTTTTTTGGCTGTTTGTCCATGACAGAAAAAAATAAAACCAACAAGAAAGCAAAGGATTGGGTTTTACAAGATGATTTTTTTGTCATTGATACAGCTAGTCAAAGGCCCCTGAAAGTGTATAACCCAGGCAGTAGGGAAGAATTTTAAGCAATATACACCATTGGTGAAACAACATAACAGGAAAAAAAACTGAGATGCTCTTTATATGTGCATTATTTTGCACATAATAAAGTGGTAAAAAAGTGCTTATGGTCAGTGATATCACCAGTACATAGGATATTTTTTTAAGAGTAACTAAATTTGAAGGCAACCCACAGTGTGGTTTTGAGCCCTAGATGAAGTAATCATCTTCCACTCAGTTAAGAACACATCTTGCAAACCCTTCCAGCACTGTCATGGGGTGATTGTGCTTGTAAAGCCAACTAGCAGCACTGTAAGTGTCTCAGAAGCAAGTAAAGGGCAGGAAGGCACTAAGGCAGCCCCAGGGCTCCCTGTTGAGGGCCACTTTGTTTTGTTGTGAAGTAACTCGGCTTCCACAGCTCACAGGATTTGAAGGACCTCGAGTACTCACAGCTTTTATACGATACATACATGAACTCCTAAGACTGCAGTATCAGCTACCTCCAAATTTGCTGATGGAAATGCTGGAAACAGTCTTCATTTACATCACTTGTTATTGCAAAGGGAAAGATAAAAATCTCTTCTCTGTCACCACAAATTAACAGAGGAAATAGATTTATGGTGCAGAAGAAGCATACAGGCGAGATAACAGAAACATCAGTATTTGACTTCCAGGGCAGGAAGCATTGGCCTGGACTTCATTGCTTGAGTTCTTCACTACAGGAGAACATCTGCTAGGATCACCATGGGAGCACTGCACCTGCCCTGGAGCTCTGCAGCAGAGCAGATCAACTTCAACATCCACTACATCCCATCCCTTATATGATTCTGCCCCATGGCAGCTATCTCCCTGCACAACCTGCTGACTGCTCAGCATCTTCTTCCAGGAAGAAGATGGAACCTCACAGTTCTATGATGTGCAGAGAAAGCTGACATTTGCAGTCAGGACACCTGGAGACCCCTCCTAACAAGTTAACCCCAGCAATTACATCTCTTTCTATTTCCCTTAAGCACTTCTGAACCTGGTTCTGGGAATGACGTTTTCCAACTACAAAAAATATAAGAGTATTACAAAATATAAAATATTATATTATAGTGGAAATGCAAGTTACAGCTTGAAACAGTGACTGAGCACTGGTAGGAAGGCAGGGCCAACCCAGGGGAACTCAGGCAATACACCTGAGCAACCAGAAGGGGTGGAGTCAGATCCACCCCTTTCCGGACCTCATTTAAGTGTTGGCAATGGAGGTAAGGGTATCTTGCTGAAGAACCTTGTATATCTGAGGTCTTTTAAAGGTGAGTAACTTCTTTCCTTTATTTCTCTGTCCACTGCTGTTGTGTTTGAGCACTCACTGCAGCCTGGGATCTTGCTGCTCTATTGTCACTGTGCTTTCCACCATGTTACATTAGGTAAAATATAAGAGTACACAAGCAAGTATACCAAAGCCACATAGAAATAATAACTGTGAATCTAGTTAGGCTGGATGCAATCTCCAAGAACTTGAATGTTTACTTCCATTTTGAAGATGGGCATTACGTGTGTTAGAACAGATCAAAATTGTCTTGGCAGATGTTGAACCTAATAAAAAAAAAAAAACACAAAAGAAATGCCTGTTGTCACTGGCTCTTTCCACTGTTTTTCTTCTATGGGCTAAACAAAAGGATATTTTTGTTCATGCTAACTATGAGGATGGAATCAGCACTAATTACATTGTGCCATTTGAAACTTCTGGCAACATGTGGTGACCTGCATCTGAATTAACCTAGTGCGCTCTTTGTATCTGCCCAACGTAGCAGCAGCTGCTTTGGACCTCACAGCATTTGTTTAAATTCTTTCAGAGAACATAGGAGATCTCTGTGGAATATGTAATGTTGATCATTGGCATGGAACACTCATGGTTCAATTAAAAAGCAGAGCCCTTGCCCCAAATATGGTAACTGAAAATAAACACAACAGATCTCAGCAATTTGGAATCAGAAAACTTGAGACAGAAACAGAACAAAAATTGGCTCAATAATAATAATTATCTGCTACAGTTTAAGGAAATAGTTTATTTCAATAAGTGCTAGCAGACACAAACAATTTCACAGATTCCTCCATAAATTAGCCATATAACTTTTTGGGCAGGAAAGTAAAAAGGAAACAATTTAAAAAGAGTCACACTCATCTCAGCTTACATGGTGTGAAGAGCAGTGGGGAACTGGCAGAGGTGGAATGTCTCCAAGACATTTACACAACAGAGCTCAAATCTGAGGCATACAAATGGCTACGGCTCCTTTTGAGCAGCATTTAGTGATGCTCATGCTGTTTAATATGAAAGTCTGGGGGAATGTGAAAACAACTGAGAGTGAAGAAGAAAAATGCCATTAGTTACAAGCTGCTGCATCTGAAGATGCACAGGAGCTTCTCATCACCATTTGCAAATGATTTTCCAGGGCACGCCTGAGTTTAAAAGTCTAAAGAAAAGTCAGGCAGCCAATATCAAAGTTGGGTGAGAAGAAAAAGATCAGTCAGTAGTGAATGAGATAAAAGGAAAAAGGGAGACAAAAGATTTTCTGTGGGAATATGAAGGAGGTATGGGAATTCTGTGTCTCGTCCAGGGCACTTTTCTCATGGCTTAAATAGCGTTTGGGTCACGCTGAGATGGTCATGGAGGAGCTGGACCACAGCGGTTAAGATAACTACTGTATTAAAAACATTAGAGAAGTTTTGTAATAAACAAACTAAAACCACTACATCTGAGCCTTTCTCTTGCTTCCTATCTCAGTAACCTATTAATTCCAGGCAACAATGTGATAATAAGAGAGCAATGCAAGGGTGTAGCATGGCTTGTGATAGAGTGGATTTTATCTGAACTGAATCTGTAGATCTGTAATTCATACCATGTCCTGTCTGTAGGAGGCATTATGCAGTGTTGCATGAAAGAGAGAAGCAGTATGCAAAGTATACTGTATGAGAAAATAAAACCTCTAGCCATTTAGACCTTTAACACTTCAATAAGTTAGTGAAAAGTTTTACAAACTCAAAAGCTTTTAGGTAAATGAGTGTATCATCCACCTTGGCAAAAAAAAAAATATAAAAAATAAAAAATAGCAACATACACCAGCAGTTATTCTCGGATTTTCAATGGTTCACATTCCAACTTTGTAAATAACATTAAACCATTTTGTGCGCATAACAAAGAATTCAAACCTGCTTTGCATGCTGGAGAAATGGCACTGCTGCACTCTTCAGAAGTATATGCAGAACATTTGGCACATCAGACATCTGAATCAGTTCTCTTTGAATTCAGAAATGCAGTCTTTTCAGAGTTTAAGTTATTTCTATTCCCAGGCTCTTCCTCCACTAACTCATCTCTTGAACAGGCATGAAAAGTTATTCTAGAAGCTGGCAGAGCACTGGCAATGCTTTCTTCCTTTAATACAGTACCTGTGGCTGAGTCAGAAGACCCAGAAGTAACCTGCAACTCCATTCTACAGCTTACAAGCTGTTCATCCTTCCATTTCTTAATAGCTTCTCTCTTCTCCTCAGAGATCAGTTTGTCCAAGTGCTTGGCTTTCAACACTGGAGATGGAAACAATGTTCCTTGGAGAGCCCTCAGGAAGTATCTACAAAATATGGTTCCAAATAAGCCAGTCAGAAGCAGATTAAAAACCATTTCCAAAAATCACATCTAGCACTGAAGGAAACTAAACATTCATTTAAACCTAAGATTGCAGCAGCCTCTGAAATATGCTTTTGCTGGTGCCATTTTGAGAACGTAAATTATCATTCCAGCAACTGTACCAGAGCATGTTTTAAAACAAACAAGCATTTTCAAATGCTGATATTTGTTTCAGGTTCTTTTCTTATTTTTTTTTTCTTTTCTTTTTTTTTTTTTTTGTCTTTGCAATAGGACCATGGAGTGGTTTGGGTTGGAAGGTACCTTAAAGATGGCCCAGTTGCAACCCCCTTGCCATTGGCAGGGCTGACACCTACCAGATCAACCTGGCATTGAACATCTCCAGGGACGGGGTATCTGTGGCTTCTCCAGGTAGTCTGTTCCAACTCTTCATTGCCTTCATAGCAAAGAATTTCTTCCTACTATCTGATCTAAACTAATCTGTTTTTAGTTTAAAGTTACTACTCCTTCCTCCAATTGCTAGACTCCCTGATGAAGACTATTTTCCTATCTTTTCTACAGGCCACCTTTAGGTACCACAAGGCATCAACAAATTAAGGAAAACCACTTTGTTAGCAGTAGCAGCTTGTGGTTATACAACAGAAACATACCTGGGTAGTAGAGCGACACAAGTAGTCAGGAAGCACACTAGGTAAAAAACTGGGTCTGCCATATGCTTTTCCATGATCCGATAAGGATTTGATAGTGGATTATGGGTTCTGTAGGTTGCCCCAAAAGCCAGAGCAAAAATGAAGTAAAACAGGATGCTGCCAACTGTAACTATTATATGAATCCAAGTCTGCAAGTTAGAAAAGAAATCAGATCTAGGCTGTAAACAGGAAGACCCATAAATCCTACAGGCACATGTATACATGAGCATGCACAGCCCCTGCCCCCACCTCCTGCCTGCTCTTCCTTCAAGGACAGCTTCTTAATGTAATAGTGTAACAGAGGGGAAAACTATTCAGATAGTATTCTTAACTCTCTGCAAAACACTATCAGGAAGAACAGAACCTTCTTTCTACAGTTCATAGGTAATCCAGCTGGTTTGTTTGTTTATTTATTTTATTCTGCTAGAAGTATAGCTGTCAGTTCATTTGTGTAAGACATTATAATGCTATTTGCCTCAAATGATCACCTTACTCACTGACAGCTGAGAATTTTCTCAAGCAAATAGAGGGGAAAGCTTTACATGACACATCCCTTATGTATGCTGCTTAAGACATAGATTAATGCTTCATCGGAGTTATAGCTATAATGGTTACTATGGAAACAACACTGCCACTGGTCAGACAGCTTGCCAATGTAGCGAAATGCCAAATAAAACCCATTTATGTATTCTTTTCCTATTCAGAGTATGGATACACTCAAGCTATGTATGTAGGCAGACTAAAGGCATTTGTGTAAGTGCCTGGAAGAAGAATGAAAGGAAGAATCACAACTTGCAATTTTATCTATTATGATACAATTCCAAAGATGTTTTTCAAAACTGCCAGGAAAAAAATAAAGATAATTAATATCTGTCTTTGTATAGTAAATATTACTAAATTCTCTTTAAAATTATGTGCAATGGATAAATGTTACCCTTGTAAAAGCTTTAAATTCATCCACGCTAATGCAGAGTCTATGAACAGGTATTTTACTTTATGCTGACGAGTGAAAGCTTGAATAGAATTTCCATAAGATACTGGTTTTCTAGAGTAGATCATCCATTTCAAGCACTCAAAAATCAATTGCTGATGTTGTTTTTTATGAAAAGCAAGGTTTGGGACGTTATGGAGGTTCAAGCAGATAACCAGTTGTTTTTACCATTTGCCAAATCCAGGTGACGTCCCCAAACCCACTGACTCCTAATAAGGCAGGATCCTTCGTACGCTTAATTCAAATTAAATAATCCTGAGATCAAATTTTGTTAATTTTAGTCACACAAGTAATTCTGTTGGCTCCAATGACGTTTTCCTTAGGAGAGTTTACAGAGACTTATAAAGGAAATATTTCACCTCTAACCCTCTTATACTTATTCAGTTTTGTGTACTGAGCTCTCTTCTATAAATTTTAATGAAAGCTGTATACACGTTCTGTTGAGGAATGTACTCTTCAGAAAACAAGGTACTCACCACAGATTTGCACTCAATGAGAAGGTGAAACAATATTATAAAAAGTGCTGCTGTGTTTATAGGGTTTCCAAAAGAAAAAATGTCTATGTCTGAGCCATAGTAAGTCTGTAAAGGAAGACGGTGTAACATACAGTCAGTGTAATATGCTTGATGTATAGTTCTATTATGTAAAGTGGCATGATTTATTTAAATACTGAACACACTTGCATGCAAAGTTCAACTCAGTTCCAGTGACAATTCTGCAACTATACATTTGTGTATGATGAAGTACTATGAAAAACTACATTTTATTTCTAATTTGCCTGAGTTTTTAGTATCTCAAAGTGCATAAATTTAATATCCAGCACTTACGAAGTAAGGCACAAAAAAGCAAGCAAGACTTTGGTAAAAAGCATCCAGCAAGGTTATCCAAAAGGTTGAAGGCAAGTAGGCCTGTAAGGGGAAAAAAAAAAAATAATAAAAATAAAAATAAAAAAATAAAAATTTAAAATAATTTAAAATAAAAATGTTAAGCATCCAACTGGACTTGAGGAAAGATAATCCACAGAACAACTCCAGCTGGCTTCCCCATCAAGAGGCATGCTTTTATGGCACAATAGGAAGATGCACGTGTAGCTAGTTGCTATGATTTAAATCAGCAGCCAGATCTGTGAGCTCTAATCTTTCAGCTGTTCCTCCTAGTATTGACCTGCCACAGTCTTACCTGAGTGATAAGGAAGGAAGAGGATAATGGGACAGTACTTCACCCTCACAACCTGCTATCCTTGAATGCCAAGTACCATGTTCCTCTCACCTCCATTCCCTTCCTTTTTGTATGTCTGCTTTGATCTTTTAATTTGTGCTCATTTACTCCTCTGTGCATACAGGACTCTAATGTGAGGTAACTAAATTCACTAGAACGCGAAAAATCATTTTCCCCTAGTCACCCCTGGGAATGGGAAGAAAAGAAGGGAGACAATGCAGAGGAATGAGCCCTTCCCATTCAGTGGCAGCAAACTGATGAAACTATAACTGCATGTGCCCTGGCTTAGGTATATTCCATTCCTTCAAACAATCAATTAAGGCATACAGATGTACAGTCTACTCACTCAGGATTTCCTCTCTCATTAGTAAGGAGAGACAGGTTAATCTGAAAAGCAATTCAGCCCTTTCATGAACAGAATTTCTCTCTGGAAATGGTTGGAAATGATGGGAAACCAGACTCCTCATTTGCCCATGTCAGGGCAGTGTTCAAAATCAGTGAAGATGAATCCAAGTTACTGTCTACTTTTATAGCTTGTAAAGAGCTGTGCGCTTAAGACATAGTGGTGCAACATTATGACACGGATTTTTTAAAACACTGTTCTTTCTTTTATAGTACGCTTAATTGAAAGCAGTTATTACTGTGTTTCCATGCAAGGAAAGAAATGATATACTACTTAACTACAATCACAGAGCACAGAGCAAGACAATATTGAGCTGGGCAAAAAGAGAAAAACTTTGATAAATGTTTTTACAAAAAGAAAGCAGGGAAAGAGAAGAGCAATATTATAATGAAGTAATTCTGATTATGTTGCCTCAAAACATTCCTTTCAGCTCGCTGTATTCTGTTTGACCAGAGAAAAAGGTCAAATCCTGAGGCCTGTAACATCTACTTTATCAAAACTCTGTGACTGACAACACAGATCTCCTCCAGCCAGGCTACAGAGAATCTTAGCAGAAAAAAAAGCCCAGCTTTTATTCATGCACAGAGTACAGGTCGGGGTCTAAAAGAGAAAGTGGTTTTAAACTTCATGTTTGCCTGATGTGAACCGTGAAGGAAAGAAAGAAATGGCTCAAAATGCTGACCACTTTAATTTGCTTCAGGCCAAGCATTCTTTAACCTACCACAGATTTCTGGCTCATCTTGTACAGCTCTGGGATCTGCATGAGTATCTCTGCAGACAGATCTTTGTCCAAGACACCATAAATGATGGGTGGTACCGATGTAAAAAGGAGATTGAAAAAAATCAAGATCCAATAGTCAGTCATTGATGTGCCTGAAAACCCACAGAAGAACTGGTACCAGAATAAGAGGTTCACGTAGGTCTGAAAAGTCAATGATGAAATGATAAAATGTTACCTGTAGACAACTGTTTTAGAAACCAAGAGGAAAATAGGCAGGTTGTAGGTCTGGTTACAGTAATCAGTGAAAAATTAGGTATAACTGCTATAGAGTCCCTGACAAATTGAAATTATATTTGGCTAGTGCACACCTTTACATTTCAAAATTGGCTATTTGGCTTGTTATTCATGCTATGAGTACATTAATTAATGCCTGCTGTCTTTTTAAACAAATTAAACTTTTTAAACAAATTAGACAATGGCTTTCAGTTGGAAACCCAGTTTAAGCAATAGAAAAGTCTAGTCTCTGAAGATGTAAATGGGAAACAAAGTTGTTTCCTACACACTGTTTGCTTATTTTTGAACCCACTCACAACAGAAACCAAAAAATAGTATGGAGCCACACTAGACACTTGAGTACTGTCAAATAAACAAACTGCTTTCCCTAGGACAAAACAGCTACATACCACATTCTTGTAGAAGAAGTAGAGTATCATGTTGGTAAGCCTGGTATAACACCAGTGACCATGGACAAGTAGCAGCTTCCTGAGATGCCTGAACTGAGAAATTGCAAAGTCACTTGCCATCACAGCCTGGAACACACATAAAGGAAAGCACTGATATATCTAAACTGCTAATGACAAACTTCAATACTGATCAGCAAACAACTGATATAATGCTGGAAACTCTTATTTTATGTTTTTTTAAATATATATAGTGCATATAAGCCTTGCCTTATTGAAATCTGAACCCCTCTTAACAACATTTTACATCAGCAGCTCCAAAGAAATCACTGATACTTCATGCCATAAAACAAGCAACCCAGATACATAACGGGGAGTTCAGTGATAAGCAGCAAGTTCTGTTATTTGAAGTTTGAACATGTGCACACTTTAGCTTGTGTTTTCTGTTTTCTGAGCACTCCCAGATAAGGGCAGGGGCTTGCACACTTTCCCTCAAATACAGCAATGGGCTGTGGAGCTGCTGGGCCTCCAGAGTGAACGTTAAACAGATCTGAAACAGAATCCAGTGTTACTTGTGTCTGTCTTGTACATGCTACCTGCATGCCTTCTTGGCCCAAAATTCCCACACCAGTGTCAGCTACCTGGATCATACTGACATCGTTGGCACCATCACCTACAAAGACAAGGGAAGAAATAATAACTAAGCTCTCTTATGTTAGTTGAAACACAACCTGGAAGCAGCTTTACTGGCTATCACATTGCCATGGAGGTAGCACAAATACATAGACAAATACATAACACCACAGAATTCAGAGAAAACCAATTTCATAGCCAGCAATGTAGCCTATGGAAAGAAAGATTAGAGTGTAGTAGGACTGAGCAATATTCTTCAAGTAGATATTAGCTGTTCATTTTTTCAGAATTTAGTCAGTATGGTTGGACAGAAAATATGGGTGTTTTAAATCGTACTCAGTCATTTCCCTTCTCCCTCACTATTTCCAGGGGCTGTGAAGGAGAACAAGGAAAATCCCCTCATTTAACCTTCACACATCACATAATGATGTACATGACTGCTGCTATTCTTTGTTGCTTTAGATTACTGAGTACAGACTAAATTTGGTAGTTTAAAAGACTGTCATCATGTAGTGCTAAAGACAACTATTATTCAAAGGATTATCTTCCTTGTAATTTAATTTTGTAAAGGACGTTGAGAAAAATAAAGGAGAGAAGAAACTGCCTTCTACTTCTTCTCAGAGAAAAGAAGGAAACCATGAGACTCACCTACAGCTAACGTCATTGCCTTCAGCTTATTTCGCACCAGTCTGACCAGCACGCTCTTCTGCAGTGGTGTGGCTTGGCAGCAGACTACAGCTCGACATTTTTCTGTGAGCTCCAAGAAAACATTCTGCAGGCTGTCCTGAAGGACATGCTCTAAAGTCCTTCCATCAATAACCAGGCCTGTGCTGAAGCCTTGAGCTTGGGTAGAAGGAATTGCAGAGACATTCCCAAGTTTCTGATTTACTTTTTTTTGGTCAGCAGTGTTTTTTTGCATGTGTTCTAAAATATCGTTCATCACCAAAGCACAAGCATCCTAAAGACAAGAGAAAAGCAACTTACTAAACACTGTATTCCGGCTCCCTTTCCAATTTATAAAGGAAATAGGGAGAAAAAGCCAGCTGCTATCAATGTGTAGTGTACTTCTCTCACTTTGTAGAAGACAAAGGGATTCAGGCATGAGGCTGAATAACCCTTTAAAATCACAAAGGATGCAGTACAGAGGATAAAAGCAAATCTAAATTGTGGGTCATTAAGTAGATTGGTTTGGGTATTGTACTAGGAGAAGGGAAAACACTGAAACATATTAGAAAAATATTAAAAGACTATCAGAAAAAAAAAGGCACAGTTGAGGGAGAGTATGACAAAGTAGCATACAACCTAATTTGATATCATTTTCATGGCTGGCAATAACTCCTATATTGCTAATATGCTGTAAACTCACAGCCACCTGATATATCTGATAGAATGTGTTGCAGGACAACTTTCTTTTCTTAGCATAAAGAGAAATCTAGCAATCAGTTAAAATAGTGACAATTGATGGAATATGTAAAGAAACAGACACTATATATAGTATTTTATATTTTACCCATTGGGAAAAAAAAGTCAGCTTTTGAATATTTTTATATTCCAAGTGATTATGCAATCTTTTGTGAGATGAGAAAACAGAGAATATATTATTTTCCCGTACAGTCCTGTGATATTGCCTGATGGCTTTTCTTCTTTTTTTGGCAGAAAAAACAAAATGAAACACCCTCTTGAACACTGAAAAAAAGTGTAATTTTCCACTCACTCTACTTTGTGATTTGAGTGTGAAGATTCTGTCATTGGACTCCAGCAATTTACAAGCATAGGCGATGTTGACAGCTGTCTCTCTCTTGTCACCTGTCAGCATCCATATTTTTATTCCTGCTTTCCGTAATGCTTGTATTGTGTCTGGAACACCATCTTGCAGGCGATCTTCAATGCCAGTGGCACCTTAATTTAGACAAGCAGATGGATTAGCACTGCTGCATTTCAAGAAGCAAGTCTGCCAGTGTGACAGGACAAGACAGTCCTTGTGCGTATCCACATTCCAGGACAGACACCCTGCTACAACATGCTTCGGAATCTCCTCCTCTCTCCTCTTTCTGTCTCAAAGACCTTCACGTGTTATGGGTACGTTGACATGTACCTTCCTTACAGTCTGTCATGTTTTTACAGTTTTGGTTATTAGTTTTTCACATCGTAACATCATGTTGTGCATTGGGAATTGAAAACAATAGGAAAATGGAATATTTGATCAGCTGACAATATGTTAAACTCACAGTGTTGCATCTTAGCAGTTATAGAAAAAAAATTGACAAAAAAAAAAAAGAATATATAACAGTGATATTCTCTTCTACAGTATATGAAGCATGCATACTTGTATTCTAAAATGAGCTTACAAAATCATTTGCTCTGTTAACAACAAGGTAACACATCACACTAAGCAAAGCCATTGCTGAGAAGCACCAATGCCTATGATATGGTATAGGACATATTCAGTACTAAATCATAACCATGAGACACGGCTTGGGGTGTGGGATACTCAGGCTAAGAAAGTTTATAAAAAAACAAACTTCAGCCACTTGCAGCTACAGTCATTTTGACAAATAAACAATAAAATAATCCCCAGTAAAGTTTTATCTCTTAAAGTGTTTCTAGTGAGGAGGGAGTCTAATAAGCAATTTGTATTTAAAGCAGACTTTCTTATGAGGATGGACAAGGGCCAAGAAGTCAAACAAACCGGTGATGTCCATTAGTCACCTGGAAAATGAAATTCCTTTGCTCTGTACTCTGCTTGCATTTTGATGCAAGTCAAAAGTCAAAATAGTTTCAGAAATGAAGATGCTGGAATTTTTTGGATGCAAGCTTCTCTGACAGACATCAAGGGAAGAGAGGAAAGAAGTTGTTTCAGCCTGGGCACTCTAAACAATCTGCACTCCCTTCTTGAGGTATGCAATCCCTTCTTACTCCAACAGGAGCCAGTTTTACTATCCCACCCAAAATTCAACAGTTGCCTAAAATATGCCCAGAAGTGGTCTTATGATTAGTTGCCATCCTTTCACATGCTTATTATGATGACACACAAAAACTCTGGTGCACACAGAAAAAAAGTAAAACGTGCCTTACAGAAGATCACAAGCTGCCTTCAGTAGGTTCTGCAACTACAACAAATGTGCAGCAAGATTTATGTACATCCAGGAGTGTCAACAAATTCTAGATGTGTAGAAAGCTATATATTATACAGATAGAGGTTCATACAGCGAATTCAGATTATAACCATCATAAGGGGTTTCCTGTGAGTTACAGCATTTTTTTACCTACCAAGCAAAGTTAGTTTGGTTTCAAGCCTGATGGCGGATTCCATCAGCAGCTCCTCCCTATTGTCAATGCTGGTTTCTGCTAAAAAATGATTATTTAACCATTCTGTATATTCTTCATCACTCATCACCTGCAGAGGGAAAGAAAACAAAGATGTGTCCAGATTTCACCTCAAATGTACTCCAAGAGCATCCCTCAGAGCCATCTCTGTTATCTATATACTAAACCTCTAGCAGCCCTGACAGTGCAGTTACATGTGTATCCCAGTGTGTTGATAGACTTAGTATGATTCACAGGTCAGGTTGCTAACCAAAAGCTTGCAGGCACCTGGAGTTGCCCGATATATTTCCATTTATATGGAAGGCAGGGAGGCCAAAGAGCACAGTATCCTCCTTACTGTTTTTTAATTGTGTCACTGACACAGCCACAGAATCACTGCACACCTTGGTACAGCTTGATGCCTGTACAGTTACACAGCCTGTGCTTTCACTTTGCATGAGAGTTTTCTTTCCTGTTTCAGTTGCTATGGAATTTTACTTCTGAGCAGTTTTTAATTTATAATGGAATATTATAACATCACATAGTTTTGCCTACAGATCCTATAACATCACAGACTGTGTGAGACCCAATAAGACAGGCCTGACTGCATTTGTTTTCTGTATCCAGAAAAAAATTCCAACTGGGGCAAGGTTCACATGCAGAGAACCACTCAGGACTCATGTAAGAAAATCAGGATATTTCACTTCCCTTGTTCTAGAATTAGGCTATTAAAACTGTCTGGCATCTTAAAGTGACAACAGGTATGTGAATCTAAATGAAGGCAGAATTTTTTTTGTGTCAATGTACAACTTCCTCCAGAAAGAAAGTAAGGATAAATGAAACGTGGCAATAACAACATCTCTTTATAAGTGGTGACATTTGTTCCATTGGAAAAAACACTCCTGCCCGTCACTGACTGTGAACATTCTTAACAGTACATAAAAAAACCCACCTTTTTAGCAATACAAAGAGTGCGCAGTCCCTTCCTGGCATAGTCATCCAGATGATTCTGGGTTCTCTCTTTAATATTTTTCTGTTCCATTTCTGAATTCTTGGTATCTACTGTTATATAAAAAGTAAAGAAAGCAAATTAAATATTCATTCTTAGAGTAAATTTACTGAAAAATTTTGAAGGTCTAAATATGGTTTAAAAATACCAAAATATTTACGGGTTTTCTTTTAACTCTGAACATACCTTCACATTTGTACAGTGTACTGTGGCTGTATCTTTAGAATGCATGGAGAGGGCCAGTCTGCACAAGCAATGACGGGGTACCAGTCTGGCACTCGTATGTCTTCATAGATATTAGCATATCAAAGTGCCTTTCTAACATAAAATCATCTTCTAAAATGAACCAGGCCACAGACACCAAAGTAGCTTTGTTGTCTCTGATACAGTGGGAGGAAGCCGAAGGGCTGTCACAGAAAAGCTGTTTTTTTTGTTTCTTTTTTTAATTATTAATGCATGGACTATTCAGGGAGGTGATTAACTCATCTAACTTCGGACATGTAGAAGTTAGATTGCAAGTTTACCCTGAGAGCCAAAGTAAGGAGAGGTACCTCCAGACATGAAATTATGCCCTACAGACAGACTTCTTTTCTACCTCACTCCCTGCAGAGGCTTTCTGTCTAGACCTTACTTGGCTAGTGCTGGGCTAAAATATGCTTGTGGAACTGTATACATCCCACTTCATTACTAAGATAAACCATGGAATGTGAAAACTAAGTTCTATTTTGCAGACAGTAAACCTGTAAATTCCATTAGCTTCCCAACCATTAAAAAATACCCTGTAACATCTGAACTTAAATATATGCAGGGATATGTTTCTTACACACACAGATAGTATGCCTTCAGTTACAAATCAATGACTGCCTGATACAGCATATGAATAAATCACAATTGGTGCTTAAGGAACACAGTATGTTCCTTCTGTGGCAGATTCCAAGAACCTTTACCAAAAACCAGCACCCAGCAGGAGGCAGCACACAATTCTATTATATTATTACCACATATTATTAACACATCTAGAAACACAGAAATAGTTGGTAATCCAGAAAAAATAAGAACAGTCAAAAAGCAATGAAAGTATTTCATCCGAATAAACACCTCTCACTGCACAGCAGGAGACAACTGTTTCAGCAGATGACCTTACTTTATGACTGGAAATACTACAGTTGGCTCCAAGAGGTCTGCTCAGATACCACAAAATATCTGAATTACTGCTAGCTTTCTGTTCTCAGTTTCCAGAATGGCACAGCCATATGTAGGTGAGAAGCTGTAATACCTTTATGGATTTCCTAAAAGCAACTCAGAGATAGAAGATCTGCTTGGTTATTTGGCTCTTGTGATCTCAGAGATCACAAATCAGGGCATGCAGTCAAATGTACCAAAGAATGATAAAGGTGAACAAAGAATTAAAAGTTCTATAAATACCTTCACATGCAGTTCCCAACAAATCCATCATGACTGAGTCTGCACCTTTTGTGTACACCACCACTTGGTTGGAGACAGGATGCCGAACCACTACTGACATCCTTTTTCTCACTGAGTCAAAAGGCAGGATATGCAAAAGCTGAAATGTTAAAGATCCCAGACCTGCAAAATCCACAGTTACTTGATCAGGAGTCCTAGACTGTAAAATACATTTATAAGCCTTAGCAGCATGGACCAAGGCAGCTTCATCTGGACTTTCAGCTTCATAACAAAGTTTAGGTAATGAAGACCATTCAGCAGATGACTCAGCACTGTGGGTTTCACAGCCAGCAGCTACATTCACTGTATAACGT
Source organism: Perdix hodgsoniae (assembly GCA_035772895.1). Classification (NCBI taxonomy): domain Eukaryota; kingdom Metazoa; phylum Chordata; class Aves; order Galliformes; family Phasianidae; genus Perdix; species Perdix hodgsoniae. The sequence goes on along the minus strand of JAPSGF010000002.1, from coordinate 15,886,616 downwards.
TCTTTGGTTAACTGGGGATTTTCAGGGCTGTTCAAATTGTGAGGTTCAGCAGCACTTTGAGCAGCCCCATTCAAAGAAGGTGAAGCCAGTTTCATTCTGAAAATGGACAGTTTGCTCACAGAACTGTTTGGGTTTTCAGATGATGACTCTTTTATACTTGGAAGTGGGGAGGAACTCAATCTATGGACTGACAACCTCTGGAACATCTGCCTGATTTCCTCGAGGGATTTAATAGGCATTCTTCCCAGTGAAGAGCGTCTCATCTGCAACAGAACAGTCAAAGTATAAAGTCTTCATATGTTATTTAAGTAAAGAAAGACAGCTTACAAACCACACATGTTTCTTAATGACGGTAGCAAAACTTGAAAAGCTATGATCATTTTGATCACTTGTATTAAAAATAGCCAGCTCAATTAAACATATTACTATTACTATTACTAAGTACACCAAACAGCTCTGTGAGAGCTTCACCTATTCAAACCACACAAATTTTAAAAATACTTCAGATCTGAAAACTGCATGTATTTCCAGTTTGATTCATGACTCCATGTAATACTTCTTTCTAGAACTGTCTAAGCAATGGAACTTTTATAAGTTGTGGTGAATGGAACTAGATGCTTGTTCTCAATTGGCAAGATAGTTGCAAAGAATAAACCAGCTCCATACTTCTCACAGTGACTAGCTACTAGTAATGCTAAAAATACAGTACTTCACCAATACTTTTTTGGTTGGAATTGAAAATAAAAGGCAGGCACCCTCAAGAATCAAGAAATAAAAGATTCCTGCTTAAATTCCATCCCAGTTGCATGCAAGTTGTAATGCGTCTCTGTTCACCATTGCAGAGACACAGACTAGGAACATTCCTTCATCTTCTCTCCCTCAGGAAACACTGAAAACTTGTTGCCTTTGTCATTATCATTCCCCATAATCCTTATGCCACATATTGCTCCTCCCAACCCAGCTACTACTGACTTGGACATCTCCTCTTCTAAAAGTCACCCAGAAATATTATTCTCTAAGAAATGAAAAACTCACAGGTGGAGGTTGGGTTATTATTTACTAATGCAGATGCACCATTCATGTGTTCACCGTGGGCTGCCTACTGTGTTGACTTGTCTGGAAGGACACTATAACAACAGGCATTTTATACATAGGTGCTTTATTCTCCACAGGGTACCTTTTGGAAACATCTCCAGCCATACGTGTACATGCACTACTTACTTAAGCACCAAAATCTATTCCTGTACATGTCATAATTTTATTTTTTTTTTCAAAAGATGAAGTCAACAAATCTTTATCACATTTGTTGGGAGGAAAATCAAGGCTTGGGATTATCCTGCCACACAATCAAATTAGGTAGAAGATGGGTTTAAGAAAATCCCAGCTTGAAAAAAAAGTCAACTGATTTTAAAATGAATGCAATATCTTTAAATAAATATTAGATGCGGGCTCTGAAAATAAGAAGTGATTTCAGGGAAACATTAAAAGTCTCTTGATTATTAAACCAGGACAGTCTAACAAATGCATTGTACACTGAAGATGAGACCACCTTATACTAACCGTATTGCAAAGCATTTTTTTTCTTCAAATTATTACACACATTAAACTTGATCCTTCATATCTTGCTGGAATTCTATTTGAATATAGTCAAGTAACAGGTAAGAGCTTTTTCAGTTCCAGTATTTTAGAAGTCTTCCAAGACTATTCATATTTTTTAGCGAACAATAACTTATTTGTAAAGGTAACTTGAGTGTTAGGGCACTCTTAAAGGAAGCTGTGCACATATCTGGTAAAAGATAATAGAATACAGCAAAAAAACCCAACAACCCATAACTGCAGTTTAATCTCAAAATATATATTGTGAAAGTTAAGGTGCACCAAGCTTGCAGGTTCAGATCCTGATTACTACTTATTTTTTTCTCCTTTTGCAATCAAACTAAAGGAAACTCGTTTATAAATATGTTGATATAGACAAATATAATACCTTCTTACCTTTTGACGTGGCTGACTGGGACTTGAAACAACAACTGTATTACAGATTGCCAGAGCAAGAAAGAAGTCAGTGATGTACATTGTCTCCAAAGCTAACTTGCTGATACTGTCTCCTGATTCTTGATAAGAAAGAGAAGAAATACGTCTAAATTTCTCCAGCAGTTGTGTATCTGGCACAACATCTGTCTCCTATGGATTAAACAAACAAAGCTGTGAATTAGGATATAAACCCTGGCAATCCCAAATGGGCTTTTAGCTCACACCATTTCAGGGTCACAAGTTCATTCCAGACTTACTTTATATATAGAACTCATACGTGAGGAGAAAAAAATCATTCCCCAGACACTGCTACCAGAGACTTGAGAAATCAATGGCAGAATCAAAATAGTCTTGGTCTCCAGCAGTAAAATCAGCTACAGATGTTTTTAATTCTAGTAATCTCCACTAAATGCAATGGGATTAATATTGTTTATCTAGATATTTCCTATTGAAAGCAAAGTAAAATGCTTTCTTAAGGCAAAGAAACAAACTTTTATTGAAAATGAAGCTTGTCATTTTAGCTGAGTGATCATGAAATCACACCAGCAAGATCCTAACAACACATCTTTGTAATTCAATAAATAACCGCAATATCAGCTTGCAAGTAGGCTGCAGCCAAGCAACAATGGGAGGTCTCATTTTGATAGAAGAAAAAGGATGCCTTAAATTTCAAGCACTCTATTAAAATGGGAGTAAAATGATGTTACTTCATTAGTTACTTCAAAAATTCATTATCAAAACTAATAACTTTTACTTACAATGCAGCTGCTGAAAGCAACATGTCCTGAGCAGGGAGCATCACTTGATGAATGCCCCCTTCCTAATTCAGGGTAAATACCAGATAACAGATTTGAAGACTTTTTGTTCAAAGATTCATTCTCAGCTCCACAGTCGTGTCCCCTCCATTTTGACATGTGGCCCAAAGAGGTACAAGGACCTTCAGCTGAATCCTCATCTTTCAAATCCCTCTCTTGATAGGATTCCAACCTCTTTGCTAAAGAAATAGAAAGAAAATTATTATTCTGTGAGCAAAAAGAAATTTGTCTAAAATAAAACTTAATTTTAAAATAAGGAATTTAGTATACAATTAAGAATAATCCACTCTTTTTCAAAAATCAAGCCCATAAGTTATCACGCTGACTTGCCATTTGGGACACTGCACTTCAAGAGTGCTGCTCTGCTGGAGAGAATCCAGAAGAGAGAGAAAGAACAGTCACAGAAACAGTAGAGTAAGCTGGTTACACAGCCTTCTGAAGAGAACATTGCTGAGAAACAAATAACAGTCTTCAAGTACAAAAAGTGGAATTGCACAGAAAAAGGAATTAGTCTATTTTCTTGGCACACTGTAGGTAATAGGAGACACAATATTCCTATGCTGTGATAAGACAGGCTCAGATTATATAACAGAACAACTTTATCCAACAAGACATGAAACACTAGAACAAAATGCACAGGAAGGTAATGAACTGGCCACCAACAGAAGTACTGAAAACACATTAAAAAATTAAAAAAAACAGCAGTATGTCTGCACAGACAGATCTAGTGAACACACATCTATTCCACTTATGCTCCCTGCCTGCCAAGGAGATCATATACCCTGGCTGAAGTAACACAGGGGTACCTCCTGTAATACCACAGTGCTCTGCTGACATAGCCTAAAAAGAACAAGATTTAGATTTTGATTTAGATATAACACTGCATATGGACACCTATATATAGGATTTTACTACAGTGCAGTAAAATCTCTGTTGCCCTTTGCTCTGGGCAACAGAGATAAAAATACAGAAATATATGTACAGACTAAGTGAGTCACATGCAAAAGACTGAACTGCTTTGTAGTGCATTTCTTACTGCATGCAGTAGGAGCCAGGCAAATGGCAACTTTGTGCAATTGACCAAAGGAAAATTAGAGTTAAACATAGGACCTCAAACATTTTTCAGATTGATTTTCAGGGCATACAATTTCTAGATTTGTTAGGAAGGACATGCTTTATCTCCAAATAAAAGCCAGGCTACAATAGGAAATAATTATAAACATAATTAATACACTGATACTATTGGAAGACAAGTGAATTCTTAGGGAAGTAAGTAGTAGAAGTGACAGACATATGCCAAGCATAAAGAGACTTAGATCAGTCACAATTCATCTCTTCTGAAACACTTTTCATTTCTTTAAGAAGTGCTCTGAAAATAGATTTTACTTTTTTAAGTTATTCATTCATCAAATTCTAAACTTAAAATACATCTTTTCACTTTGCTCTTGTGATATCCTTCCCAGTATAATTACTGGGAAATAATTAAATACAAAGCCAAAGAACCATCACGACACCTACATCACGATTTTTAAAAATGTGTGAGGAAATTACTGTTAAAATGATTTATAACCACCAGTTACTGTGACTGTGAACAAAAGAAGAGCCCATGCACTCTGAGACCAGCAGGGTGTGCCTGTTGCTTGCAGAAAGTGAGCAGCTCCTTCTGGCAGCAAAACCACAGAGAGTGGTTAATACATAGTTGTGATTGGTCTATCCATCTGTCAGCACTTCATCTTTGATCTTCACCAGTGAAAGAACAAATTTATGCAGTTAACATACAGTAATAATAACAAAAATCTTTGTGTCTTTATCTAGTTAATAAAATAGGTAGCTAAATCAAACACTTTATTAACTATGTCAGAAAGTAAAGAGTGTTCTGTGTGTGGTATCAAATATGCACAGGCTTAACTACCTGTAAAGTAGCACCTCACATACACTTTCAAGTCTCTGCATGCTGCACATGAAGTGATCAAAACAGGGAAAGATCCAAATAAGACCAGCCTAAATCCACACCTTCTGTTAGTACATATTGCCACTCAAACCTCAGAAACACCCATCTTCATCGCAACTTGAAGTTTCTCTGAGAATGGAAAAAGGACTACCACAAGCATGGATTTAGCACCTTACCATTTTCTTCATGGCAATATTCCTGTCCTGCAATGCTGCACCTCCGAAAAACCATCTTATTTTCAGTGAGTGTTCCAGTCTTGTCTGAGAAGATATACTGAATCTGGCCAAGGTCTTCAGCAATATTCAATGCTCGACACTGAATCATAGAGTCTGTTTTCTCATGGTAAAAATCAATATCATTCTGTATTAAATAAATGTGTCCCAGTTTGACAATTTCAATTGAAACATAGAGAGAAATAGGAATCAAGACCTATTGAAACAAAACACAAAGATTAAAAGAGACCAAATTCTTTAGCCACATGCAAACACGAGTTAACTCTTCTGAAACCAAAGAGTTGGTTCAAGGATGTAAGTGAGATCAGGATATGGCTCATGATCAAAACAAACCAAAGTTACCTGTAATAAAATGATCATTGTCCAGAACATATGGAACCCTGCTAACATAGAAGAAATCGATTTCCCATCTGGTTCAGGGATGTTAAAAAACGGTATTTCTGAATACCTACTTAACCAAATTCCATGGCCTAGAAAATAAGAACAAGTGAATCAGTTGTGCTGACTGTATAACAGTTTAGGTACTTCTGAGCTTCCAGAGAAGTATTTTCCTCAATAGGAACCTCACTAAAATGCATTGAAGTGTCAATGCACACATGAATAAATGTTTTACTGCAGTTGTGTTAATAGTACATCTATGCAACCCATTTAAAAACTAAGAGAATACTACCTATGTTTCATGAACACTTTGGTTTTTTTTTCCTATCCCAAACTCTACTTATTAAATTTCGCATCTTTGCTTTTCCAGCTTTCAGCTGTGGTATGTCATGAAACCACTCTGGTCACTTTATAGCACTGTGAGACAAATACTGTCACAGAAAAGAAACAGTATAAATCACAAACCTAGTTTATGTTTATGTTTATGTTTAAGCCAGATTGTGATGCCAGACATGTCTGTTTAGTGTAACTTGACAAAGTTTTTTAAACACCTTTTAAGCACTCATTTGTTTCATTATGAAATGTATTCTTTTCGAACTTAGAACTCAAGCTCACTATTTCATAAAACTCTACAATAGAAAGTTCTTGTTAATACTTAAACTAGGCCTCTCCCTGCAATACTGTACAAGCATTTCATTTTACCTCAACAAACCTAATGCAAAGTACAAGTGTTACAGAGCAATTAGTGAGAGAAATAAGAAAAAGAATTGGAGAAGCAGGTTTCAGAGTTAAGAACTCACACTAGGAACATACTCATTGACCAAACTACTGATTAAACATGACAACATAAACTGAAACTTGGCAGCATTCCCTGCTGATAAAGAATTAGATATGGAGAAAGGTAGTTTCTGAAATACGCTACTGAAATGAATTGGCCCCAAATTAGAACACCAAGGCTGAGAGGGGAAAGCAGCAGGAGTCTGCACATTCACACTTACCAACTGCACCGGTTAAACACATTAAAATCAGAAGCAGAACACACCACAGAATATCAGAATTCACTTTTCTTTCCAATTTACTGCGCTTGTAATGAGGTCCACTGTTATTCAGCATGGCTTTGGTTTCATGACCTGTAATCACAACGAAGGTTGAAATTCTCTATTTGCAAGTATGAAAATCAAAAGTCCTTTATATTTCTAAAGCTCTGGGAAATTGGACATTCCTGTTAACTAATATGTGAAAAGAGAATATAAATATGAGCAAACTAACAGCTCCAAAAGTAATAGTCTTAAAGAAAACCATAATTTCTCAGCTACATATTATCTCTTATACAGTAAATAATATTCCAATTATATTCCTTTCTGAAGTTTTTGATATAGTCTCTAATATTTTCTACAAAATTCTGCACCTGCATTACAATTATCTGCCTGAATACATTATAATGTCTATTCTTAAAACTTCAGAGCTTCAACTTTAGAACAGCATTAACTTCAATTCTGGACCTGAAAAAATCCTAACAAAGACAGCTATTCCTTGATTTGTCATTGTAGTTAACAGTTGAGGACAAGGACCTGTACACAGAACAGAGCAGGCTTCCCATGAATAATCAGACATATCAGCTTTTTACATTTTTAAAACCAAAACAAACAGTTCAGATTTACATTCTTGATGTTTCAATCTAAGACTGCCTTCTGCTGGTTTCAATCTTTTAATTGTCTACTTTGCCTTTGTGCAATACTGCTTCTTAAGGCACATAATTCCATCTTCTTTGCAAGGCAATCTGAGAAGGCCAGGGTGGATCACTAACCTGCATATACCACAATGCCTACAACAGCTTCTGTATTTCTCACTGTGCATCCTCGCAGCAATAAGTTCTCCTTGCTGAGGCCCACTCGATCCTTGCTTGAATTCTCACTGGAAAAAAAACAAAACAACAAGAACAGAAAAAACCAATCCATAGAGCAGCATATTAAAATGTTTATGTGCATGGCATCTGCCATGTTGGCATCTGAGGAACGGGCAACCCTGCTGAAGTGACCGCAGGACAAATTCAGTCTGAAAGCAGATGACTTCTATTTGGATTGCCAGCATTAGAAAAAAAAATTAAAAAAATTATAAATCCCATTTTAAAAGTACTGTAAGCATTGTTATCCGTGCCACATTTTCAATGCAGAAAGGGCAGATATGCCCTGTTTATCAAGCCTTCTCCTCGGAGAAAGGTAAATAAAATTATTTCATTTTCTCTTCATATTTCTAACATGCCATTGCCCATAGAGAAGAATGTAGACATTATACATCTCAAAAAATGAAAATTAACCACTGTGTGAAATAATATTTTGTTTTCCTACTGACCACACAGAATTACAGATCCTTAACAAGAAAACAGACAAAAGGTAACACAGTTTGAATAAATGGCTGAGAATTACACAAAACACATGAGAGTAGGAGGGGAAGCCAATTCTTCCCATTTCAAATTCTGACCAAAGCAGCCATGGTCCAGACTGAATTCTGTACTGATATCATATGTCATTAACAGCAGATCAAGGGCAGCCATTTCAAATGTGGTAGATACAGCTGCAGAACTAAACTGAACTAGCCTGAACTAGAATGCTGGAATTACTTAATATAAAATATAAAGTGCTAGTGGGCTTTCCCAGTTCACAATCAGGTGTTTAGAAATTCCTTCTGGAGCTCTGCCTGCCTGGCTGCACTCAGGAATATAGTGTTGCACACTGACTTACGTACACATTGTCATTTTTTAAAGCAAACATTATAAGCCCTCTGAAAATTAGGAAGAACACCAAAGCAGATTACATCAGTTTAAAGAGCCACCAAGCTTACTTACACAAAGCCTCGAAAGTGACTGAGGTCATCATTAGGACTTTCACATTCTATTCTACCAGAAAATTTTTCTGGATCAATTTCAGAGACCTAAAGTTATTTAAAAAAAAAGAAAAAGAAAAAAAAAAAAAAAGAGAAAGAAAACAAACAAAAAAAAACAATTGAGACCAAATATGATAGAACATGGAAACTTCATAAATTTGTTTGTTTAGATATCACTGTCAAACTATTTAACTCAGTATTTAAAGTTGCTAATGATGTTGATGATCTACATGCAACCCAGGTAAATCAGACTTATGCAGGATTTCCTAGTAAATATCAAACCTTAGCAAGTTCCAGCTGAGATACTGGTATGTTAGGAACACTTGCTGCTTTGGCTGTGGAACACTCCTGGCAAAATATATGGTTTGATAATACAATATAGGAAAGCAGTCTACAGCCAAAGCGGAAACAGAGCTGGCAAATCCTTTTATCAGATTGGACTCCTGGGCTGCCTGGAAGAAAAGGACAGCACTTTTCCCTCCATTAAATATGAGGATACTGCACTTACGACAGAATTCAGTCATTGGACATGAAAGCAGAGAAGGAACTGAACAGTGCAGTCCTCTGACCACTCCTACAACATAACTGGAACCACTGTCACACTGATTTAGTGCTAATGGTTTATCAGCTTCCTCACACCAACAAATGTTTGATTGAGCTAATCATAAGAGGTGTAAGCGAAAAGGAGATTAATTCCTTCTTAAGGGAGTGAATTAAAAGCAGCAGGGCAATGTCAGTTTGTTCATTAAAAAAATTGTTATTCTTAGGGAAAAGGTCCTCAGTTTTTTTGTCTATTTCTCTAGGAAAGCGAAGATGGTCAGAAACACTCTTCTGTGCCTTGTTGTCTGTTGCTAGCTGTTGTTTATAAGCCTCTTGCAGTACCTTCTTCATTTCTTTCACTGAGGTACATACAAAAAAAAAAAAAAAAGAATAAATTATGCTATTCTAGGTTGACAAAAAATTAACTACAAGAGTTTCCTCTTTTAGGCTCATATGTTGCCTTGCCTTCCCAAATGAACCCCAAGTGCAGTAACAAGTGCCCTATTGATGACGTTTGTGCTTGTGTTTGTTCAGTCATAAAAATGCAGAACGTAATTATTTTTACATTATGTTACAACCTTTTAGTCTTTGTCTTTGAATGTTCTTTGATTTATGCTCTTCCTATTCTTTTGAGCTTGGGAAACTAGGAGTTGAGATAATCATACTCTGTCTACATACACAGCACTCCCATAGTCTTATTCAGCCTGAGTTTGAGAGGACAAAGCCTCTGTCTGGAACTGAGCTGTCAGGACACCAGAGTTCTGTGAAGTTAACTACTCTGCAATCAGAAACTGTGTAGTCCTGACAGGACACCAACATGGCCTTTTTTTTTTTTTTTTAACTTGGAGGACAAAAAATGAGCAGTCTTTTATGGTGAAGAAATTGTCACTTTTGGGGACAGCATGACTATCTCATTCTAAAATTGAGAAAAAAAGAATGGAAGAAAGAAAACCGGCTTTCTTTATGGTTAACAGATTTTATATTACCCTGCTTGTTAAGTAACAAATAAATCTAAATGAATAGCAAGGTACTCCTTCTAACCTCCTCACCACAATTCAGAGGCACTTCACGTAATTTTATCTCCAGAATGTTAACAGCACGTTCTTATGGAAAACACTGAATCTCCCTGCTGATGTTGTCAGTGCAGTGCTTCCATATCAGAACTCAGTTGCAAGGTGTGCTGAAGACTGCACTAATTTCTGACCACCACTGTGGAAACTATAACACCTGGTGATGTTCAGTCTTGATAGATTTAGATTAAAAAAATTGTAAGAGTTCCAAAGACTTTATAAACCCTTGAAGGTCTAGATTAGGAGCTAAAAATACATTTGAAAATACAGTGAAAAAGAAGACACCTATTCTTCACTCTGTTTTTATGTGGCACTGAACTCCCTTCAAAAAAAATTCTAATTTCACAGCCACTAAATGGTTTGTGTTATACATGACAACTGGACATTTACTTGAAAAGTTAGTTTTACTTCACTTGAAATAGAGCTCTCTTTCTGTGGGTTGAATGAGCGGACAAAGATTTACTCCAAAATAACAACAAAAAAATTAAAACTATATCATCTATTCTAATTTCAGATGGGGATGCTGAACAATAGGCAATATATAGGACTAAAGTTTTCATTGTTGACTGTCACATCAACTTTCTTAAAGCACTGGAAATACAAAATTATCACCTGCTCTGAATATCCTTTCACCACCTGCCTCTGTTTTAGATTGGTTTCTCCATCAAGACCTGCAGTTTCAATGTAACAGATCCCATCCGGGTCACTGGAATATAACAGCACCATGTCAGCAGGAATAATTTCATTACATGAAAGTCGGATGAAGTCTCCAACGTTGACATTTTTCCAGTGTTCATCTATGTATTTCTTCTCTTTCCTGAAATGCATATAAAAACATTAGAACAATTAAAAAAAAAAAGAGAAGAAAAAACCACCCCAAACTGAAAGCTCAAAGAAACAAATTGTACCTAGGAAATTACTCCAATAATGAACTTGTACTTCCAATTCATTAAGAATTTTGATGAGACAATCTAACATCTTAAGGTGACTGTAACAAAGAATCTGTGGTGCTAAGAGGCATGATCTAGCGGTGGGTTGTTAGTATGGTTAGGTTCAGGTTGGACTTGATGATCTTGAAGGTCTTTTCCAACCTAAGTAATTCTATGATTCTGTGATCAGCCCTAAGGTCCCAGACCTGTTTTGCTGGTAATTAAATTCCTGTTACCCTCTCATAATTATGTTAGCCCAATTCAAAACTTAGCCCTTTGATTCCTATACTTTCATTATTCCATCGTTTGCCAGTGAGTACAGAATATTCAGCAACGGCTTTACTAATGCTCCAAGCATAAATACTTGTATTTGTGGCTTTTAAATATTTTCCCATTGTTTTCGAACATAAGGTATAAAGAACCTACAATACTCAAGAGAGAAAGTTGAAATTCTTTATTATTATGAAAAATACAGGCATGATATACAGAAGTTCTTCTTCAACTTTCCATTTCTATCTGCTCTTCCGTATTCAACAGAGACAAAGAATAATCCTTTTTACTTAATTACAGTTTATTGCAAGCACAGTCAGGTTTAGAGTGGTGAACAGGCTGGGAGGTAGCAAGCAACAAGGAGCTAACTGGAGGTATACAGTAGTAGGCCACTGAAATAGGGTTGATGATACAAACACTGTACATATCTGGATGCAGTAAGCCAAAACTCTGAAACTATGGATGTCACTCATTTGTTATAAGCCAGAAAAAAAAGGGGGAAAATACCAAGTCCAATTTATCCCCAAAGTGTAAAAGACTAATATCTAGCTGCTTGGATAGATATATCACAGCACTAAGACAGGCCAGTTTTGTCATGGACAAGAAAGAACAGTGAAACCAGTTTCTATTACAAACATGTTTTATAAAAGCAGTAAGGGATTGTTGCTTAAAAAAAGTTAATTCTACCAAACAGTGCCTCCTTTTTTTTTCAAATCAGGCTATACAATATAAAATAATTCATAATAAAGAAGTTCAGAAAGAAAAGTGAAAAGCACTAACAGTAGGCACAGGCAGACATTTTTACGGATTACTAGTACAGAAACTAATTATTATACTTGTTTTGGGAAGGAATCAAGATAGAAAAGATCAGAAATTAATTCTCTTTCATTGATATTGGTGAGACTGCAAGTAACAAACAGCGATCATTAATGTGTAGTGGATGCCTCTGTTTTCTGGCAGTGAATTATTTCAGAGTATACTGCAATTCATATCAGAAATGATGTGACTTGTCCCTTAAATCTTCTCTGCAGACATGAAAAAGAAAAAATCATTTATCTTCCCAACTCAACTACTTTATTGTTTTAAGCTCAAATTTCTATAGTCTGAATAAAATGTTTCTGAGAAAGCTGCTATATCAGGTATTTGCGTTTGCAGCACATGAAGTTGTGTGCTCAATGTCCTGGCAGGGAACAGCGACGTGTGGTGTTTCTCTGGGTCTGTATTCAGATCACTGCTGTTTAATACCTTCATTGTCAACAGAAATATTGAGATTGAGAGGACTCCTCAGCAAATCTGCAGATGGCACCAAACTGAGTGGTGTGGCTGACACTTCAAATGGAAGGAAAGGATGCTATCCAGAGACATGTGATAAGGTGTGAGAAGTGGGAACCTCATGAAGTTCAAGGCCAAGTTCAAAGTCCTGCACCTGGACTAGGGTAATCCAAAAATCCAAAATCAGTACCAACTAGCTGATACATGGATTGGGAGCAGTCCTTGAAGAAGGACTTAGCAGGTACAGGTTGATGATAAACTTGCAGCCCAGTAAGCCAATCATATCCCAGGCTGCATCAAAAGAAGTATAGCTAGGAGGTCAAGTGAAGTGATTCTCTCACTCTATTCTACCCTTGTGAGAACCCACCTGTTGTACTGCATCAGAAAATGTTCTTATTTCCTTAATGGAAATTACATTAGGAGTACAGAGTTACAACACTGGTAGCTTTTATGTCTTTCATCACTATAATGATGAAATAGTAATCACTGAATTTCAGTGACGCCAAAACAATTTTAAGATATTAAGAATAATACTAAAACTAAATACTTAACACTTAATACTAAACTTCCTTGGTTAATGCAGTGCAGGCTCACATATGAATGCTCTGGTATCCACAAAAATATTTTTTTCAGCAAATTTTATGCTAATTTGATATTTTTTTAGCTAAACAAATGATCAAGACTCAACTACACAACTTCCTGCATGTAGGGGAACTGTTGATCACGGCTTGAACCTCTGATTGATCATTTGAGGCAAGCACAGGAGCACAGGTGAAGGCAATTCACCTGTGTGACTGGAAGGGGTGGAGCCTGGCTCCACCTCTCCTAGATCCCATTTAAGTGTTGACTGCAACTGAAGGAAGATCTCTTTCTGAAGATTATTCCTTGGAGAGTTTATTGTAAGCCTACAATACTGGTGAGTATTTCCACTTATTCTGATTATCTTTCCACTGTGATACTCTTACTAAACCTAACCTCTCTACACCTATTGATTATACACCTATTAATTATACACTGAGCAATTTGATCTAGTAAGGCATGCTTTGAGCAGGGTATGAGACTAGAGGGATGACTTCCAGAGACCTCTTCCAGCCAAAGTTATTCTCTCTATGTGTGTTCAGAGAGTAAACCAGAAGAATCAACTTAATAACAATTATCTAGAAAGAATGTTGTCTCTTACCGGCTATATACTTTGGTTAGTAAGTTGTTTATCTGTTTATCCATTTTATATTTTGAGTAGTCTTCCAGGCCATCCTTCAGGGCGATTATTGTCAAAACCGCTATTAGAGGTAGCATGGTAATTTCTTTTTGGAAAGCCTCCACCACGGGAACCCAGTTTAAAACAACCAGAAATAAGAAATACAAATTGGCAACTCTGAAACAAAGTGCAAACATAAGAGTTAACTGTGCTATCGGCCATTCTAATTCCTCCACTCTGTGCTGTACAGAGACTACTTAAGTAAGAAGGAATTGTAGTAGAAGCTAAGAAAAAATAATGAACTAAGTATCTGATTCTATTTTCTTCTCTTCAGTCAAATACATTAGTTGGCTGAATGGCTAAATAATATTAATGATAAGAAGGTGCAACAAGCAAGAATTCTACTCTTCCAACCCTGCCTTCCAGGCATATGTCTTCCAGTGAGGCTGTGGTGAACTTGTAGATAAGACATTTTTAATTGAGCCATTCTTTATAAACCTGCAGTTCTCCATGCAGGAGGATGGAGGAGACATGTGAGGGAAGGGAAGAAATACATTTGCAGGAAATCAATTGAAAGTTCTACTTCAGGTTACTGAAGTGATTCAACAGTAAATAATATTTTAATCTAAAGAGTAGAATGGGCAGAAACAATGAAAGTTTTGAAGAAAGGATTAGTCCAAGGCTGATATTCAATCTTTAGACAAATAATACAGACTTTTTCAGAAGTGATAGGCAGGTTGGAAAAACATATATTAATATACAAATAAAAAGGTTCCACTTTAGAAGAATTTCCACAAATAAAATAAAAATAGTTATTACCTGTGAAATTGTTCAAATAAATTGCGTGGTATAAAATTCAGTAAAGTATATTTAGTAGTCCGTATTTTGTTGTTCATATACAGTTTTGATACCTTTTCATACTCTTCCTTAAAATGTCCCAAGCAGGGTATCACTATCCTATGTTTGCTAATAGTTTTTTTTGCTTCATAGCACTTGTTATTTGAGTTGCTGCTGCTGCCTTCTTCTCTGCCTTCTGTAGACATCAGTTGCTGCCAATGATACTGGGTCCAGTGGATAGGATCTGCCATTGCACCCTATGTGCTTTATAATCCAAGGAATGTCCTCTACCTGGAGAGAAGTTAAAATACAGTAAGTTAAGCAATAATTCTGTAATGGCTTATTTAACTAAAAAGTTTTGGATGCAGTTCTGAATAAGCCCAGGGAAAAGACCATTTCCCACATTTAGATCAGGAAAAGAACATTTAATGATGTCAGGCTCCTCTTCAAAGGCTATATTTAATCAAATTTTATCCTACCTTTCAGCATCCTGCAGTTTGATTAGTTGGTTTTTGTGCATTGTGTAAATGCACAATAGCTTTTTAATTGTTTATTAAAAAACAAATCTGATTCCAGTATTCTGTCACTGATCTATAGATCTATCTTTTCTAGTAGATCGGTTTTATTTTGGTATACTTTAAATAACAGGAAAATATCAGCAGTTTAAATTTATATTAATTAATTTGTGTATAAAGCGCACACCAAATTGGTACTTGAAAAATCCAAATGAAAACACTGTGAAGAAGTATATAATGACTATTGCAAAATAAATGATGCTTTCTAATTTTACACATGAAATGAGATCTAGATAAAATGCCTTGTTTAGAGAAAGAAAGCAAGCTTTTATACCAATCATGATTTGATGGATTCTTCATTCTTCTAGAAGTCCCTTCTTAGGCAACAAACAATGTAATAGTAATGCCTAATACCAACTTAGGAGTCTGTAGGTTCCCTGAGGTCCATAGCAAAAAAGAGAATCCAGCAACTAAGAGCTGTTCTGAGACTATAATATTGCTTCCTGTATCTAACACAAGATTTGTTCACATGAGTAAATTTTAAATATCCCCTACACTGAATTATCAGGGAGGCACCTCAACAAGCTATCTTCTTGTCCTTTTAAGTTTCTGTTTCTTCCACTGCTAGAAGTCAATTGTCAATTAACCAGAAGTCAATGGTCAATTAACCATGCTTTTGCTTGACATGATAATCTTCACCCCAAAGCAGTAACCTAACATATCTCTGCAGACTGTTATAATGTAAAATATTCTCAATGAAAACCTATTTAAGTATACAACATAAAATTTCTCAAGATGCCGTATGAGCCAGGAATTTGTAAGCAAGATGTATTTGTAGAGAACAAGCATGCTTGCTTTTATGTAAGACTAAACATGACCATTTCACACTAGTAAATTCTGTGACTAGAAGAAGCAACAAATAAATAAACTTGTTGATCAAGTGAAGTCAGAAGGAATGTGGAATGCAAAGTCTTTAAATGGCTAAATGGCAAATCCTGTTCACTCTTAAAGTTACATAGGCAAAAGCACCTTTAAAAGCTGAAGAATCAAGTTATCAGTAACGAGCAAACAAAGACTGGAAGTTAAGAGTTAGGAAAAACAAAAAAGATGACAAATCTCAAAACCTCGTAAACACAGGAAGCAAGCTTTTTTTTAAAAAACAAGTATTACTTTTTGTAGCATGTAATACCTGGTGGCCTTTGCTTAACAAATAAAGGCAAGGAAAAAAATGAACTAGATATTCTAAAGGAACAGTGTGTTAGGACAGAATTCCTCACCACTGGATCTGGAGTCACAGGTTTGATCTGTACATGCAGTTTGAAGACCAGTCACCTCTCACTGCACACACATCCCTGACACAGCTCCAAAACCTCTGCCCCACCCTTCCTCATCCTCCTTTTCAGAGGCAGAACTTCAAAGGAAGCAAGAAACGTGAGATTCAACAGAATTTGCTGTACAGATCCATCAATAGCTCTGGTACTTTTTTTTTTAAAAAAGAAAATTTGGAAGGAGATTGTCTGGACAGTAACTAAAACAAAAACACCACTGCACCATATTGGAAACTATAGGAGATCACTCACTGCCTCTCCTATAGTCAAAAAGGTGAATCAGGCAATGAAACTACATCTTAAGGAGAAAAAAAAAAAAAGCACTGGAATATTATACTCTGTCACAACACCCTCTGACTCACCTGGGATTTGACCGAGTTAGTATTTGCAAATGTTTTATTTAAAGTATTTGCATTTCCATTTTAAAATAGGGTTTATAAGACTGAAAACTTCTGAATCTCTTTTGATTTTTTTTTTCCTTAAGTTGCATGCTTTTCTTTTTCTCTTTGAATTGTGATATAAATAAGCACCTTTTCTTTGGCCAGCTCTAAGTTCAGAGAAGATTCATCAACTTCAGTAATTTCAGTCTTTTAGATATCTCATATGAAGATTATTTTAAACAATTTTCAGCAGGAAATCCCTTCTCAAAACATGATTTGACCTTCCCATCCTGTCATTGTTTTCATCCTTCCATTCTCCAGCCTAACGCAAAGCCTTAATGCAGAATTGTTTCTTTATATGCTAGCCTCAGACACAGCAAAAATTAGAAATATGTGAGAACAACTTAAATGTAAAGCAGTATTTGAATTATCTTTAAAGATTTCTTCTTAAAGTCTAGAAGATTCTTTGTGTTCAAAATAAGGAAGCTTAAATGATCAAATTTCAAGTTTGAGGCCAGTTTCATAGAAGCTAGGTTTTGTTCTTATGAGTCAAAAGTTTGAAAATCGGAATGCTGCTTGGTCTTGCTAAATAGCAACACTAGTATAAAGATAGAACACTTATCTTTACAGAGAATTGTCTTTTTGCATTTGTGTTAACATCACATGATGATGAAATGTGGAAGAGAACTGACACTGGGCATGTTCTTTGTTTTCTGTCTACCTCAGTTCCTTTATGTACTCTGACTCCTTCCTCTTTTTATAAAGTGCTTTTGAGATACCCTGCTTGAAAACTGGAAGGGCTATAAATGGTTAGCACACAAGAACTGATTGTCAATTTTTTTGCAAGAACAGGGCACATTAGTGTCCTTTTTACCAAACCACAGATCAACACTATATATTATTTGTATTTCATCATCCTCTATCACAGTAAAAGCCTTTAATAACTCTCTGCTATAGATAGTGCTGTAAAAGATCCTACTTGTAAATGTCCATACCTTAAATTAAGCATTTTCAATCTTAAAGCCTAGCATAAATATTCTCTTCCACTTCTTGTGCCAAAAACTTGCTTTCTTTTGCAATCACTTGCCTACTTCCTCTCTTGTAAACTCTTTTAGCTTCCAGCTCTGTGAGGTATCAATTCCTCTGCTCCAGTTACGTTACAGCGTAGCATTTGGCAAACTGCTTGGCAACCACTGACCAGCCTCCTTTCTGGAGATTATCATCCAAATTTGCTTAATGCTTCAGCCAATATACACAGTGTTCTGGTGCTGCACCTTACTATTACACTGTGGTTGTTTGCTTCCATGTCATATGAAGTACCCTGTCATTTACTACAGCTTCTCTTGGCAACTTCCTCCCTTCTGACAATAACCTTCTTTTGCCATCATCTCCAAGTAGTTACCCCTCATTCTTCTTTCAGCAGATTTTTGTTAAACAACCCCAGTAAATGATGTACTGCATGAGACTGTTTCTCAGACCTCTGGTACATGCATGTGTGTACTGTGCTCACTTCCACCCTGTTCTGGTGCAGCCTTTAGGCATAATGTGCAGGAGGCCTCAGCATCCTGCAGGTGTGCTTCCAATCAATCAAGTCTTGGCAAACACAAAAGCAGTCAATAAAATTGTGTTACCTTAACTGAAAAAAAATCTACAAAACCTATAAGGAAAGAGATTCAGGCATTAAATCTCTGTAGCAACCACTTTTCCTAGCTCCTTACCTGACTGCTTCAGGATGTCCTGTGGGTCTGAGGTTCCAGGACAGAACTCGTGCTACACAAAGCTTTGGAGGAGTGGAACACTCAGGATCCATGTGAAGTCCCATTTAAA
The DNA here is from genome assembly GCA_035772895.1 of Perdix hodgsoniae. Lineage (NCBI taxonomy): Eukaryota > Metazoa > Chordata > Aves > Galliformes > Phasianidae > Perdix > Perdix hodgsoniae. Next base: position 15,868,159 of record JAPSGF010000002.1, on the reverse strand, counting down.
TCTATTTGTATGTGTAGCTGCATGGGGTCACTACCACTTGTTCCACTACATTACAAATGGAGTAATATAGAGGTTAACTGCTAGAAATCAAGACAGCATGTAAATCTTCAATAGTTCATATGCTACTAAATCACAAGGAAGTTTTAAAGGCTCTGTGACCTAAAGAGTAAACTGCACTCTGAAAAAATTCTGTTCTTCTAAGATTTTTCTACTTTCTCTGTAATAAGCAGTATCAAAAATTTGTAACACATCTTTGTAAGCTGAAATAAAAACTGCAGGGACACTCTAACATGCTGAATGAATCCGGAGAAGAGATTTGTGCTGTCGATTTCTGAGATAAATACTCAACAAATTGCGGGAATCAAAATTTCAGTTTTAAGAGGATGTTTTGAGTTAAAATCACAAAGTGATAAGTAATTTTGGATTAAGAGTGGAAGGCAGTTGTTACTGTGAGAAGTGAACCACTGAGGCAGGACCTTGCCCTACAATCCAAATTACGAAGTCTGATTTAGCATGAGGAACGTGAATACTGCAAGCCTTGAAATGCCTCACCTTGGAAACTTCTTGCTTGGATGTTAAGCCAGCCATCAGTGGCTCTTCTCAAATCAACAACAATCAGCAGGATGCATTAAAAACCAGCAAGTGCCTGGGCCCCCATACAAGGTCAATCACAAGGCAATTTAATAGTAAACCACACAGGCAGCAGTGCTGATTAATATGCTATAGAGTGGGAGCAATACATGAAATAGGAATAATCTTCTCCACATTGGGCAAGGTTACTTAGGGTATGAATTGGATCCTGCACCTACTGTCATAACTGAATCATACACTACCCAATTTCAGGTTTAAAATTCAGGGATGAAATCATTTATTTCAGGTACAGGCAATCAGTTTCACAATAAAACTGAATGACTGCCAGAGAGCTATGGCTTTTGCAAGCCTTTTATATCCTCTTTTCTGTTTATGAGCAAAGTTCTGCTTTATGCTCCGTTCTCATGTGTCACATCGGTATCTCAAAACTGCAAAATGAAACTTTTCAGGTTAATCCTTACTCTTTTGTAACTAAGCTAAGTCTTCAACTAGCAACTTGTCCTGTTTTCATTTTTGTTAAGACACCTATGGTGGCAGCTCTTCAAGAGTTATAATCTCTCAGGAGCTCCCAGGTTTAATCCTCTAGGGTTCTTCAAAGCATCTGGGGAAGGGTGTCATACACATAGTTACAAAAAGAGTCTGTCTCGTATCTACAGCTCATTTTCAGTGAATAGATTTGACTTTTTTGTCTTAAAGACCTCCTATTTCTAAACAGAGATCAGACAATACTGAGAGACAGAAATGTGGATGTCACAGGTGTGAGCATTACCTGAGCTACATCATAGAGCCGCAAAAGTAGAGATTTCCACAAAGGCTTTCCAGCACTATGCAGGCTTACATGGTTCATGTCAAGGCTTGCACCAGTGCAGCTTCATCAGTTTTCAGCCTGCCAGATTGAAACTTAATCATGCTGCAGTCATATGTATCAGAAGTTCACCTTAAGTAAGAACAAGTTACATATAGCCTTCTGATTCTTAAGAAACTGAAACAACAGCTGCAACAGATGTGATACTAGAAATGTGATATTTCAAAAGGATGACAATACTACAGCTAGCAGTACCTTCATTGTCAGAAGTGCTGTATTAATTCTATGCATTTGTGTTTAAGATTAGGCTCAGATCTTGCTTTAATCACTACAGAGCTTTTGCAACCCTATAAAAAATGCCTCTTGCGGGGATATTTCAAGCCTGAAAGGGAGCGACATTATATAGCAATTTGAGACTCAACTACAACTGTGCATCTTAAAAGATTTTAATATTAAAAATGAAGTCAAAAGATACAGGAGCATAGGAAAGAATGGACTGGGTTAAGAACACTCCAATAATGGCTCTAGTGAGTTCAACACTTCCGAACAAATTAAAGCGCAAGACACTGAAGATGCAATTCTGTAACTAGCTGAACTGAGCTAAATGTTACCACTGCAAGGAGCAGGTCTTGCTTATCCCAGCTACTGCTCCTGGCTTTGTCCTCTTCTTTGCAATGCATCTGTTGCTGAACCTGCACTGAGGCTGGTTCAACTCACTGTTCCATAAGACCATTTACCAAGCCAAAGACAACAAAATTATTAGATGCATTTCCTAATTGAGCTTCCCAGATCCAGCTTACGCAGGGAGGTGGGATGGAAATGTCATATTAGAGTGTCTTTGAGTACTTATGTAGAGCACTCAGCTCTAATTTTGGTCTAGTTTGCATTAGAGAAACATATCAATTGTGGATGTTGGTTTAGAAATCCAGATCACCCAGAGCAGTGGCAATTAACAAAAGAATGCAATCCTAGTCTGTCCACGCTAGCTTTTGTGACTGATAATAATATTTATCCACAGACTGACTGTAAAGGCTCAGCATCAGATTCTGGGGCACACAAAGGTATTAAGATAACTAAGTTCCACTCTGACTTTTGGGATGTTTCTCAGTGCCCCTCCGCAGCAATTCATCGCTCACCAAAATAGGGATAATGATAATTCTGCTGCTTTATGGTGAAGATGCAAAGGTACACATTTTGAAGTCAGAGCTTTCTCAATCCTACAGTTGTTACGGAGACAAGTATACCCAAATTATTTCAGTACAAAAATAAGAGTTATTTTAATAGTTTTAAAATATGGAAGTACATTTTTTTTCTTCTTCGTTTGCAGAATTTCTGAGAGAACAACTTCCTTTCAGCAGCTCTGATTTCTCTTTCACATCCTTCCGAACTTTTCTCCACTACTAAGCCCGGTGGTTATGGCTGTGGCCCTATCCCGTATCTCACTGCGCACACGTCTCACTCCTTCGGACGTTCAGGAAGCTCCAGGGATTTCAGTGCCACCGATACGGACCTTGCTATACAAGATGACACCCTTTCCCTCAGTCACCGCCATGAACTATTACGAAGTCCCACCCAAAAGCTATTGCTTGTGGACTGGAGGGCCGAACTACCATCTTCTGCTTCCAGCAAAGCGCAGTCAGTGAGTTCACCACTCGAGGCGAGGCTTCCTTCCCGCTAGAGCTCCGCGAGCAGCACACGGGCTAACTGACGGCTGGCGGCCTGGCACACCTCCCCTCGGCACCGGCAGCGGCGCCCCCGCTCCGCGCCGCGCTTCCGCCGCTCCTTTGTCCCCGCGACCGTCCCGGGAGGCGCGTGCCCTACGTACCTCAGCCGCCCTGCCGAGCAGCGCACGCCCCTCCCGCCGCCGCCGGACGGCTCGGCTGCACGCCGCAGCACGTCACCCTCCCGTCGGGAGCCGCCACCCCGACACCGGCCCGTCGCGGCGGCCTTACCGGCGTCGCCGCGCACATCCCAGCGGGGCGGCCGCGACCCTCGGCGCGCGCCGCTCTCCGTCCGTCTCCGTCTGCGGCGCCGCGCCCCGCCCGTGTAGGCCGCCCCGCCTCGACCCGCCGCGGGGCCGGCTCTCCTCACCGCTCTTTGCCGCTTTTCTCGCCGGCCCTTAACCTGCGGCTGCCAGCGTGGGACGGCCGCTTTGCTCGTAGCCGTGGGAGCCGGGCCTCGCTGTGTGAGCCCCTTCCCCCGCTTTTCGGTTGCAAGCTGTAGCAAAGGGTGGTGTGCTTTCCACCTGTTCTGAGCAGCCATGCTCAGGAACTGAGATCTGTAAGTGGAAAAAAGAATACGAAAATAGCTGCTCTTAACAATCTCTGTACCACTGGCAATCCCAAAATGTTAACTATCGTTTACAGGCTGTTTTTGTCCTGAGGCCCGAGCAGGTGGAGGCTGTGGTGGGAGCATTGCTGTGGCAGAGCCTGATACCTGACAAGCCTGCCGTGCAAATCGGTGTTCTTGGTCATTTGCCAGCGCAGTCTGGCACCACAGGCAGCTCGGCCTGTCTAAACATCAAGTTTTCTAGCCACTGGGCTAATTAAGGTTAGCAAACAGGCTCTCTTGTTTTCTAAGAAGTAGACCTCTGGCTATTTGGAAGCTGCCGTAATTATCTTAAACAAATCACTGGTATCAGAATGTCAGTGAGCTTTTGTCATCAATAGCCCTTTTGAAGCCCAGCCCTGCCCTTTTTTTGCTCTTACGGCCTGTAGGCTGCCCTTTGCAAAGAAACCACATTGCCTTTTTTACAAAGGTCAGAAGCTTTCTACTCCAAGACTATCTTCTGCTGAAACGAACAAACAAACAAACAAAAGCAACAACAAAAAGTTTAAACAGAAAAAAGTTATTTGCAAACTAGAGATCAGAAGGTTGGGCTGTGTGGTAGCTGCTGGTTGTGCTCGCCTTTCTGTGTGTGGTGTGGTTTTCTTGTGTTCTGAATTTTAGCCTATCCTGTCTCCCTGACCACACACTGAAAAACTTTAAGTTGTGTTTCAGTGAATGGATCCAGCACTCTATTCTCTGAACAGCCCATATGGCTAGAGGAACAAAGCATATTGACATGTAAGGTGAAATAAAAATAGATCTGTATGAAGGTAGTCCATAGCTGCTGTCTTGAAATTAAGCAGTTAATTGTATTCTTCTGAGCAGGAAAAAGATAAGATGTTCTTCCGTTTCCTGGCAGTATCCAGCACCTTTGTTCATTCACTTGCTATAGGAAAGGATGCAACACAGGGAAAAGCAGAGTGAGCTGCTGCAAGACACAATAAGACAGCAAGCCTGCCAGAAAACAATTACTTTAATATAGTTTTATTGGTTAACACTGATTTATTGACAATTGACAATGTAGTTTTATTGGTTAACATTGATTTACTGACAACTTTCAAGTTCTCTGTGAAAGAAAACTTTGCAAAGCTTTTAATAAAATAGCTACCTTTCTTGTAATCACATTGCAGTTGTAAATAATAATTCATATGCACTTTTCCACATCCATATTTTTTCATGCATCCCACTCTATTCTGTAAGCTCACATCTACAAAAGATGTTCTTTTATTTCCCTTGTTTGTTCAACAATAACAATTGCCTCAATCAGGCCTGCACACCACTGTGCTGCAAAAATACCTGACCAAACCACAAATGAGCTAGCTTTGTTGGCAAAAGGAGCTGAGCTGCCTTAGTGCAGCACTCTCTGCAGTTTAATGAGACACGTAGGATATATGAGCTCCTACAAGATGGATTGATTGAGTGGGTGAGAGGTTTTACGAGTGCCTGTCACCTGCCTGTTTACGTGTATGTGGTTTCACTTTTATCTTTTTGTATTACTGCCTAGTAGTACAAATGGTATTTGTCCCAGACATGAAAAGCGTCTGTGCAGCTTCTCTAAAGTGTGATTAAGCTGTCTTTTCCCAAATATATTTTGGTGGAGAATCTACAAAGAAAACATCTCAGAGGTAATACTCAATTCAGAAATCTCCTTGCTGACTTCGTGTGGAGATAGTAACACTGAATGTCTTACACAGGGATATATCTTTTGCTTTCCTGTGCATTGTCCATGTGTCTTCCATATTAATTCCTGAACTGTCATGCAAAAAGGGAGAGCTATGAGCATGTGAGAGTGATTGATGAATCCAGCACAGTTAGGGAGCTCTTTGATTTTCTGTGTTCTTCAAAGTCTTTATCAGTTCATGGCTGCAATAACTCCGGAAGCATGAGCATGAACAGCTCATCCAGCTGTGCTCATATTGGCACTGCTTGGGACACATGAGAGAAAGGAATGTATGTCATGGGAACTGAGTTAATTAACATGCTGGCAGATTGAAAACTTTCCCAAGAAGACCTGGAAGGAAGACAGAAATCTGTCACAGCATGCCATCAAGCATTTCCTGGAGTACCTCCAGTTAATGAAATGCTGAGGACCTGGATATGATTCCCCAAACAATCTACTGTCAAATCCACATTAATAGCAGTTCCAATGGGGATTTGGCTTTATAGACACGGATGGTTATCACCACTGCAGTATAGATGCTCCTGCACTGGCTTAACAAGTACAGTTGCATTAATATAAGGACTGTGGATGTACTAAAGAGATTGGGTGTGTATTTACAGTACAAATAGTGACATACTATGGCATGTTGGCTTGAAATGTTTTCGAAGAGGTGGCAGCATACTCGTCATAAATTGTAGCCTTAAAGGGGCTTGACTATCACCCAACAATCTGATCACCGTTTTCCTCCTAAGCTCTATCCGAATAATTTAACTGTAGCAGAGATTTCACCAAAACTCTAAAATTTTAAATTGTTTGGAATTATTGCTTACAAGATCACTGGCTGCATATTGTATTTGGAGTCCTACCCGATGTTATGTGTGAAAACCCTCTGTTTTGCCAGTGTGAGTTAATGCTGCTCCCTGTGCAGATGTGCTTGAGTTCGTCTCTTCCTACAAGATCCGTGGATCCATTTTCTGGCAGGAACTCAGTCTGACTCAGTTCACAAGATGATGGATGCACAGTGAATGAGACGGCTGTTCAATCGGTCTTTATCTGTTCTAATATGTGTGTGGCTATGACCTTTATTTACAGTACACTGTCTAAATCAGAATGGGTTTATTGATCTCCTCATGGGGAGACGGTGTTCATCACTTGAGTAGACGTTTTATAAATATCCATGAATTTTCCTTCATAGCTTCCTGTCTGACAAGACGAAATTAGTACTTCCATTTTACAAATAAAGAATTGAAACAACAGAGAATAAGCACCATATTGTGAAAGTGTCTGCTAGCGATTCAGACAATGCACCTCTATTTGAATGATTTAACAAATGATTTAACATTTACTTTTCTGAGTATATATTTACAGTGCAAGGTATATTTTGTGCACATTATACACGACTTGCAAATCTTGAGTGAGGTAGAGCAGGTACATAAATATTATCACGGGAGCCTTCCTGAAAGTCACCTTCTATGTGCTGAGTCTATTCCCTTGTTATTCCAAGCATGCCATGCAATCTTGTTCATAAGTGGACTGAACTTTATCTTGAAAGCAACGGGGTGTTTTGCTCTTATTACTGCAGGAGAAAACTGCTCCAGCAAATGTTGCTGTGAGGGTTAAGAATTATCTTCTACCTTCTGAACTAAACCTCATACCCATTTGGTCTTTTACCAGCAGTGAATACTGTTTTAAATGTTTAAGTTATTCTTTTGCTTCCTGGTATTTATCTGCCCTCATTTGTTTTGCTAATGTTAACATGATAAGAATGAATTATATCAAAATGGACGAAGACTAACTAAATTCTGAACAAAAGTATCCACCCAAAGATGCAGTGCAGTTGAACAAATCCATGCAGAACTTATTTAATATTGGATAAAGTGCCAGCTTTGTGTAGACAAGTTTTAAAGGAGTACTTGACTGCAGTACTGCTTACACTTTGCCTCACATCATCTTTCTGCAGCTCCTTATCTTGGCATTCCTACTTTTTCCAGTACAGAAAATGAACTGATTATGTGTGAGACTTCAGTTTTTAAGAGTCTGGGTTTGCTCTCTTGCTGAATTAACATTGGTCTACTTCTGGGACAATGGAGATGCATGTATGGTTAGAAAGTAGTGCCAGCTGAGTAGAATTATGCACAGGTAAATTACTTTTTTAATTTTTTTTTCTTTTTCTGTTTACTGTGATGTTTCAATTTCCCATGGCTAATCTTCAGCCTTATGTACAATTGCAAACCTGTTATTAGCTTGTTTACACTGCTACTGGTTTATTGTGCATCAGAACTCCTTTGATACACAAACTGAATGTACTTATGTACTTTTCTTCTCATTCTATATATAAACTTGTCCTTAAAATAACCTTAATTCTCACTCTTCTGTTTATCAAAATGTAAAATGAACTGAGTCAATGGTATCAAATAAGCTATTTAGTAAACGTTGCTTTTTACTCTTTCTGTGCTTATAGAAAGTTCTCATGTAGCTTACATTTTTTTCTGAAGATTCTTCTCTGCTTACTAATTTTTACAGTTTTCTACGTTATCCTTTCTGCTGAACAGACAACTCTGAGTTTCTAAGTAAGATTTAAGCTTTTCTGACTATTTTTACACAATAGCTTATGTCAAACTATTAAATCTGTTTCTAGGAAAATAGCCGTATTTTATAATCTAGTGGATCGATATGAAAGTGCTTCTTGGGCTTTGATTCTCTCAGGTAGAGAATCAAATTTACCTGATTTTAGGTAAATCAGAATATTTTTTCGTCCCTAGAATGAGAGATGACAAGCTGAGATAAAATGGTTTGACTGTCTTAATGATCAATGACTAAGCCAAGAGAAAATCATTTGCCATTGCAAAAATGTATGAAGTATGCCATTCTATTTTTTGGATTGTTGTTAATCTGAGATAGCAGAGGATAACTGTTGGGCTTTTGCTGCTGAAGAAAAAGGGGGACTGCAGTAAAATAATTCAGAGCAGATTTTGCAATGAGAAGATGGGTCATGAAGGTCATAAAACTGCAGCAACAGCAGAATAGTTAGCAAAGTTTGAAAAGTTGGTAACTGTAAGGACTCTTACAGCTGTTTCCCCAAATCTACTTTTCTAATATATACATGAACATTTAGATGAGATCTCACTGCACTTTCAAATTAATTTTTCTGACTTCCTTTTCCTCTGTAATGTATTTCTTTCTATTCCTCAAGAGCACAACATATGCACTGTTTGATATCATATTACCATGTATTTCCCGCAAAAAAAAAATAAAATTCCAGCATTCTGGACACATACCTGGCTTGCTGCCACGGTCATACTTTTCCCAAAATTCAGAGGAACTGAAGGTTTTTATCAAAGCTAATTAAAGGTCATAAACATGATGACGTAAAGCCACAAGCTTTTAATGGATTCCTACACTGCTCATAGGAACAGCCAGATAGTACTATCTTAACTTTTCAGGTGAAGAAACTTAGCCATATGAAGATTAAATGGGTTGTCAGCATCTGGGAAATATTGTAGTGGCAGAGTTGGGATTTTTTCTTTATCCTATTTCTAATCCAAGTACAATATTCACACCATCCAATAAAAAAAAAACATGAAAAGGAACAGATTTTAAACCTTCAAAGAAAGTTTTATGTCTAGAGTGCATTAACAGACTCCACTTCCCTTAGCTTGGTTACAGGGATGAGTTCACATGATTTGTTTTTCAGTAGAAGTCTAGAAATGTCTCAAGTGAAGCTTATTCAACTATTATTCCCCATGAAAGAGGAAAAGGACAGAAATAGGAAGTAGATGTGGAAAGCTGCTCCCTGTATATAATCTAGAGACTCCAGAAAGTCCAGGCATTCTGGCCAGCATTTAGTGCTGCCAAACTGAGAACAGCCTGACAAGACTGAGAAAGTCTTGTAAACCCTGAGACCATCTGTCTTTGGAGTAAGTTGGTTGTATTTAATGATAAAAGTAATAATAAAAAAAAAAAGCTCTGTACTGACATAAACACTCTTAACATAGAAGATGTGGCTGTAACAGAAAAGTGTATTCTACTTTAGCCTGGTAAAATTACCTTCTCTTTTTATGCCCTCATTGCAATAACCTCTGCCAGGAAGGAGAGTTTTTTCAGCGCAAGTTTTTTGGCCAAATACTGCTTTCACTGCCATAAAATATTGTGTGATAAAAATAAAATATACAGTGGAATAGTATAGTAGAATTCAGATCACAGCCACATAATAAATACAGTCCATGCATTCCTTGTGTGATTATGATGTGTGTGTATTATTTTAGGAATACTTTCTTCCCACTGCTGTTATGACATGGTGCAACTTGCTATGCAGCATATTCCAGTGTCAACTAATTGTTGCTTACTAACTGGGCTAAGACTCATCACAATCTACCCTCAGGGTATTTTCTTTTATCTTTTCGCATGTCCAAAGAATTCTGAAAAGCATCAACAGGTTGTGACCATTCGTTATTAATATTATAATCTTAGGGCTAGGATTAGAGAAGGAGACAATAATTTGGCTTGTATTTTTAATGCATATCCCAAAAGTTACCATTTACTTTCTGCTGTTTTCTTATTGCATTCCAACCATTCCAATCATTAGACCTGAAGTAAAATTCCAGTCATGACACGTAGATGGTTTTACGTATTCAGTTTACCTAGGATTCTTAAATGTGAAAGGAGAAATGTGTAAAGGTAGGAATGAAAGCAGTAGACCTTCCCTTATAAAAAGGTAATAAAAGATCAGATGAAAATAAACTTTTCAACGTATTCTCTGAACTCGGGACAGGAAATAGTGGGACTGAGTTGTAGAAAATGAAAATTAGGAGAATATTAATGGATAGACTATAAATCAACTCCAGAGCTTAATAAGACTGAATGCTAAATATAGTGAGCCTGCAGATATTTCAGCTGTATATAGAATAGAGAATTAAGGTAATGATGCATATGATAGATTATGAAGAGCAAATAACTAACAGTGTTCTGCACATCAATGTCATGTTGTTTACCCAGCCTCACTTATAAGTTTGACTGAGTGATCAGTGTAAAAATTAAATGAAGATACATTATTTTCAATCTTCAGCTGTAGCAGATCACTATGTGTATGTTTACTAGCTTCTACAAAAGCTTTTTAGATTCCTGGTTTAGTGGTCAAAGTGGTTCACTGATTTAAATCCATTTGAAAAGTTTCATTTCAGGACTAATTTCATCTGACCTAAGCCCAGAATGCCAGGAGTAGTTTTGTCTTTCCACTCACTCCCAGCCATAAAGTTCACTTCTGTCAGAAGCAGTGCTCTGTAGGAACTTGGCTGAAACTTAACTGGTGACAAAAAAAAAAGAGGTACAAAAGAAAAAAACTCATTTTCAGCTATATCAGTTATATTCTGCAGTTGCAGTTTTATCCTGCAGTCACAAACACTGTAATGGGAAAGAAAGTAGAGCTGGAACAAAGGACAAAGGGAACAGCGAGACCTCCATTTCAGAGCCAGTGTGCTTCTGAACTGCAACCTCATGCTCCCTCTCCATTTAAATGTCTTTACTGGCACATCTGTGTTGGTGAAATACACAGTAATCTGTCTGTCTGTACTAACATACAAATTTAACAGTTCCTCGGGGGATAGTTTATACTGGTCTTGAGATGCTCCCTCCAACTTCGTATCTGTAGAACAATGTAAAACACTTCTATGCTATATTATTTAACAGTATAATAAGAGATTCTGATTATTAATTATTTCCAAATGTTTTAATTATTGCCATTCCATTTGCCATTGCAGCAAAAGGACTCATTTAACAATAGGTTTAACTACTGCAGTTTAGTTGTGGGCTAGCTGTAAAAACAAAACAATCAATAAGTCAGCAGCAATGTGGATAATAGAATGTGAAGTTTACATTTCTTGCTCATGAAACCGCTGCTTTTCTTGTCATCTTGGAGTCTCTTGTCTGTCTGCTTTCCACAGGTGTTCTGGCCTGTCTCTGTTTTAGTGGTTACTTGACAGTTTACACTCAGAGGTAGGGTGGATTATTGCTGCTGTGTATGGAACCATGACAAGTTGGTACTAAGGCCTAAGACCTGATGGTGGATCCAAATAATGTAAGTCCAGACAAATCCCAAACTGCCAGGGCAGCCTTGTTTGCTGCATTATTTTGTCCTTTAACTTGGGCTCAGATACATGGATTCAGCTTATCCAGCGCTGACTTCCTTGTTCTGCCTATTATACCACTCCTCCTATCTCAGTAGACCAAATAAAAATTTTTACCTTAAAATATACATGCATGAAAACTGAGATGCCTTATTCTTCAAACGTGGGGAAAAAAAATAAAAAATAATTCAACCAACCAACCACCACCAACAAAAAGCAACGAATAATCTGTTTTGAAAGATGTTCACTGAGATTTTGTCAGAATGTGTGGTTTTTGTGGTCCTATGTTTCAGGCTTTACTCTTTGCTCTGTTGAATTTGTCACTTTGGTCCCTTTCTACTAAGCAGGACACTCATGAACTTTCTCCTTATCCCTCTGCTATTTGATTTTTTCCTAAATCTGGACTTCCTTTGTATTTCTTCTGTGTGGTCTCTGGGTGTCTTGCTTGGAGCAGAAGCTCCCTCTGCTGCTCTGGTTTGTAGTATGCAATGTAGTATGGTTAGAAACTGGATAGTTTCCAATCATTATAAAGGCAATGAAAAAAAAACTACTAGTCAAAGTGATCTGCAATAAAAATTGTTTTTCTTGCTATTGCAACTATTCCTGAATTTAAGAGCGGGGTAAAGCAATTTCATGGTAATACATTTAAATACATTTCCCAGAAACCTGTATAAAAACCTCATCTTTTAGTAGTAGCAAACCTTCAGAGGAATTGAAAATTTTACAATCAGCAAAACCTGAAATCAGTTCCTCCCCATCTGTTTCTTCTCCAGAACTCCCATGCACCATGCTGCTCCTCCCATCCCAGTGGTTGGAGAAGACATGCTGCAAACTGACTTAACCTGCCTGAGGTTTTCCACAGCCCTCATAGCCACCAGTACAGACCTGTAGTTGTTTTTGTATTCTTAGGGCCTGCTATTATGTTTACTTATGTATGATCTTATGCCAGTGAACTTGTCAAGGGGTTTCAGTGAAATAAGGTCTGCCTACAAGAATTCCTTCCAGTCCTTGAAGGGATCTTAAAAGCTGGAGGGGGACCAACTTTATGTTTTTACATAGTCTCATTGTGATAGGCCAAGGGGAAATGGTTTTAAATGGAAAGAGGGGAAATGTAGGTTAGACATTAGAAAGAAATGTTTTACTCAGAGGGCAGTAGGGCACCGGTACAGGCTGCTCAGAGAAGCTGTGGATGGCCCATCTCTGGAGGTGTTCAAGGCCAGGTTGGATGGGGTAGTGGGCAGCCTGAGCTGGTGTGTGGCAGCCCTGCCCATGGCAGGAGGTTGGAACTGGATGGGCTTTAAGGTCATTTCCAACCTAAGCAAATTTATGATTATGTGATTCTGAGACTACGATCTGTTTCTGTGCAGTGTTTTGTGTACTGTTTTTCTCTTATAAGTGATTAGGAGGTTGCTGCTTATTCATGTCCATGTTCAAATCAACTTAAGGAACAGAAACCTTGTTGCTAATGTTAAAGCCTGTTCTACATACCTAGTCTCAGTCTGGTTGGCTTTCTCCACTGTTTGGCAAAACAGAAAAGAAATGAGTTGTTCCTGGTAAATGCTATCCTGGCAGCATAAAGTTCTGTTCTTACTATTTATCTCAGCCTTTCTAGTTTACTTAATATGTGGGCCTTTTGTTTGCTATTGCAAGCTTTCATCTTGCTCCTGTCTGATCAGTGGAAGTTACGCTGTTACAAGGTGTATGGGAACTATTGAATCATGGCCTGAACCTCTGATTGATCACCTGAGGTAAGCAGTAAGTCAGCCACAGGAGTACAGGTGAAGGCAACTCACCTGTGTGACCAAAAGGGGTGGAGCCTGGCTCCAGTTCTCCTAGACCCTGTTTAAGGGCTGACTGCCACTGAGGAAGGATCTTTCTCTGGAGGTTCCTTCTCTTGGAGTCTTTTTCTGCAAGCCAGGACAAGCTTTTCCATTCGTTTCTGATTACCCCTCTCTAACATGATAATCTTTTCAGCCTAACTTCTCTGTATAGTTATTGATTATACATCTCTATACTCAATTATACACGAGGTGAAAAGTGAAGCTGCAGAATGGGGAGAGCTTCACAACGCAAGTGTTATTGCATCAATGTATCTGAAATACTGGGAGTTCTGACTCTGCCTAGAGTCTGAATCATAGGACTGTTGAATATCTTGAGTTGGAAGGGACCCACAAGCATCACTGATTCCAACTTCTGGCTCCTTTCATCACTGATTCCAACTTCTGGCTCCTTTCAGGTCACCCCAAATTCAAACCATTTATCTGATGTCAGCGTCCAAACGCACTCTGAACTCTGGCAGCTTGGAATCATGACTGCTGCCTAGGGCAGCCTGTTCCATGTCCACCACCCTGCGATGTAGAACCCTTTCCTAACACCCATCCTGATTCTCCCCTGACGCAGCCCCATGACATTCTTTCTGGCGCTGTTGGTGGTACCCTTCTGCAAATTCTATCACGTAGGTACCCAGCGCCAGCAGCCAGGCCGGGCCTCGAACCCGTGGACTCATGAGCGGAAAGGCGGGTCTTTCCCTGCACGCATGCGCGGCGACGCGGGACGGGGAGCGGGTGTTGGCGGCCGCCGAGGAGACGGCCGGAAATGCTGCAGCTGCTGGAGAAGCTGCCGCCGGGACGGGCGTTGGAGGTGGGCTCCTGCTTCGTGCGGGCACCGGGCCCTCAGCACCGGGAAACCGGCTGGTGCTGGGAGCAGGCCGCGGGGTGGGATGGGGAGGGCAGGGCAGTGCTGGCTGTCGGACGCACCCTTCCCATGGGCGAGGCCGGGCCGATGCTGTGGTGGGCCTTCAGGCGGCATCGCGTTGCCCTCTGGGGCTTCCGCCGTCCCTGGGAAACGAAAGCGAAAATGCGGGCTCGGTTTGCTCTGGCGTATAGCGATCTGAGCACTGAGGCTGCGTCCAGCAAAGGGAGGGGTGGTAATTGAGCCGCCTGATGGACCTGGTGCAGCCTAACCGTGGGAACAGGGCGTTTTTGAGACATGTACTGCTTTGTTCCAGTTCCTTCATAACATAGTTGATGGCATATGTGGACGTGGGTATCCTCGGTACCAGGATTACAGCGGTGTTTGGAGCTTGGCGGAGTGGATGGAGGTTTTGGAAGAAACAAGGACGTATTTCAAAACTGCCGTTGGCAAAAGCATAACTGACGAAGAGGTAAAGGCTCATCACTGGTTGGGTTTGACTTGGAGAGATTGTTCTGGGATGATCAGCTTTGTATTTCATTTAGCCCTAAAATATTTTTGTAGCATTTGAACAGTGGCAGACTAAATCTGAGTAGTCTCAGGTCAGGCAGAAAGTGGGCAGCATGTAGAGATAAAATTATAAGACTTCTAAAAGAAAATTGGATACCATTTTAATTAAATAATGCTGGATGGTACTGTACTCTTATGGTGACTTAAAGTGATATCTTAGGTACTATGAAGTTAAACTTGTTTTGCTTACAATACATAACCCGTTGTTGATGTTAATTAGAACAATAAACAATTTGTGCACGTTTGTTAGAAAATAGTGACTGGATGTTAATCCTGAAAGCATCTAGGCGGTGAATGGACCATGCCTCACAAGGACTGTCATTCAAGGGTATTCCAGTGCATGTAGCTTCTTCAGAAACTTGTTTCATGATCAAGAATCTTCTCATCTTCTTCTCACTTCTGGTCTTTAGGCTACTTGCTGGTAGTTGGATCAAATAACGATACTTGTGTAGTCATAGGAAAGTCTGTACATCAATATGTTTTAGCTGAGCAAATGTTTTGGTCTCCATTCTGATGTCCAGAAACTTTCAGAGCTCAACCTGTTGGCTGTGTGTGATTCTTGTTTTGGTTCTAGCATGGCATCTAAGAAGGCTTCAGTATCTTGCTTCTTTTAATAAGAAGGATTGTGTGCATCAACTGAATTACTGCCAAACAAGAACATAATTTTTTTATACTGCTGTAATAAATGCTGGCTGTGTATCAGACGTGAACAGCCTTTGAGAGCTGCATGAGAAAGATGAGGCCATGGTATAGTAGAGCAGTATAACATCTATCTAGATAGAAGCTTGGATATGTACATGTATCCTACAGGCTATTACAGGTGGTATATCCAATTTCTTTGGTTCACATTTTAAGCAGCTATAACTTTTTTATTCTTACAGGCTGTTCAGCAGATGAATGAGTTAAATGCAAACTATCAAGAAGCAATCATAAAATGTCTTAAAAGCAGAAAAGAAGAAATCAGGAATGCACTTGTAGAAACAGTAAATGCAATTTCGTCTGCCCAGCTGCAGGATTTTGACTGGCAATTAAAAGTAAGAGGTTTTTTTAATGGTGCTTGAATATAAAATGAAGTGTTCCACAATGAAGAAGTAACTTTAGATGCCCTCCTTAGTAGGCCTGCTCATTCTGTGACTTGGTTCAATTTTTATGGGTAGCAGAAAACCATTGTCATGGTACCAAACCAAGGGCTTGGACAGAAGTCTGTATAAGCTGAAGATAAAATTGCCTTTTCTGATGCTGCAATTTCTCTCTCTCCTCTCCCTTAAAAGAAATTGAACACTGCTTGCTAACACTTGATGGTTTCATATGATGTCATGATTTTGAGGCCTAATACTTAACCCAATACAGGCATAACTATTTTAATGAAGTTACTACAGAATTCATGTGCTTGCACTTTCAAAGAGCCATAATCAAATATGTAATTGCTTTTCATCTGGAGTACACAATTTTCACAGCTCAGTCATTTTAACAAATTATTTTGACAAATGTTTTGCTATGAAGAGCGCTTTTATTATATTGTTGGTATTTAAAAACGTAATCAAGCAGAAAAGGCTGCAGAGATGACTGTGAGCAGTTAGTCATGTTGTTTTCAGTTTTGTCATGTGAATGTTTGTTCTGGTAATACCCATTTGGTATCAAGTATAGAACTGATGTTGTAAAAGACTAAGAACTTAGTGACTCCACCTTATACTTTGTTGTTTCATCAAACTTCCTAGCTTGCTCTGTCCAGTGATAAGATCTCCACGCTGCAAATGCCACTTCTGAATCTTGATTTGGATCTGAAGGAAAATGGTGAAATTAAACCGATTTCTATAGAAATGAATAAGGAAGAGCTGCAGAACCTAATAAATGCACTGGAAGCTGCTAATAAGGTAACTCTTAATGATGTCATCTTTCCTTCCCTGAGTTCTTGTGCATTACGGTTTTTTTTTAACTGGAATTGTTCTTGATATATTGCTGGAAAGCCAGAGTAAATAATTCATGGGTAAGATGATCATAGAATTGCAGAAAGGTTTACATTGAGCAGACTGTGTATATCTATTTATGTGCATCTTTGACAAACACTTCTTAGAAGAGTTTGTTTGACTCTTGTAGTTTTAATAGGCCATATATCTGCTTGAAGGTCTGTATGAGAGCTATGGGATGTTGTCATCTACATTCTTCAAGGAAAACGACAAGGAGAAATTTGCTTTAGAAATGGTGCCCCTGGTTATGCTTTGTTGGAAGGGAATTGCACTGGAATTGGAAGTTATTTTACTGTTTTTGGTTATGTGAAGCTGAAAAGTGGTTTATGTGCAGTAAGTGCTAAAGAAAGTGACTGGAAGTAGTAATTGTGAGAAGCTGTACAAGAGAGCTGTCATAGGGATGATGTGTTTTCCAGAGGAAAGATGTGTTTATACAGTTACACGTATGGTAACAGCCAGCATAAAGCTTTGTTTCCCAGCCTGCTTAAGTTTCTTGTTTCATTCAACTTCTATCTTATTTCTTTTCTTCTCTTGAAGGTTGTCTTGCAGCTGAAATAATGGAATTCAGATCACTGATAAGGTCTGCTAGTGATGATTCTGCCGTTGACTTGAAAAAAGTAATTGAAACATTATCTTCAAAATCAAAAGCTGTTGATGCTCTGAAGTACTGAACTGAGAAGACAGTTCTGACTAGTGACCAAATAAACTATCCTTTTATGAAAACAAAATATCTGCTAGGGTGAAAATATCAAAATTGCTTTTAGTACTAAAGATTTTTAGAACAATGAAAAAGTAAAATGTATGATGTGCCATATTTGTTTTGGTTAGATTTTGGGAGTGACTGCACAGGTGCCTAATGAAACTAAGGAGTCTTAATTGCATGTCCATGATGCCATGATGATGAACATGACAGCATATTTGTAGCATTAATGTATTTATACTTGTAAATAGTAAATAAACTGACTGTATCTGTGAATTTTTGCAATAAATTGCTTCTTGACTCAATAAACTCAGAACCTTTTGTAGATGCTAGGAAAAAGTCAGTCCTACAACCAAAAGGAGTGTTAGAGTCATGGAACAGTTGAGGTTGGTAGGGAACTCTGGAGGAAATCTGGTCCAACCTTCCTGCTCAACCAGTTGGTTACTGAGTTTTTGAATACCGATTGTTCAAAAATAAATAATTTGGAATAATTTGGTGTTTTCTGAACAATAAAAAGTCAGAAAACCCAAGTTCTTTTTCTGTAGAAAAATCTGCAAAAATCTGCTACTTATCTGGCTGATAGCAATTTTAAAAATGCAGATATAAACCAGATATAACTAAATGCTCTTTCAGACTTTGTCTTAATAATACAGAGTTGTAAATGTGTACAAAGCTGCATTTTAAGTTTAGTAGCAAGTTATGTCAAATGGATTTGTAATTACACTAGAGGCATGCTGTGGTATCTCATCATTAGTGTCATCTCTTGTTTGTCCTCTTTACTGCAGCACTGAACAGAAAAGGCTGCAGAATAGTTTTTCAGTTGTTATTGTTTAAAAAGATAAAACAATTTCTGTTACATTTTGACAGTAATGTACGGTGAGCTGTTTTGTATGTAAATATTGCAAAAAAATTTTTAAATTTTACTGCAAGAGTATTGTTCATGTAATCATACATACATTTTTGATAGTGAGCAAACTTCAATAATCTGTGAATGGTTGAAGAGAACAGTTAAGAACTGGGACCTGAAGTATTGCTGTTGTAGGTTAACATTTGAAGAAATGCGTGCTGACCTTGAATCTGTACAGGGAAGCAAGCCTTCCTGTTTTGGGCACATAATGGCCTCCAGGCAGTTGAAAGGAAATTGACCAAACAAAATAAAGAAGAGCATTTTCTGCTCTGTGCTTCACACCCTCTAGCAGAAGATTGTTTTGTTCTGTCTCTGCTCAGAGAAGCAGGTACTTCTGAAACAAGTAGGGGCTGTTTCAGTGACATATGTTTGTATTGTCTCATAGAACAGCACAGATTAGAAGGGACTTTAAAAAGTCACCAGGTCCAACCTTTCATGGGAAAAAGGAGCCTGGTTGCAATTGTCCAGCACCGTGGTCAACCTCATCTTGAAAACCTCCAGTGGTAGGGATTCTACCACATCCTGGGGTGTTGTCACTGTAAAACGCCTTACCATCGAGACAAAACCTCTTACAGTGCAGCTTGTACCCGCTGGGGAGCAGTTTGTTTTGGGTCCTGCAGTAGTCTGTGGCAGTGAAGTGTGCTGCTGTACTCTTCCCAAATGACCAAAGTGTAACTCCTCTTTACTGAGCTCATTCCTCTTCAGTCAGTCATTCCTGAATTGTCACATATAAGAGTCACAGTTTTAAGGGCTTTATGGAACGGTGATATCTCCAAATGGAGAGTATACTCAAGTTATAAAAGCAATGCAACTTGGCATTCATTGCACTTCTCTCCATTTCACAGAAATCTTCCTGTGATTTCAGAAAATTATGTTTCTTTTGATTAGTCATTTCAGACACGCTAAAGTAAATCAGCCTTAGATCAGACCAGCAAGCTGGCAGTATGGGAATGACTACTGTTATAAAGGTGCTTTAGCAGCAAAGCAATTGTGTGTGGCAAAACACTGTGTCCTTAGAAGAGACCTATACCTCTGTTAGCCTGTAGAAAATTTCTGAGATCTGGAGCAAACCTTTCTGGTAAGCATGTTCATGTTGTGCTTTTATCTGAAAGGAAGAGTAACTTTACTAGCAGTTTGAATTGTGAATTAATAATGATGAATTTTTCCTTCTCTGCTGTTGGAGAATGCTTTCTTAAGTGCATCAAGTTAGCCTATAATTTTTTTACTTCTTTAAATCCACTTGATTGTTGAAAAATCTAGCTAGGAAGGAATTCCAATACAAGTTTCTGTAAATCTAATAACATTCAAAATTGCATGAAATAGCTGCACGTATTATAAGGGATAGCTTAGCTGAAATCTAATTAATAATAGCATCTAATCTACACTGAGCTGGAAATCTGTTCCTAAGGAGTGTAGAGCTGAAGTGTCTATTACTCACCTTTATCGCTCAAAGCCACTCAGATGTCTGCAGCCTATTGCTGGAAAGAGGCAGTGTTTCTTTTGCACTTATCAGCTTCCAACAGCAGATGGCAGTGGACACAGGCTCCCCATATATATATTTCCAACCCACGTCTCATAACCTCTGCTTTTCCCTTACTGACAAGATATTGCTCTAAAGTGAGAAGTGTGTTCTTTCCTTTTTTCTTTTCTTTTTCTTTTTGCTAAAAACACTTAGAAAAAAAAGGAAAATATGCTAGCTATTCCCAAGCTTTGGTTTAATTCTCTTTTGAGGCTAGAAAGTGGTTTTAGTCTAAATCAAAAGTTCCTTGCAATCTTGTGTGTCTAATTTTGTTTTCCGTACCAGAGTCAAGTGGTTAAATGGGCTGGAAGGAGTTCTGTTGAAGGCCAAAGATGCTGGCTCTGGAATGAGATGTTGCCAACCTGCAGTAAGGGCCTCTTGTCTATTTTTGTGAAACAGCCGTTAGCCGTTGCTGCCAAACCTCCTGCTGAGAGCCCCTGGTTGTTTCCTCACTCTGGATGGTGGCTCTCAGCTCCCAGCACAACCAGGGCCGGATACATAATATACAAAACCTGTATCAAGGCTAGGGTTCCTAGAGTTCCTACTGGTGCTGCGTGTTGGAGGACTTAGAGTATGGTAAGTTGGACCCTGATATTTTGGAATACACCACTGAAGGGTGTTGCACTGTCACAGTTCTTTGTAAATGACCCATCCTCACCTCCATTCCTTTCATGGGTTGGTGCTGTGCATTTAACTTATTGTAGCCCACTGCTGTTATCTGTGATTGAACAAACTGGATGACACATAAATTAGAAACTAAGTGTATTCAGATGCTAGGATCCTACAAGAAAAAAATGTTTAAGACCACTGGAGCAGATCTTTGATCTACAGATGGCTAAGTATCCTTTATTATTTTATCCTTTATTATCTTGTTTCAGTGTTGTATTGGATGTTGTCTTCATTTATAAGTCAAATGCTCTCACTGCTGTAGTGGGAAAGAGAGATTGTAGTATCTCTATACTACTGGAACTGATGTGGCCTTCCTGAGAATATCTTTGGGAAATTAATGCAAAAACTGTTTTTCACATCTTACAATACCAATGTACAGAAAGTGTTGCTTTCTTTGAATTTATTTCCAGATATCTCTGTCTTTAAATCTATTATATTTTGGTTGCTACCTCTATTTTCATGGACTTTCTACTCTCTCCTTGACTGTGTCCAATCAGCTGAACTAGTTTGGCATTTCTGAGCTGGAGAAAGGCTAACAGGAGCATGTTAGCATCTGAAAGCTTTTTTCCTTTTTCTCTTTTGGTTTAGATGATCTTGAGTGTCATAGTTAGGTGCTATTTCCTAAGAGTGAGTTGCAGACTGTATTTGACATTGGGTACTTTTATTACTGATAGCAGCAGATGGATACATATATGCAAAGTTATAGTTACAGTTTTGGCGTTAAGCTGAAGGTACGTTAGACTGTCAGAGGAGTCTTTGCTGTTGTTTCAGTACCTGTAGCACACAGAGAAATTACTATTGTAATCAGGCAGGTATGCAGTGATCTCTAAGCTGTCACAGCAACTATTCTCTTAAAGGTTGAGACAATTTCTTTGCTCCATTGAACATGAGATGAGATTGAGACCTTGGAATCCACAGCGAAACTGATAGACTCAAGTACCCCACTGGATTAGCGATGCCAAATGCTTATTGGCAGCTTCACGTTTTTTGTAATAAATGCATTGAAGTTATTCCCGTTCTTGGGCATTTATCATTCTGGACTGTTTCTAGACTGTTAGAAGGTTTGCTGCAGGTTGGAGAGGGCTGACCTACTACTCCTCAGCTGAAGGCAGGTTACTGGGGCTTGGCTCCTTGCCTGGGTTTATGTTTGGCAACACACAGAGGTGTTGGCCTAATCTGAGCCCTGAGAGTGGGAAGAGCTGTGTATCCAGCACCACTAGTGTGCCTTGAGGCTCGGCTATGTCTTCTGTTCTTCATCAGAGTCAGGAAATCTGTAGGACCCTGTGTGCAGAACTCTTGCTTGATCTGTTGCCAGATCTTTACTAGCTCTTGGGAAAGATGTGTTGCAATTACTGAATACAGGAAATCTGAGAGCTAAGAAAACAGTCCACTTTGGGTCTGGGATATCCTGTAGCAGTTGCTTGCAGGAATTAAGACATTTTCTGATTTTAATACAAAATTAGAGCTGGCATTAGTTATTCTTATCAATTTTCAACTTTGCTACTTTGTGGAAATAACAAAATTCCAGTTAGGTCCAAACCTCTGATTCCATGGTTGGAAACTCAGTGGACTTTGTCTCTGCTTCCCTTTCCTTCCTTTGAAGATCCTGGCCTCTCTGAAATATTAGTTGGCTTATATCTCCTTGAATGATATCTCTTATGTGAAAACACTTTTTAATAGAACTATTTTGAAATGGTATGTGATGCAAAAGTTACAATCTTGCAAAAGTTATTTCTGCTGATTTCTTTACACTTTTAATACTTAAATACTGTGACATGATGACTACTTTGAGTCATTTTACTATCTTGTTTGGAAATATGCTGCCAGGGATTACAGTATGTGGCTAATTTTATTCCACTTAAAAAAGACAAAAGCAAATACAGGAAGGTTGTGAGTGATGCATACTGTAGAAATTAAGGAATTTAGTAGTATTCTGATCGGAATGTGGTGAGTATGGTTGCTTTTTCATTTATTTGAGTGTTTGCTTTGAAAGCCTAGATCTAGAGGTATTCATTGAATAGGTACCTTACCTTGAAAATCTCACATTATGTTTATTGCAGATATTCATAGTTAGCAAAACTGAGACGGAAAAGAAACAAGCCTCAATATGTTAGTGTACAACAACATTATTGCATATGTTAGTGTACATAATACAGCCAGTAAACAATATTGAAAAGAATAAATGTGACAGGAAAGACCATTCTGGACCACTTGTCTATGGAGTTGACATCAGTCAAGTCCGGTATCTTGACTCTGATCTGGGATGCCCTCCTTCGCAAGTGCCCTTTCTGATGAAGCCTGTGCCTGTCCAGTGCGCTCCTGCTGTAGGGTGCCCTGCCAGAGAGGGCCCTTCTGTGCTGCAGGCCAGCACCATCAGATGTGTACATGGGGCCTTGGGCATCACGGCGGCTCAAGAACACATCCAAGCTGCTGACATCATTTCTTATGTTGAGTGTGCTAAGCAGCATGTTTCCATGGGGCTCAACCTGTGCCAAGGAAGGAATATCAGTTAGATAGGTTCCTCAGCCGGCCCGAGCTGTCTCACAGATGGATGGTGAAAATAAAATGTTCCAATCTCTGTCATTTTTATACAGTTTTAGTGCTGTAGGTTAGTTTCAGAAAGAGTTTTTGTAATGGTAAGTTTATCGTATGAAGAACATGTAGGTACATGAGCATTATTCCAGTTATCGTATAAAGCTTGTGATGAAAATTAATTCTGGAGAATGAATCTGTGGTAGAGATGGAAATCTCTGCTCCCCACAGCATACCATTAATTTGCTCATCTGCAAACAGACTAAAAAAAATCCATTTTACTCAAGCAAATCTTACACGCAGTTGCATTTTTTTACGTTGTTATCAGAAATTATTTCAATTATGTTTATTTGTGCTGTTGTTTATTACATTGTTCTATGTGCTTGAGGAAAGAACTGCAAACTGCAACTGGCATGTACGTGGCTGGCACAAGCTATGTTTCAATATCATTGCTTTTTTTCATGCACAAGTGATTGAACACAAATGGTTGCATTACTACAAGGGGTTTACTTTTTCACTCATCTTTGAATGAAGATCTTTACTATGTTTGTAGTAAAACCTCGTGAAGATTTCTAAGATATTTCAAATTCCCAGGTATTTAAACTTCCACTTTAGCTCGCAGAAAGGAAATACACAACAGAAAACAGACCTCTTACATGAAACTTCTAAGACTTGTCCTTGAAACTTGCATGTTACATTTGGCTTTTCTAAGCTGTGGCCTTGTGCCTGCCCCAAATATACCAAAGTCAAAACCAAGACTGTGCAAATATGTTCATACAAAGGGAAAAAAAAATAAAAAAAATCACCTGTTGCCAATGTGTAGTCACCTCTGTGATATGCCTCGCTCTGTTCATGCTCTGGTCTTTACCTTTTTAGCAAGAAGTAGAAGAGCTAGGGATTGGTGTAACCTACAGAAATTTTGAAGTACATTCAAGGAAAACTCCAAGTTGAGCGCACAGTCCTCAAGAGCTGCGGTGCAGGATGGCTGGAAGGCAGCATGAGATGTGCCACTCCGAGTCCGTGCTTACTGAAAATGAAGAAGTGAGGGGGATGTATGTAAAGAGCTTTCTAGAAGGAGGAATGAAGTCGCCACAGACATAACATTCACTCGTTCAGGTTTAGCAACTGATTCTTTACAACACACTGAAATGAGCAATCACTGGGAATGTCACAGTTCCCACCACCTTGCATATTCGGAGGTAGGGAGGCCAGCTGGTCCGAGACCAGTGTGGTTGCAGTATTTATTTGAGATATGGGTCAAGTCTTTTAAGCAGGAAAATGCTCTAAGCTAGGGTTTCCTACTCTCTGGAAGAATCCTTTAACTATAAATGACTATAAATGACTCTCAAATTCTGACATTTTCTGTGGAAAAAACAAAGGTCTCAGATTGCTGTGCAAAATTAGATTTTTTTTAATTCTGAGAAGTTTTTGATGGGTCAACCTCTTCTCCTCAGTTTTACCGAAGAGCTACCTGAGCTGTCTTTAATTGCATAGTCTAACGTGTAAGCTAATTTACTTTAGTGCTGTAACAGTGGTGACAGCAGTGCAAGCATCGTTAGGCAGTATTATTACTTCTCTCTTGTGAAGACAGCGCATAAGTGCTTACAATTTAAATTGATTCACAGAGATTTTTCTCAAATTAATATGCACTGACAGTTTATTACAAACCAAGCAACGTACGAGTTCCTAAACTAAGTGTTATGAATTATCCCATTTTTTTTAATGGGTTTTATTTAAATCATTTTAGGTGGGATGAGTTGTATACATCATGAAGCAATTCAGACTTTGAATTGCAAGCTTTGCAGTTCAGAGCAAAGAGCCTTACAAATGCCAGGGGCATCAAAAATCACATAGTTTTTGCTATTTGAAAGTATGCATAAATGCAACTTCCTGAAATATCTGTAATGTTTAATCTGCACTAATTTAGCATGGACTTCAATCTGAGTGTGCTGGCAGTAGTATGACAGAGAAGGACTATGCTAGAGACCCACAGATAATGTTACCAACCTGATCAGAGTCCTATTTATCCATAATTATGTTGATTTTCTCCGTGACATCTTCTTTTGACAAACAGACAAGGAGATAGAATCAGTTTTTACAATTTATTCAGAGAAACAGAAAACTTGTTTAATACATTTTCCCCTGTGCATTAAAATATGAAATGGCTTGTACTGTAAAACTAGAGTGGCCTTATTTTCACCTTCTTCAGTTTGTAGTACAGAGAACCTCTACATACAGAACAGCAGGATGAGATCAGTTACTGAGTGATCTTTTCTGTGCTAATATCCAGATCAGTTTCCTCTTTTCCTCACATTTTGGTTTAGTGTTTTGGTTATCTGGTGAAGGAAGTCAAACTCTTTCAGCTGGGAGGGTTGCATGTCAGATGGAAACAGTATCTTCACCTGGCACAAAGACAGGAACCACAGTTACTACCTTCTGTTGGTTATAGGTCCCTGCCCGTTTATGCAATATGAGTTAAAAGGGGATAAATATCCCGTAGCTGTGCATACTTACAACTGTACTTCTTTTGAGTTCTGAAGAGGCTCTGCCCTGCTCTGGTACAGATCATTGTAATATCACTGAAAAATCTCAAAAGCTGATGGAGAGCAGCTGGGAACTGTCTTCACTGGGATCAGACAAGCTTACTGTGTTCCTCTGGCTCCAACCATGTGCATTCTGCCTGCCAAAAACAGAAGTACTGCTGCTGAACATCAGCATTTCCATGCTG
The DNA here is from genome assembly GCA_035772895.1 of Perdix hodgsoniae. NCBI lineage: Eukaryota > Metazoa > Chordata > Aves > Galliformes > Phasianidae > Perdix > Perdix hodgsoniae. Next base: position 15,842,370 of record JAPSGF010000002.1, on the reverse strand, counting down.
AGTAAAGTGAGTGTTCACAAGGCCACAAATTGGTTGTCTCCCAGTGGGATAACTAAATCCACTGGTATCTGTTAAAGTGTCTGTATCTGCATACGTGTATCTCTATATGTGTGCATATAAATTGTCAAACCTGCACTATACAGATAGAAAGCAGTTTGCTGGTTGTCAATATCAGAACAGAATTGCACCCTAAAGAGTCAACACTGCTAAATTATGGTACAAAAAGTCCATACTTCACATTTGACTTCAGAAAAATTCTGGCATATGTTTGACAGTTTGCAAATCTACCCCATCCCATTCTTGGTTTAATCTCTTGATTACCATTCTTAGTATAATCTCTAACAGCACAACATTTAGATAAAAGCTCTTCTTTATGAGCTAGAGCATTTTGTGATTCAAACGAGCTAACCTTGTGAAGGAAAAGTGCTCACCTGTGCTGTGACTCTCTTATCCCAGCTCAGGTGTGTGCATTGTGACTCCGGTAGCCAACACATTGCTCTTCGTTGTGAACACTTGTGCTTTGTTTCACCCAGGCTGGGTTAGCCCAGGAGCTGTGAAAGAGGCTGATTCCAGTTTGTGCATCTTGTTTTTCTTCTTCCTTATTTTCCATAGAAACAGATTGACAGTATCTGCACAGAACAATCCATAATGGAAACAATGATCCATATTTCCTTAGCTCTGTGCGGGATAATAGTTTGTGGCCTTAGAGACTGTTACAAACCTGAGCTGAATTCTCCAACTGTTGTAATAGAGAATCTTGTGTACTGGACCAGGAGGCAAATGAAGGTAAGGACTTTTAATGAGCTCATGATTTTGCTTGGACTGATAGCATGGTGCTTAGCTGCAGTGGTGTGACTGCAAGAACACAGAACATCCAGGTAGGCACACAACTCCAGGACTAAGAAAATATCAGAATTTCAGAAATGCACTTCTTGACATAAATGTAAAATTACAATCATCCATCAAGCTGATGGCTTATCTGGTAAGAGTGTTTTGTGTTGGTCTTATTCTTTGCTCTGAACAGAGAACTCAAATATTTCATCCAAAAGTGATGACCTCAACAACTGCACAGAAGCATATACAGTAGCTTGGATGGGATCCATCCAGATGGAATATGTATTAAAAAATCAGAAAGTAGAATGAATTTTTTTTTGGTTCTCTACAATATGTATTTTTCACTGAGTCAGACTAGATCAAATATAATTAAGGAAAAGTTTATTTCTGAAATTTGAGTGAAACTGGAATAGGTTTACAGAAGTCTGCAAATGCTCAGTGATGTACGGGTAAATTTAACAATTTTCCTGTAAAGAAAATATCAGTATTTTTTTCTTTTAAGTTTATATATAAGGAAGAGTAGATGTGATCTGCTTGAATTTAGTCTAAGGAAAAAAATACTAATATCTGTAAGAGCTGTTATAATCTGGTGAGTTCTCCTAGAATTCCTGAGAATTCAGTGGTGTAGGCTATGTTTGAGACTTATTGAAGAAACAAAATCTTTGCTTTCTACTTCTGGTGAGCTTTTAGTGCATAAAAGGCATTTTGCATTTGTATAATAAATGTTTATTCTGTACCACCTTCCATAGCTGAGTCCATCTTTACAGTTGAAGTGGTAAATGTTTGACGTTCTTGTACTCCTTTTGTTTCTTCTGTGCTGCAAAGACCTGTGTGTTCTGAATAGTCATTTACATATTCTGTAGTTTCTTACTCTGTTTTCAATTGAAGACTGAAGCAAACATGCTGCGATGTCCTTAAAATATTTTTTCTCTAGACAATTTTAACTGCTTTTGCATGGGTGTTCCAACTGCATTTCTCTCTATCATCATATTCAACAATATTGTCACAGCAAAAGTCATGTTTGAAATGTTAGCTTGAACATTTTACCTGGACTCTATGTGTTTCCAGTCTGCTCTTCCTGACCGTCTCTCTGCCTGCTGCCTTTTTTTGACGCTGGGGTCCTTTCCCAAAGAATATATAGTTTACAAAAGCATATTCCAGCAAGGCCAGAAACACAAATACAAAGCATCCCATCAGGTAAATATCTATTGCCTTGACATAGGGAATCTTTGGCAGTGTTTCCCTAAGGTGGGTGCTGATGGTGGTCATGGTCAGCACAGTTGTGATTCCTGCAAAAGAAAGAAGTGGATATTGGTGGAAAAAATAGTGAAGAAGATATGAGAGTAACGGTGTTGCCCACCATGCACTTCTAATGCTGATAGCTTAATTATGTGATCAGATACTTAACATCTAAGGAAATGCTTTTCCCCAAACTGAAAAGGTAGATGTCACTGGTAGGAACTTGCCCTTCCTTACCCTATGTACCTTTCTTATCCTATGTAGCATAAACAAATAATTCAGATGCCAGTGTTGAAGACACAATGTATTTATACTGTAGCGCTAGCTGACTTGGATAGCAAAGAGCCAACTAGTATGTGAAGAAATGATTCTTCCTTTTCTTATGGCAGTAGCTCTGCTTGGCCCAAAGACTAGAGTACCTTGTCCCAGGGAGTGGGATTAAGTAACTAACTTAAGACTGAAAGCATAAAGTTGAAAGGAGAAAGTTTGGCTTTATAGTAAAATGATCTTTGGTAAAGAGAAAGTGAAATGCTTGTGTCAATACAACTTTTGCTTTTAAAGGAATGCTCTGAATTAAAGCATTTCTGCCTGACTGTGTTATGCAAAGTGTATGTATTTTTGTTGTTTTTAGCTGGATGAAATCATTGTTTAGTCTGCTCTAATCACATTTTGTTAATGCATCTAGATAATAGCTCTAGACACAAATATGATTAGTTGAATTTACAGTGGCAGGTCAAAATAGAGGTGGGACAAAATGGTTACCTGGCATTATGATTTGAAAAATGTATCGCAGTGATTTACAAAATAGCTTACCAAGAGCAACTCTGGCTGCAGAGGCATCATAATTGATCCAAAAAGATACCCATGACAGAATTGTGATCAACGTGGAAGGCATATATGTTTGCAGAATGAAGTAACCAATATTTCTCTTAAGCCGGAAGCTAAGTGATAACCGAGGATATGCTCCTGAAAGAATGAAGCCAAATAATGACTGGTGTCTAAGAAAAGTTAGACATTGCTACCTGGGAGAAGCTTTTTAAACTAGCTGACGCTCACCTGTTGTGAACTCCACTCTCTTTGATATCATCTTGTAATCAACGATAGAAAATTGTGGGAGCTCAATGTTACTAACTCCAGTTACTGCAGACTCTCCATTCCAGTAAAATTCAATATCATCAGTGGTGTATCCATCTAAAACAGAGACATAGTTTGGCCATTGATTTTTCTCTCAGGTTTATTACTTAGCTTGAATAGTTGTGTTTGAAGTGGAAGGAGCTGCTCATGGTAAGGAGTTCTGTTTCATGTATAAAATTTCTGCTCTGCAGAAGCCACTACCTTCTTTGTGTCCAGGGAAAACTTCTGAGCATGGAAAAAGACATAAAGATAACAAGGACAGAATTTAGATCTAGCCAAAAAGGTCTTTAATCTTAATCTACAGGCTGGTGAGCCTCATCTCTCTGCTTCAGAAGATCCTCCTGGAAGACATGTTAAGGCACATGAGGGACATGCAGGTGGTCCAAGATAGCCAGCATAGTTTTACCAAGGGAAAGCTGTGCCTGACAAGTATAGTGGCCTTCTGTGATGGAGTGATGGCATTGGTGGAAAAAGGAAGGCAACCAATGTTGTCTACTTGAACTTCTGTAAGGTCTTTGATGTGGTCTCCTGCCACATCCTTATTTCTGAATTGGAGAGAGATGGATTTGAAGGGTGGACTATTCAGTAAATAAAGAATTGGTGAGAATGTCACAGCCAGAGGATTGTAGTCAATGGCTCTACATCCAGGTGGAGGCTGATGATGAGTGGTGTCCCCCAGGGGTCTGTCTTGGGACCAGTACTCTTTAAGTTCTTTATCAATAACATAGATGATTAGATCAAGTGCACTTTCAGCAAGTTTGTTACGATGGCAAGTTGAGTGGCTCAGCTGATATGGCAGAAGGCAGAGATGCCATCCAGAGGGACTTTGATAAGCTCAAAAGGTGGGCCCATGTGAATTTAATGAGATTTGACAATGCAAAGTGCAAGGTTTTTGCACTTGGATCAGAGTAATCCCAGATATGTACACAAACTGGGAGAACAACTCCTTGAGAGTGGCTCTGCTTAGAAGGACTTATGAGTCCTGGTAGATGAAAAACTAACATGAGCTAGTAGTGTGCACTTGCATCCTAGAAAACCAACGGTATCCTGAGCTGCATTAGAAGAGGGGTGGCCAGCAGGGTGAGCAAGGTGACTGTCCTTCCCTACTCTGCCCTCGTGAGACCTTGAATATTGCACCCAGGTCTGAGGCCTCCAACATAGTGAAGTTGTTGAGCTTTTTGCTTCATACAGCATTTTACATTTTGACAAGACCATGCCATCACTGATCTGCAGTTAACATAGAGTATTTCCTATCTATTTCAAAAGTAGTGCATTTCTTCTTCTCTGTTCTTTTAACAGTGATGACTATTTTTCATTTAATTAAAAATTAATCTGCCTTTCTGCCATTGTTAGCATTTTCAAATGTTTCAATGAAGCTCAGTATTGGCTGAATTTTAAAATCTCCCAGTTGATGGCATTTAGAACAGTTTTCTACTAAAGGAGAGAAAAACATCTAATTTTAGACTTTTCCTTCAGGTGTGAATTATAATCAAGTTTAAATCATATAACACAGATTAAATAGAAGACGGAGTTTGAACCAAAGTTTTAGGAAATGTGACAGTGGCACAAGCCATAGCACCAGAAGCCTCTGCAGAGTTAGGAACTTGACCGTGTATGTCTACTCATGATGTCTTTTCTAGCTAGAGAAATAAGACTGGAGATGACTTTCCCATGGTAGTTCCTCTGGAAGCTTGACCACATGCAAAACAGATCTGTAGCTACCCTGGGGAGTTGGAGGAGACAAACCTTGCTGCTGGGAAGGGTGGACCAACTTGGTACCACACAGACATCCTGTATGTAAGCTAACAGGCATAGTTATTACTTCATCTCTAGCAGCCAGTGCTAGGAAGAATGGTGCAGTCACAACCCAAAATTTCATGGATACTTGCTGCAGAGAGCCAGAGCAGGGTTTAGATGTGAGAATCAAAGGGACAACTTCAGGGTGTGGAGGAAGGTGATGAACTCGATTCTTCTGCCTTTCCACATTGTCCCCCTTTCCACACGGCTCCCTCCAGTTTCCCCCCCATTCTGCCTCTTGTCAGGTCTCAGCATGCACTGGCTGAGGGTAGAGCAGCCTCCAGTGCTGAGAAAGGTATGGCTTTGTTCCTTTCCCTGAAGGGTGAATTTCTGTCTATTTATTTGTTAAGGCCAAAACAGTACCAAATAAACACCAGAAATATCAGAGGACAGACCTCAAAAGCGAAAAACAGACCTGCCTTGCTACCTATGGACTGCACCATGTTGCCAGTGCAGTGTGTAGTGTTGCTGGTCTTCTGCAAAAACAGTTTACCAGAGGTTGTAACAGAGGCACATGCTTTTCATTTCCCTTGGATAGGCAGCTTCAGTGCCTCTGCCTAAATTGCTGCTGCTGCTGTAGTAGAATTACAAAGCTGTAAACTCTGTGGACCAGTAGCAGAAGCCTTGCATGGAAGATTTTAGCTGCTGACAGACCAACCCTCATGGCAGGCCATGCCTTTCAACTTTACAAAGTGCAAAAATGAATCTGGAATGCTTCTAACATGCTGATTTGTCCATTGAATTTCCTCCAATTAGAGCTTGGGAAATTAGGAGGAAGAGTTAGTGATAATTTTAATTCAGGGGCATTCATTTCATTCATGGTTGCATTTAGAGGAGTAACTCTATGATTCTATGATAAAGAACCCAGCAAGAACTCTTCCTGCCAGTTTTGTCCCTGACGCCCCATGATTTTTAATGCCTTTCACTGTGTGCATCGCACTTTTCTCCAGGTGTGTGAGAGTCATTGCTTTCCTGTCTTATTCTGGCTCACGGATGCGAGGCTTGAAGGCTGTAGGTACAGGTATAAAGTAATCTCACAAATGCAGAGCGCGAAATGAACCCCACTGAACTGCCCTACCGGCACAGGTTGATATCTCATTCAGTGCAGTGCGTTCCCCCAGAGCGAGGCCGCCGAGGGTCCCCACCGACCGCTAGGGGGAGCCCGCTCCCCGCGGAGCGCGGTCTCTGGCCGCGAGTCCTGCGCATCTCCCCGCGGCCCTCCCGCCTTGGTCACCTCGTTAATCACAGATGATGACTTTGTTTGTTTGTTTGTTTTTCTCTTTTTCTATTATTAAAAAGGCTTCCGTGAAAATTATTTGATTTGTTTCAGCCTTTGTTTGCTTGCTAGATTCTTCAAAACCACTAAAATGGCAGCTATATTGGGGTTCGGTTTAAATAATATCGGGATAGGAACCTTTCAACTTAAAAGAGGGGGACTATAGGAAAGAAGGGAACAGACTCTTTAGCAGGGTCTGTTGTGGTAGGGCAAACAGCTGTGGTTTCAAACTCAAAGAATGGAGATTTTTGTTGGATATGAGGGGGAAGTTTTTTTACATTAAGGGTGGTAAGGCACTGGAACAGGTTGCCCAGAGAGAACGTGCGTGCTCCGTCCTGGAGATGTTCAAGGTCAGGTTGGATGAAGCTCTGAGCAACCTGAAGTAGCTGTAGGTGTCCCTGTTTATTACAGGGGAGTTGGATTGGATGGCCTTTAAGGCTCTCTTTCAACTCAAAAGATTTTATGATTCTATGAAAATATGTTCTTTTGCTCAAATCCTGATATTAAACGTCTGCTTCCTAGACGATAATGTCTAGGAATGGTAATGCAGTCCTTCATGTGTTGGTGCTTCATTTTGTTTGCTTCTCGGCCAGCAGCTGAGAGCTTGAGTGAAAACACTTAAGCAGAAGTACCACAAGTCTAGAAAGTAACTGGATTCAAGCACGGCAATAAGTAGATTAATAAATAAATCTTGCTGACTGCAGAAAAGAAGTTTTAGAAATGTTGCTGACACTGTGATAAAGCAGAGGTTAACAGTGTATTACTTGCTAATGTCACCAGGCTGTTCTATTTTCCACTCCAGCTCTTACCTCTCAAATACCTCTGGGATAAATAAAGATTTATATTACATTAACTTCACAAATAAAATCATAGTTTCACTCATATTACCAAATTTCCCAGCACTGTACAAATGGAAATACTTTTTCTGTCTGATTCTCCAGGGAATGTAGCTCTGAAACAGCAAGCAACGGGATCTCTTCCTTAGGGATCTGACTCTAATAGCTCATTTCCAAAGAATATTCTAGGCTGCGAGCCCTATGCCTTCAGTCTTCTGTAAGGATATGAGGCTGGAACCCATCCTTCTACCACTACGGAATCATTTCTTCCGTAATAACTTGGTTGTGGTTGCTAAATGCATTTTTACAGTATAATATTTATTGTTTCAAATTGTTAGTATTCCTATGACTATGTTAAAGAAGAGAAAGCATTCTTTTCTGCACACTGTGCAGAAAATAAAAAAAATGGTAAATTGATAGTTTCAGCCTAAACCCAGCATGGAATTGCAGCAACATATATCTGAAGATCACCTTCGGAAAGCAATATTACCAGTTAATATCTGGGTGGTAGAATTGCTTGAAATGGCTTCCTGTTGTTGTATTTGAGTGGATGTTTATAGCTGATTTTTTTCAGTGAATTTCACTGAAAATAAAGGCTGATCTGAGGGAAAGCAGTCTTCTACTTTCTATAGGCAGATGGCAGATTGTAACGAGGGACATGAGTCAGAATTTAGCCTAACAAGTACTGACCCAAATGAATAGTTTGTTAGATTGCTGCAGTACTACAAATTGTCAGTTATTTAAGAGGGTTTCTCAAGTAAAAATAAATTTTAAATATGGGAGAATCTCTTCCATCCTGTTTGGAGACTTTGCTTCCCATCCACTAGAAGCATAAAATAAATGTTATTACTGTATAAAGTCCCTCTTGCAGCATCCTAATCTAGTTCAGGAAGACAATTACAGCCTTGTATCTCTTTGCAGACACCTTTAACACTCATTCACTGATATTTGCTATTTTTTTTTCTTTTTTTTTTCTTTTAATGCTTTGCATCTCATTTGCCATTGAAACTTGATACAAGGTTAGAAATCCTTTCAGAGAAGAAGTGTTTGGTTTTTGCTTAATATCTCTTTAATAGCTAACACAACAGGACTCCTCTGTGTTACTGCAGTTTCAGTAGATGGAAACGTTTCAGAGCCTCATCAAGTTTTCTGGAAGAGTCATACAAGTAGCCAGACTTGCACTAAAAATTTCTCATTAGCTATAAACAATGAAACCCAGGAATTACTAGGAAAAACATGGAGAGGAAATGCAAAATTTTTTGTTTACACTTTTGCATGCTTTCTAATCCACTTTGTGCTATATCTTGACTATTAAATGCAGTTCATTCTTTCTTAAAAATGGGTGTATTAAATTTGATGCAAAGAAGGGCCACTAGGATGACTGAGGACAGACTTGGTTTCATGGAAAGGAGGACTGAGTCAGCCTTGATTCTTCAGTATGGGGCATGTATGAGTGAAATGAGGGAATGTTGTGAGATAGCCTATGGGTTTGTGAGTTAGCAAGGTAGAACAGGAAATTATTACTTGCAATCTCTTATGCCTCTAGACCAAGAGGATAACAAATGGAATTGCCTAAAGGCTAGTTGGGAAAAAATAAAGAGAAAAGCAATGTGCAGACACACAGCAAAACTCATTGCCTGAGGTGATGTGCTGTTGAAAGTTTATGTTTGTCCAGAAGTGATCATATATTTAATAACCTATGTCTCGGTTATTAAATATATGATGTGATTATATATTTGTGATTTATTTGTGAAGGGATCCTATAATGCTAGTACTTCTGACTTGAAATAACAGATTGGAAATTTCTGTTCTGACATCATAGACATGTTATTGGCCACTGTCAGAGACAAGGTGATTCCTGGCAAGATAGACTTTCCATCTACGTCAGTACAGACATTAAGCATCTGTGATATGTTCCACCACTTTCAGCGGTCTGTCTGGTGTCTGTCACCTTTACAACTCATCTTTTTAATTCAACAACAGAGTGATGACTTTTAGCCTAATGTTGAGAGCCTCTAACTCTACAAATCTTCGTATAATTTACGCTAATTATATTGTGAATGGGAAATCTTGTTCCTGCCCATGCATTTTGTGAAGTAATAAATAACCTGTCCATGGTAAAAGTGGCCAAAATGACACCAAAAACTTGGTTTTCTATATCTGAATAATTTAGCAAACAGAGTCAGTGATGTAACTTGAGGCATTTTGATGACTTATTGTCTCAAAACTAACAACCATTATATTTATTTTTAAACTACTTAAATTAAGCAAATGTACAATATGTGCTCTAGACTAATTAACAACTGGGCAGTGTTTACTTGTACAGATTGGGTAATTGTGTAATTGTACATGTAACACATACATATATCTACTTGCTAGTTACCAATCAGCCCTGATAACTACAGCCTTCAGGCATTAATTTCTATGTAATTTTAGCTAATCTTCTCAGCTAGTAATCTAGCTTCAGCAGCAGTGCACCTGGGAGTTCTGGGTGGGATTGCTCAGTTTGTCAAGAGTGAATAATACTTCCTTTGCTATCTGAAGGATTTTCCACACCTTCACATTAACCAGATGAGGATAACCTGCTTTCAATGGAGCATGTTTTGTGTAGAGTTTTTGTCTTTCCACCCTTTGCTGTGCTGCTCTTGCTTTCTCATCAGGAACCCCCTACACAGTGCGTAGCTATGTTATTCTGAACCATAATCTGGGATGTGTTTTTCTGACTTGTGTTGCTTTACAAAGTTAAAAAGAGAACAATGATATTTATTTGCACATTATGTAAACATTAACAACACAGGTCCTGCTGCTTAGTGTTCAGTTAATTTAGTTCAGTCAATATTGCATGGTACATAGTTTTGTGTGCTCATATGGTAAACACATCTTGCCCTTGAGCGCTTATTTCATTCGGTTAATTAAGATCTACTTCTAAGTACTCCAGTTTTGTTGCCAGGCAGATTCTCCCAAATTTAGGTACAGCTGATGTGCTCTACAAAGAAGCCATGTGAAGTTCATGTCCATCTGTTTTGCGCTGTGCTGTGTCAGGCCACAACCTGCTCTTGCTGAAGGCAGCAGGGCCTCTATTTGAACTGCAACGCTGCATGTTTTCACTTATGCCAGCATGACTCATGCAAGAACACCTTACATTTTCATGGAATACTTTTGTCACCTTTAAGGGAAAGTATATCCAGATTTGTTCTTGATAAATAGATTTATAGCTGTGATGGGGGGGTTGGACTGAATTCTGGTCTTTGTTCTAAAGAAAGGACTCATTATTTAAGAAGCATGTATGACATTGTCTTCTCCTGAGGAAATTTGCCCCACTGAAGCATGGACATAAACCAGTGTCATGTCAAACACCTTGACATGTACTGCAGTTCACAGCAAAGCTAAGGAGTGCAAATTACAGGCATTTTGGGGGGCTGCCTGTGTTGCAGAGACTGAATAGCAACAATAGGGAGAAAAATAGCAAACAGCAAAACTGCAGTACAAAATTAGCAATATTCTGTTATTATTAAGAAAATGTTTACAAAATATGCAGTAATTTTTCTCTACTTAGAAATAAAGGAGCAGACTCTCCTACATGGTGATGTGAAAAACTTCTTAATATATGTATGCAGCTGTGTGTGGAGGCAGGTGTGTGGCTCACTGGTAGGTTAATGAGGGGCGGGTGCTCCAGAGAGAGAGCAGGTTCAAGATCTTGTAATCAATGGACTCTGAACAATTTTCTGTGTGCCTCTTCTTTTTGATACTGCAGCCCAAGTTAACGTGTAAAATATTCAAATTGAGGGTTCTGTTGCTTTGAGCTTAAATGTGAATTCAAGTAAGGTTGTTGTGCTCTGTCTGGTTTGGATGAGAAATGATAATGTGTTAAACAACCTTATTTTTTCAGGAAGAGCTCCCTGTAGGCAATTTAGAGTTCATAGGCACTTACAGAATATCAATGAATGAGAATGCAGAGAGTTTACTGAGGAGACTGGCCACATATTCTGAATTAAATGTTAGTCTTTGGTGATATTAGCCAAAATTGCTAAGTGGGAATAGGTATGCTGGCCAGCAATTCAGCAATGTTTAGGTGCTGCTTGATTTGCTCAGATCTATATTTAGAGTAATTGTGCAGCCTTTCAGTTTTCCCATCCACGAGCAGACCAGATCCTGGCATCCATTGTCTGCTATGAAATGAATCATTACCTTAACTCCATTTCCAGCTGCAGGGTAATGAGCAATACAGTGCAAAACAGTCTTGGACTTCAGTGTTAAGAGATATTGCTAAGACTAAGGGAGAGAAATGTGCACCTGTCTAAAGAGGTGATCCTTGCATGACCAGGCAGATGGGACTTGGTGGTCAGGAAAGCCTAGTGCTGCTGTTTCAAAGGCTGCTGATTGACAGAAAAGATAAATTCATTCATACTAATATCATTTTTCAATGAACTCCTCAAACATACTGAAATTCTCAGTATGTTCTTGAAATTTCCTATGAGGTTGGCTCATAAGGAATAGTACTTTGTGCAGTCTGCTTTTGCACTTTTTTTTTTTTTTTTTTTGCTTTACATTTGTGCAGAAGATGAATAGCTTAAAATAAATCTGATAGAAGTGGTAGGAGAAAACTAACAGAAGAAGCTTTAAGAATTCTATCTGATGGACTTATGCTCTCAGTTCTGCAGATTGGATTCCTGGCACCTGGAGGACCTGGATGTACGGCCTACTCAGTAATACACCTATTCACACTCATGCTGTGAAAGATTGGGTAAGAAATCTTTCTGCATAGAGACTTGAGGCAATGTGTTTTTCTTATTTGTATTGCTGTGATGTCAAGGAGCCATAGGTACAGATGAAGACATAGAGTGAACTGGCACCAAACAGAAATTTTCTCAGGATTTATTGTACCTGTGAAGTTGGATGCATTTGGAGCAAGAATCTATTCTCATGGATTGAAATGAATCCCAGAGTACCAAAATCTTTCAGTTTGTCCTGGATTCTGTTTTTTACAGCAATTTACACCTTGGCAGAAGGCAAGTAAACACATAAACTGTACTTAGGTTTGTAACATCCTAGGACAATCATATTACCTCAAAGCACAACATGGCAGCTCTACAAAAAAACATGACTTGACTGGGCTTGGAGATTATTTTTTGCTGCTGCTCTGACTACAGACATAGTGACTCATGTACAAGCATATGTTTCCTAAAAAATCATCCCTTCCTCTAAATGAGCCCCTATTTTTGAGATAATCTCAAAACAGATGTCGCTGTTAGATGGATCTGATTTCTGGAACAGATACTTCCCTCTCTCCATAGTGCATCAAGTTCAAACATAATTTGAGGGTGGCTGTGTGTTTTAGAGCAGCTAAAGTGTTTGATCAGGAGTTCTCCACTCTACACTGTCATAAACAGAAAGTAGTTAGAGGATAAAACCTTTTTTCTCTAGGGCTGCCAGTGCCTATGTAAAGTGACACACAGTGGGGCAATGGATCGTGGCTGATAGTTATTATGAGAGAGTAAGGGAATCTGACACATGGGTGAATGAGAGAAACTCTTCATTTATGTATGAGGCAGAATCGGAGAACTGGTAGGGGTGGAAACTACCCTCATTCAGAAAGTCAGAAAGATCAAATCTCTTGAAAAAAGAGTAGAACTGAGTTTCCTTCTAGTTTTTTACCTTTTGTATCTGTAGGCATGTAAAGGAAAAGCTGTCTGGGAAAGCTTGGATTTAAGACAGGTTTTCATCTTTAATAAAATAGAACTTTTTCTGAGATGTTGGTTCTTAAATCACTGGTAGTTCAAATGCAATCATACAATGATCAGTGCAGTCTTCCTCAAACAGGGAGCTGTGATAAATCTATTCAGATCTCATCCTGTCAAACAGCTCTGTGGCAAACGGAGCAAACAGAGGCAATAATGAATGTTTAGATATGAACACAGTTGTTGTCTCTTTCAGCAACAAAGCATCCAGAGGTTCAAGTGGGATATTTTATTGATTGACTGCAGTATCACTGTGAGCTTGCTGCTCTTCCATTTTAGCATTATACATATTTAGTGTTATGTCTGTTTCACTATGAAGCAGAGACAGCCATAAAAACAATGAAGTCAAGGTGGAATTGCGATTTTCTGTGCTGTTGCTGATTAAATAAATCTTTGTCTTTCCTTCAGCTCAGCCTTTTCAGGCTCCTTTGGGCTCTCTGAGATCTCCCACACAAGCAATGTTATTTGTAGGAGAGTGCTACCAATCAGGCTAACACATGGCTCAGTGTTGCGATGTTGATTCCTGAATCATGCTGCAGCATTCTGGTTGTCATAGAGACACAGATTTTTTTTTTTTTAAGGCCAAAGGGACCATTCTTGCTAATCTTCACAGACTTCTTGTGAAACACATGGCAACTTGCCAATGAGTAAATAGCTTTGCCAAACTGGAGTGCTGCCTGGCGTTACCTCTCCTGTGAGTGTGAAACACATTTCACTTGAGTCTGATGGAGAGAGACCCCGATGGGGATTTGGTGCAGTCTGCACATCATTTTTCTGCTGAGTGAAAGCCAGATGCAAGTTTAGGCCAAAAGATCATGCCGTGACTGTGATACTGGAACTCAGAGGGACAAAAAGTGTTAGTAAGTGTCCCATCTGATCTGCCAGGTGGCACAGCAAGGCCAGCTCTTGTGTTGGTAAGAAGGGATGCTGGAATGTTGCAGCTGGCTGCCACTGTAGGCCACAGCTAGGCTATAGCATCTTGGTGTGCCCTATTATAACCCTTACCAGAGCCTGCTGTCTCTGCAGAATTGACAGCTAGGGGATTTAACATTCCAAATTACCATCCATCAGAGCTTGTGTAAGGGTGCCAAGAAACCTGGGTAACCTCCAATCAGGCATTAAGCCTCCTATTTTGCAAGGTCTGCTGATCCATGAGAACTGGGTTGATACAGATCCCAGCTCTGCTGACAAAGCAATTCCTGTCACAAAATCTCTTGCTTTTACACAAACAAGGTTCTGGTGGCCACCACACTATCAGGCACCGAAATAGATTTAAAGCCCTACTATGGTCTCCCATCTGCTTCCACAGAAGTGGAGAAAGGTGAAGTACTTGAGCAAAGCAGTTGACTATTTGTGAAGGAATGTGTGTAGCCAAAACGTTCTTCTCTGCCTGGATGGTTGCATCTCTCTGTGTAGGAATAGCTTCTATCAGCCTACAAGATAGCTTCAGGAAAGCAAGATTTTTTAAATTATTTATTTATTTTTAAGTTAAAATATTCTATGGGCTAAATATAAGCATGTATCATCATGGTTTTGGCTGATCCACTGGAGAGATTAGATAGTAGGACAGTGTTCTTATCCTTTGTGCTTTTTCCCTATTCCTGTGTAGCGCAGTTGTTTTGCTGCTATTGTCATTGCTTTATGATAGTCACCAATGAGTACTATTTAGGCCAAGTCCTGATGTTCTTGATTTTGAGGGAATTGTCTCTGGTTAATTCCAGCAGAATCCCTGTGAGATATAACGACTCTCTGCCTTTCTGTTTATGAATAGAATAGAGTTGCTGTGAATGCACCGAGCTTTTAGAGAGCCAAATGAGTCTCCAGATTTCTTGGTTTCTATGGCAGAAAGCACTCTAGGGCAGGGAGAGGACTGGCTCAGGTGCCATCTTCCTGGCACACTGTTAAAATGGAAGAGATATGACAGTCTCATTTTGTTGAAGAACTATGGGAAGTGAGAGGGCAGTGTAGCAGCCCCACTTTCCTTGTGCAAGAGTCTAGGAGAGCAAGTAACAATCCTGGTCTGCTCAAAAATCTCAGCATTTTTTTAGGGTCATCTAACAGCAGAATGAGGAATGCATTGTCCATCTTGGCCGTGGTCTCGTGTCTTGGAATTTATTTTTCTTCCAGATTTTTGCTCGCTGTTTCTGTTGCACTCACAATTGCATCTTCGAATATGTATCTCCCTGCAAGCTGTGTATTTACGTCTGCAAGTGAGTGGAGATCAGTTTAATAACTACTCCTGTTTAAGTGCAGGATTTAATATTTTATCAGCTCATACTTTAGTTCTTATATTCTGCCTTTGTCTTCTTGCTTAAATTCCTGATTTTCATGTGCACTTTCTACAGGCACTGAACTCTCCCTTTAAGTATTTCACTTCAGAGCTCACTTACAGTCTCTCTTGATCAGATCTAATTTAAAGAGTGGGGCTGAAGAAAGGGTGTTCACTTGGAGCAAACATTTGAGGCAACTAATTGAAAATAGAAGATTCTCATTTAGTGCATGTTGCAGTGCTTTAACTGACAGAAATGAAGTCTTAACAGTTTTCACCAGATAAAGATCATACCTATTTATTCTATATCACATTACATGCTGTTGTCAGCTACTAGATTTAGGGCTATCGATATTGCATAGATTTACACATCTATGCAGGTCTTTTTGCTGACTATACATTTAATTTAATTGATTACTTTCTGCTGCATCTACCTTGCACAATTAGTAACAGCAGTAAGAATAAAAATACTGTTAAGAAGTAAAATAAGGATTTTGAAAGGTCAATATTACTGTTATTAAACTCCTGCTGGAACCAACAAGACTGTAGGTAGCAGCAGAAGAAAGTTAGTGGCAAGACAAAGTCAAAGTAGTGATTGTTGTTCAGTGGTGATTTCCATGAACCATTCTGCTCTGGAACCTGGTGCCATGGGGGTTAACATATAAGTAGTATAAACACAGTATAAAAATTACCCCCCAGATTTTCCAGAACGTTGGAGATAATCTGACAGTTCACATGGCACATAGTGTGTCTAGTAGTGAGGGATGCTGCTTAGTTCCAGACAGCTCCAGAGTAGCTCACTGATTTCAGCAACCAATTTCCAAGGCCCTTTTATTTAAATGACACTTTTATTTAATTTCAGTCTCTCTCAAGACTAAGCTGGATAAGACTTCCTTGCAGAAAACATTTTCTAACCAAGAAAATGTTAACAATTTGATTTTCATCCTAGCTGTGCAACAATGTATATAATAGAAATAAATATGAAAGGCTGATATGCAATGAAAAATCTAAGGTGAGAGGCTGAGAGAGGGAACCGCATAAATTGGTTCTGTTGTGGAAGAAAACATCACATGTCTGGTGTGTGTGGCACCAACAGAGGGGCTGTGGTCGTGGTTGTCACCTGCTAATTCACCTCCATTTTGCTCTCTGGTAGCTTTCAAGGAGATGTGGACTTGTAATGTGGACTTGTAAATGCTGAGTACTCAAGATGACTGGTTTACTTCTCAGAAGCCTAAAAGTGGGGCACTCTGGTCTTAGAACTGTGTCCAGAATGTTTTTCCAGGTGCATCATCAATAATTTCAAGAGTTTTAGAGGTGCACAGGAGAAAAGCTGGGGTACACTAAAAGACTTGTTTTTTCTTTGTAAATTGTCAAAGATTCAATTTGTGCCAGTGTTCCTGGCACAACCTCTAGGATTTTAGTAGAAGTTAAGCCTGTTCCTGCTTTTAGGAAGTCATTCAGTTGCTAGTAGAACTGATCTAAATACTCATTAGAAGTAACACACTGTGTACAGATTTTGTCCAGCTGGCAAATTGTGAACAAAAATTTTGATTTTTTTGATTCAGCTCAACAGATACTAATATCAACAGATAAAAATATCAACATTTATAACCTAGAAGACATGAGTTATTTATAGTGAGTGAAGGTCTGAAAAGCAATTTCCTTTTGGAGACATGTGACTGGCCACATGAGTGACATGGTATTCTCTCATCCCTGATTGTGTTAGCATTTTAATTGCTTATTTGATCTGATGTTAGTCTTGATTTTGATGAAGTCTCAGTGATAGTATCAAGCCCATTCTCACTGAACATTCTTTCCTACAGAGCTTCATTATAGTGAAAGTTTATGAATAGAGAGACATGAGCCAGACATTTCCTGTTATTTGGCCTATTAGCTGATAAATGCTCATGTATTTTCATCAGCTTTAGACATGACTGGACTGGAGACTTCAGATAATCTATATGCTGGTAAATAACTTCAGGTATGAATTTGGTATGAAAGAGACTTCAGTATGAAGTTGCCATTTTTGATTGTTATTGTACTATATATATCCATTTTATTCTGAAAAAAAACCAAAAAAACCCAACTTCTCCAAATGTATTAATTGCATGCCCTGTTATGTTTAAGCTAAAAAATGAGCCAAGCAGCAGCAAGCAACATCAACAGTATTTTTGTGTGCCAAAAAGGCAGTGAACTGCCAAGCCCAAGAACAAGTAAGACAACCATGCAGCTTAGTGAGTGGTTCTGTACTGCTGGATTATGAAGTCCAGACAGAGTTCTTCTCCAACAGAAAATGACTGTTGAGAACAATAGGGAGATGGGTGGCACTGGAAGGGGAAGTTAAAATTTGACTACTGCGTCTGCTTCCCAAGAAAGAGAAGAAAATGGCTGTATTAATGTTCATATACAGGTGTGTGGGTTTGCAGTGTTTCAGTAATCTCTAAGCAATATAGATATGGACAGGGCTAACTTAAAACAGATGTTCCTGGAAGATTAATGCATGTTTGCCTTATTCAACCCAAGCATATCAAATTGGCTCGTCTTGTTTTGCTACTGCATCTATAGTGGAGAGTTAACTATGGTGTCCAAGCAGTATGTCCTTCCAGTGACTCCCTTGCACTTGTTGAATAGTGAACTGTGATGTAACTGTGGTGAGTCCTGACTGCAGCTATTGATGTGCTTCATGGAAACCCTGTCAACAGTGATTCCCTGCTTCTCTTTCCAGTATGTCTGCTCGCAGTGCCAGAACGCTATTTTAAAGATAAAATACATTATTATTAATTTTCTAAAGAAATAAATAAGCAGGTTCTGTTCAGACAGTGCTTTCTCTCTGCTAAAAATAATTTTCATTAAAAATACTGGAGATGTTTACTTATTAAAATCTTTTGTTGACATAATAATTCTCAACCTGGCAGATTTTTTTTTTTTTAATCATTATAAGATAACATTCTGGAAAAAGCAGCAAACAATTTAAAATCTAGACTAAAACCAGCAATTCTACTGATTATATTAAGTGCTGATATTGAGTATGCTTTTACAAAAAAACGAAGAACTTGATTATGAAGAGTAAAGGTATGTGTGCATTTTTGTCTTTTAAATAAGATACCTTATTGACACCTTATTGTACCAATTGATACCTTATAGATCAGTTAGAAGTTATAAACTGGTATAAATGTTGACCTGAGAGCCCATCTTTCCTAATCAATGCTCTAGAGTGAGTGTGCATTTCTCAGTGAGGCAGGCTCAGATCTATGTATATAAGTACTTATTCAACTGAGATAAACCTCTCTAGTTTTATGTTGGAGGCTGCAGCTCAGATTAAATTTGGGCCAAGTAATAAATGGCCAACCCTCTCCCTCCAGTAACTTACAACTTTCAATTTCTAGTGTGCAGTTTTGTTCATCCAGAGGATATCTTCGTAGATCCATCATGCAAGCAGCTGTTGTTGTAATCCTATAAGAGGAGGGTGAAAAAAAATCAGTTTTGAAACCACATTTGATTTGTTTGATTGATCTTTCTGTAGTGTATTTTTTTGTTTAAATACTGAACAGTGGTGCACATGGATTGCTGATGTACAAAACTGCTTGTGGAGCATGATTAAATAATTTATATAGCATAATACACCAAATATAGTATAAAGCTTAAAAGCATACATTAAATATCATACAGTAGAATTTTGACAGAAAACTTTACAAGAAGAAGTGTTGAGTGTTTTAAAGGACATTTCTTGAGGTTTCTCTTTGGACATTTCATTTTTAGTGTTCTCAATTCAAACATCTTCAAATTGGTTTGCACATATTTTTATTTATAACTGGAACTGCAATAGTTCCATTTTTCATTCTGTTGTCATGTAGTGCTTTGTAAGATTTGTCTGAGATACATGTGCATTTTCCATGCTGTGGAAGCACTAGTAGCATGTGAATCATTATATTTATGGTTTCATAATCAGTTTATCAGTATGACAATAGTATACTGCCTCTCAAAATTGTATTATGCAATCAAAATCTTATGGAATGTCCATCACCTGTTGGTTACTTAAGAAAGTCACTTGCAGTCATGCTTTCAAACTCACAGAAGTGAGTTTCTGCGGTTTCAGGCTTGTCTTTTGTGTGTGTGTGTGTGTGTGTGTGTGTGTGTGTGTGTGTGTGTGTGT
>JAPSGF010000002.1:15667729-15823084 GCA_035772895.1 Perdix hodgsoniae | reverse complement strand
GTGTGTGTGTGTGTGTGTGTGTGTGTGTGTGTGTGTGTGTGTGTGTGATAAAAGGGTTCTTACGTGCTTATACAACTTCTGAAGATTGAATGGGCAAACATGGCCTGAAATTTAACTGTCCTCTCTCTCCTTCTCTTGAAAAATTCCTTCCTGTTTTCTGGATCTGGATGTGGTTCTGTTTCATGGTAATTAGCACCACAGGAGCACATCTGGAGATTTTACTTTCGATGTGATGGAAGTCAAGCACACTTACATGCTGCACTGGGATGATAATTTGTGCTGTCACAGAACTGATAGAATAAAAAGGGGGGAAAAAAAGTCATGCGTCTCTCTATTTTGACATGCTTCAGATTTCCTAATTCTTCACAATCCATCTGTCTACTTGTGTGTAAGGACTGTCTAGCAAGTGCTGTGACAGATAAAC
Source organism: Perdix hodgsoniae (assembly GCA_035772895.1). NCBI lineage: Eukaryota > Metazoa > Chordata > Aves > Galliformes > Phasianidae > Perdix > Perdix hodgsoniae. The sequence goes on along the minus strand of JAPSGF010000002.1, from coordinate 15,822,660 downwards.
TAGCCCATGAAATTACTGCATAATACTGTGTAAAGTATGATCTTTCTGCTTTTCCACTGAGATTGATTTTTGTCTTGAGTATTGCCCATTGAATTGATTTGCATGTTTCTTAATGACTTTTGCTGAGAACTTTAGAACAGATAGGACTTCATTTAGTTTAGCCTTGTACAAATGTATCTTACTCAGAGACACTGAAAAAGCCATGCAGTAATGATTTGTCAGAACCCTACTTAATAATGCTGAAGATCATACATAACTAACATTAGTCACAGTTAAATGCTTCTTAATTAAGGTTTCATAGAGCAATGTTTTGTTCCCAATTAACAAATCAGCCTTTAAAGTAATTTAGTTCACCTGGATCAGCCAGATTTATTTAAATGTGTACAGAAGTAGACATAATGTTTTCTAGACCACAGGGTTACAGTAGCCAGCTGTTTCTTAATGGCCAGTGAGTCTGTACTCCTGACTTTTGCAGTTTTGAATATCTTACATAAGCAGCAGCAATTTGTCATTCTTAATAATATCAAGATTTTTTTTTGTTGACACAAGGTAATTGTTCAGTAGTAAACAATGGGGAGCAGCTTTCCCTCTCATGACTCTCCCACCCCTAAGCTCTCTGCAGCTCATTCTAGATGAATAGCTGCATAATGCTAGGTGGGAAGGTCAGCTGAGGAACACTATCAGGCAGTTAGGGGAGGGTGACTATCAAGATGTGGAAATCTGGAAGCTGGTGACTTCCCATTTCCCCTATAGACCTGCAGCTTTGAACATGATATGGTGTCCCGGGCACAGGGGATGATGAGTAGCACCCAACCAGGGGTGCATCAGAACTTGAACCTAGCGCTCAAGTGGGTGGGAAAATGCAGATTATAGTTACTGGAGGCTCATCCAAAATGGAAGGAGGCACCAACCTGCTAACTTTGTGTGGCATCTCTTAAAGATGGAGGTGCTTAATTTTTACAGGGACTCTTGGGTTTCCTTGACAATAGCTACTTGTAATTGCAACATACCGTATGTGTAGTTCATAAATTTACTTTTCAAGCATTTTTTCTCCATCATGGTAGATCTCAGCCATGTAAAATTTTTAATGATATCATGTTCTGGGTAAATATAAAACTTGCTTAAGGATATAAATAAAACACATATGCTACCATAGTAATTGATGCCTTGATAGATATATATATATATATTTTATTGTAAGCAGAGTAAAACATGTATACCTGTTACTGGATGCATTATCTCAGTCAAAACAGTAGTTGATGGCTTACATATGAACCAGGTGCTCAAAAACATAGATATGAAAATGCAGAATACGAGGTTCAGTGGCAAAAAGGGAGATGCAGTAGTCTTTATATAGGACAAAACCACAATAAATTTATATTAAAGGAATTTAATCCTGAAAATCCCTGGACACAAGTATTTGTGATGATGGTAGAATGTCATGAGACACTGTAAAAGTGAAAGACTAATCCTGTATTTGTAATAGGTTATTTATATCCCAAAAGTAGGGTGTGGTCCTTCCAGGATGTCTGTGGAACTGTGCCTTAATTTAGGTATTACCTCAATGTTGAAGCAAATATAATTTCTGTGCATTGTTTTCTACCCTACTTTCTTCACATCCTTTTGTTTATTCTGAAGACAATGATAAAATGTAATTAAACAAGAAGATAAGCAGTTCTAACAGGCAAGAGAAATAACATTTATGAAAAGCAAAAAACTTTTTTTTTTCAAAGTAATTTATTTTCTTTCAAATTATCTGATCTACTCTTAGCTTTGTGTGTGTGTGTGTGTGTGTGTGTGTGTGTGTGAGAGAGAGAGAGAGACTCTATGAATACCATATTCTCACTTATAGTCAAGTTATTCTGGACTAAAAATTGTATGGAAGAAAAACATTGCTGTCCACTATTTGCAAAACAGGCCTTCTTGTGTAATACTGACAGAGGCTTCCCTGCAGGGCAGTAAATCTTGTAGTAACAAGTGCCAAAGCTTAATATTTTTGGATACATCAGCAGCAAGCAGTTTAAGTTCAGAATGGGGACAGGAAGTGGAGTTATGTTTCAGTACTTGGAACATTTCATCAAAATGCTGTCAAAAAGCTATTCTTCAACTCTCAAAGAAGAAAGAGAAGCAATATTTAAGACAGGAAGAACAACTAAATGTGGAGATGATCAGAGCTAAACAATGCAAATTCTGTTGTGAGATGTTTCTTCCCAGTTGGAGAAAAGGTATCAAATTTTAATGTTTGTTCTTTTTCTCAGTCAACAGAGAATAAATTATAAATATAGATGAGGATATGAACTCGGGTGAACTCTTTTAAGGGAAGGAAAAAGAAAGCAAACTGAAATTTTCAAATAAGATTAGAAGTAGCCATACTTCTCTTAACCACTGTGGAGCTGGGGGGTTGTATTACACACTGGAAGTAGATTTTCATATCCTAGGTAATATATTGCTCCTGTGTTAATGTAACTTCAGTAATATCAGGGAACTTAATCCTATAGGAACTTTTTGATATCAGAATTCAGTTCTGTATCCTTGGAGTAATTGTCAAATTTGTCTCTTTATATTAGAGATCTAATGGGATGTTTTGTAGGCAGAGTTATTGAAGGGGTAGAAGAAGGCATTGTGCATTTAAATATGCAATTTTTTTTTCTTCTCTATCCATGCTATGTACAACGTTGTTGCCCCTACTGTAAATTTCAAAGCAAAGCTTAAGGGATTAGTGGCTGTCTGCTTGTCCCAGGGAGAAAATGTCAGTTCTGACCCTGGAAGCATGCCCAATTTTAAGTGCTGTGAGGAAACTGCTTACAAGAGAGCTCCACTTACAAGAGGTGTATCTGAGCATTAGCAAGGATTGGTGTTACGTGTTTTATACAATGTATTGTGTACTTGTACAAGCTGTGTTCATCAATCTGTGTATTGCTTGTCTGATAAAATTCTATTAGAAAAGAATTAACATTTGTTAATAAGTTTAGGATGAGCCAGTGTCTTCAAAGATCTCATTAGAAGTTGAGAGAAGAAGGGATGATTGGCTCCTGAGCTAGATTTAGTAAGAGATTTAGGTACTTTGTTTTAGAGATGAGTTAATTAACTTTTTTTTTTCTTTATTGGGAAACAATTATAATTTGGCTTTAATTTTTTTTTTCTTTTCTTCACAAAAGCAGTAGGAGATATATCTCTGACTCTATGACTCCAGGGAGACAAGCTGTTAACTACCAGATCAGTACTGGAGACTGTAGTTTGAGATAAGGCTCAAGTTTATAGGGAGTGCATTTGTATGGATTTAGGTTAGCAAGTGCAAAATACACTTTCTTTTAATCTTTGCTCACAGAAACAGTAGAGTCTCTTAAGAATGAAAGATAAAAAGCATCTTGAGGAAGAAGAACAGAGAAATATTCAGCTCAGAGGGCTAAAACTGTAAGCAGCTGAGACTAGGATCTAGTGTGAGAAGGGTTCAAAATGTTTTATCATATTTGGTAGTTTTACTTATGTTTTACAAAGATGAGACCAAGAAAAAATGTTTACACTCTTTTTTATCACTTGTTTAAGTGATATCCTGAACTAGTGAGTGTTTGCTTGATTTGCTTCTCCTCCGTGTTTTTGGTTTTTTTTTAATTGAAAAATAAAACTTTCAAAATAGTTTAAATCTCTCTTAGAAATGGTATTGTTTGCCTTTCCTGGGAAGGTGTGATATTATATATCTGTATATGTATATATATGTATGTCTGTGTAAATAAACACGCTGCTTAGGCTTCGTTTTAAGCAGGGGGATATTTACTGTAGGTAAATAGAAATTAGGTCAAAGCTTTCTCCCAAACCTTCATTAGAATTTTGTTGTATTTGCTTTAGGAAGAGCTGCCAAGCCAACCATTGATGCTACAGTGATCAGTCAACCCGCAGAGCAAACAGCTTTTAACCTTTCTTGAAATAATTGTTTTCAATGCAGTAACCTCATATGTCTCCAGAGACATATGTCTCTTCCACTGCTTGTGGATAGTAGTGACATGGAGTGACTGGTGGCAGGGACAGACTGTATGCTCTGGACAAGGCTCCCACTACATTTTGATGCTGTTGCCTCCTCTGTTCCATGTTTCTTTCCTTCCAGGCTGCCCTGTTAGTTGCCCACATCAAGCTTCAAATGAAACGCAAGTGACTCAGTAGTAAGGTAACCTCAAGCATCAATGCAAAGAGCAATTGGGAGGTCAATATCTTGAGTTAGTATAGATGCAATCAGAAAAGCTTAAATGAACAAATTCTGCAACATCTTTCAAGGTCTGAAATATCTTTTTTTTTTTTCTTTTAAAGAAGAAGAAAATAACTGAAGTGGGAAAACAAAATATACTACTGAAAAGAATCAGAAGAATTAACTACTACAGTACTACTGTCTAGTGCTGCAGTGCAGTAATGGACCTGAAAGACTCACTCTGAGCTTGTTCGTCCCTGTGTACCTAGTAGCATTTCTAAGAGTGAATACACTTGGCAAATGTAAAGGAGGAATGTTTGGTTATCTCTGAGGCATAAATAAAAGTGTCTGTTTCCAGGCAAAAGTTAGGCATGAAAAATCAGTCTACAAAGTGCCAAATCAATCAAAAACTTGGCTTGAACTATTAATGCTAAATAGCAAATAATAAAGCATTGCAGTCCCTATTATTATTTCTGTTCATGTATGTTCTTTTCCATGGAATCTATCCAGCTGCCTTCTTAGGCTGCCATAGTGTCCACTTCTTATCCCATTTCTTTTTCCCCTCAGTCAGAAAATGAATCATTGCTATGCCATTTTAGGAAACAAATCTTTGCTGAATAGTCTCAGTTAGATACTGCTAGAACTCTGTTCCAGAGAACAGTTGCATAGTACTATCACAAAGCAAGGACAGGGTGAGGAAATTACCCAAAATGAGGACAAATAGGCTTGCTGACCCTCTGCTGACAGGAGAGCCTGAAGATCCAGAGTAGAGGCTGAGTGAGAGGCAGTGAAGAAGAGAGACTCTAACATGGAAAAGTATGGGAAAAGAAATAATCTGAAAGAAAGAATTCTGCTTTGACTGGATTTAGAACCTTCTAAAATCAAAACCTTAAACCAAATACACAGTATGAATAGGTAATGCAAGGTCTTTTTCTCTTCAACAGAGTATATAAAAAATAACTCTGCTTACAGTGAAAATGAATGACTTGCTTGTAAAGATCTAGATATATAAAAAATCATTAAAATGCTATAATGTAACTTTTTAAATATTAACAAATAGACCTATTTGATGCTTGTAATCCAAATTTCAGCATGGTGAGAAATTTTACAGCCCAGCCACAAACCTATGAAATAAATTTCATAGTATAAATCCTAAGAGAACTATAGCTATACCAGGGCAAACAAGATACTTCAATAAAAATTGCCTGAGAATTGGAGCTGAAATTTACTGCAAGAAGTAGGTCAGTTTGACAGTGCAAGTACATTGCAGGACAAAAAGTGAGAGACAGATGAGAATTACTTAGCATTAGAGAAGGTCCAAGAGGAAAGTAACTAGTAAAAGTAACTAGAGATTACTAGATTACTAGAAAGTAACTAGAGATAACTAGTTTTGAATATAGTTTTAATAAAACAAATGGTTCTAAATCTCTGCAGAATGATTTTGAATGTAGAGTGTCTTCTGACTATTAGGCAGTTAGTGTGAGTTGCAAATTGCTTATGGGTTGTCCTGACACCAATGAGCCCTGCTGCTTTTTAAGGAAGTAGAATCCAGTAATTACTCAAGTACAGAGGAATCTGATGTGAGGCTTTCAGGACATCTTTGTCCAATATGGTTTGAATCTAGTCCCTACTCCCAGGAGAATGCAACAGAAACAGAAGGCGGCATTTTCTGTTAGGTCCAGTAGAGAAAAAAGATGTAATATGAGGGACAGGAGAAACTCTGCAGAGTTTTATACTAGAATTTGCAGTTAAGTTTTATAAGCTTTATAAAGGGCTTACCTATAAAATCAACATGTATCAACTAGGAGAAACTGCAACAGCAACAATAAATGGCTCCTTAAATATGACATTGTGCTGATTCATGCATGTAAATGACTGCAGAACCTAATCAAAATATGCTCTTACCACTCGTTGAGCAGAGCTTAAACTGTTAAGCCTTTCCAGATCACTGAAGTGATTCTTAATATTGTGACCAATTTCTGAAGTACTTCTCAGTCTCCATTACATACGAATTTTCCTAGTTTTCCCCTCCTTCCCCTCCTCTGTCTTGACTAGATAGTAAGCACAACCTATTTGTCCCAGATGAGTAGCAGAATGTGAACACTAACAATTTCAGTCAGTGATGCTGGCAGAGTAATTATGTCTTGATTCATATGTTCTCAGGAAACTCAAGTGCACCTGAAGAAGCTGAGCTGCAGCAGTTAATCTACCATGTGCAGTGACTAATTTCCTTGCAGAACTAAAATTAAAATAAAAATCTTACAGTATGAGCTTAATGAGAGGATCTTTGCTTTTGCTGAAATATTGACCTCAGTGGCAGTATAAAGCTTGGATAAGGAAATTAGATTGCTTTCTTTCAGGACCCTGACTTACAGGAAAGCCGATTGATAATCAAGCTCTGTCAATGGATCTTAATTGGAAGATGAGATAAATTAGAGAAGAAATGAATGTTTTCATTGCACTTGGCCCAAGATTTATTCTGTAATTTTGAATCAGTGTAAGGCAACTGTGGGAGCACCCTGAATGGCCTTTGTGAGTTTCTTTTTGTTAATTACTAGTTAATGTGGGTAAGATGATAATTGGCTTGTAGTGACTGAAATAGGTGATGAAGAGTTCACCAAAACAGCCTCAGTTAGCATCTGTTTGAGATCTGTAGTCCTAAGCAGAGATGATGTTACGTGTACCTGGATTGAACTAGGAGTGACCATTTTAAACCAGCACAGCATGGGTTAGGAAAAGAATATATTTATACTTCTGTGAACTCGTCTGTGTGAATAATTTATTTGAGCTTGTCCTTTTCACCCAGGTCTTCAGCTAGACTTGCATAAGATGGAGAAGGTTAATAAGCCCCAGAGAGTGAGTAGCTTTGGTGTATTTAAAGCATTAACTTCTCCTGACTGCCAGAACTGATGAGTCATATGCAGATTTCTCCTGAGCAGGTCATGTTGAAAAGAAAATCAGCTTTGTGCCAGTGAGATATTGTTTTTCAATGAGGAGATCTTTCAGGGTAGAGAGATTGATGACTTTAAATTGATAGGGGATCAATATTGCATATTTGGATGTGTTGCGCGCATACGGGCAGGAGGGTTTACTCTTTTAGCCTTTCAGTAATACTAGCTGTTATACAGAGTTTGATGAAAACGTATGCATATTTAAATTCAAATTTTAATTCAGGACTGGGAGAAGAACAACTTACTCAAATGTTGAAGCTCTGTCCCATTTTATTTGGTTTTAGACTTCAGTTATAATAAAAATTTCATGTCTTTTACTCTTAACCTCTTTTATTCGCTTCATGCATCAGTGATCCAGAAGACCATAATGTAGTTATGCAGTACCTTGAATGCACAAAATCTGTCACTGGTGCTCTGGAAATTGAATAATCCCTCATAAAGAAAGAACACAGGCTAAGTATAATAAACTCTTTTGTTTCATAAGCTAACTACATGATTCATAAAATAAAGAAGTGTTTTATGTCCTGTACATGACATACTCACATAAAAGTTTTCCCTGTGGTATCTCTGTAGATCTTATTTTATCTGTTACATTTCCCCCTCTTTTAAAACTGTGAATGTTGTTTTTAATTGTTACAGAAGGAGACTGCCTGGTTGTCTGTGTTGTCTGCTGTTTAAAAAGAGAAACTTTTCCAAAGAGGTGGGCATACACATGTGTTCAAGTAGGAGAGTAAAGGGTACCACTGTGTACTTAAGTGTTCAGGTTTTCCACTCTGTGCTTCATGATGCACTATTGATACTTCATGACACAGCATTTTAAAGGGCTGGCAGTCTGTAATTAAAACTATGCCAATTTGCATCTGAAATCCAGTAAGAGGTATGACTAGAATCTTCTTTGACTTTTTTTGCATATTCATTTTGACTTTAGAGCTGCATTTATGGTACTTCCCTTCTTGATTTTTCACTAAAATCATGAAGACTATCTGTGTTCTGAATGATGATATGAATATGTTCATGAAGATTTCATGTATCTGTGAAATGTGAGCAAGAAATATGTTACATGAGAATGTATTAGCTCTTGGCTCCTCCAGCTAAGAATCAAAGACTTGATGAAAATAAAATGCACATGTTTTATGATCTGAATCATGGGGCTGAATGAATACAAGACTGAAATCCTCAGCTCTTTTTCATCACAACAGACACTATTCATGTACTTCTGAGAATTTCCTCATTCAGGCTCAGCTATTGACCTGTATCAGGCTTTCTTGTAACCTTTAATCCTGCCTCAAGTAAAATTTAATATTCTGCAGACTTGGACTCTTCAGATTTTAGTTCTTGCAATGTATCTATGCTTGTTCCAAAAAATAGTTGACATATAATTCCTCACGGTCAGAATCTATTGTTGTGCCCATTTATTTTTTATTTAGCTGTAGACTTTATAAAATGCATGATGTTCTGTCTTTATTTATGTAGTGTTCATGAAGACAGAATAAGCAAAAATCTCAATTTTTTTCAATAATTCAGTTGTGGCCTTTACAATCCTTTTCTCTGCCCAAATTGGCCTCTTTTTCAATAAGAATGCGGTTATTCCAACAGCAATAATAATAATATAATAAAAGAAATCCCACGAGACCTTCCTTTCAAAAATACCTAAATACATGAGATAGAACAAGCTTTCATAATTATTTCTTCTGTGTTTGCAACTGATGATAATGCTTAGATGAGAGATGTACTTTATCATTACTTAAATATATGAAATTAAGATAGAAGCTTACGACATACATTATCATTTCATATTCAGCTTGTCTGACTCATGAAGGATAATTTTTCAGATAAAATCAGGTGGTGTGATGCTTAACTCTTGCTCTGTGGTGTTCTTAAACAACCTGGCGGTTGCATGGCTGCTTGAAACACCAGGAGGTGGCCGGATGATTTTACTTGTTTGCTCTTCTGGGCCGAAAGAGAAATACTAAGTGAGATATTCAGCTCACCTACTGTTCTGTATTTTCTTTTGGATTTCATAGTTCAGTAGTTCTTCTCTGGAATATTCTAATGAGGGAAGACATAGTAAGTCACATGGGCCTTCTTTAATGCAGATGTCTAATGAAAATGCAGGAAAATATCAAAGACATTGTTATTATTCAAAGCTGTATTGCTTTGAAATTCTGATCTATCCGCTTTCCATCCTGTACATGTTTTGGCTATTATTCCCATGTTTAGTAGTTGAATCACGGGTTATTGCTAACACTCAGTGTTCCATTAAGCTTAAAGAGAAGGCACTCTAATAACCTACAGCCTTGATGGCTGCTCAGTGGCATCATAAACTCCGTTGTTCTGAAGAACAGGAAGGCTTATCTCAGAAATAAGCAAACAAGTTCCTTGCCTACCTACCCCCAGCAGATTAGGATGAAAATGGAATGTGTAATTTATAGAGAACAACTTCCTTTCCCTCTGGCCTAAGTTGTTTTTTTTTTTTTTCCTTTCTTTCTCCCAGAATCACCTTTTTCTTGCTGCTTCTTGCCTTTTCTTATGGGCTGCAAACTGTTCATTAGAAGGAGCTATTACACTGTACTCAAATTCTAAACCCATTACCCTGATGTTTCATAGAATGGTTGAAGGAGAGAATTAGGAACCTTTCCAGGAGAGATCTGAAAAGTGGTTTAGTAATGCCTTGTATGTTGGAGCTTCTACTAGTTTAAGATGTTCTGCCTGGGTATAACTTAGGACTGCGTGGGGAAGTGGAATATTTGCACCTAAATTTTACATCTTATTGCATATTCCCAAAATAAGTGTGTCTTTGAAAGTAGTGGGATGAATTATAGTAAGGTTTTCCTTTTGGTCATTTAACTCCTTTTGCCACAGCCAGAAATTTTTCTTTAAGCTTACTAACAGCAATTCAATTTTGCAAGTAATACTTAAGCTGATAAAAATAAAAATTCTATAGGTGACTGGGTATGGTGGAAGATTGATTTATTCCCCATGTCAGTGAAAATTCATGGACTGTGCTGAGTCCAGGCAGCTTTACTTATAATCTTGTATGTATGCAGACTTTTGAATTTTTTCTAGACAGTGCTTTGATATTTTCACTGACATCTTAAAAATAAGCCTGACATTTTGTCGTCAAGAAATAATGGAGGAAGGAATTAGAAATAGAATAAAAAAATCACCGGTAAATGAAGGCTTATATACATATCAAACAGCCAGAAGCTCATTGCTCATGAAAGTTAACTCTCATTGCTATTGAGAAAACACTGAATGAAACAGCCATTCCATCACTGAGATCTCTATCTCCAGCTTACAGGGAGTCCTACAAAACTTCTTCAAATAGGAATATGGATCTTTATGACTGCCCTGCTCATAACCAGAAGACTGAGAAGAAAAGGATATAAAATATTTCTGGGAAAGCTGGTGTGTACTGTCCCATGTATTATAAGTGTGCAGTGCATAGCACTGCAGAACTTGTTGACACCCAGGAGGTAGTGGCTGCAGTATGGGTTGGATCTTTTGTGTGAGTTTTGCTTTGAAGTATTATACCAGTGGATCTGTGAGTTCAGAGCAATTGTTCTGTAGTCAACCTGCTTCTGTTTGCCCTGAAGAGAAGCTTGTGTTTAACTTTCCTGAAAGCTTGACTGCTTGTTGCAGTTAAATCAAGTGGCATAATAAAAAGACTACTTTTCCTTAAAAGATGAAGATTCATTATGGCATCTTGCTTTTTCTGCAGTCCTAAAACTGTTCATACAGTGCTTTGTTGTTTTCATTTTTTGTTAATCAAACTGAACAAATCCAGTTCTGTTCATGGCATCCACGGTGACAGCCACACAGACCATCTGCAGGTTTGGATCCTTTCTATCCAGCACGTGGGCTGTCCAAGTCAATCTGTATGCGTTTTCTAGAAGTAGGACTATTTTTAAACATTTTAATTATTTCACTAATACCAAGCAAATGAATTTGTTGTGCAGAGGAAAATTATTTATTTTTCCTCTACTTAGTGATTTGCATGTGAGCAGTTAAGAATTCATTGACTCCAAGGATAAATAGTATACCATACTGTCATCGTATAGACTGATCTAGTTAACGCTGTGACACATACATAGAGTAATTAAATATTACTGAAACATCTGTGTCACACCTTCAGAACAAAACTCTCTGCTCAATTCCTAGAGGCAAAGTCCCAGCAGGGGGCTCTCAGGTAACACTGAGAAATATGTGGGAGATGCCGCTTGCTACTTGCTCACACTTGCATGATAGCTGTGTATTTTAAAACTTAAAATAATAATAATAATTAAAAAAAATGTATTTTTTAAAAGGTATTTTAGTTAAGGCAGTTGCTATACTCTTTTGGCTCATCCTAGTGTTTTAGAGGAGATTGCTCTTCCTTGGATTCAAAGGCAGACAGGGAAAGCGACGCTGTCTGGCTCAGACCTTTTGAAAATCAATCTGAGTGAGGTCTTGTGCCAATTTAGATTTAACAATCTAAGACCTAGGACTTCTCCATTTTAGTGTTTTTCTGCAAGCTGGTTAGATGTATGCTCTGTATCAAGAAGCAGTAGCAATTATTGTATTAAGAACAGAATTAGCAATCTCAAGTGAAGAAATAATTAATAATTGATCCACAATCCTACGGTGTGTTATTCCCCCAATAAATAAATAAAAAACAGCTAATTTTAGAGCTGTTTATTTTATTTTTTGGAGAGCACGTAATAAAACAGGCCAGTAGTCACTTTTATTTCAAATGATTCCAACTGGGGTGTCTTGGGATACAAACTGTGATTTTCTTACTCCTCCTGTTTGAGAAAATATCTGACTAGATGACTGTCAGAAGTATTTCTTAAGGAAGATTTCTTAAGGTAATACTGTTGTAGAGTAGTTTAATAGCTACAAAATCAAAATTTAGGTGTTTTATTTTCATAGGACTGCAAAGGTGTGTTCCAAAGATACTTTCTGATCAAAGAAAATTATGAAAAAATGGTGAAATAGTATTTGAATTAATTTGAATAAATGCGTGAAGTCTTTTTGTGTCTTGATTACCACTGAGAATATACTAAAGCTAATAAATACAGCACGAAGGATGCATAGATACTTCTATTTGGAGAGCTGTTAGGCCTTTAAAAAGGCTTGCACATTTGCTCCACATTTACAGAAAAATCTCAGAGAGATGGACTTTCTTTTGTAAAAAGATTTTTCATCAGAAAAAAATTTGTTCATCAGGACAAATTTAAAACATCCTACATCACCTAATAGAATGAAAAAAAATTAAGATTTCCATAGCATACTTGCTCTGCAGATTCTTCATTTACACAAATATATTAGTAAACAGAGCTGGAAGCAGGGCACAGATCTCATGATTTATGCTTCCAATAAAACCACTTGATCACGCTGTCTTGCATAGTTTACAAATCCATTCATCTAAAGATTATGAAGAATACTGCATTTGTAATCTGTTTTGACCGTACCCTCAGAAGTGGTTTTCAGAGGCTATACTAAAAGAGCCATCAGTGACACAGATCTGATCATCACCATCAGATAGTTAGTTAAATTGGGAGGCCTGAAAAGTGCCAAGGACTCTGAACTTCACCAAATTTCTTCTGCTTGTTCTGTGATGCATGGGAGATGTCAGCATACCCTCAGTGGGTAACTTGTCTTCTAGATGATAAACTTTTCATTATGATCTATAGAAATGATGGTGATACATGAAAGTATCTTCTTGGAAAGTATCATCTTCTTGGAAAATGATCACTGCCTTTTTGGACCAAGCCTATTTCTACTTCCCTGTTTTAAAAAAAATTGGTCTTTGGCATTTTCACATGGAAAGTGCTTTTGGTAGTTACATCAGTGTCTGTGAGTTGCTCTGACCTGTGATTAGACAATCGGTGTGAAACCAGGCACGTGGAGGGGTAGGCAATGCTCTGCTAGAGCTCAGGTAGATGCTGTTTCCTCATAATTTATCCATAGGTGAAGAAATAGTTTGCAGCTGGCTTGGAGCTCTAGGTGGTTACTCTTGGGTAGGTTACTCCTAAGTAGATATCCCTAGCATAGGTTTGAGTGTGTTTTAAGTTGCTTTGTATTTGCCTGTGCTTTTGACTCTTCATTTGGGCTTTTGACAGCTCCAATAATTCTGATGCTTCTAGATTCTTCTCTGAAAGATGTTTTGTGGTTGTATTTGTAATTCAATCAAACAATACCCAAAACAGCATAAATTGCATGTGAAGTATCGATATCCTTGTTTATGTGAAGGCTGGTTTCTGAATCGAAGAAAACATGATTAGACCTGCAGTTTAAGGTAAGATTATGTTATCACATAACCTAGTAATGCCACCTTATTAATGGCTTTGTAAAGTAAACTTTTTAGTTGTTTCAGGTTTTGTCTGTTTCTTTTTTATTAGTAAATTACATTAAGAAGTTTTGGCCCGGCAGTTATTAAAGCACGTATGTTGATACTAAAAGAAAAGGTGCCAAACAGGGAATAGTCTCTTGCATTTTTGGAGTAATTCATCTGTCATTTTCTTTTATTTTACTCAGGGACTTGGCTGTTTTCTAGACTGTGAATTGTTCTTGCAGCTCTTTCTAAATTAGTCCAACAATATATAAGAAGGAACTTATTAAGAGATTTGGGTGAATTCTTCAGTCTAGTGCAGGTCTCTGTACCTGGGAAAATATCAACTGCCTCTCCTATGACTTTTTATTTACCTATCTAATGCTTTTATAACAGTAGAAAAGCTAGAGACTTTCCCCTATCTTTCATCCTCCTTGATTTTGGTTGCAAAACTGAAAATCTTTGTTTGATTTTGGTTGTTGTCACTGACTGCTATCAATATAAATGAGAATGAGGTTGTTTTGAGTAGTTATTTTTTCCCTCAATAGTAATTGTCCTCACCAGGCTAGAAGTTAATACTATGCAAAGTACAATCTTAATTCTTTTTTGAAATTATTATCAATATTGTTAGAGAGAAATGTATAGTGAAGAGCTTTCTAATGAACTGGGAAAATGCATGTACTTCATATATGTCAATATGAGGTATGCTACTTTTACAGTATGTTAACATATCAGTATTCTGCACAGGTATCTATCTGTGAAATAGCATTATGCACTGCTAAAAATACACTCCATAGGTGAAATTACAGTTTTTAGATGATCTCGTGCCTTTTTCTACCAAAAGTATAGGTGAATGTTGTAATGGTGAAGGTAAAATTTTCTCTCACAGCTATGATGTAATAATGACTTATTCTTCTGGATTTTTTACTCCAGTATAACTTTTTAAAATATCTGCTGCTAAATCTCTTGGCATCGAGATATGGAATAAAAGTCTTGCTGTATTGTTTCCAAGACTATATATCTTTTGATAAAAAGAAGCTTAGTGTGAGTTAATAAGTCTTTTTTTCTTTCAGTTAGATGGCATTGATTTTTATCGTTTAGAATTAATGCAGTCTTGTTTTTTGGCTTGAGTTGAACATGGGTGGTGACTTGGTGGCCCTTTATGATGGAGTTACAGCTTTAGTGGATAAAGAAAGTGGAACCGACGTCATCTACCTGGACTCATGCAATGTGTTTGATACTGTCCCGCACGATATGCTGGCTGCCTAATTGAAGAAAAATGGATTTGATGGAGAGACCACTAGCTGGATAAGGAATTGGCTGGGTGGTTGCACTGAGAGAAATGTGGTCAATGGCTCAATGTCCAAGTGAAGACTGGTGATTAGTAGTGTTCCTCAGGGATTGGTGCTGGAACCGGTGCTATTTAACATCTTTGTAGGCGACGTGGACAGTGGAGGAACTGGGGAGAGACTTCTTGTAAGGGCACGTAGTGACAGGATGAGGGGAAATGGTTTTAAACTGGAAGAGGACAGATTAAAGTAGATATTAGGAAGAAATTCTTTACTACAAGGGTGGTGAGACGCTGGAACATGTTGCCCAGCAAGGTTCTGGATGCGCCCATGCTGGAGATGTTCAAGGCCATTCTGGATGGGGTTCTGGGCACCCTGGTCTAGTGGGAAGCTTCGCTGCCTATAGCAGGTTTATAGATGATCTTAAAGGTCCCTTCCAACCCAAACCATTCTGCTATTCTGTGACAATAGATCGAGTACTAGTGTGAGCAGGCTGCTTGTTGCAGTGATGGCATGTCCTAAGAGGGACCAGTCAAGTCTTTTAATCAAATCCATGAGGGTGTTTGAAGGAAAACTCCATAGCCGCATATCAAACCAACACAGAATCAATCCACAAAGCAGTAAAATATCACTGTACTAAAATATATGAATTCTTGGCTAGCAGTATTTGCAATAGTTATGACCTAGTAGACCTGCATGTGAGAAAGGCTGAAATAAGTCTTTACACTGAAAACAAAGATCACCATTCCTAGCAGTGCCTGGCAAAGTGCACCATTGTGACAGCAGTAAGAAGATGTGGTCTTACTAAACATAACAACTGGAAGTGCTCTAGGCCAGCCCTTCCCATACTTATCATATGGAAAAAGCCAAATAAGCCCAAAAAACAATAATGAGAGAGGTTGCTAGCACAAGAAGGACTACAGCTATGTGATCTGATGATTTACTAAAGCTGGGAGGGTGGGAAAATGAAAAGAGGACTCTAGTTCACAGGCTGCTCTGGAGCAGGCTAGAGTTGTGTCTCAGACGCCACTGTCCTCATGCTGCAGAGTAAAGGGAATTTTCTTTGCCTTAAGATGTAAGTGGGCTCTGTATTTCAGTACACCATAAAAATAATAATTGCTGCTCATGGGAGTATTTGATAGAGACTGAAGTAACATGTGTCAGGTATACAAATACTTAATAGCTGCACTCAGCTTCCCTGGCATGTTTGAAAAGAAATTCAATGGAAAGATGATTACAGAGTTATATATGTTTATGTGCATTTACTTCTTTGGGCAATAGAATGAAAGAGTTAGTTGGTTAGTGATGTTACACATCATTCACTACCACGAATAATAAGCAGAAGTAGCATCTGCATTAAGAAACATAACGTTAATTCCCATTCTAGAGGGCAGAAGGCTTAAGAGCATTCTGTGCCTGTATAAGTAGATATGTGTAAATCATTCCTCAATCTGTTGTGATCTAGCAGCTGAAAGAAAAAAAAAGGAACTGTTTGTATCATCACAGAAACAGTACTGTAATGGAGACATAGGGAACTGATAACATTTTGCTGTACGATCTAAAATCAGTTCAGTGCATTCTGTGTATGTTTCCCTTGTTTATTCATCTGTAAAGTCAGACAATTAACCTTGCTTTATTTTAACTCAGCTGTGTTGGAACTGAATATTGCTTCAGTGCCAAACTGCTGGGCACATGGATGCAGGTAGAGTGGGTTATTTAGCATTGCTGTGATTATTCCAGTTCCTGTTTAAAGAAGCCAATAAAATATCATATCTGAGCCTGAAAAGGCACAATTAACTCTGAAGTGAAAATAGAAAATGGGGAATGGGAGGCATGCAGAGAAGCAAGTTTTAAAGCATCCCAGAGGGTGACTGAAGGCCATGTCTGAGTGGACTGGGAATTTGCTGGGAGCTCAGACTCCAGCCTGCTGAGCAACTGGGGGTGTGTGACTTGTTTGAGTTGTGCCAGTCCAGCGCTCTATCTTCAGTAATGGAAGTTGAGCTCACAAATCATGAGTTTTGGCAGTACTCTTTGTGCTGCATGTTGAGTAGAAGCTGGATGCAAAACAATATGCTGCAAAGTTTCTTCTCTACCCAGCAGGTGAAGATTGGAGCTGTGCTGAATTTTCTAACAGGCAATGTTTAACTTTACCTCAGAATACTTTCTGCAACATCTCTCTTATGAGGCATATGTAGTCTGATATAGAAGAAATTCTTGTTGGCATGATCTGAAAATGATCTGCAGGCTGACAGTGGCATGCTTATTAGTGTAAGGACAGTGGCTGCTAATAGATGCAAAATTATCAGTGTGTTAATTGCCATCTGTGGTATGAAACTTATTTCAGTGTCTCTTAATTTCATTCTTCCTTCTGCTCATTGTTACCTCTGACTTCAGTCAAGTATTTCCTATAGGACTGGAATGTTACATGTGTTTTTGCTGGCAGAGTGAACACTGCTCAGCAGACGCATCCAAATAACAGCCTTGTCTTAGGGAAATCACTGCTCAGCAGCTAGAGCTGTGAATGTGTCCAGCACTGCAACAGCAGAGCACCTCTTCCTGCACTTGGCTGGTGATGAGGCTGCATGTATGAGGAGTACATGCAATATTTGTTGGCCTTTGTGTTGGCGAGGTTTTCTAGCAAAGAAGTCCACTCGTCATAGCTGCTCTACTGAACTGGTTTTCAGTTTGATTGAAAGGAACAGTAGGAGGTCTGAAGGGAAAGAGGTGTTTTTCCCATGCTGTTTAGCAGGTAGTAATGACATTCTGTAGTCTATCAGTGATTTCCTCATGGCTCTCTGGTTTACTTTTTTTTGCAGTTGAAGCAATAGAACAGATCTGGCTGTACCAAAGTACCTTGCATGCCTTGGTAGAAAGTGTGTGGCCTTTTAATCTAACGAGTTCAAAAGAGAAATTATGATGAGTCAATATAATAAATAGCTTTACAATTTTTGTTTGTTTCTTGTGAAGCTTGGGTTGATGGGTTGGAAGGTTCTCTGAGAGCATGAGTAGTGATATATTTTAAAAGGTTGTGATTTTATAGGCTAAGAGGTTGCATCAAACTTTTATTTTTTATAAGATGTAAATTATATTTCTTCAAATATTACTTTCATTTTGAATTGCTGCAGCAGGTTTTTTTTTTTCTTTTTTTTTTTTTCCTTCCTATCTTAAGTACAATTTTCCCCTCAGATTTCCTGAAGTATGTTATCAGTTTTATGCTCTCTGGGGATTTTTGCTGTCGAGTGATAACAGCAATCGAAGTTGTCTCAAGGAGGTAGTGTGATTTCCACAGCCTTGCAGCAAAACTATTTTTAACTTTAAAAATAATCCAAAGCTCACTCAAGCTCTGTAGCTATCTCATCATAATACCTAATTTAGTTTCAATTACATATTTTGAACATTATTATTACGTTATATCTGTTCTTTTTTAGAATATATTATCTCTACAGGTGTGAATATATGTTATTTTGTATAAAGTAGCAGTTGTAATGTGAAGCAGTGATGTTAGATCGAGGCAGATTAAATAAAACCTATATTCAGATGTGTTGATAATCCTCAAATAATTCGTATAAATTTATGGATGTCTTTTTATTCTCTACTAAATGTTGGTTGTATTTCTTCAGGTGACTACCAAATTTTATATTTCATATCACTCTAAAGAACTGTGTGAGAAATCTTAGAAGGGTTTATCTAAGTTATGGTAGATTACTAGGCAAGATCTGTAGTAAAGATCTCATTAGTAGCAGTAACATGCTCAGAAGAACTGAAAGAGATGTTTTTATTAGCTATAGCTAAGAAAAGTAATTTTCATGCCTTTTGGAAAACTGTTGTATATCTTGTTGTGCAGTATATGGAAATTTGCTGACTTATAAAGCTGCAGTGAGAAACCAAGTAAAAGGAGCGCATTGACAACACCTGCACCTAAAATCACTGTCCATACATCTGATTTAAAACAAGCAAACAGGAAACACCCAGAACATACCGTAGGCCATAAAGGACTGTCCCATCCGGATGGAGCCGAATCATTCGGTTTTTCACTGTCACTCCATGGACGAAGGACTTCTTGTCATTTTGGAAATATGTGTCAGGCACCCAGAGCTGGTCAGCTACTCTGTTGTCCAGTGTTAGGTTCAGAGGTATTCCAGAATAAGAGAGCCTTTTGTCTCTCCAGGACTGCTGGAAGTACATGGTAAGGGTGTAGTCCTAGAGAAATAATAAGAAGGTTTTTTTTCTATTTTGCACGTATGCTGCTTAACTTAACTTTCTGTTCAGTAGCTGAATATCAGTAATGCAGCAGGAAGTTTAAGGATCATAAAATTGCAGGGGTTGGAAGGGACCTCAAGAGATCATGAAACCCCCCTGCTTAAGCAGGTACCTTACAGTAGGTTGCACGGGTAGGTGTCCAAATGAGTCTTGAATATCTCCATAGAAGGAAATTCCACAACCTCTCTGGGCGACATGTTCCAGTGCTCTGTCATGCTTACTGTAAAGTTCTGCCACACATTTTTATGGAACATCCAATATTCAAGTTTTAGGACAAGGAGCAACAGCCTATCAATACACAACACTGAGAAGTGTCTGGTCTCATTCATTTGCCTCCCACCTCCCTTTAGATATTTACAAACACTTAATCATATTTCCCTTTGGTCTTTTTTTTAATCCCAGGCTGGACAAACTTATGTTACTCAGTCCTTCCTCATAAGGGAGATGCTCCAGGCCCTTTATCATCGCTGTGGCCCTTCACTACTAGGACTACTCCTAGGACTACTCCTAGGAGATTCCTGTCTTTTTCGAACTGGGGAGCCCAGAACTGGACACAGTATGTTGGCATTATCCGTTACAATGAGTCTTAGCCTGTTTGTGTTAGTGTCTAATTCACACTGTTTGCCAGTGGCAGTGATTTGCCCACACACCCCAGGCCATGGGCTTTCAAAGCCTCTTGTGCCAGAGGGTCTCCAGTGTGTAGGTCACAAGATCTTCAGCCTACAGACCACAATCACAGTCTCTTGCAAGGTTTCCTTCTACATGAAAACAATGGAATTTAGCCAATCTCAGTCAAATAGCATTGCATACTATTGAGGATACCTTAATGTATTCAGTGTCTTCATTCTGAAGTATTCTACGTGCAATCCAGTAACACCAATACTCCCTAAACCTTCTGAGAATGAGCAAATAGAACTGCAGAATGTATCATGAATAACTTGTAATTCTGCAATGGCTGCAGTAGTCAGTTGTAAAGATCTTCAAGAGCTGGACAAATTTCACTTCAGCCCAGGCACTGAGGGGCTTTCTGTCCTTGACAATTGGACATTGCCCCGTAGGAAATGAGCATCTTCTCCTGACTATCGTGCTGTAGTTTAGGGGAAATGCAATTTATGTAGTCCTTCAGCTTTCCACTTGGTTTAAAAATAAATTGTTTTAAAAGGTTTCTCGTCTTACTCCCTCATTGTCTTTCTCTTTATGATTTTTAGTGGTTTTTAAAGGACGGCTTTTCCACTTGGAAAAATTGACGGTTCTTTATATCTGATGGAGTTCTTACATAATGCTGTTCCAGCAATTTTTTAGACTACCAATTTTATCCTCCTTATCTTCCTTCTCCACTGTCCCTTTTTAATTTGCAAGTCATTTTTTGTCACATACTTAGCATTAAAAGTGAAGTGACATTATAGATATCGAAAAGATTGGTTGGGTAAGATTTTCTTCTATGTAAGGGAAAGCCTCACCTCTGTCAACCTGACCTAGCCTGGACTGTAATTTTTGAAGAAAGAGAGGATAAAAGCTGTCTCCTCCTCATCATCTTTACTGGCTTCCAAAGAACATGTGAAAATCTAAGCACTATTGTTACCTTTCAAAAAACCTTTCTGCGTGAAATACTGCATCTCACAGAGATATGAACCACTAGGTCTATCAGGGTTTGACTCAGATTAATTTAAGCTCTGAAGGAGTGTCTGGCTGAGCTGTGACCGTGCTTGGCCCAATGTAAAGAAACTTGACACTGAAAGACTTTGGTCCACTCTTGCCTATGCAGGCACTTTCCTGTAGAAGTTTTCACATATTGTCTGCGTTTTATCCTGTACTGTTTCAATTTCTACATAGAAAAATAATCATAAATAGCTGATGCAAGTTCTGTTCTTGAAGCTCAGCTCTTTGCTTTGTATCCTCTGTCTTCTGTGTAATTCAGCAAAGCCAACTACATGCAATTTTTGTCTTTCCTTTATATTTTCTATGGATCTTAAGGCTGCTTTTGTATAACTGTCATGTCATCAAGGGAAAAGGGGAAAAAAGCTAACAATTGAGAATTTTGTGTGATGGTTCTCAAAGCTCAATCAGAGAGAAAAATAGCCAAGATAGGCTACAAGATATCTTAAGGATGTGATCAGACCAAAAAAAAAAAATAAATCTGTCTCTTGGCTGTAGCTAGCAGAATGAAGTAAGTTACTGTATTTAGCTATTTAGCATTTTGGTCTGTCTCAATTTTTATTTCATCCAGTTGTGCTTTATACAGAATGCTGCTGTTGGTGGCACTAGAGCACAGATGGTGAAACTATGACCTAAATTTATGCTGTACTGTGCAGAAATATGTGGCACATCAATATTAAAGAGGAGAGAAAACCTGAACTTCGTCATAAAAGTATCTCCAGATTTCTTGCATCACAGAGCTGTATCTTCTTTCTATTTCCCTGAATCTGGGAGTTCTTCATTTGGTATTTTAGTGAAGAAAATGAGGAGTTGCACATTGTGATTTTTGAGTGTCCCTGTCATTGTAAGTTTTCATTTTAAAAAGAGAAATTAAAGGTTATTTCAGTGACAGTTTATATCTGAAGTGTAATAATCCAAATTACATAATTGATTTTTTTTTTTTTTTTAAATGTAGTGTTTGTAGTTGTTCTTTGTTTTTAGAATATAGCCTTATTTTTCTCCTATTTCTTCAGAGGAGAATGAAATGCCAGTAGACCATGTACCTAGCTTCATCTTGGGATGTGTTCTAGAATAATTATTTTCTACATTTTGTAGTGGTGTATGTGAGGTGAGATTTTAATGACTAATCATCTTCTACCCTGTAAAATTTGCTGGAGATTTTGTGGCTTCAAGCTTTAAGGTGTATGAATGGTATCTGAAACTTTCATATTTATAGTGGTGGTTGGCTGCAGATTTTTTTTTTTAAGATTATGGCAATATCTCAATAAACAAGTTCATCTTGTTTTTACTACTGATATCATTTTTAAAATGTAAATATTATTAGACTTCAAGTGACCTGTTTGCTGAGCTAATTTCTGTGACATAATACTGATAGAAACATGAGAGATTTTTCATTATTCTGGCTTCTGTGATGCATTTTAAGGTGTAGGAGGTTAAAAGGAATACTGGCATGCCACTCTCAGCTAAGTGAGACACTTTGTGAAAATGTGAGTAAGAGAAACTAATGCATTTTCCTCAAAGTGCAAAATTGTTTCCTATCTGAGTTTAATCAACCTCACAAATAATCACTGGCACCAAACTTCACTTAGGTAGTATAAAATTCTTATAGGAGAGCAGGTGATTGTTGCCTTCTGTAACTGAAGTTAGAAAGTGGTTTGTAGTTCCAGTAAATAATAGACTGGAGAGGTCTCATACAAAACTATTTCTTTTTTGGTTTTGTATTTTTGTTTTGTTATATATTTGAATAGTTTTGTAATGTAACATGTATAGATGATAAGTGCAATAATGGAATTTTTCTTTCATGATAAGCTTCTGCATCTCTTTGAAACCAGTAGAGGTGAATTAAAATGCAAAAGTAATTTCCACTGTGTGGTTTACCAGTTCAGCACAACAGAATATGTGAAATACATTGCTATATTATAATCAAACTTTCTGGGAGGCACACTGGTATTGCCCTGCTAATCTGATAATTTATGGATTACATATATAATGTAATATATAAGTGGAATATAAAAGCGGTAAAAATGTCTGCTATATTTTCAAAGACTCCAGACATGCCTGTTTTAAGATCAAAAGGATCTTTTAATTTGCCACATTCAGCAGGATGATATACAAGAATTTCTATTTTCTCTCTTTCCAAAATCATCCTAATCTAAGTTCTGCTATTGTTTCATATGTTTAAGGAAGAAGCTAAAAATTAACATCTGGAATGCAATTCTAGGGGGGGGGAAAGAAAAAGAAAAAAGGAATATTTTGCAATTATGTAATCACTGTAGATCAATTCAGTATCAATTGTTAGAACTCCAGATGAGTTTGAGAACAGCAAAGCAAAGAACACATCAATGTTACACTTTGATAGATATCAGTGTGGATTAATAGTGATGGGATATATACTGATCTTAAATGTAAATGTAATAATTAGGAATCACCCAATAACCAAATGACTTGCACCACTGAAAATAAGATGCAATTCAAATACAGTATAACTTAATCAAGAGAAACATAATTGAAATTACAATTTAAAATTAAATCTGGAGTGACGGTCAGAATGCTGACTGAAATAATGCAATACATGTAGAATACCGTATGTGTAAATCCTGCAGGAATTCCAAGATGTGATTAATTGGTGAAGGTTATTGTCTAGGCTTACTGGATACAGAGGAAAAGGGAAAGGTAGAGTTCCAAGACTATGGTGAAGTGCTGTACTTGCAGCTTGGAAAAGGCATGCTCTTTTATATGTTGTAAGGATGCTAGTGCCACAGAGGAAAATGTTTGCGCTTGTTCGGTAAAGCTCTCCTCTGATTCATTTTGGAGAACCTACAGAAGATTCGTGCCCTCACCTGCAAAAGATCTATTTTAAGACAAGGCAATATAAATAGTAATTTCTTTTTTCAGTCCTGTGTAATTTCTGATCTATACATTGTGATCAATTTCAGATATTGCACAACAATTAGGGGAAAATATTCTTCCTCCAAATTATGAAGGAAGAAAGCAGAAATTCTACTATTCCTGTTCTCTAGAAACTCCAGCTTAGCTGTATATCTTTATTAAGTCAGCTGTTATGGATATGCACTCTAATGATTGACTGCATTTGCTTTTCTTTCTAAGGACATGATTTAGTGTTCCTTCTTCATTTGTTTTCAAGTGCACACTGATGCAGCATGTGTTATCTGGTTCTCCTTCTCAGCCCAAGGTAGTGAGAAGAGAGGGAAGAAGGTTGAAAATATTCTTAAATTATTGTATGTTCTGTTTTTTTCACAAGAGAATGTGGTTATTGTGAACTAGACTTCTGCTGTGGAAACAAGATAGTTCCTTGACTACAAGACAATAGAAAAAATCTATTTCCCTAAAATAAAGTTTATTATTATTATTTTTTAATAGGATCAGAGTTTTCCCTAAGCAAGCTTCAGTTCTGCAAAAATTGTGTTTTTTCTGAGAAAATGGTGCATCACTTGTGGATGCAAGATTTCTGCAGGAGAAAAAGCTGTGTGGATATTTAGATTGTTCCAATGCTAGCTAGGTTGATAGTGAAGTGCTCCATGTTTTTCCTTCTTCAGGAGAGCTGGTAATTCTCCCAAGGTATGTTTCAAAAACCTTGTTGGCACTTATAAACTCACAATTAAATTAAGTATGCAGTGTCACAGTTGTGTCTTACAAAAAGAAGCAGAGATCTGGCAGGAGTCTGCATAGCTTTAATGATGATTCTCTCTATTGTACAAAGCACAGCCAGGAACAAGATTAGACTCATTATAAGTGTAGCATGTTGGAAATGAAGGCACTCATAATTACTGTACTGGGATCCAATATTACTCTTTGCAGTCAATGATAGAAGTCCTCTTAATAGCAATGTGATAAAAACTGTATCCAGTGTCTTCAGTCAAACCAAAAAGCAATATATTTCTCAGCTCTTGAAAGATCATTGATTTTTGTTACATTTTGTTCTGCATTTTGATGTATGTTTATATTTATTACTGCTTCTGAGATATTTGTTACAATGGTTGTGCTTCACCTGACTTGGTATTATTTAACACATAGAGAGTTAAAATCCCATACTTAATATCTTATGTATTCCCATAAAATTCTGTTTTGCTCCTCTCTGTGACTGTGACAGGACCTCAGGGAACAGCGTGGAGATATTTCAGGGCCAGGTGATGGTTAGGTAACAGTTCTGCACCAGCTCAGTGGGCATTGAACAGGCTGCCTGATAGAGTCCAAGGAGTCTTTGGACAAAGCACTCAGAAATACATTAAGCATTTGAGGTGGTCCTGACTGGAGCCAGGAGTTGGACTCAGCAATCCTTGTGTGTCCCTTCCAATTCAGGACATTCTGTAATTCTATGATTCTTTTCAAACGACGGGCAATACTGCCATGAAATTGCCAGCTAGGATTGGTATCACCTACACATAGGAATAAGGATGGGCATTTGGTAGGAAACAGTATTTTTGAGGTTCTAGTGTGAACTGCTAGGAGGTAGCTCCTTCCTGAAAGACTGGCTCTTAATGAGGTGGGCAGGGATTACATTTTAGGGTCTACAGCTTGATATGTGACATGAGGTGTAAAGCAAGCTAAGAAAAAGATGCAGCACTTTAATGTTCCTGTAAAGTAAAAACTTTGCAGAAAAAAGGATAAATTAAACTAACACTTCCCTTGGTATCTATAAGAAAGAGAATGGGAAAGCAGCCTTTTTTTTTTTTTTTTTTTTTAAACAGCGGTTGTTTCTGAAGCACTTGATGTTTTTCCTGTAATTTCCACTTAGCTCAGCAGGCATGAACTATGAGCCCATTAGGAAGAGCGCTGCAGGTCTGTGGAGGCTGGCACAGCAATAAGGGCTCATGGTGTCAGTGAACAGTGCTGAAGGCAAAGCTGAGCTGATTGCTAGCCTGGGAGCAGATGGGAGTTTGCTGAATTTTTTCTTGTACACTATTGTGTAAGCCATAACACATTGTTATGCTAATTTTGTTAGCACTGGACAGAAAGCCACAGAAGCCTGAATTCTGCATTGTGCTGGGGCTTAACATGAAAGCAGTTAGAAGAGTCTACCATGGCCAGACTCCTTAGCTCATGAAGATGCTGAACAATGTAGGAGGGAAGTTACGTGCATGTTGAGATGAGGTTGGGTTAACTCTACAATAGCTGCAGATATTTCCTAATGCCTCTACATAAACAGTTATGTAGTATGGTGGTTAGGTGTGTGGTTTTTTTTTTTAATAATAAATATATTTTTAAATGAATTTACTATTTTTATTTTGTGGTTCTGGTGATTGAAATCCATTTGCTTATCTTTACAGCAATCAGGACTGAAAATCATATTATCAATCTATCTCTGGTACTTTCAAATGAATAATTATAACATTTTGTGGTGTTACTTAAAATTGGGAATAGGAGAGCATCTTGATGTTTCAACTTCAGGATACTTATCTGAGTGAAGGTATTTTGCAATCAACACTGATAATGCTGAAGATACCATAGTAGAGTAAAGCTACTGATGTGCTGTTGGAAAGACCTTTAGGAGTTTCCAGCCCAAGCTCCTGTTTGAAGCAGAATTGTCATTAACTTTTGGTCATTCACAGAAAAAAATTCTCCTCTTCCCTTAGAAAATCTTGAAAACTCTTAACTTGGGAATTTACTGCCTCTGAGTGGATGCTTCCAGTAGTGCAATGTCCCTCTGGTGAAAAAAGTCTTTCCTGTAATGCACCCTGAATGTGGCAACATGCAATTAGTAGTTGTTGGTCTTCATTATATCATGCTGTTTTTTTAACTTTAATTTTTTTTACTGTTGAGGCAGGTATAGGCTGCAATAAGATTTCTTTTCCTGTCTCTTCTCCTTGCCAGACTTTGCTGCTTTTCTAGACTGTTTTGTTGCTTTGCTTCCACCCCTTGTATGCTCCTTTCTGTTCTTTAGTTCATCAAGAAGCACCTGTCTTAGCCAGAACAGTCTACAGAAGTTCCTAGTCCTCATGGATGATGAGATAGAATGTTCCTGGGTCTCATTATGTTTTCTTCAAAAATTATTTCCCCTGTAAGGCTGCTTGATGGTGAATTTTACCTCACAATTACTCAGACAAGATTGATTTTACCATCCTGAAATCCAGAGCCTTAATTCTTCTGCTCACCTTTCCCAACTGTCCTCCAAATCCTGAATCTGTCATCTTGTAGTCACTGCAAACCAAGCGTGCTGTAAATAATTGCTC
Organism: Perdix hodgsoniae; assembly: GCA_035772895.1. NCBI lineage: Eukaryota > Metazoa > Chordata > Aves > Galliformes > Phasianidae > Perdix > Perdix hodgsoniae. Next base: position 15,795,820 of record JAPSGF010000002.1, on the reverse strand, counting down.
TGCATCCAGGATTTTTCTACAAAAGGCAGCTTGAGAAAAACCTTTCCTCTGCAACTTCATAATTTAAGTATTAAGCTGCTTACATGGTGATCTAATATCTGACTTTACAGTGTGGATGCAAATTTTCTGCAGAAAACTTGCTTTTGGCTTTTGTGGGTAGTCAGTCTGGATGCATGAATCATTGACACTAAATCCTCAAAACAGAAACCAGGTTATTTTTAGTGCTGATAATAAAAGGCTTGTTTTATTTTTATCTTATTAATAGCATAACCAATTGGATAACTAATTGAGTTGGCCAATTTAATATGATTTTAATACATAACAATCCTGTGTCATTATCAGTTTCATGGGAATCCACATTTTAAAGCATTTTATAGTGTGTGAACACATACTACATATCTTATATGTACACTATACAAGAGTATGAGCAAGGGCAAATAACTTGTCAGTTTGAAGGCACATGACTAATAACCCTAAGCTAAGTGCTGATTAAGATATGGAAGCTCAGACTCTCTTTCCTGCAAAATAAGTAACAAGGGAGTACACAGAACAAGGGAGAATTATAATTGTTTGTAAAACTGAGTAGCTTAATGGAGAAAGTTAGAATTTGGCACTTCTATACAAAAAAAAAAAAAAAAAAAAAAGGAAGATTTGTGTTTTTTTTTGTTTTGTTTGTTTTTTGCAAATGAGGTAATAGATAAAGCAAAATTAAAAATTGCAGAATCATAGAATTGCAGGGATTGGAAGGGGTTCTCTGGAGATCATCTAGTCTAACCCCCCCCCCCCTTGCTAAAGCAGATTGCCTATAGCATAGGAAAGCATCCAAGCAGGTTCTGAATATTTCCAAAGAAGGAGACTTCATAACCTCTCTGGTTATGTGCTCTGTCACTTTCACATTAAATAAATTTTTCATCATGTAATACTTCTTGTATTGCAGTTTGTGTCCATTTCTCCTTGTTCTGTTTCTGGGCAACAATGAAAAGAGCCTGACACCATCCGCTTGACTCCTACACTTTATAGATACTTAACCAGTGATGAGAACACCTCTCAGCCTTCTCCAGGTTGAACAGTTCCAGATCGCTCAGCCTGTCCTCATAAGGAAGATGCTCTGGGCCCCCTAATCATCTTTATGGCTCTCTGCTGAACTCTCTCCAGTACTTCTCTGTCCTTCTTGAACTGGGGAGCCCAAAACTGGACACAGTACTCCAGATGTGGCCTCACCAGGACTGAGTAGGGAAGGAGGATCACCTCTCTTCACCTCCTGGCCATGCTCTTTTTGACGCATCTCAGTATACAATTGGTCTTCTTGGCTATCAGGGCACGCTTCTGGCTCATAGCCAACCTGTTGTCCAACAGGACACCCAGGTTCATTCTCTACAGGGCTTCTTTCCAGCAGCTCAGCCCCTAACCTGTACTGATGCTGTGGTTATTCCTTCCAGGGTATAGGACACTGCAGAAGCCCTCACTGAATCTCATAAGTTTTCACTCTGCCTGACACTCTCCAGCCTGTGCCGGTCTTAATGAATGGCAGCACTGCCTTCTGGTGTATAAAATCAGTCTTTAACCCTTATGGCAAAAAGTCTCCCTGAGAATGAATTATCTGAGGCTTTCACCTCAGTGAAAACCAAGATGATCACTATTCCCATCCTTTCCTGTATGTCAGTGCTCATCAGAATAGCTAGTTAGGAAGCAGGGAAAATTGATCCAGTTTGAAAATAGACCTTGTTGATATAATTTTTGAAGCAGTGTTTTAATTTTACATAAATTTTCTGACCCCGTCACCACTCAGTCTGCCCAAGTACTAATGATGAGGGGAAAGGGTAGTTTGGGGCAGCTCAAAGCGGCTGCGGAACTATAGTCCAGAACAACTTTTACCTCCTTGAAAAATGAGACAAGAAAATAAATATGGACTTTTGAAAGATCCTAGAGTGTGTTTACTGTTCTCAACTGAAGGCACATGTTGCTGTGTTTTTTTTTTTTTGCTAGTCAGAGGAAACAAGGGGAAAGCAAGATGAGACAGCATCTTGGGGCTATGCCTGGGGCTATGGCAGAATCCAAGCCTCTTAGTTCTTCTATGCCTTCTGGGTCAGGATGACAGAAGAAACTCGTGTCTGCTGTCTGGGCTGCACTGACACTTTCTTGAATGACTGTGGACCTCAGAATCCATGACTTGGCATCTGGTGACCTATTTGCTATCTTACTCTGTTGTTTATTATGCTGTTTCAGAGTTATCTTGCATTTGTTTGTTGTTTATTAGCAGAAAAATCTTCTGTATGTGCTTTTAAAAAGTTAGCTTATAAAGTACCCAAAATACTTGCTAGAGGAAAACCAGGATAGACCTTCAAGGATTCCTTGCTTGCTAGAGTCAGTTACTGAATGTTGAGGCACTCCAATGAACCCTATCCAGCATGGTGACCTTAGAAGGATTGGGTGCCATTCTGCGATTATTATTGTTATTATTTTTCCTGCTTTAACATTTAGTTTTTTGCGTCTATCCTGAGATAGCAACAGTAGTACCTGTAGCAATGCTGTTGTACACAGTTTTACACCCCTTAGAGTTTTTTTGTGACAGTTGTGTCACAAGTATGAATGAGGAAGTTAAAGCACTTCATAGTGATCAATTATCACTAAGAGAGAAGGTGTAGATTTGGAATGTCCTTAATTTTTCTGATTGATGTGATATAGGTCGAGAGACTACTGGATGTTAAGGGCCCTAAATCCATGGGTTGTTGGTCACGTAGTGTTTACTTCTGGAGTCATTGCAGTGCCTTTACCTTGTCTGCTAAAAGCCCTGATTAATTTCTTTCATTTAAAAACAAGCAAACAGCTACTTGCTGTTTTCACTGCTTTGCAAATTAGACAATTTCCATCCACGGAGGAAAGGCAATTCACTGTGATTTCAGGATTGAAATAAGCCCTCCAAATTCTGCCTATGTTTTTATTCCTTACTTGACAAATATGGCTGTTTTTCTTTTTCTTTTCCCTAATGCCTCCACTGAGGAGAAAAATACATTTTTTTTTTTTTTTTTTGCTAAAATCTGCTTGTATTTATACAAAAAAGCTCTACTTGCAGCTGGCCAAGCTATGTAGTCTGTGCCACCTTTATTTAAAGATAAAACATAATGTTCTCCCAATGACAGTTTTTGATAGGACTTGCAGTTATTACAGAACTGATGAAAGGCTTTCATTGGTGTCAGAGACATATGAAATGTGGAGGTTCAGGCGGCTTGACTTTTCTGAAGATAACACTGATAAACAGAGAATGTTGGTGGACATGAATAGAAAACAAGTGGCAGTGAAGCATCCTGGCAGAGAAGTAAAATATGGGACAATTGCAGTTTTCTTGCACCTATAAAGATGATCTGTGGCAAGAAGGAGATGGTGGCAATAAATAGAAGCTATGACAGGATACTGGCTATTTGTCAGTTTTGCTGGATGGCCAAGGCAGTGACTAAGTCATGACATTGTTCATGATATGAGCAGTGATGGGGATTATGGGGAGGCTCTTCTCTGTGGTAATGGCAGTGAGTCTCCAATTTCTAATTCTTACCTGAACACAATAGTTCTGTTTGGGGACTTCTGTTCAGAGATAAATCCCAGGTGGCTAGGTAAGTGGTGCTCCAGCACAAAGTAAGGCACAACGTTGTGCCATACAGTCACAGAAAGAATATAGCAAATTACTTCTCTTAAGGTTCCTGATTATGTGGTATAGATGTGGTCAAGTACAGCCTTAGTGGAATGATTGTTTTCCATTTATCGCTTCTTATTTTCTTTACCTGATCAAATAAATCTTCAATACAGAATTGGTATATTTGCATCATTGTTTGCTGAAAGGCTTAGAGATAAACACTGTAGCTCGTTGAAGGACTTTCTAGATGAATCTCTTGCTTCTGGATGGATGTCTAGTTTCTCATTTATTTATAGCGAGTGGCTTTATTGTCTGTTCAAGTATGGTAATAAATTTAACAGATTACCAAACGTTATGTTTTCCTGCTTGCTTTCAGCCAATTACAACATCCCTAGGTATTTCGGGATAATATGAACATCTGTTCCCTGGAGATTGACTTCTCACAGACAGTAATCATAGAGCTAATAAATGGAATGGAGAATGGTGTTTAGGAAACAATTAGGGATAGTTCTGCCTCTCTTTGCTATCTCTTATCCTAATATTTCATTCCTTTTATTAGATTGGCTTTCTGAAGCATCCTACAGCAAACCTACCAGATGCATTTTCTTTGGAACAGGATAGAAAATCAGGTGGTAACTGTAGAACTTGAATAGCTTGCTCTAACCATTTTAATTAGCAGATCATCAAAAAAGAAGAGTCCTGATTTCTTCTCCTTTCATCCTGAGCTTTAATGCACAAAGCCAGAAGCAGGTCTCACTTGAGCACTCACCACTGCTCTCAGGCAGAAATCTCCCCCAATTTCTCATAATTTAGGATGATATCAACTACTTTCCTGGATTACTTTTCAGTTTGTGATTTTTAATGATAGAAGTGAAACTTGGCATCCAATCTGCACCCTTTAAAATAGGCTGAGGAAAATGTGTCGTAAATAAATTTTAAGAGGAATATAATTTAACAGGGAAGTCATTGTACTCTGAAACCATGCTACTTTCAGTCTAACCCATAAAGCTGCAGAGAGATCATTCCCTCCTGTATTATGGAGATTCTTGTACCTTTTCACATATCATCTGATGCTGGTCATTACAGGGATAGGACTATAGATTATGTTAAGATTCAGGCATCATGTCAGCCCTGTTGTTCTAAAACATCCAAATGAATGTTAGCTCTTGGACATCTCTGGATTAAAGACATAGTAAAATAGATAAATATCTGTGTATTGAGTGGTGAAATAACATCAGATGAGAAAGAGGTCTATATCTGTAAGAGATTGGACAGTTAATTCAACAAACAATCTTTCGGAGAACACGTAGGGACAAAATGGAAGAATAAATTCAGTTTGGCTATAGTAAAATGGAATTCAGTAGGTTTACTGTTGTAAATTGCCTGCTGTAATGGTGGCTGATGAAGTTTTGAAACATAGGTAATACTATGACTTATGTCTTCTCTCAGGGGACAACTAATCCTATATTACCATCCAGATGTTTGAGAAAACCTTTCCCTGGTGGAAAGATCACTAAGATCATTATTCTGCATGGGAGCAGTGCCTCCTACTTATCCCTCCCCTTATTTTATTTTATTTTATTTTTTTAATTTGTATTTCCAGGAGCTATGGTCAGCTTTTAATTTTATTCCTTTCTTCCTCAAATTCTGTATGCAAAGTTTGCTTCTCTTAAATATCTTTATTTCTCTTCAGCATCAAAATATGTTCAGCAGTTGGTGTCAGTTCAATATTGGATCAACTCTTCTTCTCTATTTCATGAGAAGTCAAAGTCTGGTAACTGAAAGAAAATCACTATGGTTACATTAGTCAGTGAGGGACCCAGGATTTAGACCTTACTGCTTTTAACAAAATATGTAGTTGAGACACCCACGGACATTTGTGATGTGTTTGCAACTGTTAAAACTGACACTGACAGTTTCAGATAATTCTATCACAATGTTTTGCTTGCATGACAGTAGTCTGCTGTTATAGATGTATTGCTTACCGAAGAAGTGAAAGCGTACGCACGAGTTTAAAACATAGCTTAAAGCATGTTGGTTTCTTTCTTCAGTTAGAAATCCACAACTTATTCACCACCTGCCTAGCAGTCTGTGTCGACACTATCAGCCAAGAAACTATTGAAAGCTGAATCTTTCCCAGCTGCAAACATTGCCAAGACGTTACAGTGAGACATTTTTAGGCATTATGAGAGCTATGAACATTATGAAGCATTGCAGCTTCTGCACACTATAGCAGATGACTTTTATGGCTGCCGTGGTGGTTGGTATGTCATACTTTGAGCTCTCATCCCTAACTGCAACCCAACTGCTTACAGCTGGGGAGAATATTGCTGACCTACCACAGCTCCCTCCAGTATAGAGGTATCTATTTGTAAGTCAACTACAACAAAAAGCTCTAAGAGAGGCCAAAGACAGAGATTTGACCAGCTGTTGTGCAACAACAACAAATGTGCAAACTGGCTTTACCAAGACAACTTGTGTTTATAAGACTTGATGTGGGGTTGTCATGGCATTGAAATCATCACTTAGATCTGTTCTAGGTCTTCAGTTGTTTTAAGCTGCTGAGCCTCTGCAGGGGCTGTGTGTTGATTTCCACTAGTGCTGCCAGTAATTCACTCAAGCTTGTTCTTTTCAAGCACCCAGTGTCTTTGCTCTAAGAAGAGCTGCTTGAAGGAATGTGGATTCCTGAGCTCCATTAAAGCATTGCAGGGGGTTCTGCTCAAAGTTGTCTTATGTAGAATCTGAACAAATGATGCTTTTGCACTGGCAGAAGCCTCCTGGCTGTGATTCAGACATATTGTGAATCTGAACAGGGAATGTAGATCAACTCACTTCATATTTTTTTCTGAATACTGATTGTCTAGATAAAAGAAATGTGGTGGATCTGAACTGTATGGCATTCAGCAGAACATCTGAGATTGTGCAGGCTATGTTGGAGAAGATGGGAATCATTACAAGAATTATTAGGATACTGGATAAAAGGAATATTCTAGTAGTGTGTGCTCGAATGTGAAAGAGCAAGGGAGAACACAGGTGGAAATAATCAAGGATCAGATTTGGGACTACATTTTGCTGTTTTTTTTCTTTAATTACTTGAAAATCAAAATGTCAATCAAATTTTCAACTGATTAAAGCTGGAGCCAGTGTCAGTATAATAGAATATAAAAATATCACAATGACTATCTTGAATACTGGGGTAGTAGAAGTAGGATTGTATTCAGTGCTGAAAAGAGCATGGTTATGGACTGGGAGACTAGTGGCAAGAATGTATTTTACCAGTTGACAGCTTACTGGGGAGTGGGACAAAGAAAAGAAGAATAGAGATAAATATTTATCAATCTGATGTATCACCTTTCAGCAGATGTGATAGAAGAAATATGACCTTATTGTGTACTAATTGATATACTGCAGATGATTCAGGAACATGCTAACCTGTCTGTGCACCAGGAAGTGGGGCTGGGAGCACTGAGATCCATCCTGATCATTCACAGAGACCTGTTTATTATCAAGGAGCTTCATTCAAGCAGGGGAAGATGAATAGGCTGAAGAGTCCTGAGCTCCAGTTCCAGCTCTGGCAGCCGTAAGCTTGGTTAGCCTGACTTTAGGAAACCCAGATGAGATGGCTGTGTGCAGTAGTAGAATACTTCTACAAGCCAAGGATGGCTGGACTATATGCTCTGCCTTTCGATGTGAAGCCATTGTTTTGCATGCTGATGCAAGATGACTTTAAAAACACATTTCTGACTAGCAAATAAGTCTGGGTCTGCTGCTCCTAAAGCTGCAGGCTGTTTCCTGACTTGTATGCTGCAGATAGGGGAGCAACTCATCCTTTCCCTGGCTTCAAAGTTTTCAGTGTAACTTCAGTGATGCCTGCAAGCTGTTAGGCTGTGCTGCTCCCTGCAGACAGGAAAAGATGAGTTTAGTTTCAGTTGCCTGACAAAAATCCACCTTTGGTTAGGGGGTCAGCGGTATGGTTGTCTCTAGATGTTTTATTACAACTGCTGTTTAGACCTTAAAGGTTTTTTTTTCTTCAGAAAGCGATGGCTCAACAAGGAGAGGAGGTGGAGTTTGAAGTACTGGAGCATGAGAGTGAGGATCAGGCAAAGGCTGGCTCCTTAGAGATCAGGAAACTGACCAGAAGGGATCAGAGGGCAGCATAGGAAACCACTTTTCTGAATATTTGAAATGAAGTCTGGGAAATGCCGTTCCTTTTTGCAAACCTCTCACTTCTACAAAACTAGAGGGGAAAAAAAGAAACAAAAGCAATACAAGGATTTAAGGAATGTAGTGTTGTGAAAGCCTGGGAAAAGAAAGAGGCAAGCGTGAATGCTTGTGAAATGGGGAATAGTTGCATCAGAAGGAATAATAGTGTTTTCAGGTCAATAATCAAATGGAAAAATTACTGTATCCTTATTATTGCAATAGAACATGCTGCTTCTTTTTTTTTTTTAAATTAAAGTATGTCATGGAATAATGAGGATTAATTTTTTTAACCATGAAATACTGTCATGCTTGGGCAGAAGAATGGCAGAAAATGAACTCATGAAGAATTAATCTGAAACACTTCACTGTGATTAAGTGCACGTTAGTAGAGAAGAAATAATAGTGAAAGCTTTGAATGACTGTTAGTAACAGTTAAGTGAATGATACATCTTCTTGTGTTTTCTTGTACTCTCAAGTGTTGTGAAAAATGAAGAAAAAAGAAATGAAAAGTGTCCCTTGCACTGTGAGGAAAGAAATGTTGGGAACCAAGTTCTGTAACTGCTTGCTTACAGACACATGTACCATCTAGTGTGTATTCAGAAGTCTCTTTAGCAATTAATAGTTTGCAAGTAATAGTTCTTTCTGGCCACTGTGTTTTAATATTGAGATATCTACTGCAGAAATGTGTGTGGCTCAAATACTATAGGAATGTTTCTGTGCATATCCTGATGTAAGGGTTGGCTCCCAGCCAATCTTTTAATAATCACTTTCATACTTGGAAAAGGAGAAGATCTGGCGTTTGATTCCAGAATGCTAGCTCATTCTTCTTTCTTTTCACTGTCTAAGGTATAAAATAGTTCCTTATCAAATAAGGTGTTACACTAATAGAAGGCACTATTCTGTGATGATGGAGCGTAACAAGCTATTTTTTTTTCAGATTTACTGATAAAATGTGGCAGAATAAGCATGCAGCAAAGACCATTCACCTGCCTTTTTGATGTTTGTAAGTGTCTCATTAAGATCCCCTCTCAGTCCTCTCTAGGCTGTACGGTTCCAGGTTTTTCAGTCTTTCCTCATAAAGGAGATACTCCAGGCAAAAAGAACATGGAAACAAATAGAGACACAACGTGGAGCATTGCAGAGATGGAGACAGCTTTTTATTTCTACACTTTTTCTACACATTCAGAGTTGCTGGAAGTCTCCAGGTGCAGTCATACTGTCCCTCCCAAACATACTTGTCCATAAGATGAGAGCTGGTAAGCAGCTGGCAACACTGAGCACTACACATACACTGCAGTGACTTGTGTCAAATATAATTTGAGTCAAACTGTTGGTGATGGCTTCCCAGCATTTGTGAGCCTATCTTGCAAAGAATACTTCTCCCTGGAGTCCTGTTTGTAGGCAGAAGCTGCAAAAATGGTAAGCAGGTTGGCCAGAAATAGGCTGTAACATCAGGCCAACAGGTAAGGGAATTTCCTGTCAAGACTTACCCCTCAATACAGCAATGGGGAGCTATCTACCAGATCTACAGGTCGTCTTAGTTTTAGAGCCTAGTCTGATTCTGAGTCTAATAGGTTCGCATACTGTGCCGTGAATTAATTTATTTGAGAGGATTAGTTCACAGGTCAAAATATGTGACCAGTGTTTGTTGCTGCCGCTCATGGGGGCAAGACATTTCTCTGATAGTAGTGATGCACCTTCTGTCTGTGTGACACACTGAAAGCATTTACTCTACATTCTGAGTGCAATGACTTAATTCTTACAGTTTTTCTTTCTCTTCCTTTATTAGTCAGTTCATCCATTTTTTGTTCAAAACACTTCTATCCAAATCTCTTTTGATATTTTTCTGCTATTGGTACTTTTCTGTTTTGTGGCTGAGTTGACTGCTTAAGAGAAACCGGAGGCACTGGCGTGGGTGAATATTTGTTTCCAGTCTACATGCTGTTTGCTGAAAAAATACAGTGAGGCTTCTAGCCCTTACAAAATGAGCGGTGAAATTGTTCATCTTGAGACTGTTTGATATGGACCAGTAGAGCAACACCATGTGATAAATGTGAAATTGGACAAGCGAGGGCTGCTTATGTTGGTGACCTATGAACTTAGAAAGAAAGAGTGGTCCTGGACTTGTGAGATGAGCTGCAGATAAAAACAAAGTGTCTCTGGTTAAAGAAGATTAAAGAATACAAAGGTTAACGTTCTTTAAGATCCATCCTTGTTTTCCTGCTTCCTACATCATACTCTTGCCAAGTAATAAAAATCCTCGTGAAACAAAATTTATTCTAGCAGTAAAATACTGATAGTTCTTAAAAAACAAAAACAAACAAAAAAACAATTTACTGAATATTTATTAAATTATTTATCTTCACTATGCTGTGCTTTTCTCTTCTAGATTATATGTGCTATTTATTTATTTATTTATTTATTTATTTATTTATTTATTTAGTCTTATTTGTAACATAATGTTTCCTTTCATGCTTTCAGTGACTTGTTTTGCAAGACGGTTTGGCTGGACTTAGGGTAGGTTTATTACCGCTAAAATGTTAAATATGTTACTGGAATAATCAGATTAGCTGTACAGGTGACAGGTAGAGTGAATAATCTATCATACTCCACCATAAGCAGTTCCAGAAATTCATTATTTTTTGCTTTCTGAATGACATTCATAAACCATCTATGTCTGATGCCTTTATATGCTGAAGGTGCAGACCTTCACGCTATATACTGGGAGAAAAAAAATATGGATTTTAGCTAACAATTCTAAGCCAGCTCCATTTCAAAATTAACAGAAAAACTTTCAGTGTCATCTTGAAAATTAATAAGCAAATTAGAAGTGAAGAGTTGAAACTGACAATATCAGTGCAAGAATGATTGTGGTGACCTTATACTAAGTATTTCTCAAGTTTCTTCTTGATCTGTACTTCTCTGTACCTCAATTTACTCACTTGTAATATAATAAATCTTGTGTCTTTCACAGGGCTGTTCTGAGGCTTAATTAATCATGCTCTTTAAAGAACCAGAGTTATTATGCTGCAATATGTGAAATGTCACACAGTAGTAGGTGAAAGAAATGAAATGTTCAAAGAGCTACAAATATGGAACAGGGACCTGTGTCTTGAAGGTGCTTTTAGTTTTCTTTGCAGCAGTAGCTTGAGAAGCAGAAGGAAATGGAAATGAATACATACATCAGTAGAATGTTTCCCTCATTGCTAATTTTAAGAGACTTGTTTAAATTGAGAATGTGTTGATGTCTGGAAATCAGAGATGAAATTAAAGACTGCAAATAGTACAGTGTCCTCAGTCTAGAAGTGCAGAACCAGAACCCAAATACTGAAAGCATCCTATTACTTGGCCACCTGAATTCTCAGGAAAAATTACAGGTTTTGGTAATGGAAACACCATCTTTGTCACTGCCTGTAGTCAGTATATATTTTGAGACATTATTTATTTTAGTGTATTTTTGTTCGAGTTTTGGTAGAATTGCAATTTTTGATTACTTTGGAAGGAAACTGCCTTTCCACTCTTTAAAATAGCTTCAATATAGCAACTACTCTCAGCTCAATTATCATCTATTACTTAAAATGCTCCCTGCAGCTATTCTACAGTAGAGAATTTGTGTGTGTGTGCGTATATATAAATGACGTTCCCTCTGATCTGCATAAGGAATTGCAAAGTTCTTAGCCAAATGCTAGTTCTCTAATGTGGGTTGCTCCAGGGATTGTTATGTGTTAATAGGGCAGTTGTACACGTGCGTGTGCGAGAGAGAGAGAGAGAGAGAGAGAGATCCCTTGGTTTAAATTCATGAATTTCTCCAGAATGATTGAGTGCAGGAAAAAGTTTGAGGAAAACTTTGATGTTGATGTATGAGTAGGATGATGCATTGAATACTGGCTCTGTGTCTGGGTCCTGTGATCTGTGTTGACCATCGACTTTCGTAAATGCCTGAAGGGAGGCTGCAAATATAACTGAGCCAGGCTCTTTACAGTGGTGCTCAGTGACAGGGCAAGAGCACAAACTGGAACACAGGAGGTTCTGTTGGAATGTCAGGAAATATTTATTGTGCATATGAAGGAACACTGGAACAAGTTGCCCAGAGAAGTTGTGGAGTCATGAACTCTTAGATATTTCTGTGAAGGTCATCTGGGCATGTTCTTGGGCAGCGTGGTCTGGGTGTCCCTGTTTGAGCAGAGGGTTGGTTCAGATGAGCACAGAGGTCCCTTCCAGCCTCAGCTAGGGCTGTGTTTCTATCACTGTATTATCTATTAAAAGTTTGCAGTTCTTAAGTATATTAAAGTTTGGACATTTGTACAGGCACGGTGTCTACTGTGGAGAATTTGGCCTTTCTAACTTATAAAATCACCTTCACCAATACGTATTTATGCAGTAGATGGGTTTTTATTGAGATCACCCAAAAGGTGAATTAGGTTTGAATGGATTTATCTAAGCTGTAATGCTTCACACATTCTGCTAGCACACTGCATGCTACATTAGCTGCTTTCTGCCTTATTACCCTATAAAGTCCTAAATGTTTTGTGACTCTGTTATTGTAGAGAATTGACTTTCCAAACCTGATGCCTCTGCTGCTGCAATTAGTGTTAATGTGTGAACTAATAAACAGCTTTAAAAAACAGAGGGAATAAAGAAGAAACATCTCATAAACTGCAGTAGTCCATATACCACTTTTTTCCTTCCTATCACAGCTAGCTGAGAAGAGAGAAATGCTGAGTGAAATGACAGGAACACGGCTCTGGAGACTTAGCTAACATATAGTATTAAAAAGTGTCTGTCATAAGCAAGGGAAATTTCCAGGCATGTGTTCTTTGGAAAGAACTGGTAAATTCTGAAACCTTAATTCCCGAAACCTTTCTCTTGCTTGTTTGTTGTTGTTTATTTAATTTTTCAGTTAAAGCTGTTGGAATATGACTTATTTCCCTTCCCCTTCCCCGTTTTACACTTTATGAAGACTCTAGCTCAAAAGTTTAGTGGTAGAAGCATTCACTGGAGGAGTGCGCTGATTAAGTTGTGACTGTAAGCAGGCAAAAGAGCTCCTGGAGATCTAGGCTCTATGCTTTGACCTGCATGTAAGTCAGGTACACAGACTAATAATCTGCAGACTCCTTGTTTTATGGTATGATGTCTACTCAAAATGGTGCTAGCTGTGTTGTTGTGCCTTATACCACAACCTGTTAAAAATGAGCATCTATGTATATGTCTAGGAAGCTTTCACAAGAGTCATTCAGAAGTGGATTTGATATAGACACAGACAGTTCTGTATACAATGTGAACTAAAGTCAGCCCTCTCTGAAGGGCTGTGGTAATGAAAAACAGTACTGAGGAGCAGTATTGTATTTATTGAAATAAATACAAGGAAGATTGAATCCAGTGCTGGATCAGCTAAGGCATGTCAAAATTATGGTCCTGAATTATCTGTTGTTTTATAATAAGGAAAGTCTAGAGGAGCCAGCAGTGGTCACTGAAGAAGTTATTATGTAACATCTACTTAATAGTGGGAAAATTGGGAATTTTGGGGGGGGATTTTCTGCAAAACTGTTCTCAAAGTAGAAATGAGAATTGCATAGTATCATCTGCAGTTGTGATAAGTGAAATCTATTTCAAAACTAGTATAAAAATGAAAAGAAAAAAACAACAAAAAACATGATGTCAGCAGTGAAAATCAGAGCTGTGATGGGCAGGCTGATAGGAAGTAAGAGAGATGCCTGCTTCTTTGAGCTCTTCTCGTTTTTCTCTGGTACCATGTCTGAGAAAAGCTTCAGGTAAAAATCTCTGCAGATTTTTTGTTTGTTTAAGCTACAACTTGTAATCTTGGTAGTTTTAAACAAACAGATATACTGCCAGAGGACAGGAGATTTCTAAACCATGTAACAACAGCTTTTAAGAAATACTGTATTTACTCCAGGAGGAAAAGGTATAGTTGGTCTGCAAATGCCTGGTGGACAGCTGACTTAGGCACTGAAAGCATTAGGCGCTAGGAAGGAGAAATATACCTAAGCAAGTTCATGGATGCTGCTAGGTAAACAACCCTGCAATAAAGGAGATGAATAGCATGTCCTAAGAGAAGGACTATGACTGGATGTTACTGGCTATAAAGATGTGTCATCCAAGGTCCTGGTAAGCTGAAGGCTCAGGCATACCATGAAGAATTTAAAAGATCCTATGGTAAAGGGGATATCTGTGAAGCTTTGTGTGTTGATAAAGATTCTTGAAGGATATGCACTGAGAAGAGATATTGCCAGGGGGAAAGATGGCTAGCCAGTCCCTGAATTCACAGCAAGGCATGCCTGATACAAGCTGAAATTAACAAAAATTTCAAGGAAATATCTTGGTCTAGCTGAGGTCAGATGTGCCACTGTCTTTTAAACAATGAAACATGAAAACAACCTTAATAAGCCAGATTCCCATAGAGAAAACATCGCTGGCAGTGGGGGAATGTGATAAACATACCTTAACAGAATAATCCTGGCAAAGCTGTGTGCTCTGGTTAAAGAGGGCTACAGCACCCCTCAATGAATGTGTCTTCTACAGAGAAGTGCTTTGGCAAGGGGCTTACTTGTACAAGCTAAACCAAAGTTCAACACAGGTGAGGGATATCTCTAATCACTTGAATTGTGGCTCTTGTTGCAAAAGGTGTATGGTGACTTCAAACTCTTGTTTGCCTTTAATGACGCTTTAACATGGAACTAATTAACTCCACATTATACACAGAATTCTTGTAGCAATATGTTTAAAATATAAGGAAACCAGCAGAAAATAACGGCTGTCACTCCCAGAAAGCTGTATTTCAGGACAAACTTTTGGATGCATACAATTTCTTAAGATAATAAATCTTCTCCTGGCTGGAACTGACCAGAACTGCCCACTGGCTCCTGGGATGACTCAATCTCTGAGTTACAGTTTGCTTTCCCTTTGTGAGGGACCTGTCTGAAGGCAGTATCCTACTGCGGTTCTTTGCATCACTGCTTCTGCACAGCATGGTGGGGCTACTTCTTCTGGCCCCTATGGACAGGTTTCCAAGGCTTTCACCTGTCCTGCTGGGGAATGAAGCATTGTAGAGCAGTTAAGACAGTTGAGCCTTTCCTTTTGAGACCCTGTGTCTGCCTTGGAGACAAAGTCCCTGGGAGCTACTGAAGCTGCTTAATCCTCAGACAGTGACTTTTTAGCACTGAAATTCTAACTCAGGAAGACAGTGATCTATAACATACTGCTTACTCTATTATCAGAAACAACAGAAAGTGCAAAATGCCACTGTGAGATGAAGGGAAGGAGTAAACCATGTTAACAGATTTGGAAAAAATAAAGTCCAAGAAAAGACTTAGTTGGTGTCAGAGTTCCTTGCCTGTCACAGTCAATCATACAAATCCTAATGTTGTTATGTCTGCAGCAGATGTTTTTATTATTGATGATAGGCTTTGGGGAATTTGTGTCTAGTTTGTGTCAAATCAAATGTATTTGATTTGGTGTTACCATCTTTGTTTCAAGGCTGTTTCAGACATTTTGGGAGCACCACTGCAGGGTGAGAATTTACTCAGGTTGTTTGTAAATTTCATAGTCATGCCCCTCTATCTGCTACCTTAGTGCTTATTTTGAACCAAGAACTTATTTTGATCAAGAATCGACACCAGACTAAATTTATACATTGAATGCATTTCTCCCTTTATTTTCTCTTAATGAGACTGGGGAGAGGAGTGAACTTTCTGCTGTAAAATTTTCTAATTGTTCTCCCAGAAAGAGAGGGGATTTGGGAAGAGGCTGTTATTTCCCTGAAATACAAGAAGCTGCATTTGGTGCAAGAGTGAAGGATTAGATGGACTATTAGAAAATTGGCAAAGAAAATACTCTGTAAATCCAAGGGATTGGTTCAGATCTGGTTTTATTTAAAAACCCATTCACAAAAATTTCAATCAAGGATATTGAACTGCACGAGAACAAGTTGTTGCTGATCAGTGGCTGTGAGGATAGGATACTGTTACTTAGCAACTTCAGAGCTGTCTTATAAATTCATCCTGTTGTGGATGTCACGTATATGCCATAGTTGATCCTTACAAATCTTGCACTTGCTAGTATTGCAAATATATCTTCCAAGCAGCAGTACACCTGACAGATATCAAATCATGGCAGCTTTAGTTGTTCTTGCCCTACCTGCCTGCACAGCAAGGCAAGTGCTGTGGATTAGCTTTGTTGGATCTTTTCCTAAGGTACCAGCCTGGTTGGAAATAAAGATGTAGCAGCTTCCACAGGAGCTGATACTCATCTTCCCCCTTCTTCCTTGTGCAGATTAAAAGCAGACAAGGGTCAGTGTTGATTCCCAGTGCCTGTATGCTGCTCTTCACCTTCTGCTGCAAGAGGTGATTATAAACTGTAATTTTATCTCTTTGAAATAAAGAACACCAGCTCTGCACTAAAATCTGAAATGCTTGAGTAGAGATGATCTCAATTTTGGACAAGTGTTGCCTCTTTATTTCTCCATGTGGTTCTCAGGGGATTTGATCCTGGACAGGTATTTTTCATGTAATTGGATTGCAGACATTCAGCAACTGATTTTAAATGTTTTCTATCGGATCTTTGCCCACTAATCACATTTATTTTGAGGTTGCCTTAGTTCACTATTGTTCCCAACAGGACTTGGAAATTCCAGTCTTTCTATATTTTCCTTTTTGCACATTTTGATTTATATGCTGTGGTACCATCCAAAGGGATTTAGAAGCCCAGCCATGGGTATTTAAGGCCTCTCTGGGCTCTGCAGTATTTCCTGCCTGGCCTCCAGCTATTGATCCAGAATGATGTAGATGCTGTTTCATATCTTCCAGCCCTTCACAAATGTCTGGATACTTCAGGGAGCATAAAAAGTGATAGATGTCTTTGTTGGCTTAGACAGTTGGCCAATGTCCACTAGATGATACAGCGTGTGAAAGCAGCAAAAGCATGCTGAAAGCTTTATGAAATTATGAGTGCAGCATGATTCACTGCCATTGCATCCTCCCGCTTGTCTCATAATAGTGAAGAGTTTGCTGACATTATGGCTAAGGCAAGACAATGATGCTACTTTCCAGTTATTTGCAGGAAGATCTTCCCATGCAGAAGAGGGGAGGAAGGGAGAACGGGAAGTATGTTGAATGTGCAAATGCAGAAGAGAAAATAGGGAATAGCTTTGAATAAAAAGATCTGGGGCATTTATTGTGGCTCACAAGAGAAGAATGGGCTTGTGTCAAGCTGATGAAGGAAGAAAAAAGCATATGCTGTAGTGGGATATTAAACAGAAAGAGAACCTGCAACATCTCATGTTTAACATAAGGAAGAGAAGGCATAGAAGGGTTGTGGTATCAGTCTTCAAATACATGAAAGGCCGCTGCTGACTTCAGTGGCTGAGTGAAGATGTGATGGGCTTGAAATGCAGGAAGGTAGATTTCAGTAAAGGAAAAACTTCCTTACGCTGATGATAAATTTTGCATCAGATGCCACAGAATGTCACACGGAAATCAGTCACTGGCAATTTCTAGGTACGTATTGTACAAATCTGTTTCAGGAGTGGTACAGGTACTATACTGCAGCAGTATTCCTGCCTAAAGAATGGACTGTGGGTCCTTCCGATCCTGTTCTCTGGGATGCCAATACCTATCCTTGGATCATCTCACCTGGACAGCAGCTGATAAGAGGTAAGAAGAAAGGTGACATATTTTTGGTGTACAATTACTTTATTTTACAAGTACGTAAGTATATTTTCATGCTAATTCCTGACAGAAAGGGGTTACAATAATCTATGAAGCAGTGTCCAATGTACATAGAGCATGATCTCCATGATACTAATCATCCTTTTATCAGAGTTATACTTTTGAAATTTAGGAGCCAACAACATTAATACCTTTATTCTCTCATATTCCTTCTTCTAATTGTGGAAAATATCCTACAGAACCCTTGTCCATGACATACAGTTCATACTTCAATCTAAACTTGGTTATGTTCCAATGAGTACAACTTGTTATGAATTGTGTAGCATGTCTCAGACTGGCAGAAGAAAATTTGCTATTTAGTCAGATTCTTAGTTTTCTTATGGTGCACCTGCTTGCTTTATGCAAATATTAAATCCTGAGGTTTAGACTATGAAATCTAAGAGCTTACACATAGATGTGTTGGATTACTGCCTTGTACGTAGCATTCTGCTCTATATAAAAGCAGCTCTGGTCTCTCTTCAGGGCTTTCTGCTTTGTCCTACATTTGCCAGAGTGCCTGAAAGAGCATAGGAACAATTTCAAGTTAAGGACTTGGAAAGAAATTTGAACAGAGCACTTGTTATAGAAGCTTCCCAGAACAGGAGAAATTGATTAATATCTGATTTTGGTTAATTGATTAGTATGTGATTTTCAATTAAACATTTAGGAATGCTTACTTTTTATGCTGTTAAGTACAGCATGTGGCTTATAAAAGAGGGCCAAATGGTTAGGATGCGTGTGGTGTGTTGAGCCTGACTGGCCTGCACTTTCCCACTTGTTAGGGTGGGAAACCACAGACATAAGGAAGAGAGGGTATTGCAGAAAAAGAACTTAGAGGGGGAGTGGTGAAAGAGGTAGTGAGTGTGTAGTAAAAGAAGTGTACTGATAGCCAAGGAGACAGCTGCTGCCAGTACTCATCAGTGAAGGCTTTAAATATTGAACTCACTTGTTGGAACAGATTGTTCTTGGTTTACCATATGATTTTGTTTAATATATCTTATGTCAGCTTTTGTTGCATCACATGAAGACAGAGATGAAGTCAAGATAAAAGAATTTTTCCCACCAATGAGTTATGGGGCAGAATGATCTCAGCAATGTTTACTCATTGGATTACAGTGTACAATAATCATTGTCGAGATGCTCTCATTCAGAGTAGAGGACAAATTAAATCAGAAATGCCCTCTTTCCAGTGAATGATACTGGAAGAGATAAAAAATTATAAATAGTGATTCAGAAACACTAGTCTTTGAGCAAACAGAGGATCTTGACAGGACAATGATCTATCACACATACAGACTTAAAGGAGATTTTTGGAATAACATTAGTTCTAGTCAAATCCAAAGCACATAGTAAATTTGAAACAAACAAGTATAGAGAAAATACTGTGTTTCTTACAAGGAACTTTTACTACTGTTGTCTCTAGTAGCTGCATTATTGATCAAACCATTTTAAAGAAACTTCTTGCAATAACATAAACAGACAGTCCATTCAGCTTGTACGTCAACTGAACTCAATGAGCCTGATTCTGTTCAGTCAGACATACCTGCCTGTTTCGAAGCTTTATCAACAAAAATAAGGCTTACCACTTGCACCATTTACACTGTCTTAAGTATAGGGAGCAGTTCTTCCTGTCAAATGTTAATGATGCGCTTTTTTAATTATTATTATTTTGTGTTTACTTGGCAGAAGCACTTTTTCTTTTGACAGGAAATTGTGTAGTGTCTGTCCTTTTGTAATTGATGTGTTGTGATGGGTCTCTTAACTGCCACTACTCCTTCAAATTCCAGTCTCATAAATTTTGACTTATGAACTTTTCTTCAACTGAAAGTAACTTCAGTTCAAAATGCATGCAGAAGAACTGTACAACCTCCATTCAACTCAGTGCTGCAAGTCTGACAGCATCCAGTGTTTCTGAGATCTAGCGCTTCTATGATCTAATTACACAGTTCTACATGTGTAGAAATTTAACATGACAATATCTGAAGTGTGCATGAGATTCTGTCTCCTCTTGACTCTGTGTTTCTGTGTTTGAAAAATCAAATGCTTGGACAGGTAGTGCCCTGTTCATCACCTGAAGGCAGTGATAGAGCCATGGTGTGTAATGCCCTGTCCTAACACAGGGAGATTCTGGCTGGGTATGCTGGGGACAGGATTGTAAGAAGGGTTGTGAAAGATGGATGTAAATACAAGAAATAGTTTAAAAAACAACAACAACAAAAACTCACAGAAAACATGTTGATAATGAATGACAATGTTTAAAATGGTAGGATGGCTTGAGAGTTTGGGTGAAGTGTTTATGAATTGTTCTGTCTTCCTAGTATTCCCTGCTTTGGAAAACATTGTTCACTTCAATCCTAAGTAGGCTTCATGACGCTGAAATGGAGTGATGTCTGTTGAAATGACTGTGTTGGTAGCAATTCTTTTGGTGCTTATTTTAGTAACGCTAATAAGTATTTCTCTGGCTTTTATGTGGGTGGCACATCATTAACATTAGCACAGAAGAAAAAATCCTTGAAGGTTATTCACAGATTTATCCTCTTTATAAAACCAGTGTTCTAACAGTAACTTCCTAAGGTTCGTGCAGTTTTAATCATATTTGAACAAGCATGTTTTAAACTCCACGAAAAAGAAGGATTTAGTGAATGCTTTAATGATATGCACAAGGAGGGTATGAAAATAGCTACAACGCATAATACTATTTTTTTCCGAAAGGTTTTCATTGCTTTACATTCTTATGCAACTGGGACCACTCTGTGTGGGCAGGTGTTTAAATGTACACAAGTGTGTTTCTGTCATGCAATTTCCAGGTGATAAAGATGGAACTGGAGAGGATCTTCAAGTGCAGCTTTTGCTACAGATTTTTTTCTTGATTTTTATTTTCTTTCCCTTGCTCATTATCTCACACAAACATATTTTTTACACTTACTGAATCACATTTTATTTTATTTGTGAGCTTATTTTATTTGTGTGCATGCAGTAGAAGATCCTTTCATCACAACTTTCTTGACACCTCAGAGTGAGGATGAATCAACTGATCACATGCTATAAATTAGCTGTGATGACTGATATGGACAAGACTGCAAACACATAGGCAGCTCTGCTTTGGCCTTAGAATTTTTGTCTTGGAAAATAAACGGGGCTCACAGTAGGTATCTCTGCCTGTGGAGTAGTTTAGTTCATACAGCTTCAGCCTTCACCATTTGATTTCAGTATCTGGAAAGGATATTTCAGGCAGGAGAAAAAATGAAAAAAGCTTATATAAAGAATAAAACTAATTTTTCTAAACAGGTAAGAGATGCAGCAAATATACTTTATGAAACTGAGCCTAACTCTACAGGGAGGTGCTGCTTTCCTGGGGCTGAAGGTAGGGTCAGCCAAGGATCTCAGTCCCCTTGAGACACTGAAGTGATTCTTCCAGAATGGGTTTGAGTATTTGTATAAGCCACTTGTTCCTTCTGGGCCAATGCTCACACTAGTCAAACAATGAGAAGATCTTTGGAGTCAGAACGTATTTTTGAGGAAGTCTAAACATAGGAAGGCATTTATGCATAGAAAATTTAAGCATATATGATATGGTGCTTAAGGATTCACCACAGTGAGGTCACATCTTACAAACTCTCATGACATGCTCAACAGTAGCAAAGAGATTCTCCTTGTGCTGTGGTTTGTCAAGAGCTTTAGACTTCTGCTATGAAAAGTGCATGGGAGATGTATTGCGCTGCTTTGTATCTGTCTCCAAGTACTGAATTGGCTGCAGATTTCATATGGGTGCAAATAAAATTAAGAATTATTGCCTTGAGAATGATTGAAAAGTAACTTACTCATTTTGGTAAAATTCAGTTTCATAGCTTCAAAAGAGTGACTCTGTCATGTACCCACAACCTACACAGGCTAGGAGCGAAGGTTGAATGAGCTACCTGTCTTGATGCCTATCTCTGCTGTGTGCTCAGTTGTGCGAACCGTTGCTGCTTGACCTGTTCATACAAAGCCTGTGATCTCAGCCTTTACCCTTGTGTCTAGAGAAAGGTGAGTAGAACAAGCTGTCTGCAATTTCCATTTCAGCCAGCCCATGTAGAGTTGCTGTATTTGTACTTTGGTTAGCATTGTTGATGCTGTGTGTTTTGATGAGGTTTCTGCTACAAGACTGGATAAACACAACAAAATCAGTAACAAGCAGACTTTTCCTGTTTGCAGACCCTGTGGTATTGCTGTATTGCTGTTAAACATCAGCACACTTGTTTGAAAAACAAAGTCTGTCTGTGCATTTTTGTTACGGAGGGATTTCATCTGTTCAGGTAATTTTCTAAGAAGACTTCTTGCGTCTTTCCAGGGAGTTTTTATGACTTCATTGTAGAGACCTCTCAGGCATTACATATTATTTCTTAAAAAAAAAAATATCTTTATTATTTAATCTTTCATTCCTACCTCTTCTGACAATATGGCTATGTAAATGTTGTATGCTGAAAAGTCAATAATACAAGTGCTTGCATAACCTGAACAGATTTCTGGATGAAGGAAGAAGCTTCAGTTCAGTCTCTGCTTCTTGCTAAGGGGAAGAAAGAACTCTCTATTTAGGAGTTTTCACATGTTCTTATTTTGTAACTTTGCTAGATTTCTGCTAAACTCCTTGGGAAAGAGTATTTCCCCCCCAAAGCTGCACAGGCAAATATTTTTTTTGTCTGAAATTAGTGTATATTTAACATTAGACATTTACCAGGGTAGGGCTGGACTGCAGACATTTTTTCTCTCTCTCTTTTTTTTTTTTTAATAAGAATCATGCAACAGCTTCTACAGGAGCTTCTAAGCTTGTATCAGGATAATTTTGTTTCAGCATTCCTCAGGGAGGAATGAAATCTGTTACTTTACAGCAGGCAAATGAGTGTACATAATATACTGCATGACTGCTCAAGCTTGCAGGCAGCTAAGAAAACCTACTGCACCTTCCTTTTCTGTGAGATATCCCTGGCTTGGATGCCTACACCCTGGGCATTCAAAGTTATGAAGTTGACTTCTATTTGGCTAGGTCTCTGCCCACTGAGTTGACCTCATAGTTTCATCACCTGGTGCATGTCCTGATGCACCAGGTCTTGGTGCAGACAACCTGAACTGCTTCTAACCTATGTCTTCTGAAACAGAAACAGTGCAGCAACATTTGTGGGATGCTTTGCTGAGCCTGGACTTATTTTGGGAATAGTACTGCAATAGCTGCTTTACTTCCAGAATCAAACCCTTATCTTTGCATTATTGTTATCATTTACTGTTGTTTATTGTCATTATGCAAAAATACAAGCCTGGAAGGGCTTGATGATTGGCTCTATCATTGGATGAGCCATAGTCTTGCACACTTCACGCTCTCTGTGTATGATGCAGAGCATATAATTCAGGAGTGCAGGTGCCATTCACCTACTCAGAGTCAATTTAGTTTGTTTAGAATGATGCACCACTAAGTATTCCCATATACTTTCCAAGATGCAATAAACATCATGGCAATACTAGTAAATGTCATTAGCTCTTTGAATTAATAGAATTACTGTTGGCAGTCAGCAGCAATAGATTAGAGTAATTCTCATCTACTACATTAGAGTAATTCTTGGCAGTGCAGACATAATCAATCTGAGGAATTTACAATCTGAAGAATTTATAATCATCCAAATAAAACCTGGAATATAAATGCTTAGCCTGTAATCACTTCTCTTTTGTTGCTTTTCACATTATTCAAGGCAGTATGAGTGTTTTTGTCAGAAAGTCTTAAAATGTGTTTGAAGATTTCATTGGTTTTCAAGGATGCAGTTGATTGGTTAATGAGATTTAAAAATCCTTCTCAGAGTGAGACATTTTCCAGCTTTGTTTGCCTGAAATCACATTTTATTGGACAAATAGATTATAAATTGTCATTATACAAATAACATTAAATCATGCCAGCTTAAGTGAGTTATAATTATTAATGTATCAATCCTATTCTATAGCTACTGTAGAAGTTTCTGTTCAATAAAATCTTATCAAGTGCATAGTTTAATCAGCATTTCCCAGGGTTTCTTATCTGTATTGATAAAAGCAGCATCATCACAATGTTAGCTGTTAGCTTGAGTACTATGTGAAACTTCAAAATGCTACAGATGCCAGCATTTTCATAGAATCATAAAATGGTTTGGGTTGGATGGGACCTTTAAGATCATCTAGTTCCAACCACCCTGCTATAGGCAGGGACACCTCCCTCTAGACCAGGTTGCTCAAAGCCCAATCCAGCCTAACTTTGAATGCCTGCAGGGTGGGGGCATCCATAACCTTGCTGGGCAATACGTTCCAGTTATGTCATCACCCTCTCAGTAAAGAACTCCTTCCTTGTAACAAATCTAAATCTACCCTCTTCCATTTTAAATCCATTTCTCCTTGTCCTTTGCTACGTGCCCTAATAAAACGTCCCTCTCCAGCTTTCTTGTAGGCCCCCTTCAGGTACTGGAAAGTCGCTATAAAGCTCCATTGAAGCCTTCTCTTCTCCAAGCGGAAGAGGCCCAGATCTCAGCCTGTCCGCGTGATTAAGTGATTTTTGTCTCTGTAATTCTTAAGAGTTACCAGTTTCCCTGTTGATGTAACTCACTGGTATTAATGGAGTTACTGTTACATGGAAAAATTAAGTCCTACTGAGATCATTCCCATTGGAATGGGATTGGGAATGAGGTTACAGTATTTCTGTTTGGGAATGTGTCTTTGCAGTTCCTGCCTTCTATCTGAGACACAGTAACAAAAGTTACAAAAGCTATGAGTGTAGAATGGTTGAGGAAAGAGTGTGCTTTAATTCATCATCAGTTTTTTTCCAAATCTAAATGACTTTTAAATAGCCATACTGAAAAGAAAATATAGAGTGACTCTTCTATCTCACTCCCAAAAGGTATGGCACGACAATGAGCAAGCTCACTCAGTGACACCTTTTAACAAATTAGTTTAATTGAAGAGGACCTTTATCATATTTTAATGACAGCTTTGGTCATCAAAGGAAAACTATCGGTCTCTGCTGAACCATTCTGTATTCACAGTGAATGTGGAGAGCACAGCAAAGAGCTGTGATGAAGTGCCACATTGACCAATTTTGCCCTTCTCTGTCTACATTATCCAGCCTTCCCTTTCTTTAATTCAGAAAGTATTTTTGTTTTGTTATGGCTTCCGGGACTTATTCCAGAATGGATGGTAAATGGGAAAGAAAGTCAAAGAAGTTTCTTTCTGCAGTTCACTACAAAAGCAAATGATGCTACTGATTTGACAAATATTCCAAGTAGACTTGCTTGGGGAAAACAAAAATCCTATCTCTTTTCTTGTTCTGTAATTGGACTACAGTTACCTAAGCCTTACAGGAAAGTCAACACTCAGAGATGTGGAGGCTCCATAAACGTTACATATATTTTCACCAATGTGTACAAATGCAGTAAATATTGTTAATTTTCTTAGCTTTATAATCAGTGGAAGAAAACGTGTATGGAAAAAATGCATCTTTGTAGGCATTTCCTTTCATAAAACAAACCTCTTAACCATTTTCCCCTAAATATCTGAACAATGAATTTTCAAGTCATTAGTAACTCATGTTATGAGTATTAAAAAAAAGACTTCTCAATGACTTGAAAATATTGCAAGCAAATCATAGTCACCTGACAAAACAGAAAAATAAAGAGGCCGAAATACATTGTACAGAGCAATAAACCATTCTGTGTGAGTCTACCTCTTATCAACTAAAGCTCATTTAGATAGCTTCACTTTAAAAATAAAATCAGATACCATAAAATCTCATACTGATATTCCAGTATTTCAATTGATGTGTTGGAAAGCTCAGGTCTTTGGTAAAGGGAAATAATATAGCTGGATAAAACATAAATGCATCTCTACTGTTGATTTAGGAATTGAATTAGACTACCCAGAATCCAAGCTTCCTTTCTAATCCTTTTTCAGGAGAAAACAATACTCGCTTTTTGAAGATCCCCAGCAACATTACATATGATGTCCTTGATCCCTGTCCAGCACAGTTCCTTGTTTCACTTATTGTTTCTCTGCCTGATTCATCACATTGCTTAAGCTCTTGCCAATTAACTGTGGCCATCCATTCTTATCTCTTGTGGAGGTGATTATATTTTTTTTCTTTTTCTAAAGAGTCTTTCTTTCTTTCTTTCTTTCTTTCTTTCTTTCTTTCTTTCTTTCTTTCATTTCTTTCCTTTTTTTTTTTTTTTCTTTTTCTTTTCTTCCAGAGGTTGCATTGCTTCGGGAGCTCTGTGCATTCAACTCCTGCTGTTCCCCTGCTGTTGATCATCTCTTCTATTTTCCACAGTGGCAAATAGCTATTGTGGGAGACAAGGGATAGATTCATATGTTTTGGACAGTTTGTCAGCAAGAAATGTCAACTGGAGAATTTCCAAAGGATCCCATATGTAGAAGAACAAATAACATCTATTTCAAAACACAGGATGCCATGCTAAAGAAACAATAGTTGCCATAAACAGAGAAGGAGTGGCTTATAAAATCTGCAGGAGAGAACTTGGTTTGTTGTATTGCCTTATGTTTTCATTTACTTTTTAGCCCAGAGAGGGGAATTTTTAAATTAATTTTTATTTTATTTATTTATTTATTTATTTATTTATTTATTTATTTAGCCATGGAACATATGGAGGGATATAGAAATTGAGATGTAATGTTTTGCTTATACTCACTGATTTTGTTTGTTTGTTTAAATCTCACGCTCAAATATATAAACCAGTAAACCAGAGAGTAAAATTCATACCATTCTGCTGATTATTTTGTGCAGTTGTTGGTACTGCCTGGTTTATAAAACAAGGAAAATTTGGCAGTCTATTAACAAAACGTTCTCTAGAGCAAGAAATATCAGTGTTTCTGTTCCAAAGCTGAAACCTTTTGTTCACAGTCATGGTGTAGCACTCTCTGAAAGGCTGATTTTCGTCTTCTGGAAGACTTCTGTGAATTCTCCTTTTACTGTATCTATCATTCTAAAAGTAATGCTTCCTGTTTTTTTTTTTTATTATTATTTTTACAGGAGATTTTACAACAGATTCTAAGAGCACAATAGCACTACCTGATAGAGTAAGTTCACAGCTACAAAGCACCATTTTTCAACATAGTCACCATCATTAGCTATGCATTTTTGCTAGCGATGAATGAGAGCCTGTGTTCCATGATCATAAAAATCTGCACTGAGGAGGGTGGCACATCGTTTCACAGTTGCTATAATGGCATCATTGCTATGAATGTGTCGTTCACACAGTTAATCTTCTCATTAGTCTGAACAGATGGAAGTCAGAAGGTTCAAAATCTGGACTATGTGATGGGTGTGGTAAGGCAGTCCAGCCAAGATTGGAGATGTGCTTCAGACTGGTATGGGGCCTGGTAATATTATGATGCAAGAGAAAGGTTGTCTTATTTTCTGGTCTTATTCTGGAAGTTTGAGCCTTCAGCTTAGTCAGTGTTTTGATGTGACAGTCAGAGTTGATTGCTTGTCCAGGTTTCAGGAAATCCAGAAGTATACAGCTTTCCTGTTCCAAAAGACAGCACACATCACTTTACTCATGAGTAGTGCTTCTTGAACTTTTTCTTCAGTGGGAAATTCACATGTTATCACTCCATGAACTGCTGTTTTGATTCTGTGTGGTGACAGCATCACCAGTAACATGCAATCCAGGAAACTGTCACCTTCAGCCTCTTATTTGTTCAGCAGAGCCTGGCAAACCTGCATACAGTGTTTTTTCTACTCTTGTTTGAGCATGTGTAGGACTTGCCTCATGCAAACTTTGTGATATTCCGCTGTTGCCACTATTATTCCAATGCACTGAAGCTGGTATTGAGCTCTGGACACAGTTCTCTGGGCATAATTCACTGACTTGTGCAGCTGAGCTGATGAAGATCCTTCTCATTTCATGGTGTGACAGCCATGCACGGGCATCTGGAATGTTGCTTTCATATTGCTGTTGTTATTGCTGAAAGGCATCACCCACCACCTCGCTGCACTGATATCCACCGTTTGATCTCCATAAACATCCAGAAAGCATTGATGAAAGTCAATGGGTGCCATTATGTCTGCGTGGAGGAATTCAGTGATACACATTCGCTTCATACATACTTGTATGTCAGACACCAATTTTTCAGATTGCCCCTCTGCTGCCATCTGTCACAGAGCAACAAAATGTAGCATAAAGCTGGTGGGAAGGTTCAGCCTCTATTACCATACCACCATCATCTGCCTCTGATGTCATGGGCCAACATAACAAAATAGAAGGCATTTATTTTGGAGCAGTGCTCAGAACTGTTTTGCATTTAGTTTTTAATATTACATCCTCTGAGAGATTTATTTTTTTATAAGCCATCTTTCAATCTAATGAAAAATGTATTGAATTTTTTAAAATTTGATTGTACTAGAATTGAATACAATATACTGTCTGGTGTTTGTGTTTGACTCTGGAATGCTCTACATATTTATTAAAATATTATATATTCTTTCTGCAGGTCATTTTTTCAGTATGTTTCACTGAGTATCTGATACTCTTTTATCATTGATTCTGTGAATGCAAATTTCAATAAGAGTGCCTGGGTATATCAAGACTACAAAGAAACTGAGAAATTGCACATGCCTGCTATCAAAGTATTGGATCATTTCTTGTTAAGGTAAGAAATATATTTTTGCTTGATGTTTATATTGCACTTCAAAAAAACCATACCTCCCACCCTCACAGAACCCAGAAATTCTGGGCTAATTTTTTTCTTTTTTAAGCACTGTTGTCAATCTAGGTCTATGCTATGTCTTTTTGTCTAGGCCAAAGACTCATTCACCATTTGTTTTCCTCCCATTCAGCATCATTTTAAAATGCTATAATTTTATCCATGGAACTAGATGTTAATGATGAAATTTAATTCAAAGTATCTCTCACGGCGCAATCCACTTTTAGCAAACCCACAACTAAAAACAAGCTGGGTATTTTCCTGCTCTCTGCCAGAAGTCCCTTTTTTCATTTGCCATGCAGGTGTTACGTTTGCTCATATCCACGTCAATGAATAGGACATACGGTGAGCCCTTATACCACTGCCCCATCATGCAAATCTTGCGTATCAGAACAAAGGCTATTGAGTATGAAAAATAACATCTATATAACTTTATGACTGTCTACTGGGCATATGCAACGAGAAACTGAAATCTGAGAAACATTAAAAACGTGTTTACTTCTGCTCTTGTAACATATTTTCACTCAGACTTGCACACAAATTCATCTGTGGCACTGATGTGGAAAATCGTATAAAAGTTGCCTATCTACTAGCAGTCATGCTGTGGATAATATACTGCCTCCCAAAGAATTTGTTTATTTCACGTCTGCAATAAACCTGAGACTAAATGGTCAAAACACTTTATCTCCAGACATTGGTTCAAATCTTAACTCAGCCACAGGACTCAGAAATGTGATGAGAAACAATTTATACCAGCAAAGCATCTTTTGTAATACAGCATCTTGACCCGGTTTGTTCATAAGTCTTTTCACAGAAGAATTTAATGTAAAGCACTTACTGTTCTTCTCTTAACTCAGTGTTGTTCAACTGCTATTTAAAGCACAACTTTACAAGATGCTGAGTATCCTGGGAGAGGGGAATCACAACATCTGTTATCTATGGGGTGTACCAATGTTTCTGCAAATAATCTCTGTGGCAAATTAATCTTCTCATGGACCCACCTGTGGGATGATACAACCAGAAGGTTGACTGAGCAAGGGATGTTGTATTAATATAAATATTATAGCTTCTGCCTTTGTGAACAGCTGTAAATGTGTTGCGCCTAGTACAGACATAATTTACTCAAGAGACCAAGGGGTTGAAATTACTGAAATTGCAATGCAGAGTTGCTAAGCATTATTTTTGAGAAAGCACACTGGGTGATAGGGGATGGATGTGACAGAAAACCCAGTGACCATTTGAGAAAAGAGAACAGCAGATCAGGAAAGACTTTTTCAACTTTCAAGACACGCATTTTTCATGAAAGCTGTGGTTTTTAGTGTGCATTAGAACTCTATCACAAATAGCCAAAGAAAAATCTTTTCCACAGAAGGGAAATTTTGCTCCTGCTTGTAATTGCCCTGGTAAATACATGTGAAACTGATTTTTTTTTTTCTTTTTTTCTTTTCTCTATTGCTCTTTAGTCTCCAGATACTATTCTTGCAATTTTTGCAAAAATGGTGAGACCATCAGGGATACACATAAAAATTTCCCAAGCTCTTTAATGATCAGCAGAGCCCTCTGCTGTTAGATGTTGTTGTAATGTCCCCAAAACCGAGTAAATCTAAAATTCAATGAAATTGAATAGCCTATTCACAAAACAGCCATGGCTGTTTCTTATTTGCTGTTACGAGAAACAGGCAGTCAGTGATGTAAATGAGTAAATAGAAGAAAAACAGTTGATTCTGTATTTTGACATGCATTTTTCTTTTTACAAATTAGTATAATTATTGCCTTCTCCTAGGAGGTGAATTCATTCTGCAAACAGTATGTTCATAAAGTAAATATGTAAACTAAACAAATAATGAATACACAAAATGTTCTCAGGCTGGGACAGAATCAGGTGTATTTTGAAAACTAATGCTGATGAAGGATATGTGATTCTATGAGGTGTTCAGTGACTTCCTTTTGTTCTTGCTCTCATACTGTTCATCTGGAAACATACTGTAGAGGGCAAAGTCTACTATGCTGACTCAAGTTGAATTCATAGTTGCCTCCTGATATATCACAATATGTCATTCAGTAATCCCACTGAGGAAAATGTAATTACCATGCAACATCTTCACCGTCTTGGGGTTTCTCACTAGGTAAGTAAAAAATAAAGTTCTGTCGGTACTGCAGAAGTGCTTTGGAAGTGTTTTGGAGATGTTGGAGCAGACCAGCTGGGTCATAAGCCATATGCTTCACTCAAATTTCTGATGACGGGGGGTATGTTCTTTTTTAGCTGCAGGCTGTATGTCTATTCTTTCCATCTGAGTGTACAGAAACTTGTCCATCGTCCAAGTAAGCTCTTACACAATTGGCTTAATTCTCATAATATCCATGTGAGACAGGAACTGTAACAGGAGAAACTAAGGGCCAGAGGAGTTGCTCTGTGTCCAGAGCTATGCACAACCATGTCTGAGTAAGGATCTGAAATTGGCTTATGGTTCCACCATAGACATCATCCTGAGCCTGCTGTCTTTTTTTCTATAATATGACATTTAACTACTGATGGCACTGCTTTCCTGCTGAACAAGAGTGAAATCTAAGGCTTCTGCACTGCATTCTAAGATGCGTACTGTTCAAGCTAGCTGAATTACTATCTTTTCCTCTGGAACTGTGACATCCTCTGATAGCTTTGCTTCACTGTTACAGTGATGGTTGTGCTCGCTGGGATGGAAAAGAATTAATTCCCACATCTCCAAATTGTGGACTTATCCTAATTAATTTATTTAAATACAAATATATAAATAAAAAATCACTAATCTCTACAAAGAATGGAAGAGACTCTCACTTGTGATTTTTAAATCCTGTAAATCATGCTTATGGGTAATGTAGTTGTGGAAATAAATGATGAAAGAAAAGACCATAAAATCATAGAAGAGTTAAGCCCATCCAGTTCTACCATCCCCCGCACAGCTCAGGCTGCCTGGGGCCCCATTCAGCCTGTCCCATTCAGCTGCACCTTCAGCTCTCTGGGCAGCCTGTGCCATAGCTTCACCACACACATTGCAAAGAATTTCTTCCTGCATTCTAATCTAAATATCTCCTCTTTTAGTTTAAAACCATTACCTCTTGTCGCTACACTCCATGATCCAGCTTTCTCATAGGCCCCCTTTAAGTACTGAAAGGCCACCATAAGACCACTCTGTAGTCTTCTCTTCTTGATCCCAACTCTAGGATGAGATGCTCTAGAATGAATTAAATTTTTAGTTTTGTATTTGAAATTGTCTCAATGAACTGATAATTTTACACAGTGCAAAAATTTCCTCTGACAGCATCTCTCCCTCTCTCTCTCTCTGATAGACCATGCTGTGCTGGTGAGAAGAGCTAGAATAACTACTGCAAGCTGAATGATTCCTGTTTAATAACCGTGCTGCTATTCAGTAGGTTGTTCTTACACTGTATTTTCTGACTTACACTGGTAACTGTAATGCTCTCCTTTTTGTTTACTCCAAATTTCTGCTAGGAATAATGAAAAGGAAATAATGTGGTATTCCTTGAGATCTTAATAATATATGCTATTGGTGAGCTTCTGGAAAACAAAACCATTTCTCTTAGCAGTGTGAGCTGAATTTCTATGCAGGATTCATTTCAAATTGCTACCGCAGTGCCACCATATTTGCTTCCTATTAGTGTAAGAATCCACAAAGCATTTAACAGGCTATGAAGTCTGTCATTGCACATTCGGATCCCAGCATGTTATTGATGTTTTGAAAGCTTTTTTTTTTTTTTTTTTTTTTTAAAATCAGTCCTGGTGCAGTGGAAAAAATAAATCCTGAATTTATAGGTGGCTGCTAATCCTATGTTTCATTCCTTTCATAGGAAGCCAGTGATAAAGCTCTACTGCCTGTGAGATGCAATATATTATATTTATGTAGCCTTTGAACCTCATCTATATCCTCTCCTTGGCTGGTGTATTGGTATTCAGGAGGAATGGTTTACAAGCAAATTGACCAAAGAGAGGATAAATCAGCATGGAAGAACACAGGGAAAGGTTCTTATTCCAGGCTTGGTTATTCTCTCATGCCAAAAAGTAAAGACACAGAAAATTATAACAAAACAAAGGTTTAAAAATTGCTGACTGGAGAGCTGGAGTGCTCATACAAACTGCTGAAGAAACTGATAAGCTGGTAAAATGAACATGCACTTACTTCTACCGGTGTAAGAAATTTTACCTGTGAGCAGTTTCACTGGGACCAATGGGACCTATCAGCATCTAGTCTTTTTGGATGGGAGCAGTCTCCTCAGTGCTGCCTAGAAGCTCCTGAGACATTTCAGAATGAATGCATCCACCTGCAGCTGTCTGGTACTTGTTTTATTTCAGTTGTGCTTAAAAGGCTCTTCTGATTAAAAACATGCTGGGGAAATAACTGCGCTCTTCTTTAATATGATTAAGATCCTGAACAATATTTAGACACCATCTATCTGTTTCAGCAGTTTTAACTGCTGTATCTTCAGTTCATTCTATAGATAATTAAAACAGACTCGACTGAAATTCCTCATCTCAGCCAAATGGATTGATGAATTTTAATGGAGAACACTTATTCCAGTCTTTAATTAAGTTTGGCAGTCTGAAATCTTCGCTTTGAAAGTATGTATTCTATTGTAGGCATTTAAAACCTTACAATTCAATCTTGGTAAGTGATAATGCAGCTTTCTGGAAGCTGTCTTTTCATTTTAGATTCCATTTTACTTGTTCATGACCTAACTCAAACAATCAAGCATTTTCCCTAACAGAAGATACAGCAAACCTCAGTGTGACACCGCTTTAGCCAACACCAGCACTGCAGTTTTGAAAGGACATTGTCAGTCTTGATAGGCAAGAAGTCTAAATCTACTTTCTCCATCTCCAGCATAAGAAAATCTTAATACAGAGCTATTGCTTGGAAAAAAGGGAAAATGGTTTTAAGTTGAGGGAGGGAAGATTTAGATTGGATGTCAGGGGGAAGTTCTTTACTATGTGAGTGGTGAGGTGCTGGAACAGGCTGCCCAGAGAGGTTGTGGATGCCCCGTCCCTGGAGGTGCTCAAGACCAGATTGGATGGGGCCCTGGGCAACCTGGTCTAGTATTAAATGGGGAGGTTGGTGGTCCTGCATGTGGCAGGGGGGTTGGAGATTCATGATCCTTGAGGTCCATTCCAACCTGGGGCCATTTTGTGATTCTGTGATTATCTGGTATTATTCTGCTAGATTATGCAGTGATTGCTGCTACAAACTTCAGAGAGAACATATTTACAACAGTTTTGCCTTTGGGGTAAAAACAATTTCATTTTAATATACTTTCTGGAATGCTGTCAGAATTACAGATAGTATTTCATGTGAGGGAACTCTACAAGTCCAAATATGTACCCCTTTTAGACCCAGAATTCTTCTAGAAAAAAGGAGTCTTAAAGAGTATTCAAGCATAAAACCTTTCTAGTAGCCACCTTGGAATCTGTCATCAATTGAGAATCCTTTAGCACAATTTAATATACGGAATGCGACATGCCAGAGATCTCTTCCCAGCAACTGCTGTTTGGAATACAGAACTCCACAAAGCACATCAGCAGGGGATGTGCTGAATGACAGAAACCTTCAGGGTTAATTTGTAGCTTCAGATATTGTCCCAGACTACCTGGCATCTTGC
This sequence comes from Perdix hodgsoniae, assembly GCA_035772895.1. NCBI lineage: Eukaryota > Metazoa > Chordata > Aves > Galliformes > Phasianidae > Perdix > Perdix hodgsoniae. The sequence continues at coordinate 15,761,911 of JAPSGF010000002.1, read as the reverse complement.
AAACAGGAACAAGTCTTTTTTTGGTGGTAGCTTTGGAGCATGTTCCTGTTCCTTTCCTGAAGCTGGGAATCTTTTCCCACTTCAGGGAGAAGTGATGGTGTGATTATCTCCTCTCCTGGCTCCACAGCTTTACTTCCAAGTGTTACTTGAACAGCAGTTAGAAGAGAATGTATGATAACAGCCTAGAAGAATTACAGAAAACACTTCAGATAATAGAGTAAAAAGTAAATCAGCTTTAAAAAAACACACTAAGTTTTGCAGTCATTTGAAATGCACCCCTTCAATCTCCTTATGAAGGCAAATGCTTACTTTGGGAGCTTCTGATATTCTCTTCTTTCCAGAATCAGAATAAAAAGGGCAATGAAAATAAAGAGAATAAAGATACCAACTTTTAATTAAGCTCTCTGTTCTACCTACCTACACATTCATTGAAAGAAACAACAGATTCCTGGGAGGACTTTGAATTTTATGGAGATGTTTTTTCTTTTTAGGGAAATGATAATTACAGGAAATGGGTCCTTTGTGTGAGTTGTTGGCAATTCAATTACTAAAGTATCATTTGTGACCCTGAATATCCTCAGTGTGTTTGTGCTACTGAACTGTGAGGTTTGCCGAGGCTAACATTCCCCAAGAAAGAAGATTTCAGTGCTCACAACATGGGCATGCTGTTTGATGCAGATGCACAAAACATGTGGTGAAAACATTGTGACCTTCAGTTATGGGACGAGAAAATCCATCTCATTACAAGCCTCCCATTGCTATAAGATTAACTGTAGATTTTAGGAATGAGACCTGGAAGGAGAAGTGTTTTGGGGAATGATTAAGGAAATGTATGGTTGTTTTCTTTGCAGCTATTTCTGGCAGTTTGTCACTGTAATAGCAGCATGTTTCAGTTCTATTTATTGATTTGACTCCAGATTCAGGAGAAATGAAAAGGCAAGATGCAGCTTATAAAAAAAATGTTGTTAAAATTCAACAGACCAGCTAGATAGTTTTCTATCATTTGTAATCTTGTGCTGCATACTTGGAATGTGCTTTAAACAAATGGGAAGTGTGAATACTATCTGTTCTATTCAGAAATGTAGGTGTTGCAGGGTTTATACTATCTGCCTCCACTACAGACATATCAGGATACCATGTGGTGTCCGGTGTAAAATCCGGAGTTAAAGCTGAAGTACATAGGTCAGAACTGAGCTTATCAACACTTGAGAAAAGCTAGGTAGTGAGGGTAAGCCACCTGCTGTCTCCAGAGAAAAGCAATTGAGAAAGCTGGAAGAACTGCCTGTGGGCAACTGTGATTTTAACATCAAATAAGAACACCATATTTTCTATGAAGGGCATTCATAGCTAGTTCATTTGATCCTTGAAGTAAGGAAACTTGTGAAGTATTGTGCCTGTCAAGCTAAAAAAAAAGGATTTTGTGTATTGCTTGTATTAACCTTGAAGCTGTTCCCAGTTTAGTTTGATTTTAAAAACAAATTAAGATCATAGAATGGCTTCAGTTGGAAGGGACCACTTTCTGAGTCATATGTTTGATCTTTCTGGGTCATATAAAGCAACATTAAAGTTATCACTTTATCCTTTTTGTGTACTTGTTAATTTTGTTGAAATATCACTTAGTTCTGTATTCAAATGAAAAACAACCCAACAAGACATCCAATAACAGCGACCTCACTGCTTAACCTCAAGATGTTGATTTCTACATTCACTCCATGTTTCACTGTTAACATAATTACTTATATTTGAAGCAGACAGTGATGAAATGATCTGACCTTTATATATTATTACTTGGCTAGTTTTTCCTTATTTGCTGGAAAAAATAAAATCAGTTGCTGAACATTCTTATTAATATTCATTTGAAGTCTTTTGCATGTCCTTCATGCTATAACTAGAAAGTAATTCTCCCTTCTGCACTGCAGCACATGAGTTTTCACAAAGAATTGTTGAGTTTTATGTCATTTTTAAAAATCAATGTAATCTCTATGAATATTTTCCGATGGATGTATTTATATTGAGGATTTGCATGTATTAGCATTGCAACTAACCTGAATGCTTCTGTTGCCTTCCTGGCTGAGCTGAAGAAGTTGATTCTTTTGTTTTCCATGTACCAAACGTGAGATTCAAATAAAGGAGATTTTGCTGCAGTGAAGGAAGGGATCTATGGAAATGGGATTAATGACACCTATATTGGTATGAAATTGCCTAGAAGAGAGCTGGTTTTCTACTCTGACATTTACAGCAGCCAGTATCCTGCTTTCTCAGATACTTGACCCAGCCAGTGAGAAGGGACAAGACAATATGTGAAACTTCAGGCAGTCAATAAACACAGCTTAAGAGTCCCTTAGCCTGCAATAAGTGCCTTAACATAACCTGCAAGGATACATAGAAGTTGGTCAATAGCTGGGGTCTAATGCTGGTCTGACAGGGCTAATAGGCAAACGTAGAGTGGTTCTAAGCCTTACTCAGCTTGAGGGCTTAAACACCAGCCCCTGGGAAGGAAGGCTGAAATAGGGTCCTGGACTGTGGACAGGGTTGTGGTATATTTCTCTTGAATATTACTCTAGTCTTCTCTTGATTTCTCTTCACTAATACAAAACATGATTTTATTCTGAGCTAAATAATGAGAATTTACTAAAATGTGGTAACATGTAAATATATGTAATAGTCTAAAAACATACAGCAAAAAATTGAAAAGATAAAATTACCTTGAGAACTGGGGAAGTTAATATAAGCAGTTGTGTTGGATATTAATGAATAACTTTCTGGAAGCTGTTGTGCATTTTGTTGTAAAAGTGCCATAATGCATTTGCTGCAATGGTGGTGTTCTGTGATACAAAATTACTATGAAAAAAAAATCAAAGAAAGAATCTTTCCAAACTGTTTTGCTGTTGTTGTTGTTTTTTGATAATTTTGTATATCCTGAACCAAAAAACACAGTTTCTGTAAGATTCAGTAGGTAACCACTGAGAGAGAAGTGCCTTCTGCCATTTACAGGTTCAGCCCTCAAGTAATAGGAAGCACTTTTATTATTCCAAGCTCTGGAGGCGTATATATATATGCAAATATTGACAAGTTAGTCTTGTGTGATAGTCCTAGATCTTGGAATTAAGTGCAGCCAACTAATGCTGAATGCTTATTAATATCAAGGGGAGTTTTGTTTCCTGAATGTAGTAAACAATTATGATTTTATAAAATAAAGTCATTCAGCTATGAAGTCTGACCCAGTTGCTCAGGGTTTGATCTAGCTGGGTCTTACAGGCTACCAGCAATGTAAATTACAACCTTCCTGAGCATCCAGTTTGTCTCCTGGACTGTCCTCACAGAATAAAAAAATCATCCTTTCCTTACATCCAACTCTGATCCTCTTTGGTTTCACTTCGCATCTGCCATCATTGCATATACCTCTGTGAAATGTCTGGCTCTATATTCTCCATAAGCTCTTCACAGATCCTGAAAATGTGCCCTCACAACCATTTCCAGGGGTTCCAACCAGCTATTTCCAGACAGAACAAGCCCAGATCTTTAGAGCAAGCTTCCCAGCCTGGTGGCTCTCTGCTGAACTACCATCAGTTCTGCATCACATAACTGGGTTGGACCCAGAACCAGAAGCAGTATTAAATGTAGTCTAGTGAGCGCCAAGAAGAGACAGTAAGTTCCCCTGACCTACTATCTATGCTTTGGTTACACAGCCCTGGATGCCAACAGCCTTTTATACTGAATGGAACCATAACCCTCTGCTTCACGTTAATATTTGTTCAAAGATTGCATTAATTTGGCTTGGTTCTGATGTTCATTCTGGATTCCTGATGTTCACAGGCTGTTCTGAAACATGCTTTATTTCTTTTCTGTATATTCTGATTTCTGTCTTTTTTGAAGTTGTGTTGTTGCATTGGTGATAAACAGTGAACAGCAAGCAAACTTGTGAAGATCTCAAAAGAACTAAAGCACATCAACACTGCTATGTGGAAAATGACTCTGTGAAAGTTCAAACTGAAAAAGCATGCAACCTTCCGGAATGATCCACACTGAAGATAAAGATGACCCTTGCTATAGGTCATGGTATCACAAGAGCTTGTTTTTCAGTTTTCCACACTCGCAGAACTGTTCACTACCCAAATCGAACAAAGTATGGTGACCTGAATGCACTAAAGTAGTTGAGCCTTCAGACTGATTATAAATGCTACGTATGTGGCATGTCAGAAAGTGCATCGATCTTGGATTTCATTTGCAGCGTAAACTAGTGTTTCAACAGTAGGTCTAGGAGCAGCCCCAGAGCACTACGTTACTTTCAGGAAAAGTGAGGTAAACATAGTAGAAAAGATATCTGACAACATGAGCAGTGGAGCTTTTGTGCTGTGAGAGACACTTTGTTCCTCAAATCTATCACAATGATGGGGTCATGATATGGATCTGCTCTGTGCCACAAACATAACTTCCTCATTCAGCATAAGTCAAGGTATCAAAAATGCACCAGAAGATAAATTCTGTTTCTTGGTCCAGTGTCTTACATATAATAATAAAAGCAGGAAAGATAAAAGAATATGAGAGGGTGGTATCACATGAAATGAATGGGATAAAAAAAAAAAAGACGTAGTTGACATATTAAATTATCAGTTTCCCACAAGGATGTAAAAATGAGTGGTTTAAACTAAATTATTTCTGGGTCATATGTTTTCCAACAGGTATGTTGACAGTACATGAGACAAACTTCTCAAGGAGAAAGCATGGGAAGAATACTGGGTGTTGAGAAGGTAAAGAATTATACCTCTCATGTCAAAGAACAATGAAACATTCTTTTCCCTCTTCTTGCTCAGAAATAGAACCTGCAATCTGGTATCACACAAACAATGTCAAATCAGTATGGTAGGTTAAGTACAGAATTTCCCAAAATGAACTAATGTGAGTATTTTTTTGGACTTCTCTGTAAAAGGTTCTTTTTCAAGTGCATTGGTTTTCAAAGCACATACAGCTACTTTTTCACTATGATAAAGGTTTGACCACCTGCTCAGTAGAAAAAATATTTCAGAGAGAAAATAGTCACGTATTGTATGTGATTTTTATTTTTTTTTTTTATCCAGCTACTTTTCAACTCTTTTCTAGTAGATAGAGCAATATGACATTTGATTTGCTTGCATGCCCTGGATCTTGAAGGTAGTTACTGTGAATCGTGCTGCCTACATTCATTCTTGCTGTGCAATACGTATTTCTTGTTAATAGCATAAAGGTATCATGATAAACCAGACGATGCACATCACAGAAACTTAATAGATTCAGTAATAGCGGGGTTCTTAATGAAATCACTGTATTCTTGTAAATCTCTACAATTCTTCTAAAAGAACTCTGTTATGGATGAAAATTAGGTGAACTGTCATTAACTGAAACAAAGCGAAGGATCACTTTGCACCTTAGGAAGCAAATGCTTTGTAAATCCCAATTATTGTAGCAAGAATGGGAAAATCTGATGGAAACATTAAAACTTCTTTTATGTTTGGAAATAAGTAGCTTTGGAACAGAGCATTGGTCATTAGGACTTTTACATCCTACTTCTCCTGCATGTTTCATATAAGACAATTCAGTAGAATATTTCATAATAGTTTAGCATATTTAAAGAAGATGCTACAAGTAGACAACCTGGCTGATTGAAAAGTTATTACTATTGGTTTTCACAGAATTTACAATAGTTCTGCTGTCTGTATTTCAACTTTTTACCTTATGACTAGATTTACTCATACATACAAATCTGCCTGTTGACTTGGCAGACAGCCTATAGACAAGACAAATTCTCATCTAATTCACTGAAGAGGTACAGAGATACAGTAAAAATCTTTACTCTTATCTAAGGACTGGAACTGGAAGTTTAACCCTGTCATTGCGTACCAGGATTTGGAACAGCTGCTTCTGAAACTCTGAAAATTAGCTTTTACATGACTGAGGAGAGCCCAGGCATGAGACAACTGCCCCTGTTACTCCTATGTGAAGCTGATTGAACAGAATAGTCTTTTGGCCATACCAAGGAATGGTTGTTTTCTTCCACTGGGAAAGATGTGGCATTTTATGTAATGAAGATATTTTGATTTTTTTTGACCCATCTTAGTCAAGCTGCCCCTCTTAGCAGTCAAAGAATATATCCAGCATACAACTTTCCATATTACACTTTCCCAGGGGTTGTGCAAGGGTTGGAAAGGAGAAGAGAGGTGCATGTTGGATCCTTCAGAGCTAAGCAGAAATGCTGTGAGCCAGTGCTATGCAATTATTACCCCTTGACACTGCTTCTGGAAACTGTCAGATCTCCCCTTTGAATTAACAGGATTTCAGGTGTTGACACTTGACTTTTCTGAGCAGGTATTTTGGTGATGGTAATGGTGACTGGCAGTATTCGGTTATCCCAGAGTATACCATTTTGCAGAAGCAGTGTTTCTGTTACAGAGTGGGAGAGACAGTTTGGAGTTTGTGTTTGTTTGTTCTTTGACTGTTCAGACCTAAAGAAAATCAACTCCCTGCTTCTTCTGCTTCATCTGAACAGCCACTACCATGACCACCCCCTGAGTACAAAGTAGAAACAGGAACTCCAAGAGCTGATACCTCTATCATGCTCTCTTTATGTTCTGCAGAGTCCAGTTTGCTCCACGCAAAGTGGCCAGACTCCTCCCTCCAGATTCTGTTAGGCGTATCAACAAATATAGCAGTGACAGGTAGGATCCCTGTATGTAAAGCATGAAGAGAAAGAACATCTCTTCAGCAATTTTGTGTGACAACTGTTAACTTTAATATATGAAAAAACATGTGAGAAAATTACTTTGAACAGGCATATATTACTTTTTTTCTCCCCCCCCCCCCCCCTTTTTTTTTGTGTGTGTGTGTGAAATAAACTGATGATCAGAATGGAAACATAAGGTTTTAAACTTCTTTTAGCTAAAAAGAAGAAAAAAAAGCATCTTAGATTTTCATGAGACTGAACATAAGAAAAGAGAGAAAGCAAAATGCCTGCAGTGCATTTCCGTAAAATGTTCAAATTGTAACTGATGATTTTTCAGTTTCTTCTGGGAAAAGACTACTGAATGAGGCAACCACTGTACAGTTTTGCTCTCCAAGCCTGCATCTCTAGTAATAGTCCTTTCAGCAGCAGAGTTGAAATCAATTGACACCCATTTCACACCTGTAGCTTGGGGACTTCTCTAATTTTATATAGCTGGATAGGGGACATGGTTGTGCATTTAATTTACAACAGTTTTCTACGGGAAGGGTTGCTTTTGCAGAAGCTTCATATTGTTTACTTTTTGCTGCTTTTATTCAGTGCCATTTTACATTAAATAAGCAAATACACACAAAACCAAACCGATCTACCCCTGTGCTGCTACAGCCAGGGCAACCCCAACATTTCTGAATTCAACTGCTGACCGTGTGAAGAACCACCGCGAGCAGAACCCAGACCCGCTGCAGGCATTTCGATCACGGCAGCGAGCACTTATGGAGTGCTAGCTTAAGCATGCAGACATTACGCCAACAGCGCAAATAGATTTTCCTAGCAACACCGACGTGCGCGGCTGTTGTGCAGCATGTGCTCTCCCTTGCGGTAGGCAGCCCCGAATCCGGGCTGGCTCTTGGCAGTCCCGACGCCGCCGCAGGCGACCGCGCGGAATTCGTGCTGCCGGCGGAGAGCGGACGCGAAGCAGTCGCGGCGTCGCGGCGCGGCCGGCAGGAGGCGCCATAACGCGGGGGGCTCGGCGCCCCGCGACCCCGTCCCGCCGCTACTCACCATGTTGACTTCCGACACCACGTCGATGCTGGAGATTTCGATCCGCATGCCCACGTCGACGGGCGGACCTGCGCGGGGGGGGAGGGAGGGAAGCGGGAGCCGGTGTTAGGCGGAGATCCGCCGGGCATCGGGCCGGGGAGCGAGAAGTGCGGGCGCCTCACCTCCGAAGTCAGGCCTGAGGCGAATATCGTAGCCGTGCAGCAGCCTGTCCACCGTCTCCTTCACGTAGGACATGTTGCTGGGCTCAACGGCGCTGCGGGAAGGAGCAGAGCCAAGTCAGGGAGGCGGCCGCTGCCCCGCGCCCCTCCCCGGCCCGGCAGCGCTCACCTGCGCGCCGCGCACCCCACGGCCAGCACCATGGACAGCGACAGCGCCCACGGGCCGCCCCGCCTCGCCGCTCTCATCCCGGCCGCGCCTACGCCTCTCGGGGGCCGACTGCAAGTTGGAACGGAGCGGAACGGAGCGGAGCAACAATTGCCGGCAGCGCAACGCATGCGCCGAGCGGAGCGCCGTGGGCACCGGTATCCTTGTCAGCCCGCATGACCGCAGGTGCCGTGAGTGCAGTCGTTTGGCGTGAGGGCTGCTACAATGAACGCATTTTTCTTTTCTTCCTCTCTTAATTACCTCCTAGCTCAAGTCACTGGAACTTCGGCGTTACCCTTGTGTATTCTTAACGTTTTCTAGTCATGATTATTGTATGCTGTAGTTGTACTAGTGATCAGGTGCGATTGGTGCTGCTGGGCATACAGCGCTCAACATGTACTAAAAGTTTGAAAACATGGTTCTGATAAAGTTACCTGGTTTCTTTTAAACACTAAATTAGGGTTTTCCATGGGACTGGAATTCCTTTAGGCTTCTCAATGTGTTCTGTCTTCTACATAATTCTAACTTTGCCAAAAGCTGTGTGGCAATCAGCTACACCTGAACTAAAAGGAGATGCCTGCTCTGTCTGGCCTGCTAAAATCTGTCATAAAGTGTGAGCGCAAGGGATTATCCTATGTAAATTCTCATTTCTGTATGGTTTAAGGCAACTGTATTTCAGAGTAGCTGTTCTGCTGGTAGCCTGTCAGTGTGAGGTGTGCTTCTGAAGCTCCTTTTGGGATGGTTGGGATCTAAGCTGGTCTCTGGAAACAGCTGCAGACACCTCACTGTGCAAAGAGAATGCTGGGAAGGTCCTCCGTGACTGGGGGCTGAGAGCAGGGATTTGTGTGGGGCTCTGAACAACACACCTCAAGAGTGCTGACATTACATGGCCACAGCAGGCAGCAGGAAGGCTCCTTTCTGGCTCATTTGGGGTGGGTGATGGCACCATGATGGAACTTATCTTCCAAATGCTTCCAGGGCAGTATTATTATTAACAGCAGAACCTCTATGCTCCTACATACTACCAGTTGAAACACTCTGGTTTTATAGGATGTGTAAAGAATATTGAGGTTCTCTTTTCTTAATGAAAGATTTATTTCTAGAAAGAAAACACAGTGTGCTTCTTTAGGTCACCAGTGTAGCAGAATCTTGTCTCTCATTTCAGTAAAAAATTAGACATCCTAGTATCCTTCTGCAGCTCTTTAATACCTGTGACAAAGAAAGTGACCTCTAAAATGGGTGACTGTGGCAAAGAGGCTAACTTTCATAGGCCTTGTATTATCACAGACGTGTTCTAAAAGCTTTCAAAGATGATGAGACACCTCGTGGTCTGATTTTATGAAACTGAAGCTGCTTCTGCAACCAATAAACTTGATCCAGAAGACTGCAGTGCATGATTCCATATGCTCTAGATGGATTTTATTCTCCCTCTTGGTCTGAGTGAAACCTGGTGGGTTCCCTGTGTGGCCTTCCAGACTCCTGGAGCTAGCTGCCTGTGTGCCCTAAAAGTCAGACACACAGGGATGTATGGCTCTGATCTGTGTTGCTTTGCATTGCTGGAAATCAGGTTGCACTTTAAAACATTGCTGATAATAATTGCAAATTCCTCTCCTGCTTATTTCTACACTAAGCTTAGTATTGACAGGGTCAGTGAGAGAGATGCATAGATTTTCAGGAGGAAACCTTTTTTCTCACACAGAGAAATGTTTCCAGTTTATTAAAAGTCATTTTATTTCATTGCTCTTTTTCATTTGGAAATCAGAAAGTACACAGTATAAACAACCAATGTATTTCTCAGATAATATCAGCTGCTTAAGAAGAATCTATCATTGAAATCACTGAAAAAAGAAGGAAATCATTCTCAGTGGATGCATTCTGTAGAAAGGAAGGCCACGATTTTTATAAAACTGGGGAAAAAAAAAAACATTGCAAAAGTGATGATTATGCATCTCTTTCTAGTGATACTTTATGCCATCTTAAATGTAGAAGGAGGGCAGGTGTGTCCACATGATACCTGCTCAAAATGGAGAGGGGGAGCTTCATGCTTCATTCCTTGCTCTTTGTATGTGGAGGTACAGACTTTGAAAGTTAATATTTGTGCTGCTGACTGGCTTGAGTAATCAGACCCAAGGATTTGCAGAAACAAGATGCTCATAACCCAGGTAGTCTAACTGGACTTGCTGTTCTCCAGTTAGTGGGGAGTATTACTGGGTGAAAGCAGGGCTGGAGGTAAGTGAGCAAGCAGCATCATTAATTAGCAAAATTGCTTTACATTGTCACAGTGTCACATAAGGCAAAAAAAAAATAAAATAAAATCCAACAAACATAAGGCAAAGCAGACTCTTTGGATTATTCATTATCAGACAGCTGCTTCCCAGTAGGCTGTGGGGCTTGTCATACTGCATATCCTCTATGTCAAAGAAAAATGAGAATTAGGAGGGATAAACATTTTTTCTTACTTGGCACTGAGCAAATGGTCTTTTTCAGTAATTTTACTGATAAAATATATTAATAATTTAAGATGAAAATTTTAAATTTGTAAAAAAATAGGGTAAATGATCAGGTTTAAAAACTATGAAACAAAACCTACGAACTGTGAAATGACTACATGTGCAGGTGAAAAACTATGTATTATTTATACTTAAAAGTGGTAGGTAACAAAATAGGTCACATATTTAATCTGCTAGAGGTAATGCTATTGTCATTTTATACCTACAGTAATCCTCTGAATCAGATGCGGCTTGTGAGCAGTCTTCTTGGATGACAGAAAATAGCAAGGAGATAATTCTAGTGTGCTCTGGGGATTTCAGAGCACTAGAAAAACAACCAAGAAGAGCTGTGGAGTGTCACAGTGAACTTGTGCTTTATCCTGAGATCTTCAGACTGTGAATTGTTCTTAGTTTTATAATCAAAGTGAGAAGAATGAATTTAATGAGAACTCTAGGACAAAACTTGTTCTTCCATATCCATAGCCAAAATAATTTAGTGAATTTTTAGTCACTTCAAATAAACATCTGTAATGCTAATTTGAAATCCCTTTGTAGATCTTCCAGCCACATGTCTTTACCACTCACTTAACATCCTTAGCTCTGCAGAGCTGGCTTCCTCTGGAGGAGCACTAGTCCAGCACTGCATGCCTAATACCAGAACCCCATCCACTGGCAGTGTGTCTGCATGTCCCATTTCATGCTACTTGAAAGAAGCAATTCTGCTAATCCTCTGTTTCTTCATCCAAGGTGTGGGAGACTCTTATCTCATGAGGATGAGTCCAGCAGGAGTCTGGAGATTAAGGTCTTTGAGACAGGTCTGTGGAGATTAATAGAAAAGACAATCCTGGCTTCTAGGACAAATCAGGAAGACATTCAACAAATGTTGACATGGGTGTGAAGAAGGTGCAGGCAGCACTTAGCCTGTATACATTTGCATAGTTTAAAGGCCCTGGTGTATTAACCACAAGCAGCCAGCAGTCTTAAGTGTCACCAGGACAATGCAGGCAATTATAAACAGAACTGCAGAGTTAGGTTTTTAGGAGAAATTTAAAGAACATAGAGAAGAAATATGAGATGTATTAATATTATCATTTCTATTGAAATGTATTTCAGGTGCTTTCTTTCATGCAGTTCCCAACAACTGAGGTTTCTGTCAGTGCTGGTGAGATGTCAGAAGCACAGTGGAAAGAGACATTGCCTGATGTGCAAACTCACATGTAGGAATGGGCAGCTCCCTTGATTCAAATAGGCTAATTCTGGAAGTTCTGTGGGTGTTTGTGAGATCAAGACCTTTGCTTCTAAGTTTTTTTGGCCTGGTACTGTCGTTATAGGTAATTATTTTGTGGAAGAAATGAAACATATAAAATGGCACAGATATTATTTTTTTTTGTGATAAATTGAATTAGTTTTCTCTAGCTTTGCTTTTGCATCAGCATATGAAGAAGCTCAAGGCAAAATTATTTAAATTGTCAGATTTTTTTTTTTTAAAGCAGTGAATAGAGAAATGCATGTTTTGTTAATAGAAGTATTTTACCACACTGGGCCACTAGAATGCAATGTGTCTCTGTCCCATTTCAGTGATGTGATGCACTTACTCATAGAGATGATTATGAATCTGTGGCTCATATAAATAAGAGCCTAACTTGTTCCATCTATAAGGAGAAAGAGTTGTTGAATTCAATCACAAAAGCAACTTTTCTGGGGATATTACTCAAAATGAACTTTACTTTGAGAAAAGAGATTTTTGCTTTATTTACTCTCAACAAGTTTAGAATTAAAATATATTCCTTTCCAAGCTCTGAGAAACTTTGTCTATCTTTGAGGTTAGTTCAACCTGGAGGAGGAGTTGAATGTGGCTCAAAAAATGAGCAGGAGGAAGCTTGGTAGTTTCCCCTTCCAATCCTTTTCTGTGATTTTGTTACTCAAAAGGATGGTAACATCACTTTCTCTGCTAATGGTTTGCCCTTCTTTCATGGAAACTGTAGTGCTAACCTCTTTAACTCTTTTCTTATCTAGAGTAACCCCTGCCCTCTTGGTGTTCTACAGTGCTTGGAAATTTGAAGGTCCTAACTACTTTTCCTTAAAGCACATGTTTTTGTTATTTATTTCTTTATTTTTAATTTTTAACTTCAGTCTGATTGGGCGTTAAAAATGGCATTTTCCATTGGCTGGGGCTTTTGGTTTTCAAATTAGATCTATCTAAAAATGTCCTCAGTGCATTTGGGAACTCTTTCCCAATTCTGCACACATCTTAAATAGCCAATTTCATTAAGAAAAGAAACATTTGGTTGAGATTTTGTAGAACTTGTTTTTAAGATGCTGTGCTTATATTGGTAAAAATAGAGAGTAAAGGCTACAACAGAGCTACTGCAAATATGAACTGTTCTCTGTCCTCTTGCCACTGCACCCACCTCATAAAAGTTAGACATTTTGTAATTCTACTTCATCTATAATGTCTGCTGCCTCCAAGGACAAAGGTGACAAGAATGAAAATTTGTGTTTTATTTCAAGAATGCTTATGAAACATTTCACCTCTCACATTTAAGAGGGAGTATTAGAGCAACAGCAAAATGCAACAATAAAAGCTGCCAGACTGAAAAGTTGCAGGCTGTCTGATTTCTTTGCTGATGGCAAATTCCTCTGGAATTCAATTGGATAGATTTACAGCCATGAAAATGACTGTTAAATATGTATTGCCACGTATAGTCATACCTACGCTAGGAGAAAACAAAGTGGGCACGAGTTTAACAAATGCAGTAGTCCTACACAACAGCTGCTTGCACTCTCCTTTCTGTCAGAGGAGCACATCTGATGAGTGAAATATATGCTTCTTGCTTTCTGAAATAAAGAGCACATGTGAATCTCTTCAACTGGGAGTCGCTTTGTCAGCAGTGAGGTGTAAGACAACAAGAAATTTTACTTATCACTTTAACCGGTGCAGGAGTGCAGGTCTCAAATCTGTGATTTATATATGTCACATGGGCTGGCAGCAGTCACTGGAAGCAGTCCATAAACTGAGAAATAGATTATGCCCTGTCATTTGTTCTGTTTTTAGCTATCTGAAAAAGAACCCTAAAATAAAGCCTAAAACAAGTGCAAAGAGAAGAATTGTAAGCAAAAAAGAAATTGAGAGAAGACACTTAGCAAAAAGATTTCTCAGCCAGACCACAAAAATGGAATGCTGCCCCTGTTGATATGTTGGCACCACAGCAGCACTGAGGATAGGGGCAGAGGGGCTCTACCAGGGCTAACTGCACAGATAAGTGGCCCATGGGAGGGATGGTTGAGCAGCAGGGGTCACTGATCAATTCACTGTATACACATTTTGGGAGGGAGACCACCATACAGGGTAGAACCATCCCAGAGTCACTTTTAGGGCAATCGACAGAAGCTGAATGCTCAGAAAGCTTTAAAGTGTGAAATGAGAGGTGTGGAAACATTCCCATATTCTCCTGAGCAGAAGCAAGCACTTGTGTGATGTTGACTGTGTCAGCTTCAAATATTTTCTAATTGCATCTCTGACCAGAAATAAGAAATTTAACGAAGACATTCCTTTGTGGGCAGAAGAGGCCAAAAAAAGAAATAATGTGAATATACTTAATTTTATAACTTGGAAGCATTCCCCTTCCTACTGCAAGAGAGGACTTTGGTCTTTCTCATATTCTTAACCTCTCTGTGATGTCTACTTTTGTCTTGCCAAATGTCTCCTTAGGTTGCTTTTTCCTTTGCTCAGAGAATTTTTCTCACTTTGCCTAGCACATTCAGGCTTAGATTTTACTTGTGGTTCTGGAGATTATCCAAGTTTTCATTTCAGAAAATCATCAAAATATATTTCAGCACTCTGTTTTAGGATTATCCAAGAAGCTGGCAACAGGAGTGGGAGCAAATGAAGGTCCTGTCCATCCCCCTTTGATGAAGGTAGATTATAATCTGCTGGTCTCAGTTGGGAGCTGAAGAATAACGTATTTTGAACATTTGTACAACAGATTAAAAACAAACAATTAAATCTGTAAGAACCTGCAAGTATTATAAGCATAGAGGAAAACTCAACAAGTGAGCAGTTTGGGAACCCAAAGTGAAAAACACTTCCTGGTCCCTTTCCAGAATCCCCTGGATGAATGGCAGGTGTTTAGTTTGTTTGAATGAGTTATGGACTAGAACCTGAATGCCCTTAAATACTCTGATATCTAAAGCATACATAAATCAGAATAGATTTGTCCTTCATCTATTTGGGCTGTGACATGGTGGAAACAGTATGTACTGCTTTGGGGTAATAGAAAATATGTGAATGTTTTTCTATGAAATAAGCAGGAGTGCATACAAGTGTAGACATCATCCATCCTGTTAGAACCATTCATCTTTTGACATCTACCTCCTGCAATTGTGCATTTGTATTTGTAGAATATTCAACTTCATTTTTGTCCCTTGAATTTTCTACCTGTCATTTTCACCATCAATAAAGTGCTTCACTTTCATGTCCAAGTGAGCTAAGAGGTCGGGGAGGGGACTGCAGAGACCTGTTCATGTAGACAGCATATTAGCTAAGGAATGTTTATTTCTCAGTGTTAATCTCATGATGCCTGTGTCCAGCAAAGAAATATTTAGAAAGCTGATTATGTGCTAAACATCTAAAATGAGACACAGTCAACAAAATGCCTAAACTAACAGGGACATGTATATGCTTTAAATACTGACCTATTTCATAATAATTCTTGGTATTTATATATTTTACACTTTTAAGCCACTGTGCGCATTTGAACTAATTAATACTTCAAATATCTCTATGACATATAAGCCTCCTCTACAATTTACAGAACAGGAAATTCAGACATGGAGGTCTGGGGATCAAAATTTTAAATGCAGATTTGAATATTTGGACTCCACAAGATATAGGTCACTCCTTCTTACAAAAGCCTTCATATACATCTATACAATTGATATTAAGTACTCCTATCTGAACATTTGGCCTAAATGACTTAGCCAAGGTCACAGAAATCAGTGGCAGAGCTGGGAATGAAATTGAAGTGTCCTTTAACATAAAAAGCAACTGAGCCATAAAACTATTTCTGTTTTTAAGTGTATTATACTTTGGGAATTTTATAATTACAATAATGAATTGATTTTACTTCATTTCATGTTATTTTTGTATATTTGTAAGACAACAGATACTGCAACTGCACTGGATCAATCCCCTGGTATATAGCACCCTGTGTCACTGGGGCCAAGAGGTTGCATTTCCAGTGGTACTTGTTTATGTGAGGTACTTTGTTCCTGGGCTATATCAGCTATCCATTGATTCATATGCCAAAATTAAAGCAAGAGGACATTGTACTAACTTAATGACTATTGTTCTTTTGTTTGGTATAAGAACAAATTTGATGTTGGCTGTGTTTTGGACCACTGCTTTTAGTAAGTCCCTTCCAAACTGAATGACACTGCAGTTTCCTTTTGATGAAACCATTCATTGGGAAGAAACTATACAGAGGAGCTGAGGGCAGGGCATACCATGGGGGAAAAACTGCCATCCCACCCAAGACACAGGAGCAAGGCAGCTCCCAGCTGCCAAGGTATCCTAGTCTATTCAAAGCACTTTTTGTCTGCAGAAAGACGCATTTAAGTGTCTGTGGGGCAGCTTCATCATATTTAGTAGTGTTTTTAGCTTTAGTTTGAGACCACAGACTGCAAGAAATTAACTCTCTCCCCATAGAACTGCACAGTGGGATTACATCTCTCCTGCTCACTGCAGGATAATGAATAATAATGTCTCTGCTAGGACACCTTTCCAAGAAACCTCACTCAATAAGTACTGGAGAAGATCTGGGAACCAGCTATTAGAAGTGGTCAACAAGATATCTTGCCTTGCAAAATAGTGTCAGCTGCCACTGCTTTGAGTGGGAGGAAACAATGCACTGTGCCTTCCACAGCAGGTTATATAAAGGTACAATTAAATTACTTTACAAAATGCCAAGGTACCACCAGATGCTTCTAAATTCCTTTTTTCTCTTCCACCCTCTTATTTTGACAAGGTTTACTGGGCCTGCAAAACAAAGCCAGCTCCCTTGTGCTCTCACAGCACCCCTTTCTTATTGGTGCTAAGATGGAAATTCCCCTGCGTAACATTTTCAGACGCGAGTAATGCTGCTCTGTGCAGCAACCACCAGATGGTAATGAAGAGCAGATAGGCTGTGTGTCTTGTGTAGATTTAGTGTATTACTGCGATGGCAATTTTTGCTTTTGTCAGCAGAGATTACAAGTACAGCTATAAATGCTGATTTTCTCAGCTCTTTACAGACACCCTGGGCCACTGCAAAAGTCTGCTTAGTAGCTCACTTGTCATAAAGAATTCATTGTGTTTGTTTTTAAGCTGAAGTGTTTTAAAGGGAGTATTTTTCTACCTAATGAGTGCACATGTTATTAGCTGACATGATTATTTAGTAGAGACATGCTATTATTATAAGGAAAGTTTCGATTGAGGTTGATGAGCAACTTCACAAGCTTCTCTTGAAGGAGGTAGATATAGAACACCTTATGATGACTGTATGCCTTGCTCCTTCTACAGCTGAAGTATTTCTTAAAATGTTATGACATGTAGGTTGTTTGTTTTTTAAGGCAGAAAGGAATGTCTCTTTCTTTTTTTTTAATGTGTGTGCCTGACACCAGCAAAAAGAGCAGCAGTGAGGAATGGTTCTTCTTGTCCTCTCCCAATAAACAAAACAAACACGTCTTTCCTGAACACTGCTGTCAGCACAGAGGTGGTACTGAGCAGGGCTAGCCATCCTCAGCACAGCTACAAATGGGAAGAGAGCACAGGAAAATCTTCCACTGCCAATCCAAACTTTGAAGAATCAGAAGTCAGCCCCACTTCAGAAGTCTCTGAAGCCTCTACGCAGTACCTTTTAAAACACCTAGGTCAGTTATTCAGGCTTTTTCTCAGCTATCTCACAACCCAGAGACTTTGTGCTCTCCCTCTTTCTCTTTTGAAGATAAATAAGGCTCACCTGCCTATGAGAGACCTGGCAAGCCAGGCAGCATGCCGGCAGGGAGAGAATCACTGGAGCAGTTGCCATCAGCTCCACTGTGAGTCAGCAGCCAGACCTATGGCTCCTGAGGCAAGTTTAACTCATCTGCCCATGACTCATGCACTTCTGAGATTAACAGACAGACATGCAATGAGCAGGAACACGAAGCCTTCCAGGGAGGGGGCTTGTTGGTGCTTCTGCTCTCATTGTCTTCAGGAACAGGCAGCAGCAGTGGGATGCAGCTACTGTATCTGCCTCTGCACCCTCTGCCCTGCCTGCCGCCTCTGAAAGCTGCAGAAGGTTTGCTACTGTTGCTCAGGGCAACCACAATTTTTGACACATTTTTCATTAAACTTGGCAGCTCTTACAGGAGAAGGTAGGGTATAGGGCTTCCCAGAATTTTCCCCATAACCCTGGCTGCCTTGTCCTTCACACTGCTTTCAGAAATAAGTCTCAATTTTGAAATTTTTCCCCTGCATGAAGAGATCTTATCATATTTTCTGAGGATCCTCATTTTTGAGCCTGAAATCAGGAGATCTGCTTTTTCCTCCTTTCTGACACTGAGAAGGTGGCTGTGACCTGCCCTGGTAGCCCCTGTACCACAAGAAACCTGATGCAGACATGAAGTAGATTGATGATGTGCCCAAACATAGGAGTGTGTGTGCAGGATGAGATGAGAAACAGAAGTGGCACAGGAAATCTGTAAAGCTTTCTTGCTGACGACGCTTTTTATCCCAAACTGGTTGTTCCTGCAGTAAGTGCTTCCAAAAGCACTATTCCAATGCAGTGTGTAGAGGCCTCTTTAATAGGAAGCTCACAGCTTACCTTCTTAAAAATCCATGTGTCAATCACTAGAAGAATCCACATAAATCCTATTGCAATCAGTAATAGCAATATATATCTATGCTTGTATATATATATGTAAGTATATTTGGTACTCAAAGGATTTTCTAGCCTTATTCCAAGGTATCGAGGACATGTGTGTTAAAATAACCATGGTACTGTAGAACAGTCTTGTAAATACCATATGTCAGAGGAAAAAATATACAGCTAAATGCATGTCGGCATCAGCTCCTGCAGTTTCGTAGGAGTTCTGGCCATGGAAGTGAAGCAAAGCTGGACCAGCTGAAGGTTACAGTTTTACATAGAGCTTACGCTGCGCTTTGAAAGGACATCTGAGGTGGTGATTAGAGAACTGAACTGGGACCCAGCAAGCTGGTAGTAAGCTCCTGTTCTGCTGTAAATTTCCTCCATGGAGTTGGGTTGTCAATTAAGCTTTTTTTTTTCTCTCAGCAAAATAGGAATAATAGTGCTTGCTTTTTCCCAGTCCTTAGTTAGTCTTATCTATCTAGACTGTAAGCTCTTGAGAGAAGGAACTGCATCAGGTAATGTTAGCTACAATGTACTCAGTGGAACTCTTTTAAAACTGGAGTTAACAACTTTGTAATCAAATACTGAAAGGTGCAGTCCTGAAGGAAATATGCTAACGACAGAACTACGGTGGGAAGGGAAAGCTGGACAGGAAGAAGAGATGAAAAAAATCTGAAGCAGCGATTTTACTGCTCCTTTAGCAGAACTTAAATTGCATTCAACAGACCCAGAACCCAGACTGCATAAAGATAACCATACTGGTAGAGGTGACTTCAGGTCTCACATTCCACAGACTCCCCAACAATGCTCCTATCTGAACTGCAGGTTTGGGCTTCTCCTAAGTTCTAGATCAAAGTCTTCATAAAGCCAAGAGCAGATGCATTTTTTGCAGGTTCCCACAATCTCTTCAGTCTGTGTAGATGTGGAAGAGAAGAATGAAAGACCCCTTGCACTCATGAGGAGGTGCAAGGAGGGAATCAAAAACCAGAAATTACAAAATACTGAAAAGGTACCTGTATGATTTACCAAAAATGAGATAGGGCCATAATTGTCCAAGGATGGCATTAAAGACTTCCTTGGTCTTTTCCAAATAAGCTTGGCTGTCTTAATGTATTTGATGCCAGGCCTAGGTCATGTCAATTTTCTGGGGAAAAGGTTGCAAGCCATAATTTACTTATATAACCTGCAAAATTGTTGGAGCCTACAGTTAAAAAATAAAAAAAAAAAATAAAATAAAAAAAAAAAAGAAAGGCTATGTAATGTATTCCACAAGCAAAGCACTGACTTCCTTTTTGTTTCCACTTGATCTGATAGTAAAGTGCTGGGAGGAGCGCTGAAATATTTTCCTGCTGCCCTATATGTTGTAATAAATAAGAAGTTCTCCAATAGCTTTGGCTAAAGCTGCCTTTGAGGCATGGCCAGAATATCTGCTTCATCAAAAATCATTAGGGAAAAATCATCATGTATCAACACAGGGGCAGTAAAAAAAGCCTATTTAAGTTATTCAAGTGCTTTCTGAGCATATGGTGCTGGGCAAAAATAGTCCCCTTCTTACAATAGTCCATGATGGGTGAGATATCTTGGGAGAAATTTTGGAAGAATTGGTGGTAAAAGCTAGAGAAGCTGAGAAAATGCTGAATTCGGAAAACATATTTAGAGACCATCAGTCCAGACTGCGACCACTAAAACCTTTTTCAAGTCATCAAATTTGTTTAAAGAGATGACATGACCCAGAAATTATTTGAGGTGATCAAAGAAGATTTAAAGTAGTAGTTTTGTTTGTTTGTTTCTTAAATCAGCATATATCTACTGATGACAAATAGTCATCCTGGGAGTTTTTGTTATGTGTCTATGCCACAAATGCATGGAATTCACTAAAGGTATGATTCAAAAATGTTGGAAAATAGCCAGGGCAATGGATATACCAAAAGGCATAAGCAAGTATTCAGAAGCGATGTATCTGGCTTACAGGACTGTTTACTGTCTGTCTGGACTGTTTAAGTTCCCTTTAAGCCTTGATTTGTAAGTTTCAGCAGCGTATGAATGACACACTTATTCAGACATCAAGGACGGTGGTGTCTGTTTTTCAGTATTAATTTTAGTAAATTCTTTGTATAGCGGGATAAGGAAGATACTGCTGATAAATAAGTATTCTAATTTTCTTGATTTAGAGAAATCTAGATTTCTCATGCAGTTTAAACACAAGTGGGGACTAAATGCAGTCAAAGAGCACTTGATTCTACATCAATAGAACATACAGCAGGCAGAATGTGACAGAAAGACATTAAGGTCTACCTTTTCTTATCAAATACAACCTGTGAATTTTCTCAGATGCCAGGAGTACTTATTTATTGGTGCCCTGGCATGGTATGTCCACAGACCTTTCAACCTGACGTTACCTTTACTGAGAAGACAGAAGATATCGTTACTATTATTGTTTGTTCTAAAGAACCTGGGAATCACTTGAAAGGGAATGACTATGTTTCCTACCTGCAGTGGTACTACTGGGCCTGCAGCACCCACATTTCCTGTGACTCCAGGCACAGATCCATGAGGGGGCTGACTGATAATGCTTCTCAGGACACTTGTTTGGAGAGATTAATACTACTGAATACCACTCAGCTTTTCTATTTCAGTTCACACAGGTGTCTGTACATGTAATAATTTGAACCCAAGGGTGTTCCCAGCTCTGCCAGGATATTGTTGGCTTCCTTCCACAGCAGCTGCTAGAAGTGACGGTACTGTAGAGCTGGGTTTTGTTCTCTACATCTGACCAGCCACTTCTGGTATTCTTTTTCCCACTTCTGAATTATCATCTATTGCCCTTGCTTTAGTTTAGAGAATTTGTCTTCTGCCAGCAAAAGTTTTCTGAGATATTCCCAGATCAGATAATCTCACTGTTTTGCTGCATGGGATTGATTTTTCTCACAGTAAAAGTAGCAATTCTCTTTACTGGAGGATACTTCTAAGTATTCCCTTGTAAGAGTTCATTCTATAACATGGGACTAAGACTAGTCCAAAAAACCAAATTACATCTGTTTATACACAAAAAGAGGCTGATTAATGCTGGCAAACTTAACTGATGTGAGGAAATTAGCCTCCTGAAGAGTTGCTCATACATGCTGCTGTCATTCCTCATCAGATTGCTAATGGAGCAAGGGCAGTGGGCACTTGCTAGTGTGCTGGTTTCCATCAGGCTGCACTCACACTGGGAGTCCTCACTGCGGCTAAGTTACTTTGGGCTGACATCCTACCATAGTCCAAGCTTGTAAATACTCCACAGAATATATGTGCTGTCTGTAAGTAGGCTGCTCATTTAGTTTAGTTTTGCACAGCATTCATCATTTCAGCAAGGCAGTCAGGACTTAGGGCAGAAAAGACAGGATTCAAATAGGAGAGGAAAGGCAGAGTAGCTAAAAGCCAGTTGATTCTTTAAACAGTGACCTAGCTTTGGTCAGGACTGGACTCAAATATCACAGTACTACTTATCACTTAAGTGGTCATTCAGCCCTCTTCATCAGTCTGACTTGAAGGTAAATTCAGATAGGATAAAATCGTGAGTCAAAAAAATCATATTTTCTGTTGTGATAAGGCTGCCTTAGTGCCCGGTGCCTTATATTTATTAAGGAACACAGCAGTTGTATCTTGAGGAGGGTGCTGCTGGGAAATGCCTGCATTTCATCAGTTAAAACATCAGGAAGCAGACTCATAATCTGCAGAGGCCTAAATAGAGCTTTTAAAATTGGAAGCAAAACTGAGTTAAAAAAAAGAAAAAAAAAAAAAAGAAAAAAAAAGAAAGAGCACCAGCAAGCTAAATGGGTTTGAAGCACAGCTTTAATTGTTTTTCAATCAGCAAAGGGCACCCTAGGAGCATACTCTAAGTATAATCAGGAAGACTTCATACATACAGTAGTTCTGAGGATAATCAGGCACCTCAGTGCTTGGAGGTATTGTAGCATGTAACGAATAAAGCTTTTTTATGTTGGCATAAGCAGTACCGTAGTGTTGAGGTCAATTACCATACTTGATCCATGTGCTCTGGCAAAACAAACCTCACTATCCTCCTTGAAACTAGCATGCACACTGATCTCCAAATGTAAAGGACTCTGCAGCACACCTAGTCTGAAGTTGTTTATTGTCAGTGAAAGCATGTGAGGGAAGAACATCCCAAACATCTCTTCTCTTTCTTCCCAAAAGCCCCATTCTGTCTCTGACAGAACAGCAATGCTTTGGAGTGGGTAATTGCTGCAGAATCCCTTGGACCTTAGATAATGGAAATTATTTGGGTCACTAACCTGGCTTCCTAATTATAGGAAACTAAAAAAAAAGAACAAAAATACAACGTGAAACCAGTTCCTGGCTTCTGGCATTTCTGCTTCCAGAAGTGTGGGATAACCCACTGACTCCCATCCCTTTCGGGTGCGCTCTGTGTTAACCTTGAAGTCTTACTCTTACCCTCATCTAGCACCTTCACGCTGCCAACGGCAGTTAAGGGACCCTCGCTGGGAATTACACTCTTTCTGCCAGCTCTCGGCTTTATTTCCCCCACGGGAGAGGAGTCGACCAGGGCAAACGAAGACTTCACGCTGCAGTCCTCGCTAGGACACGATGGGGAAAGAAACCATCCATCTTCACACATAGGCACGCACCTCAGCGTCCCCCCAGGCACACATCCTCCGCAATATTCCCCGAGCCGGGGAGCCCAAGGCACGGAGCGCCAGGACGAGGCCCGGGTGGGCTGAGTGCCACCTCCCCCGCGGCTCCGCTCCGCTCCGCCCTCCCCCGGGCTGGAGGCAGCTCTCGGGCAGGTTGAGCGCATCCCGGCCGCCCAGAGGGGGCTGAGGCGGCCCGGGTGGGAGAGCGGAGCGGGGCGGGGCGGAGCGGGCCGGAGGCGGGTGCGGCGCGGACCGGTGCCTGTTGCCCCGAGAGAGTTAACGGCGCTGGGAAAGTCGCCGCTTCTCCGCCCGTGCCCGGCTCCTGGCAACAGGGGCGTCGCGCATGTAGGGCCGCCGGGGGCTGCCGGCGCCGCCGCCGTCCCCCGCCCCGGACAACGTGCCCAGGCGTGAAGTATGGCATGCAAAGATGGTTTCTGCCAAGGAGCCAGCCTTCGCCATGTCCTCGGGTCTCTCCATCGCTCTCCTGCACTGCCTGTGCCTGGCGACGTGGTGAGTACCCCGGCCGCGGGTCGACCCCCGCCCGGCACGGCTCGAAGCGGCGCCGCTGCCCCGAGCCGGGTGTCAGCGGCTCCGCTCACCCGCTCCCTCCTTGACTCGCAGTCTCACCGGGCCGCCGGGACAGAGCAAAAAAGAGGAGAAATTGTGGCCGGAGAATTTCACCAGCATCCTCAACAGTCTCCTGGATGGCTATGACAACCGCCTGCGCCCGGGATTCGGAGGTACGGGCGCTGCGCGGGGGTGACCGCCGTCCATCCGAGGGGCCCGCGGGGGGCGCGAGGCTCAGCCCGGCTCTCCGTGCGCGCAGCCGGGTCCGCGGTGCTGCGGGCGCACCGCTCCGTGGGGTGGGAAGACTGTCCAGCGCCGGGATCTGCTGCCACCCAGGTGCCGAGCAGACAGAGGGTAGTTCTGTCCGTGCTGCGGGGTCGTGTCGCTGATGGGCTCTGTCTAACGAGTTAGGGAAAGCCGGTACTCGGAAACGCGGACACGCAGCAGTAACCACGGCTGCTCCCGTTCCAGCTTGGATTTAGAAGTAGTCAGTTGCTGTGTAGGAATCGGACAGGAGGGGTCGTGAATTTGCCCGCACCCACGGTGTGGATGTTGGGTTTCAGTTTCTTCTCATCCCTTGTGCTGTGAGTAAGAAGCCAGGTTTGCTCCTCTGTGTGGGTCTGGTGTTACTGTTGGGATGTGGAACTGAAAATAACCAGGACTGGGACGAAATAGAAATTTATTTTATAATCTGGCATGGAGCTATTAAAACACAGATTTGAAAGTTGTTTTCTTTTTCTTTCTTTCTTTTTTTTTTTTTTTTTTTTTTTTAAGGTTTAAAAAGAGGTGCTACGGTCCTTCTCATGATGTGCAAAGCTAGTAGAGCATTTTATAGACTGCCTCTATGCGGAATTGATTGAGATCCTTGTGTAGGTTTATGTTGAGAAATACTTTCTTCCTCCCCTGAAAGTACCTTCTTACACGTGATACAGCCCCACTGACGTGTATGCCAACACGTTCCACACATACCATATATTGTGCTCACATGCATGATCTCTGCTAATATCATTGATCACTGCTTTATTATTTTCAGCATATTGAATAAATGAGGCCTCCCATAGCTTAGCTTAAGTGGAAAGGAAACTGAATTTATTGAACACCCAGAGGAATCATTAAGAACAGGTAGCTTTTTTTCCCCATCTATTCTCTGCAGAGAAGTTACAGATATTTCTGCATGCATACAAGAGTTGTGCTATGTTTAGCATCATTTTAGGTTGAATGCCAACTAATTAGTCATCTAGCAAATATGCTTTATGAGCATTATTAGATGTCTAAAATTAAACTACTAAATATGTAATGTGACATACAGTTTATGTTGATTTTTATTTTGATACAGTTGTCACTTGCAGGATATTTTGCAGAAACAGACCTTTTTCTACAGTAAGTGTTGCAGACTTTCTGCAAAATGCTATCAAGAAGGAAAAGTTCCTTGAATCTCCTTGAACTTCCCTAACTGCAGAATTGAAGTAAATAATACAAGGAAAAAAATCTTCACATTTCAGTCAGAGGAAAACATTTCTGAGTATATTTCATGAAATAAACAGTATATTACTACTTACTTCTTCCTTCCTTATAATACCTAAATCAATCACCTTTGAGTTTTGAACTTCTCAGTAGCACATGGGCCAACCTACTTCAATTTTGAAAACAATGCCTGGCACCCTAGCTCTTTACTGCAAGTTACTGTCACCTTATTTGACAAGAACAAGAACTAAAAACCAAAATCAACCAAAAAAAGAAACTTCTCTGTAATGGTCCTTTTGATGCAATGTACCTTTTGATACAACTCAACATGGTTTGAGGATTAGTTAATGTGCTATCCAGATTAAGTTTTCTCCATATGATGTATTTTTTGCTGATAACTCTTTTTGGCAAATGGGACTTGTTTCTTAGAAGTGGCTCACTTGCCATTATAGAGCACAGAAAACAAATGTCATTGTAGCAGGAATATTTAGAGATGGAAAGTGTAGTGTGTTTTGGTAACACTAAAGCTGTTTTATGATGAGCAGCAGAATATTTATTTTTGTTTTATTCCTGAAGCTGATTCACCATCTAGATTGCACGTGGCTCAAAATGAAATGAAGGTTTTATTTTAAGAACAAAAGGCCTCACAGTGGTCTGACTGATGCTGATTTTAATCTTCAAATCAGTGAAAACACTTCTAATTCTGGTGCAAGTGATGTTTAAAATCAGGCTTGGGGAGCTAGCCAAATTCCGAATTTTTCTGGCTTATTCTAGAGTAACTATAAATAAAAATTCATGACAATGCAAAGTAGAAAATATTAAATTTTGGAGATTTCCTAAAACTGAATCCAGTTTCTCCATGCATCATTAACAGCACAATGCTGGTGGTTATAAAGAAGTTAAATCACCTGAGCATGCTTATGAATGTAAATGTGGCCTCTCAGGAGTGTTTTGAATCTTAATGGAGTATATGGATCTTGCCCTGTTATATGTTATGTAGTAATGTGGCTTACCTTGAGGGTAAATAGGAGAATGGAGTTTCCTATGTCATTTGATGAACACTGTGCCTTACAAAGTTGCTTCATGAAACAGGTTAAAAAATACAACAAGTTGCTGTCAGTTATTAATCACTGAAAGGTTTGGTTGTGTAATAAACAAAACCAGAAGGGTTCATGAAGGAGGTTGAAAGTTCCCCTCGACTTTGGGCAGGAGAAATATAAATCCTTAAAAGAAGCGAGAGAAGCAAAGAGGTTTCAACAAGAAATTTAATTAAGTAGAGCAGAATAGGCATTTTTGTGCATGGAAAAAGCCCCGCAAGTGCTGTCAGGAAGACTTTAAATGCATAACAGTTTGAATTTCAGTAGTGGAAAAGTATTTAGAAACTAATGAATGAAGTAATGCTGCGTGATGTTTCAAAACAGTATAGTGGAAGTAAAGTCAGTTATGTTCTGTCCGTGTGCCATTTTTGCCGCTGTCCTGAATTTCAGAATGAAGTTTTTAATGCATGTGGATTTCCCAGTCATGTCCAGCTTGTAATCTAACAGATCATAAGCACAGAGTGTTGAGAGAAGTCACCTGCAGTGAAATTAATGAAGAGTGTTATCTGCTGTAAAACTTCATGTTACCCAAGTGCTCTTTTGATTCAGATGTAAAATTCTGAAGGAAAATCACGCCTTTATTCCAGTTTTTATCTGCTTTTAAAATTTTTGCATATGACAAAAAAAGAAATGAAAACTCTGTAGAAAATCACAAAGCCTTGATTTTTCTCTGAAAATCACTTTGTTACTTTTCCACCAGTGATTAGATTCAAAATGGTTGTAGAACTCCAGACAACTTTTTGATATAGGAATATTATTCACTTGGAATAAAAGGTCTGAATCTGATTTGCATTTTAACACTTCTATGGTTTTAGACCTTACACAAGGAACTGACAGAAGTGAGGGCCCATGAAATCCAATTAAAACATCTGCTGGATCACAGAAACACAGAGTGGCTGAGGTTGGCAGGGCCCTCTGGGTCCATCAGACCCAGCTCCATCAGGGATCCCAGAGCAGGGTACCCAGAACCACATCTAGGTGGCTTAAGATTTCCAAGGAGGAGACTTCACAGCTTCTCTTGGCAGGCTTTACCAGTGCTCCATCACCTGCAAAGTACAGAAGTGCTTCCTGGTGTTTAGAGAGAACCTTCTGTGTTCCAGATTGTTCCCATCGCCTCTTGTCCTGGCACTGGCCACCACTGAAAAGATCTTAGCTTCATCCTCCTTGAACTTTCCGTTCAGGTATTTATAGGCATTCATGACAACCCCCTGATCTTCCTCTTCTCTGAACTGAACAGTCCCATCTCTCCCAGCCTCTCCTCATATGAGAGGTGCTGCAGGCCCTTTGTCATCTTGGTGGCCCTTTGCTGGACTCTTTCCAATATGTCCAGGACTCTGTTAATGAGGGACAGAGAGTTGGATGCAGTACTCTATGTATGGCTTCACCAAAGCTGAGTAGAAGGGAAGGATCACTTATTGAGATAATAAATTTAAAATGTTATGGTAACTTTTAAAATGCATGTGATATGATAGCTCATTACACTTCATTTAGAAAGCCAAGTAGGAATGAGGCAGCTGTGGCAAGTTAGAAGAGCATCCCTTGCAATGCCCGTGTATCTGCTAATTCTAATGAATTTTTCTGCTAGGTGTGCCTCTGATCTTGGGAATTTTGTTTTTCAGTAAGATGAAAGAAGGAAGATGTGTGGCATGTTTCAAGGCTCTTAGGTTGGCTGAAAAACACTCTGATGTTAGGTCTTAGAAATCCCTTCTGAGCCAGGCTGTATTGCCCACCTCATTTTCCTGGCTCCCTGTGGTGTACTTGCCCATCAGTCAGTGAAGACTGAAGCTCTATTTCTCCTTGGTTCTGCTTAGTTTTGTGAGGTACAGTTTGGCATGAAATCTCACTGTCAGCTACTGAAGTGGTGATTGCACTTCATCTTTCTGTTCAGAAGTCGCCATGCATTCTGGCTGATGAACACAGTTCTGTTCCTTCTACTCATTTACCCTCCTTTTTTCTTTCTCTTTATTTGATCTCATAATTGTGAAATTGCAACAGGATACCTGGTGGAATTAAATATATTGGCCACTGTCTCCCTTAAGAAGACTGAGAGAGAGCATCTCTGCCTCTTCTAGGCTGTGCCATGTTCAGCTTACGAATGTTTCTGAGTTTCATTTCCTGTCAAGGCAAGAGAAGTGACTGTAGTGAGGAAATAGATGCAGAATACATGTGAAGAGGGCAGACAATTTTCTATTTAGAGAATAGAAGAGTATCTACATTATTATCTTCTTTTATTTAAAAAAACTCATACATACCTTCAAGATTCCATTGTCCAGCATAATAGATTTTGTATTTATTTATCTATTTATTTATTTATTTATTGCAAATGGAGTGGCTGTGAGCATCATGAAGTGAAGGTGATTGTTTTTTTTCTTGGGCAATTGTCCAATCTTCTTCAGCTGATCAGAGCAGATGATTCAAAGCCTTGTTAACAGGATATGGTGTTATATACCTGTAGATGAGTGGTTTGAATTTGGCCCAGGTTCATAATGCTTGAAGTCATTACCATCTGTCTGTTGTTCAGTGACCTATATAAAATTAGCTGATATTCTTGGTCCAGTTCTTTGCAGACAGGTGCCCACGCTGTGAAAACAGACACCAGTGTCAGCCTTTTTGGCTGTCTAAGCAGAGAATATCTGCTGAACAGACAAAGAAACAGAGCATTCTCCTCATTTCTGGAGTTATGTTTTTCCCTTTTCAAGGTTCATACATGATAGTGGAAGAATGAAAAAGTTACTATGTGCTGTTGC
The DNA here is from genome assembly GCA_035772895.1 of Perdix hodgsoniae. Classification (NCBI taxonomy): domain Eukaryota; kingdom Metazoa; phylum Chordata; class Aves; order Galliformes; family Phasianidae; genus Perdix; species Perdix hodgsoniae. Next base: position 15,732,884 of record JAPSGF010000002.1, on the reverse strand, counting down.
ATTCAATGTATTTACCTCTGAATAAAGAATGTAGTCCGAGTATTTGAAATGACCTACTCAGTTCTAAGTACTCAAGAGAAATTTTACATGTCCAATGCTATGTAATTAAACAAGAGAACATGCTTCATACGATTGCTTTTTATGCAGCAGGCAAAAATTTTGAAAAGAAAGCATCAAATCTTTCACGAACTGCTACTGTGTGTAGCAGCAACATTTTTTTTTTTTTTTTAAGATGTAGATGTGGAAAGTGATGTAATGTAATTTCACGTATCCTGAGACTGATCTCATAACAGCGACAGCAACCACGCTTAGCATTTAAATTGTACTTTGCATGTTGAGACCTTTGTGCAGACTTGTTTGCTAAGGTTTGCAGTTGCTTGTGTGACTCTTGATGGCAAAATCTCCAATCTGCAGTGAGCTTGTGCAGGATTTGACTGTTTACATACAGTGGAGATCTCTGCGGTGACAGTTGCCTATGGAGACGAATGGATAATGGAGTCCAAAGTCTTTTACTGGGAGCTCTGCTGCAGTTCAACCCATATGTTGGCATCAAATGCATAGGAGAGCTGTCTTATGTTCCTCTTCACAGGGTTAGGGCCTGGCATCACTTCTGCAGCCCACATGTGGCATCTCTATCAAGTACTGAACTATTCTGGCTTTTTGCAGGGGTTGCTTTTAGTTCTACCAGAGCTTCTTTAAAGTATATTATCTTTCAGGCAGTGATTCAGGCTTAACCGTTCCCACTGCAGTGTGTAGGACTCTCCTCCTATTTCATTGACATAAAAATACACACCAGTATGTTAAAAATAGTTCTTCAGTGTTCCTGAAGACTTATGGTGGTTAGATGCTTTCTGAACGTGCATTGAAGGGGAAATACAAGTGGTCATATTTAAAGCTGATTGCCCTGCATTTTATTGCCAGCTGTAGAAGGTTAAGTTTTCTAATAGGATCTTCTGCTTCCACAGCCCAAGTTGATTAAGTGGTGCAACATGCTTATTTTGGAAGGCTCCTCGAATCACTAGTAAAAGTAGGTTAGGTGACTGCAAATCACCTCTTCGTTGACAGGAATTCCCATAATTAATAATAATTAGAAAAGAAAAAGGCATGAGTCACTCTTTCTACCCCCGCTATAGTTTCCAATTGGAATTAGTATATTCTGTTCTACCATGAGGGGAATAGAGGATAGGTTCTGGTATCACCATGGCTCTGTTGGCTTGGTCTTTAGTGCTGGGATGCTCTAGAAAATCCAATATTTGCTCTTAACAGTTATGGACAGATATTGTAGGTGGAAGATGGTACAGATCTGTAGATGGAAGGAAAAGCATTAGGGGAATAATTAGCTTTTACTGTCCCTTGCAGTTGTCTTTTCTCCTACCAAACGTTTTAATGTTTGACCACAGTTTTGGGTGCAATGAAAGGATTTTCACATGTGGATATTGTTTCTTTCATTGTGATGCCTAAAATGTTTGCAGATCCTTGTTCATCTGCCATTATCTAGAGGCCTGAAACTTGTTTTTAACATTTGTTTTGTCACCATACTGCCATCATATCAGGGGAGAAAGCAAAGGTAAACTTTAATTTCAGCCTTATCTTGTGGCTTCGTTATCTGTCCTGCTTCTGTCTCATGGGTCCCACTGGTAGATGCAAGTTTGAAAGCAGAATACTAGTTACTAGAAGCACAGTTTTTAGTCCTGTGTTGCTGTGATCAGATTCCTAATAGCATGAAATCATAAGCTGTCAGATTTTGAGGTTAATTTCATGACCTTAGAGCTTACCTTCTTTGCAAGAAATCCCAAAAAATGAAGTTGCAAAAAGACTGAATGCTTATTGCCTGTGAAGCTGTAATCTAATAAAACAAATGAAGTCAATATTTGAGGAGAACTAGCTCCTGCCTATGAGGAAAAAATGTTCTCTTTTGCTCTGTTTGATACAATTATAAAACTACAGTGTGCTGTGAGGTAAAGAAAAGAAGGTACCATAGAGATACCAATCCACTACAGGTGATTTTGTTCTCTTATTAGGAGCATAACTTTCAGTATTTTATTTTTTTTTAATTGTTTGGTAACAAAAGACTCGAGCAATGTGAAACAACGTCACTGTCATTTCTATAGAACTTTGATTTCAAATACATTTTGACTTCACCAGACTAAATAAATGGATACTGTGTGTGTATATGTGTATTGTATGTAGTTTACCCTAGATAAATGATAGTGTGGGGATTACGGGAGATCAGATATATTTGGATTGCTTGTGGTCTTTATGTTCTAAGTACAATTGGGCTTCTCTTTCCTGTTTTTTATCCTGCAGATGATTTTTTTCACTTCTAGTATTGACAACTCTGAGTTTTTTCCCTATTTCTTGGAGCTATGTGGAAATAATTATATTCAGGAAATTTAATTGGATTATGTTGTCAGTGATATGAGTGGTCCAACCACTCATAGATTTCTGTACCATGATGAATGCTTAAATATTTGTAGAAAGGGAAGCAGCTTCCATTTGACATGTTTAGAAGAGCAGAATGTTATGAGTATGTGTTATCTGGAACTTAGGAAATTCTTAAAACGTCTTTGAGACAGACGTGCTGAAGGATCCAGCTTTCCAGGGACCACTGAGCTACCAACTGTTATAGGATGATTTTTCTTTAGATTTTATCTTGAAAAAATGTCTCTCTACAAAACTGTTAACTTCCATTAAAGAGTCTGTTTCTTGACATTTAACTGAAAAGTTCTTAGCTGTTCTTCTATACATAACTTGCAAACTGCTCACAGAAATAATTTTATATGGTTTTCTTTTACTTTTTGTTCACAGTTTGACACCTTTTCTAGATGCACGAAATATAGCTTCCCAGTTTTCCAGTTGCATATTTATTTCTCTCCTCTTAATATTTGATTCAATATTGTCTGTGAACGCAATTATTTTTTTCTTTCCAAATCCATAAGTTCTTTAACTTTTACTTTCCTTAAATCTTTCCTCTTTTTAATTTTGTATTACAAATATTATGATAAATCCTCAATTAATGGACTTGAGGCACTTATCTTCTTTGGGTTTTGGGAGAGAAACTGTGGCTGTGAATTTGTAGATTATACTGTGTTTTCAAACAGATACTGTTTGGTAAGAAAACCAGCAGATTTTCATACATTTGTGATGTATGTTTGCTACTCAAATTAAGCCATTAGGTAATGCTTTGATCACAGAATTATAACTATAATTATTAATAATTAGCAGTTCTCTAGACTTTTACACTGGGAACTGATATGAATCCTGCATGTGTACTTACGGAAAACTCTAAAATTCCCAGAGTGATGCCATTCCTGTATTTCAAGTTGCTTTGTCCTATCTTGGAGGGACTGATCATGTTGATATGAAATTGCTTTCTCTGATGGTTGCTTGACATTCCCAGCTGTGAATATTCAATAATTTGGTGCACTGTCATAAATAACAGTAGCTCTTCCAAGATGGGCTATGTAGTAGCATGTGTTCAGGCCCCCCAGAATACTAAGATACCCAACTCTTACTTTGTCAGTATTAGATAACTGTTGATTTCGATGTGGATGCATCTCTTGATCCTTCTAAATTGCCTAATGTGTAACGTAACTCAGTAATATCTGTAACCTGGTTATTACCAATAAGACCGAATGGTAGCAATAGAGACCCTGGGCAATGTGGATTTCTTGAATTATGTGCTTGTTATTAATCAGCATAGTGTTTTCCATAAGCCTTTTAATTTGTTGGTACCTGTTTTCTTATCTGCTGAGTCAGTGCTGGTTTTCTAAATGGGGATTTGCATGCCTATGATTTACCTGTGGGGTAAAGATAGTTGAGTAGTGCTTGTTGTTAGAGCCATATCTGAAATGACCTGTATTTGCATTTTGCTCTTGTTTGTCCACAGAACCCTCAAAGCAATAACTGTTTGCATGTCAGGATCACTTATGACAACTGTTGACCTACAAAATTCATGTTTTCTTGCTCACTTCCTTTTCATATATTAGGTCCTGTTACTGAAGTCAAAACAGATATCTATGTCACCAGTTTTGGACCTGTTTCTGATGTAGAAATGGTATGTATTGCTGGAATTAAAATGCCATTTCCTGTTTCTGAGGAACCATTAACTGCAGTAAGGAGTGGATGATTAATTCATGTCTCTGTACTGTTCTGTCAATCATACAAAGTAGACAAGATTAGTAACAGCTTAATTTATAGCTTATAATTAGATACAGCAGGCCTGATTCTGGTCGTACTTGCGCTGTTTTTTGTCTGGTTTAAGGAGACTACTTCCCAGAATTTAAAACAGATTTTTTGTTGTGTAGAGACAGAATCAGGCCTTGAGGGGAGTGTCACAGTAAGCATACTGTTGGGAAAAAAAGTAATGTCTTTGAAATTGCCTTTCCCTCTCAACTGTGTGTTATTCTCAGGTGAATAGTAATGACATAATTTCACAAATACTTGTTGACATTTTCTTTTCAGATGAATTCCCTTTGTTGGTCTTTGGGCCGCTTTTAGCACCAATTTCAGCAAACGTTTGACTAATAGGAGTTTTCATAACTGTCTGCAGAAATTGAATGTCAAAATGACATGCATGAACTATTCACTGAAGACAAACATTGCATTTGCATGTACTGTTGTTTGTACCTGAAAGGCAACTTCATTTGGGGTCAAATCCACTGCATTGTACCTGCAGCATGCCCTTAAATCACACAACAGTTTCTCATTTCTTGGATTTTTTTATATGAAACATGGAAGTAACAGAGCCATATGTGCATTTATATGTTTATACTTCTTTAAGGGAAAGGCAGTTTCATGGCAGTAACTTCCTTCATACATGGTGCCATCCTGCACTTTCTGGGGCACCTGATTGGTTCTCTCCTGGGGAAAGGTATGTGACAGCAAGCTGCTTTTCTTCAAGGACTAGGTCCCTATGGTAGTCTTGTGTGGAATTGCATCTTACACATTCAGTGGTTGTTATGCACAGTATGATGCTGTTCAATGTGACAAAGGGTTCAAGAATCTGGAATAATAAGTCTAGTAATGTGTGCCTCAACTATAAATTGAGGGCTGCAGTGAAGCATTTTATGTGCTGCCTCATGAGAAATTATTGGTTACCTTGGCGAAGGCAGAAGTGAAAACAAGATATGGAGGTAGGTAAGGAATTGGCAAAAGGAGAATTTACAGCAGATGTTTCCCCATTTGTCATTAGGGATTGATTAGGAGGCTATTCAGGGATCTTAGAATTGGTTTTGAAATGAATATATCCATTGTGATATGAATGTGGTTGTATTCATAAACCTTATTGAAAGTATGGAGTGTGAGAGTCTCAGAACAGAGGATAATCCGAATGCTTTTTTAGAACTGGTTTAGTTTGATTCTCAGAGTTATGAAAAAGGTTGAACTCTCATTTTACAAGATCTATCACGTGCATGCTGATAACAGAAACGGCTACTGCAAGCTACAGAATTAATAGCAAAAAATGATGAAGAAGAGAGACTTCTCATAGACTCACTGTTGTAATGCAAAAGCATCAGCACTTCTGCTCAATACTTACCAGTCCCAAAGAAAGAACAGAGAGGAAAGTTAACATTCATCAGTTTAATAGAGAGGTACTCATGTTATGGGGAAATTGGCTGGTCAGTCTCAGTACCAGTGGTTGTTGACTGGTATAGCGTCTACTCTGGGATCATCCCCAGCAGATGCCAGTGACAGCAGGCCAGCAAGATGTCTGCTAACCATCCTTAGTACTGCCACAATATATATGAGTGGGAGACAGTAAAGCATTGTGTGTCGGGATAGTCAAGGCCATGCACAGAAAGAAAGGACAATTAGTTACAGGTATAGAGCAAATTTCTTCTCCATGCAGAAGCTAGAGGTGGTTTACTTGTGTTCCCAAGATAACATGAGCCCTTTCTCATGGCCTGAACAGGAGACTAGACCATAATCTGTATTTTTCTGCACAACAGTAAAGCAAGATGGAGGATACATCCATAGAAAAGAAGCCAAATGTAGTTCTAAGATGCATTGCACTTGTAGAGGTGCATCCGTGCCCATATGAATATGACCATGCAAGTAGTTTAAAGTGGTAATAATATGCAGAGGAGTTTGAAATGAAGTCTAAGAGCATTATTTGGCTTAACACAAATATGCAGCTTTAAGTTACAAGGGACTGACGTTTCCTGTGCTATCTTCTTCAATGCCATGTAATTGTTTTCGTAATTGTTTTAAAATGCTTTAAATTCCCAAGATGAGAAATATGTTCCTTTGTCAATTAATTTGCATGCGATTTCTCATGATGTACTTGTGTCCGCAGTTCTGCAGTTTACATGTTTCCTTTGGAGCACTTGAATGACTTTTCTGAGGAACTGAATGGAAAAGCTATGTAGTTAAAAATAAATGAGCATTTTTACAGGTCTATAAATAGTTCATTGTATGTGTTTTGTGGACATGACAAAGGAAATGTTCAGCTTTCCTCCATTAAAAGTTTACTTTTGATCAGTTGAAGTTAAATTTCCCTTTTTTGTCTTTGAAGTGGAAGTAATCATTTCTCCTGATACTTTAGTTTATCTATTTAATTTTTTTCTTTTTTTTTTTTTCAGTGCTGGCTATCTTTTGTTTAAAATTTGTTGACATTTGTTGTCACAGATCATTTTGTTTCCAGTTATATGCTTCACTACAAATTAAATTGCTTGCTTCCTGCAATCTAATTAGATTAATTGTTCCCTAATAATTAAACATGTATATCAATTTATTGATATGACTAATGTGGGAAATTAAGGAGTACACAACGCTATTTAATTGGTGGCAATATGTTTGTGTGATGGACTTACCATTTTCTTTACTACTAGTTTATTTTCTCCTGAGGGATTTCTTTTTCTTTTTTTTTTTTTTTTTTTTTTTTTTTACAGGAAACACTTATACAAGGAAATGTGATCTTTATTTTTCTGCAATTTTTCTGCAAAATACAGGAGTATACAATGGATGTCTTCTTCCGTCAGACATGGGTAGACAAAAGATTAAAATATGATGGCCCTATTGAAATTTTAAGACTTAACAACCTGATGGTCTCGAAGGTGTGGACTCCTGACACTTTCTTCAGGAATGGGAAAAAGTCTGTTGCACATAACATGACCGCCCCAAATAAACTCTTCAGAATAATGAGGAATGGCACTATCCTGTATACAATGAGGTATCTAGCTTGTTTTTTCAGCTTCTTACAATTACTGTATGCAAAAGATATGCTGCCTGGACAAAATGGCAACCAGAGACTATTTAATTTGTTCCATTATAGGCTTACAATAAGTGCAGAGTGTCCCATGAGATTAGTGGATTTTCCCATGGATGGTCATGCTTGTCCTCTCAAATTTGGGAGTTGTAAGTTCCAATTATGAAATTTCTTGTAACTACAGAATTTAAATAGTAGAAATAGATTTTGAGAAAGTACTGAATTTTCTGAATATTAGTTGTGATATGCAATCCATATGCAGACAAAACTCCTGTTAAATTCTTTGGGAATTTTATTTAGGACCTGAAAATTAAACTCATTCAGAGAACTGAAAAATGGACAGTGATTCAGATAGTGTTTTAAACTCACTGTTCTGGCTACACTGTTGTTTGAAGTATATAGTTTTTCTTGGTTCCTAGGGATGAATTGAACACTCAGTGAAGCGAGAGATTCTCTGCAGAAGAGGGTGGGATCCATCTCAGCTTACTGCAGTCAGGTAAAAGGTGCCTGGGGAAGCTGTTTATTTGACTTTCTTTACAGTCAGTGGAGTCAGGTTCATGTCTTGAGATAGGTTTTACGTTAAGTGTAAAGATTTGATCTTTGTTTGTCTTATGTCCTATCTCCTGGCCTGTAAAGGGAGTCTGCATGACAATTACAAGCTAGATCATTTTTAGACTGGTGAGAGAAGTCTCAGTGTGGTGCAGATGACTGTCCTTTTCTGCTTTGAAGTGTGGAGGTTATCCAAAATCTTATAGTTGACTTTTGCTAGGAGTAATGTTTTAGGCCATTTTACATGCAACAGAGGAAGGTAGTAATGAGTCCTTTTTGATTTTAATCCACAGCAGAGATTGCTGCGACCACCTGGGTATGGTTGATGTGCTTCATTTTCTGTTCTGTCACTGTTCTAAGCCTCCTTGGTCACTGGTTCCTACTTTTCACTGGGATGTTGTTGGTGGCTGGACAGTAATCTGTTTTCCTTGACCCCTGAATTCTGAAGTTAGAGGTTGCTGGAAGCTGCTTATCCCCTTAGTTTGTACATTTAAGTTATACATCTCGACAGCCAAGCAAAAAGGGGAAATTAACGGTGCTTCTCTGATAGGACTTTTCACTAACTGGGAAGAAATTAGAAACCAGGTCCTGCTAGAACTGACTTTGGCATCAGATGTTACTAGGAAAGCTTCAATAACAGGGACTTTTCCACTGGCATATTTCTTAGGCAGAATCATAAATCAGTAGAAATTGTGTTTGACACTAATCTGGTATCATTTTCAGTGAAACTTGAAGTAGCAATTTCAAATGCAAGATTGGTTTAATTTAATTTTAACAGGAGTTTGGACTGCGTAGGGATTGAATGCTAGCTCTAAGTGATGTCTTTTATATTAAATGTTACAATATTTCTTTGGGTGTGCTTATTTCTGGGCTGCTTTGAATCTTTTACTGGCCTCTGGTTTCTGGCAGAAGAAATTAAATTTCTGTTTTTAGACTAATCATAATTTCATGTAAAGAAATGTGCACCTCATGTCCAAAACATATCCTGCTTATCATACTATTTTTACATAACAGTATATTTTAATGTTAAATTATGGATAGAAATTTCTAAAATAACTTAAAGATAACATGTCCATGTTTACTAAGGGCTGATGTAGAAAGAAGTAGTATTTAGACTTCACATTCAAATATGAGGTTAATTTTTGTATGATGCTTGATATACTACCTTAGCTCCAATTTATTTCTGGGGGGTAATGCAGAGGTTGTCTTCTAAAGCTGTTACTGTGAGTCTTACTGATTGATTTTGGTAGATTTGGGGGGCTGGCATTAGTACGGTTTGAGGAGTTGTTTCCTATTTATGCAAACTGGTGCTGTGTTGTAGATGCATATCCAAAGAGTGAAATGATTTATACCTGGACAAAAGGACCTGAGAAGTCAGTGGAAGTTCCTGAGGAGTCTTCCAGTTTAGTTCAGTATGACCTGCTAGGGCATACGGTGTCCAGTGAAACCATTAAATCTATTACAGGTAGGAATCTCATCAGTAAGAGTCAATTTGAGTCAAACTAACCCTGTAATACTACTCTAGACTTTTTTTCTTTCTTTTATGTAAGGTATTTTACTGAATGTCATAGACTATATTTTAGGCGGTGAGAGCGTAGATCTGAATTAGGTTTCTGTCCTTCAGATATACATTTGCAGATTCATTACTGTAGATTGCAAAGGTCTTTCAGAAAGCTAAAATCAGATCATTACTCCAAGGGACAAAATGAGTATGTAATCACTGCTTAAAATGCAGTTTGAAGAGCCAAGAGGATGCCTGGGTAAGGAAGTAATTTCTCAGCTCTGTAACCACATTATGTGCAAAAGACTTCCTTTGTTTGGTGGTACAAACAGCTCAGGATAAAAGTAGAGCATACAGAATGGGTTATTAAAACCATTAAAAACCCTCCAGTCAGATAAGCATAGGCATGAATGCATTAGTCACAATAGATACTTTCACAATAGATACTTCTGCTGATTTGCCTTACTTCTTACAGCACAAATGGCAACTATGGGCATCCTAAATGAGTGAAGTACCACTTATGAGCAGTTTACTGATAAGCAAGCATACTCTCAAAATATTTTTAAAAATTGGAATCATTTTCTAAACATCAGCAAGTTTGGGTGTTGTAAGATGGTCATAACTAAACAGATAGAGCAGTACAACACATCTAGTTGCTTTGTGGTTATTCTTCTTAAGGATAAAACAGTATATTGCGGTACTGTAGAAGTTGACCTGCTCGCATATCAATTATTATGAGTTAATGACCTGGTTTACCTACTATGGCTACAAAATTTTTCCTGTATTCTTCCTACTATTTAGATAGTTTACTCTGTTTGTGCTGAAAATGTAATTGTTTCGTTTAATATGAGTAATGATACTTCATCTAAACTTACACTATTTTTAATTATTGTTAATGACTTTTGCATTTATATATCATTATCATCGTGGTGCTGGTATATAAACCTAGACTGTTCTCTTAAGCAGATGCCAAAGGAATTTTTAAATCTTACTTGCATTACAAAAACTGATCCAGACTTAGCTACACATTTATAATATTTTAGATAGCATTTTAAGAATGACACTATAAGGACCTTCTATTTCCAACATTTTTTGCTTAGAACTTACCTTTGTTTGTGTCTCATAAGATGTCTTTTTGTGTGTGTTAAGTATGTTAAGTTGTGTGAATCTTAAAGAATCTTAGCTGGTAGTTTAAAACAGTTAATCTGTGACATTAAAAAAAATGTGTAGTCAGAAAAATACTTTTTTTTTTTTTTTTTAGGTGAATATATTGTTATGACAGTTTACTTCCACCTCAGACGGAAAATGGGTTATTTTATGATTCAGACGTATATCCCATGCATTATGACCGTGATCCTTTCTCAAGTTTCATTTTGGATAAATAAGGAATCTGTACCAGCTAGAACTGTATTTGGTAATTATTTCAGTTTTTCACTTTTTATCATGTTTTCTCAATTATTTTCTCTAGATTAGGCTTTTTAAGGTCACAGGCATACTGCCTCTGTATTAGTGCAGATGCAAGGACTTAAGGTAAACTCAGAAGAGTTGTTACTATCAATGTATAAAGAAGTTAGTTTCTGAGACCTTGGATTCAAAAGAAGTTTTGGAATATTTATTGAGAAGCATAACCTGGTTGCCTGTGGCAAGTGGGTGTACACTGGTGAGGACTTTAGGTGCTTGGGGTATCAGGATGAGAAGGCTTGGCCCAAAGTGATCTAGTCCTTAGTCTGTATACAGACCAGTTTTATCCTTCAGTGAACAGCAATGCAACACTTGAACGCATGCATTTTAAAATCCTTTTAAAATAACTTGGTTGGGAATGTGTGAGATGTAGATATTTATATATCTATGTCATCAGTGGACGCTTGCAGTGGGTAAAGCTTAGATCTAATTTCATGTTTAGTGATCTTCTTTCCTATCTACTGTTGTTATTATGAAAATGAATTAATAAAGAAAAATGATTGCAAGATGTTAAAAGTGAACTAGTCAAAGTACAGTTTAAATGTGATAGTACAGTAAACACTGAAAATAAAAATTTTAAAAGCTTCAGTGGAAGACAAAGTGTAAATAATTAAAGGAATTAAATGGAAATATGGTTCCTAGAAAAGGAATAAGACAAAAACATTTTTAAAAGCAGTCTTCGTAGTGAGAAATGTCTTGACTTTACAATATACTCTAGTAGAAAGCTAGACTAATCAAGAAAATTTTCTACAAGAAAACTTTGCTATAGCTAGATACTGGAAAGAGTGACAAGAATTAATGTTTCTATGTGATAGCTTACCCAGACATGCAAGTAGAGTCTTAACACTGTTCAATATCACAAATTAGAAAAGATTAATCATTTGTTATAAGAGAAATATATCCATCAAACAGGTATATTGTTTCACGTATCTTTCCAGTAATGTTGAATAATGGTACTTTTTAAATTAAGTATAGCCATAAACTGGAAAAGTAGAATCTGTAGAATTTGTAGACAAAATGTGCAAATTCACAAATTACACAGCAATAGAAGAAATATGTGTCAGTCTATATATCTATATAAGAAGCTGGGAACAAATAATAATTAAGTTTGGACATCCATTAAGTTACATTTAGTTTCTAATATGCCTTTGAAAAGAAATGTCTTACAGTATGGCTATAAGTACTTTTTTTTTTAAAGTTTTCTGTCAAACGCCAAAAGGGACCCTGTTTTCTAAAGGTAATTTTAAGAGAATGTAGAAATGTTGCAGGCAAGATGTAAAAATGAAGCCAGAATATCTGCTGTGATACTGACTTTCCAGAGGAACAGTCAGAAGAGGCTAAACAAAATTTTCCATTGGACAATGCATGGCTAGAGAGAACTTGGCAAAGATAACAGAGGAAGGACACACAGAGAACAATCTAGGGAGTTTCTGCCTGTCAAGATGTCTGTTACTATGGAAAAGATTTTGAACATGATGCACTATGAACACTTTTCATATGGAACAAAGACATAATTTGGTTTTGCTATATATTCTGAATGTTTAACAAGTTGTGTGGCTCGGAGATAGCTTTCAGAGAACATCTGTCTTTTTATGTAGCCCTAGTATGCCACTTGAATAGAACACATGCATAATCTCTTGCTTACAAACCCATTGTATGATGTCTGAACAGTTTATCTTGCTGGTGAGCTGCTTTTTTTTTTTAACGTATCCCTGAAATAAGAATATCTTGCTGGGAGCTATCTTCCAGGACGCTTATTTGCAAATAAGTGTGACCTTTTGCTTTCTTATGTCCATATTAAAAATAAAGTAAAATAAAATGGAGATTGGGCATGCAACTAAATTCTAGCAATGAATCTGTGTTCAGTCATTTGACTTAACTACAGCCATATGACACACTTCTCATCCAGTTTTAGCATTGAGTGCTAAGTGGTCTGATAACGTATGCATGGAACTGCAGCACATGTCCTTCAGGTTCTTTTGTGAATCTTGTGACCACCATAGTCCAAAAAGGCTGGGTAGCAGTGCTGCAAGTGAGCCAGAGAAGGCATGGATGAGTTGGAAGATGTGAGGACATTGCAGTGGTTTATTGCATGTTAGCCAGGCTTGTTTATGCAATTGCATGTGAAGTAGTGGTTAATGCTTTTTTATAAAGACTTCTTGATCTGGTACTGAAACTTTTAAGTATAAAAGTTTAATAAACTTACTAAATTACCCCAGTAAGAGCTATAGGCATGTGAATCTGATGATTGTGGAAGACCAGTGTTTCTTAAAGTGAGAGAGAATTTTTCTTTTCCAATCAGTTTTTTTTTTTTTTAATAGTAAAATACTCTTAATATATTTTTTTCACAATTATGTGCAATTCTGATCAGAAGCTTTCAAGTATTTTGCTCTGGATAGTTATAGTTCATATGTATATATATATATGCATATAAGTGTATATATACATACAAACACAAGGGCAGGAAATTAAGTTCTGGTAAAAACCTGTGTCTGTAAATTTATATGTATATATACATACACACACACAGATTTTTTACCAGAACTTAATTTCCTACCTTTGGCACATATCTAGGAACAGCTGCAGTGGCAACTTGCAAGTCTCTCAGAAGAATGTTTTAATAGTAAAAAAACTGAGGGAGACTGGGGTAATAAACAGTGTAATACTGTCACAGCCTGCCCTCTGTTCCATATATCTGGTTAATTATTCATTGGTCATTCGAGACATTTCATCCTATTCTTAAATCTGTTAAGTAAATGTCTTTTTAAAACACAATTCAGACAACCTATTTGGTTGAAGAGAACAAGAGTAGAATCAGGAAGGATAGGGTAAGCAGGGATGTGTCTCTTTCAGAATAAAATAACTTCCCATAATTCTTTCTCAGAATTAAATATTTTTAGTGGCGTGTTTTTTCAACACCTTCCCACTGAAGATTTTTTGTTTTTTATCCTGCTGAGTTTGCTCTGAAATGCTATTTGAGCTTTTATGAACTAGACACTGCTTCTTTGTCTTTAAAAAACAAGCTAGCAACAGCAACAAAAAGCTCTAATATGAGAAACTGGCTTAATGTTGTCCTATTTTCTGCATGACAATGTCTAGTTGAAGGTTTTCTCTTGGTAAGTTACCTAAATGAGATATGCCTATTTAGGAAACAGGGTGTGTGAAAATCCTGTTTGAAGACAGACTATCAATTATTTTGAATTCTTTTCTGTATATATGTTGAATTAGTAGATGAGTGCAATGTTGTTTTCATAAAAGTGAAGATATATGCACTTGTCAATCTTCCTTGAGATTATTGTGGTGGCACTTGAGCAGTGTTCACCCTGTACATGGTAGTTTGTATTTGGGAGATATGGGATACTTCATGTTTTAACTAGTCTTGGAATAATTTGGATGAGAGGAAAAAAACCATGCTTTGTTTTTCTGTAGCTAGTGTTTGCACTTGAAATGTCACAATGAAGAGGTCATATTGTGAGCTCAGTGTTCATGCATGTATACTTTAATTGAAGTTTTTATTTCAGAAGATGAAATCCTAATTAAATTTAATTGGTCAACTAGTAGCAGAAAGATTTAAAAGATAAGGTTATGACTTACTAATTAACAGAGTTGTTAACATAATATTTGAGTTTTCCTTAGCACCAAGAAAATTTGCCATGTTTTAGTGGCATCTGGTTTATGAGAGTGATCACAGTATTAGATAGCTTTCCAAAACCATGAAAAGAAAAATCATGCTTTTCTTGCAATCCAAAGAGCAAAATATACCCATTAAACAACTTAATTATATTCAAACATTTAGAAAATTATTTGTTGTAGGAAATTCTACAAAATTTGACATAAAAAATACGTATTGAAGGCTTTCACATTTTCTGCACGTGAATTGTAGATGGTCTAATGAAGGCATAGCTCTTTTAAAAACTGGTTACCTGTTGTGTATGTACAATTACTGCTCATTAGTACATGGTGATTACTGGGACTTAAATCTAATGCAGTATTCTTAAGATGCAAGATTCTTAAGAAAGGCTTTCCTCCATTTTCTTAATCTAACAGAGCAATGAGTTGTCTCTACTCCAACTGTGAGTTGTTTTTTTCCTGTATTCGTTTTTATGAAGAGTGGATTGCTGAGTGTAGGTAGAACTCAGAAGTTCTCAAGATTGTCCTATCAAGCAAAAACAGGGTGTGCTGTCTAATGGCAATGTCTGAATCTTCCTCTAATGGCAATGGTATTACACAGTGCATTATTTTGCAGCGCTGGAAAAAACGTAGATATGTTATACTGTATTTCCTGTGTTGATTTAAATGTGAAAATCTCTAGTATTATTACTTTAATTTGTGGTTTTTATATATATATTTAACTGAATAGGAAATTTATTTTCTTCCATTTGGTGTCAAGATTGAGTGTCACATTCACTGGAGTAACTTTTGTTATAACATTTTTCAGTGTAATTGCTTTTTCATTCATAATAACTGGCTTTACAATCAGAGATAGAAAGGAATTTAAATCACTCCTAGGTGATATGAAACTCTTTGTTTGAAACTGTCTATTTTCATATTCTCTGTCTGATTTACTTGCATTCAGCAGTGCTTTGTTTTGTTTCTTTGAAGGAATAACCACAGTGTTGACAATGACGACACTGAGCATCAGTGCAAGACACTCACTGCCAAAAGTATCATATGCTACTGCCATGGACTGGTTCATTGCGGTCTGCTTTGCCTTTGTGTTTTCTGCTCTTATCGAATTCGCTGCTGTCAACTATTTTACTAATATTCAAATGGAAAGAGCCAAAAGGAAGACAGTAAAATCCCTCCTTGAATTTCCACTTGCTCCAGTACAAAGAGAAAAAAGTACAGAAGAGACACACACGGTATGTTTTCAGATTACACAAATATTTTCCATTTTTCTTTTTGTAGCTTTTCTCAACAAAAACAGGCCTTTAACTTTTTTCCTCTGAGCCCCCAAATCTTCCCCTGCCATTGTAGTATCTTCCTATCCCTTGTAGAGGAGGCTGAATAAAGTTCTTGACATTAGTCTCAGCTGGTCTTCTGCATCCTGGCCCAACCCACCAGACTTGTATCACCTGCTCAGAACTGTGAAACAGAAGAGTCTGTTTTGCATTCCACTTGGGACAGCTACTCTGGAGGCATGCAGTTCCCTCTACAGGGGCAGTCAGAAAAAAGCATTCAGCTCATTCTTCAGAATCTGGATCCAGATTTGTTATAAGTGTTTGGCAGACAAGTTTCTCTCCTGCATGAAGTATAAATCAGTATTATGCAAGACTAATGCTATGCCATATTCTATGAAGAAATCCTGTAGAACTTTGTTTGTTTTTTACCTGCGGTATTAGGGATTGGAGGAGGAGGTTATGTCTGTCCATACCTGCCATCTCTTCTGTATTTTTTTGTGTTTTAGTGAGGGTCAGTTAGAATGGATATCTTTAGGAAACTTTCTTTTCCTGTATGTACTGATTCTGCTTGGACTGATAATGCAGAGAAGGTATTACAAATTATATAGAGAACATGTTTTGTCTATTATTTTCTTTTTTTTTTTTTTAATGAATTAAAATATACTAAAGCATTGCAGTTATACCTCAGAGAATTTCCCCAACCATCACTGTTCTCCTTTCATTGCACATGTTGCCTCTGTAGAATTTTCTTTCTTAATCAGTTATGATTTCAGGAAGTTTTTAAAGAACACTGGATAAAACATTTGTGTGAACCACAGATGTCGTTTTTATGTTACCTATATATCTGCACAGGAACTCACCTCAGTTCCTGAAAATATTTTGGGGCTCTTAACAGAATGCTTTTCAGCTTTCATAGTGCTTGAGGTTGTGAGACGTATGTGGTAGTTACCTCAGTGTGTGGACCAGTTAACAGGGTACAGTCTTACTTCCAGTTGAGCTCACCTCAATTCTCTTTCCCTCCCTTTTTGGTTCCCCTTTCCTTCCTAGCTGCTGCATTCCTTCTCCTATTCATCAGACACATTGCTAACAGAGTCATACCACACTTGCACTCGCCATATGGTAGGCTAGTAACTCTTGGGTATGACTGGCTCTCCTGACAACATCACTCAAGATGTATGACACTGACAGCAGCATCATAATTCACTCTTCCTGTCAGACTGGTATTGTAATTTCCTTTTACTGAGCCATGATTTAAGAACTACTGTTTTAGATGAACTCTTGGCAATTTTGTCTTCTGTGTCTTTCCACATCTCATTTATTTCTTTCCTTATTCATTTGTTCTTTTTGCTTTCCCACTCAGTCCATTTGATATCACACCTCAGTTGCTGTCCACCCACTTCCATTTTTCTTCTTTGCTCTCCTATCGTAAATCATTCGAGTTTTCAATCTTCTGGCTATGTTGTTCTGCTAGCTCCCAGTTCAACTTAAAAGGATAGATGTGTTCCTGAAGAGTTTATGTCACTCTGTTAGCTTCTGGCAAGAGACAGGAATAAGAAAAATTATGCTTATAGCAGCGTGTGGTTCTTCTTGTGCATAGAGGTATTAGTGTCGTTAGTTTATCTGGCTAATCTTGACTGTACAGCATAGCATCTCAGGCACTCTGAGTAGTGTTAATAAGCATTTGTTTAGGAGATAGTCAGGTTTTACTTGAGTCTTTAGAAAAATAAATTGCACTGTAACATATGATACTAGATTTATTTATAAAATCTAATTAAATCAAAAGGAAAAATATAGTGGTCTTCTCAGATAGTAATAGCAGAGGTTTAAAATACACCTTGTGATTCATAGTCAGAATTTCTGTGTATTGGTCTTGTACTTATCCAAAACATTCCTGTAAATGGTTAAGCTATTTTAAAAGAAACAAAACCCATCAGCAGCAACAACAACAGTCCACACAGATTCATCCAACTTTAAAGCTAGGCAGCTTGAGGTATAACAGTTCTATTCCACTGCAAAATTAATATATCTGAGGTAGATTTGGTAATCTGCTGACACATTTAGAATCTTGGGATCTTGGAAACACTCGAGGGAGCAATCTAGCGTTTAGAAGTTTTATATATGAACACCATGAGTTTGTATGACAGTGATAATAATATTGTTTGCACTGTTACTGTGTTTTCTCTAGTCAAGCCCATGCTACAACTTGTCTTTGCTTTTCTGTGGGTGATGGAGGGAATGAGTCCACAGATATGCTAGACTTAACTATCAGGCAGTGCCTTCATTGACTAGGTGATGATTTATGTCCATGTATTCTGCTTCACAGGACAATCTTCATAAGCTAATGTGACTGGTATGTTGCTTTCCAACCTGATGTGTGATACAGTCCTTCTCCTTAATATTTTAGTTATAGGTCTAAAAGGATAGTCTTTAATATTATGTCTTATGAATCTAATTTTTCTCTATGTATAATGTCTAACCAGTGCTGGATTTCCAGAGGCTAAAATCCCTGCTTCACTGCAAATTTGTGGTACACAAAGAATGCAGAGTGGTAGCTTATAGCATATCATCTCTAAGCATTATTTCTCAAGGTAAATGCTAGACATTTTTTCTCCATAGCTACATTATAGAATTTTTTTTGTTTTGTTTTTTAAAGTGCCTACACTATATTGCCACTACTGTGCTAGAAATTCCGTTGTTAGCACAATCACTGGAGATGAAGGAAAAACTGATTTACACCATTGTCTCCTGGGATTTCATTGTCTTGGGACCAAGCTTAATTGCTTTTAGGTCGGAAGGAACTAACCTGTCCCAAAGCATTCTGAACTCCTTTCTTTACTAAAAGCAGAAATGATGTTGCAAGTCAGCGTGTGATGGAAATGAATGATTTATAGTTTGTTATTGGACTCCTGAGTCTATTTTTATGCTTCTGCACTGTTTCCTTTTCCCTGTATTCCTATGAAGTTTATTTTTAAAGACCTACCCAATTTTGGAGATGAAAAATGTTACTGAAAAATATTCTTCAAAAATAGGCTTCTAAACGCTGTTAGCATGAGCTTCAAACTCGGCTGTTTGTTTCAAGAGTGTGAAACTTGAAAAAAACAGGTCAGTCTTGAGCAAACTTTTTGAATGGAGTAATTTCTTCAGAGTTGATTTCGAGGAGATTATAATTCCCAAACTTCCTGTTTTCTGAAGGCAGTTAAATGTTATAAACGTCATCTTACATTGGTGAAATAGCATTTAATAAAGGAACTCGAGGGTCAGGTTCTTTGCTGTCTCATAGATGCACATTCCTGTCCTTACCTGCAGGCATACTGGTGTGATGTGCATACCTCGCGAGATTATAAGCAATTTCTCATTTTTCTTGTTACTTTTGATCGGAATGTATAATAGCTTCCCCTCTCCCAGCAAATGGAGAAGTGCAGTTAACCCCATCTCTTCTGTATGAGGAAGGAGTTATCTGAGAAGCAGCCAATCTCAGTTGGGATACTAATACTGGCATAAATGGCAGGTCAAAAATTGTAAATATTTCTCTTAATATTTTACATGATATATTTTTCTGAAGAGCATAAATTGAGGTGCTACATTAAAAACTCTGATCTTTTTCCAAGAACCTGACACTGCTTTACCTTTAATACATTTGAGTGTGAAATAAGTTTACACTGGAAGTAGAGACGTTTGTCTTCTGCCATGTGAGCAGAGTAATTACTGAAATTACACAATGTAGTATAAGGTACGAGGCTAGATTCTGATCCAACTGAAGTGTGATGTAAACTCCACTGAATTCCAGAAAAATAGCTGGGTGGTGATTAATTGAACAGAACTGCTGGAATTCAAATTCATGGAATGAGGCTTCTGTATTCAAAGTGGAAATTATTTTTTCTGATATACACAAAAGGGAGAAGTTTGATTTCAGCACTAGGTTTATAACCAAGCAAGAAGTCCTGCTGGACTGCTACCTCCTCCAAACCTTCCTTGGACATGTGATAACTTATCACTCTTCAATCTTCTGTAAGAAGGTAGTTCATTATAATGAACTACCACAGTTGTGGGTAAGGGACTATGAAAGAGATGCTCTGCTGTTATGTATCTAATGCTTAAAGACTTCATGCTGTTTGCTGTAGCTAGTTTGGGAGACCTAATTCATATGGCATTAGGATAAGACTTTTATTTTGGAAACCAAAGCATAGTTTGGTAATGTCAATCTCTCAAATGATTATTCTAGAGAATATTAAGCCCTATAGTTTTTAATAAAAAATATTGAAGTGTTTGTCATTGTGCTGTTCTCCTGAAAAAATGCACTCCTTATGGTTTCATCATTAGAATGAACAATTCAAGTTTCTGTTTAATAATAGAAGTTACTTTCCTTGTAAGTTTTAGACATTCAGTAAGGTCTTGTATTGATCTAATTGAAACTACATTATTATTTCTTTTTTTGTTTTTGTAGCAAAACAAAAACAAAAAATGACTGTAATACGTGGTTCCATTTCAGAACGCCATGTCACAGTAAACCTCTATGGTGACAGCAATAAGATTTTCAGATTGTTTGTTATTGCTTATTATGCAAAATCTCAGGGAATTTATGTTTTTTTCCTCACGATGACTAGTATGAAATGATGCTTATGAACTGAAGCTTCTTCAGATTTTCTGCTTAAAATTACTTAAAAGTATTTATACTTTTTCAGTTTTGTTTTTCTTCCACAATGAGTTTTCAATACTTGTGAACACAGTGACACTGAATTGCTGTTCACGTTCACAGCTGTGTGAACTGCTTTTTGACTCTTCATTTTTACTCTGGGAAAACTGGAATTAGAAGAAATAAATGTTGAGAAGCTTGGGAAGGTCTAGGAGGCAAGGGCTGTTCAAGGCATTTTCGGCAGACTACTGAAGCAAATTCAAATACAGCTTTAAGGTCACAAAAAATTGAAAGAAAATAATGAATCTCTTTCATCCTTAATCAGCTGTTCTTCCTTGCATAGACATTATACAGAGCACCTCCACAACTGACTATCATGCAACCTATCCTAGTAGATTTTTTACCCTGCAACTCTCAGTTCTTTTATTTTTGTAATAAATACAACCTCCAAGACTATTTGTGTGAATTTGTGTATTTATGTATGTCTCTTAACTACAGAACAGGTGGATGGATTTCACTGGCATAGATTTGGCATCCGTTTTTTGGAAAAAAAGCAACTTCTAATTTTCTTGTTTATGTATCTCTAACTTTGAATTCACTTTTCATGTTGTGTGCTTTTAGGCATGAGCAATACAACGTGGAATGCTCTTCTTACCTTTTCTCCCCTCCCCACTTGATTAAGATCATAAAGTCAGCACCATGTATGGTGGACTGGCTGTTATAGCTTACTTCCTCTCATTTTTTTCTCCTCAGATAGTCTGCACTGCTCTCTACATTACTGAAGCTACAGACTGCAATACACTGTGTTTTGTGGCAGGTGGATGTTTTACTTGATCATATCCCAGGGCTCTGTAATGGAAAAAAAACCTCTACTACTGTTTCAGTAAACATTTGATTGACTGGCTCTACAACACAATAGTAAGCCATGCTAGATTTCTCTTCCAAGTTTTGTATTTACTAGCAGCACAGCAATATGGAGACTCAGTGGGAATTGGGATTAGCAGCATTATTTACACTGATGACAACATGCTACTTCCCTGGTAAATGTCAAATGGTGTGAATTTGGCAGGGTATGTAATGTCCTTCCAGAAGAACAGACTGTTGTTTTTTTTTTTAGGAAGGAATGGAAAGGATAAAAAGCACTGCAGTGGAGTTGGATAGGAAAATATTATTTAATTGCTACACAAACAGTTTTCATGTTGCAGCTAAACAGTACATAATGCCAGGTTTTAGTTGCTTTAAGCTTTCCAATTTTTGCATGAATTTTTCTATTAGTTAACTCAAATCCCACAGTTTTGGAAACCTATGCCTTTATATAGAACATATCTGATTTTCTGATATATTAATTATGATATATTAATTTACATGTGTTATGTAGAAGGCTCAATAATACTGTTATAAAATGCTAAGATTAGTCTTGCAAAATCAATATTGAGGCATAAAAAATGTTTCTTTACTCTTCACTTTTTATTACCTTAAATAAAGTAACATCTCTTCATTATATGCTTGACTGTTCTAATAAATAACTAAAATTCTTCTGCAGAACTTTAAAACTGCTTTGATTCTGGTACCCTATTCAGGTGCTGGTCTTGTTTTTGTTTTTAACCTTGAGGTACGTAAGTGCTCAAAATGATGATTAGGTGCTTAAAAGACTTATCTGCCCAAGGAAATTTAGTAATTACGTGCAGATCTGCCTTATGGGACCAGTTCTCTTTAACATCTTCATCAGTGACACTGACAGTGAGATCAAGTGCATCCTCAGCAAGTTTGTAGATGTGTTTATAAGCTGTATGGTGGTGTCAACATGACTGATAGTTGGGATGCCATCCAGAGAGACCTTGACAAGCTTGAGCAGTGGGCCTAGGTGACCCTCATGAGTTTCAAACAAATACAAGTTCAAGGTCTTGCACCTGAGTCGTGGCAGCCCTCACTACCAGTACAATCTGAGGGATGTAAGGATAGAGCATAGTCCTGCTGAAAAGCATTTGGGGGTACTGGTGGATAGGAAATTGGACGTGAGCCAGCAATGTGCTGTTGTAGCTCAGAGAGCCCACTGTATCCTGGGCTGCATCAAAATAAGTGAGGCCAGCAGAGTGAGGGAGGTGATTCTGCCCCTTTGCTCTGCACTGGTGCCACCTCACATCCGCATGTGCAGTGCTCAGTACTGGAGAGACGGGAGCCTGCTTGAGTGTGTTCAGAAGGGGCTGCAAAATAATCCAAGGAATGGAACACCATCTCTGTGTGGGCAGCCTGTGAGAACTGGGGCTGTTCAGCCTGGAGAAGAGAAGGCTGCGAGGTGACTTGATTGTGGCCTTTTGATATCTAAAGGGGAGCTATAAAAAGGAAGCGGGCAGACTCTTTAGCAGCATCTTTTGTGATAGGTTTCAAACTAAAAGAGAGGAGATTTAGTAGTAGGATGGGGTTGCTGGAATGTTGAACAGTTTGGGGTTGCGGAACTGTTGAACAATTTTCCAAAGAATGCTGAGGCTGATTAGAATGGCAGCTCTGGATTATGTTACAGGTAGATGGCCTGAGTGTTAATATATGCCTGCTTATCAGCAGGTGTGTGATGGCTGTGTCCTCTGGTGGTCAGAGGCTTATGAAGAGAATTTCAATATTGAATAATACTGAATCTTTGTTGGCTGGCCAGTAGGAGCTGCTTTCTTTTGGATTCTAATCCCAACAGGATGTACCTATCATACAAACTACAAAACAGTTTAAAATTGCAGAGAATGATCAAAAGCTTCTGTGTGGAGCACAGATAGAGTATAGGAAGAGGCTGCTGAGATATCTGAAGGAACCAACTGTAGAATGCTGTACCAACACAGTATTTCTTGCAGCTTGCAGCATTGTTGGTGTTTATACACTTAAATGCATTCATAAGGATAAAATCACCTGATGTCCTGGCGTTTGCTTTTATCATTGCTACTTTCTCCCCAGGACTTGGCATGTGACTTTTAAACAGTGTTCTTGCTTGTTTTACAGATTCTAGGTTGGCCTTATCATAGGAAAGATGTACTGCAACTGTTATCGTCTCTCTTTGTTCTGTAAGAAGATGACTAAGTTTGTCAGTTCCGTGCTATGTATTGCTGTGTTGATGATCCCATTCCCATGAATCTCAGCTCAGCTGCTGCACACTATGCTAAATTTGCAGCCTGACTGCATTGAAGTGCAAAGTTGGCTTGCTTGTCAGAAAGCTGGTAATACATACAAAACAATCCAGTATTTTGTTTTTTTGGCTCCAGTAAACGCTTATGTAGGCTTAAGGAAGTTTCAGGATTTCCATGTTGTGTGAACATCTGTTTATAGAATGCCAACCTCGTTAAATATTGAAGAGTTTAGATTGACTCATATTTGTGCATCATTTTAGTGTGGTAGTAAACACCAGTATCCATTGAAGTTGAGCTTAAAAAGCAAATGATCTGATGAATTTCTCTTCTTTTTCTTTTGTGATGGGAAGATTTTTGGTTTATACATTCCATCACAGATACTGACCATCAGATTTGCTCCATAAATCTGCCATTTAACAGTAGATTGTACGGAGTTGTTTTAAAGTATGCTGAGAGCTTTGTTAGTCTTATTACTCATGGTCAATTGCATGCAAATCCACATGTCAGGGAAGGAAGCCGTATTAATTTCACATATTACACCTGTGAGGAAAACTGTTTAGTTATTCTGTCTCTATACCAAGTGAAACAGACTTTTGCTTGGAAAGAAGAGAAGGTTCTGGGGTGGTCATTGTGGTCTTCCAGTACTTGAAGGGAGCATATAAACAGGAGGTGGAATGGCTGTTTACAAGAGTGGATAGTGATAGGACAAGTGGGAGTGGTTTTAAACTGAGACGGGAGGTTTAGGTTAGATATTAGGAGGAATATTTTCCCTCACAGGGTGGTGATGCACTGGCAAAGGTTGACTAAGGAGGTTGTGAATGCCCCATTCCTGGAGGCATTCAAGGCCAGGCTGGATGTGGCTCTGGGCAGCCTGGTCTAGTGGTTGGCGATCTTGCATATAACAGGGGGTTGAAACTTGATGATCACTGTGGTCCTTTTCAAGCCAGGCCATTCTGTGATTCTATGATATGATTCTATGACTTTATGCTCTGGTACTAGCAAAAAGACATCTTACATCAGGACATGGAGATAATTCATACTGAATGTATTTTTCACCATTTCAGTTAAGGTCGCTTTAATGGAAAAAAGCTCTGCAAAATGGTATGCTAAAAATTAGAGCAAGAGTTTATATGGTATTGTAATACAGTAAATATTTCAAAAGTTTTTTGCAATACTGCAAATATTGTTTCATTGATTGTGATACAATGGTTTCCACATTCACAAATAAATTAAACTTGCCAAGTCATTCATTGACTCTCAAAACAACAGGCCCTTGATTTGCACAGCACTGGGTTACAGACGTATTATCTTGGGCTTCAGGAGCTTCTAGTCAGTTACTGTGCTCCAGCTGTTTTCAACAGACTGGGAGGCTGAGATGCGTTCCATGTTGAAGAGGAGCACTTTTCCAAGGGATAGAGATGTAAACAGATCCTTTTATTTCATTGCCTGACAGAATTTGAACATCCTGTTCTATTCCATTGTTCCCGGTCAAAGCATAGGGTGTGAGCTCTTTAAATGTTTTTGTATATACTTTTTCTACTTTGCTCTTTTATTAGTCCATATGATTATGAATCTCTTCTGAAAGATGACATCCTCTTGAAATAGGATACAGTAAAGCATAGTACTTAGAACTTGTAGTTTGCTGGTGCTTCTGAAGTATGGAGCTGGTCAAAATGATAGGCTATTTCAAAAGAAGAGTGAGGTGTCATTTACATATGCAGTAAATTGTCCTGTTTTAAAAAAAGCTGATCTTATCAAACGCACTGAAGCTAGCTGGTGTTGCATGCAGTGATACAGTATTGTGCATGCAGTATTTGATGAGAGCTTTCAGACTTCTTTTTGCCTTTCTTAACTGCAGCATTTTAAATGTCTCTCAAAAATCTCACCTAAATGTCTCTAGAAAGTGAGTTCCTTTCTGGATCCAAAGTAAAAATGTAAAAATGTGGACTCAGTGTTTCCCGTGGAGCCCCATCTGGAGCAGCACAATAGCTCTGTGTTGGCTCAGAATAATTGAGTGTTTTCCTGACTTGACCTTGAAAAGGAGTCTTTGGTTGGATAATACCTTCATTTCTTGAGTTTTATTTAATTTGACTTTCATTTGATTTTCATGTTTTATTTCTTGTTCTCATACCTCCAAATTACAAGCTACTGAGTGGCAGTAGGTTTGCATTTCTTACTGTTATTTGAAAAAAAAAATAAAAAATCAAACAAACACAAGAAAAAAAGACCAAGCAAGTAAAAAAATTTTAGGAGGCAGCACGATTTTACCCTCCTTTGCCTAAGGGGAAGCCTTGTGGTGGCCTGCAGCCCCTCAAGAGGGGAGCAGAGGAGCCATGCTGAGCTCTGCTCTCTGGTGACAGCAACTTGACCCGAGAGAAGTGCATGGAACTATGTGAGGAAAGGGACAGGGTTGGGTGTCAGGATAAGTTCTTCACCAGAGGGTGATGGGCATGGAACAGACTCCCCAGGACAGTAGTCACTGCCCAGAGCTGCTGGAGTTCAAGAAGTCTCTGAACAATGCTCTTAAACATATGGTCTGATTTTTGGGTGTTCCTGTATGGAGTCAGGAGTTGAACTTGATGATTCTTATGAGTCCCTCCCAACTCAGGATGTTCTATGATTCTATGATAAATAATTTTGTTATTCAAATTATCACAGTATCCTTTTACTAGTGATATGTACCACAATTGAAATATCTGTTTTTTTTAATTAATAGTGTTTGAGTATGTTTCACAATGTAATGGTTAATCTGACCTTTGCTGATGTCAATAGAAATCGGTTCTTTAAATTGTGGCTGGGGAATCAACCTTATTTAACATTTTTATTAGTGATGTTGGCACAAGGCAATGGTTAGGTGAAATTTTCAGATAACGTAGGGTTGTGAGATAGCATCTGTACAGAGAAGTAGACTAATATGGGAAGAATTGGATGACCAACATTTAATAGAGGAGGACACAGGGACACATGTATACTGCCTTTAAAAATAATTTTTCAACTGGAGGAACCAAAGACGAGATTCCCCTGAGAGTTTTCAAGGAGAATGAGTTATTGTCATGGTACAGTATTGTCATGGTACAGTATTGAATAAGGCCAGTGTAGAACAAGGGTTTGTGAGGGAAGGTGGTGGCAGTATCCTGGTGAACTCACCCTGGGAATCATTACATGTTCTGCTTCGCTTCAGCAGATTTGCATGTGCACATCATAATACTGAGGAGGAAACTGGCTTTCTCTCTAAACGTTAAGTTCCTGAAGTATTGGAAGTTTTGTGTACCAATGGAACAAAAAGAAAAAACAAAGAAAATACCCAGTAGATTTTGAAAATCACACACTTGGACAATTTGAAATTGTACAGGTAACTTTATTCTTGAATAAATACTGTAATGGGACATGAGTAGTGGATGAAGGAACAGCAGGTCTTACTTGACAGCTGCAGTTGTGGGGGAGAGGAGGCATTTTGTGTACATTCTGATGGAAAAAACTGCCCACAGCAGAAACAGAGGGGCCTGCAGTGTGCCAGGGAGTCTGGCTGTTCTCTGTCATACCAGCATCTGTAGTTGAAGCACAAAAGGGAAGGACACTGAAGTGAAGTGGCTGCTGAAAGCTGATGATGCATCTTGTGAAGCAGACCTGCCCTGGAGTTAGTACAACTTCTCTCCCAGTCTGTGGGCTGCAATTATGGCAGGTAGTCCTCTTGATCTATTGCAAATACTCCTGTCCTGGTTCTGTTTTATAATTTAAACTTAGCAGTCTTAAAAGACTGCTTTACTATTCATGGGTCACTGATAACCCTCGTGTGAAAGTATCCAGTTGCACACCCCTGTGCATTTCTGCACTTCCCAAAAAGTGACTCAGGCTGCCCTTTCGAACAGTACAACAATTGTTTATTTTAAAGCATGAGTTCCCTTTGGTACTTATGCAGTAATTCCAGACTTCTGCTTCTTCAAATTGCACACATGTATAAAAATTTAAAAAATGTATTGACACAGTTCTGTGCAGAAAGGAAAATCATGAAACCTAGGAGGAATTTTTTAATATATCAACCGTGAGCTGGCAAATATGTCAGCTGTGAACTGGTTGCTGTTCATGCCTGTGTATGTTACAGCTTCAGACAAATTCAAGCTAGTAATACTACCAGTGACTGATTTGTTCTGCAATGAACAGAATTTGGGGACAGCATTCTGATCATGATGGGAGTGTTGGAAATATCCCGTGATACACGTAGGTAGCTCTGAAAGTAATGCTTCCTATTTATTTTCATGGAAACTACAAGAAATACAAGGAGCACAATAGTGCTTTTTGATAAAGCAAATTCTCAGCTACACAACACTTTTTCAACATAGTCACCACCATTAGCTGATGTAAGTGGATGAGCTGATTGAGATTTCACAGTGCTGTTACCTCTTCTGAAATGCAGTACCCCCTGCCTCACTGTATTCACATCCACTGTTTGGTTTTCATGAGTATTCAGCTGGGGTAATTGAAATTCAATGGGTAAAAATGTTTCTACATGCAGAAATTCAATTTCATACCTTTGCCATACCTTTGCATTTCCATGTCACTGTTTTGTCAGAGTACCCCTTTCCTGCCATCTGTCACATGGCAACAACATGTAATGGAATATTGCTGGAAAGGTTCACCCTCTACTGCCATACCACCCACGTCTGCCTCTGACATCATGGGCCAACATAATAAAATAGAAAGCATTTCTTCCAGAGCAGTCTTCGTGTATGTGTGTGCATATTTTTATTCCTTTTTTTTTTCCAGATATTTTTTCAGCTCCTATTTCTGTTTCCTTGAACAAAACAACTAAGTACAAATGATGCAGCCAGCAGGCATGGTTGTCACTCTCCTCACTGTTCAAGGCACTGGTACCTCAAATAATGCCCCATTTATACTCTGCTTGAGCACTTAGCTGGAGAGAACTGCTGTTGGATGAAAGAGAGATTGCTGCCTACTTTCTGTCTTTCTCTTCCTTGTGCTGTGAGTTTTGGCTGGATTCTTTGGTATAGAGGGAAAGAAAAGGGGAAATAATGGAGACAAAGCTACAGCAGCAGTGATGATGCAAGGTGATGCTTGAGAAGCATAAATCAGAAATGTATTTTTGGTGTATAGCAAGAGGTTATTTAGTTCTGTCTGTATTTATGCCTGTGTTGCTTCTGTAGAATGTGCGTATCCTACCAGTGATTAAATCCATGTCTCTTGACAATCAGTATGCCTCTTTGCAAAATATATTCATGTATTATATCTAGAAAGTGCAGGGCTGATGGTTCAAAACTCTGCTTTTCAGGAACATTTCCAGGAGGAGGTTCAGGCGGGGTTATGGTTACTTTTACATGCAGAGAAGAACAGAGAAGAACTCCTCTCAGAAATCAGTAAAATATTAAACCCTGCTGGATTTGCCATCTCTAAATTCTTATCTGTCCTTCAGTGTCTTACACAGCCTTATAAGTACTACTTGACTTAAGTGTATCTTTCACAATGACATCCAGACTTGCCTGAAGACAGAGATTTCACCACTTTTCTTAGTTAATAACTGGAAGGGTGTAGTAGATGGAAGACTAGTTTATTCACTGGTTCATTTGCAGCTGAATAATTTATTGCCTGTGGTTAATGTGAAAATGCATTGGTTTTATTTCTGAATGAACAGGAAAAGGGGAAACTTAGTTTGGTAAATAATGGCATTTTCTCTGCTCTGGAAGATGGCTAGAATTCCTAATGTATGGTGGTTACACTTCTAGAGAAGAAAATGTGAAAATCACATTGGCTGGTAGGTCAGTTCTAGACTATTTTTATATTATTGGATGAATTATCATTATGCAAACAAAGAGAATTTTCTTTGAGGGTGAACCCGGAAAAAACACTAGCCAAGAAAGTTTAGCTTCATGGTACTAAGTTTACATAAGGATCTCAGTGAGTGTGAAGTGCCAAATATGTTTACCTGTATTATGGCCACAGGTAAAAGGAATTCCTGTTTTTAACTTTATATGCTATTAAGTCTGTTTCCATGAACATGTGATATTTTTATTCTTCAAGATCAAGCTGCTATTGATATTTGTGAGTATTTTTCTTTTAATATTTGATTATAAAGTTTCCATTGCTTCTGTTCATGTGTTTATTCTAAGAATGACTAGTATTTTTTTGTAACTTTGCAGAGTACAGATGCCAATTCAAATGTGAGGAAAAGAACGAATGCCACAGTACAGTCAGAAGCTGATGGTGGGAGTCGAATTGACACAAGGCACAGTTCCATCCAGCCTCCCTCTGTAGCTCAGGGGTCTTCTGACATTACACCCCACTCCCTTTCTGCATCAAGTCCCAACCCTTTCACACGTATTAATGCATCAGAGACATTATCTTCTGCAAGAGCTACCCCTCCAGCTCCTCCTTCTACCCCAATTTTAACTGGATTTGTATCCCAGCATGCCACAGTTGGATCCCCTTCCATTCAGCACTTGCTTGGATCTAGACTGGAGCAGATTCAGACCACCACACCTCATACATTAGGAGCATCTGCAAAACCATCTGCTGTCACACCACCTGTTCCCCCTGCCTCTCATTCTGGCACTAGTAAGATAGACAAATACGCACGAATTTTATTTCCTGTTACCTTTGGAGCATTTAACATGGTCTACTGGGTGGTGTATCTATCCAAGGATACCATGGAAAAATCAGAAAGTTTAATGTAGTTTTGCTGCTATGTAGTAGTTCAAAAATTATACTCACATTTGATGCAGAGTTTCTTCTTTTGAAACTATTTAAAAAGTCAATAATTCTTATTTATAAAAGCTGTGTGCTACTTTCCCATTGTAAAGGCTGGAGATCTTGGGGATAATGAGGTAATTCTTAATAATAGATAACAGAATTTTCCTCCTCCCTTCAGCTAGGAGTGAATTATCACTCTTCAGACAGACTACTTGCCTTTGGGAGAAACATGCACAGGGAAAAAATCAAAGATGGAGGTGAACAATTGTGCAGCGGAATTCATCTCCACTGCTAGGAATTGTGTGTTGATTATCATGGATCCCTGAGGCACCTAGTACTGTCGTTTGGACACAGCATTGCATTTCTTGACTGCAAGGCCCATGTCCTGAATATTTTGACAGTACCTGCTAGAAAAGGACTTTTTGTGCTAGGCTAAAATTGGCAGAATGGGGGGAAAGTGAGCAATGGAAAAAGAAAATAGAGTCCAGCCTGGGAAAGTGCAACTCCAGAAGAGTTATGCAAAGGAGTTGTAGAGCTCCATATATTTTTATGAAGCATTATTTTGCAACCTTGGAAATTCTCACTTCAAAATAAGAATGAATGAACCTTAGAAAATCTGAAATCTGAAGTAATTCTCAAAATTGGAATTCTTTGTTTGGTAAGGTGATCTTAAATGTGATTCTTCTTAGACCGTGCTGACCAGCTTGAGTGGATTTATTTCTAAATTACATCATGCGATAGAATGGAACCAGGTCCGCAGTGTTCAAGTTTTTGAATCCTTTGTTCTTTCCTTTGGATGCTTTTGGATTTGTTAATTGTTGCTTTGTTTTGTTTGCTTTCCATATTTTTCAGTCACATACCTCTGATTTCCTTTGAACATGTTTTTCTCTCTCTTTTATTATATAATGTTTGAATCAAGTTAAATTTACAGCAAATTTTGAAGTGGCTTCAAAATCAAGGAAAACATATTTTCCTGTGCTTTGATATATGTGGCTATGGCACAACTTTGAGTGAATGTGAGACACCCTTTTGTGAAGGAACACTGTGATATAAATCCAAAAAGCGTGTTTCTAGATGAAGCAGGGGAAACACGAGGTGTTCATTAGTTCTTCTTACACTGTGGGTGATTTCCTTAGTGGTTCAGTGTACAGACAACTACTTTTTTTTATTTAAAAAAAGAAGTGAACAGTTTAAGCTTGATAAAAATCTTATCAACAGTGTTCTTTTCACCTATATGAGCAGAGGATATGCTGGCCATCAGTCTGAAGGTTTTTGTGGAGTTCCATCCGGCTAGGCAAATGGTTAGCATTTCTATGCAGGTGATAAGTGAATATCAAAGGCCAAATTCTCAGCTGTGATCTGGCTGTGTTTTTAAAGGATTAAGGAGAAGCCAATTCTCCTTTGCCTGGACTAATCATTAAATACAGTTAATTGATATAGCAGATTGGTAGCCCATTGTCAAAGTTTTATGCTGAGGCCATTGAGGTGGTTGTTCTGGAGTTCTCTGCTCAAGTAATGATAAAGTGACTGAGAGTCTGATGGAAACCACAAGTGTAACCGGGGTAATCAAGACAGCTCTACACAGAACTGGGATGAGAATCGCTGTACAGTGACCATATATCTCTGTCAATCCAAACATAGTTGCTACTTTGCAGCTGAGAATCTGACCGGCTAACTTATAGGATCTTGGAGACTGTAAAGAGGTGTATAATGTACCATGGATTCTAGGCTAACATTTCATATAGAACATTGGAATGTACATGGTAGGATTCATAGGGTTTGGAATGTCTTACATGTCTTTATCATGATGTAGTAGTATAAACAGTTACCTTACTCTTTTTTTGTTCACTTAAGTGATGTTCTCAAGGAGGTAGGCAAAGTCCTCACCTTTTATATGTAAAAGAAGCGTGAGATTAAAGTACTCCTTAAAAAAATATTACATATTCCAAAACATGGGATTGGAACATGCAGGTTGTCAAGCTGCAGTAGTTTACATCTTCAGATGTATCATTGGGAGCTGTGTCTGTGCCTCCCTAATTTAGTCACATTATTGCAAATTGTCAGAATAGCAGATACCTTACAACAGAGATCATTTGTTTATTTTGTGAAGCTGGAAGAAAAAAAACACTAATCCTCTGGCAATTGTTGATCATAATTGCACAAAGGGTAATTTTTTTTCTACTGTGAAGAACAATGGTTTTGTGTTGAGAACCTAGTGTTTGCTCCAAAAGTTATTGAAATTACTCTTTGCTTTTCTCTCTGATGAAAAATGAGGATGTTTTCTCTTAGACAGAGCTCTAAATGATTCACTCTAAACAGCTGTCTCTTCCTTTCTACCCATCCCACTATACTGCTCATATAATCAGCTTTTTTTGTGGATTGTTCAGTAGAATCAACAGTGGTTCAGGCAGTTTAGCCAAGGTTGAAGTAAATGTGCTATTTGGATTTGTTTGTAGGTCCTGTTTCGTTTTAAAGACTTACAAGAAGGAGAAAATGATTGCAGGAATTATTTGAATTCAAAATACTAATTTCTGTGGTTCTTCATTACAAGAAATATTTCATGATATCTCAGAACAAATATGTTTTTAACCCATCAGTCAATGCCTGAATTACCTTCTGGTACTTGCAAGTTTATATATATATATATATATATATATATATATATATATATATATATATATATATATATATATATATATATATATAAAATCTCATGATGAGCCTAGGACTGATTTATTGTACTATGCTACATTATTGTGTTACAGTATAAGAACTTACCATAACTAGCTTTCCAAAGTACATAAAAGCGATGTAAACAGGGAGTTTTTCATCATGTTTAATTTCCTCACACAATGATCAGAAACAGTAAACAGCCTGCAGTATACTCAGAAGTACTGGCAGGTTCTGAATACTGTGCAAGTCAGAAGCATGAAAAAAAAAAAAAGGCAGGAATATGTTTAAATTTAGAGGGTGAAATGTTCAGTACCGATTAATAAAATCCAAGAGGAGAATGTTTCACATGTTATTTCAGTGCCCATATAGATCTCTAGGGCTGATTTTGAGTGTAATAAACTTTACAGGAATTGTGGGATTTTTGGTGTTTATTTTTATTTTTTTTTATATTGGTTTTATTAGGCGGTCTCTCTTGAGCATTTAGAACCAACCAACCACTTCAGTCATCTTTATTACCAAAAAGAAAAGCGTATATAGAGACAAAACACCTTACCAAGAAACAAAGATCAATGTCACCAGCTACTGTTTCCTCAGAGACATTGTTACCAATAACAAAACTAATGATTTCAGTGATGCAGCCCCAACCAGTAATGGAGTCATTTGAGAAAAACAGTTAAAAGCTCAGTTTGAGAAGATTGCCTTCACATACATTGAAACATATTTTGTGGTCAATTGTGAGGTCAACATAGCAAGGTCACATGTATATTAGCTCACTGTTAAGAGTTTTCACTGCAGTTACTAGAATAATGAAGTGAAGAGTCAAACCTAAACCCCAGTACCACATGGTGACCTGAGCTCTTAGAGTTCAGCAGCTGAACTGGAGTCTGGCTTTTCTCTTACAGAATGGACTTGTCTCAATCAATTGGATATCAGTGGCACATTTCTGAGACACTCTGGATTTCTTTTCTTGCATGATTTTTACGAAAAAAGAAAAACCAAACAGGTTTTGTAAACTGTTAAATAATTCAGTCTACATTACTTTACAATCTGACAAGTAGATCACATGATGATTGAATGAAAGAGGCAAATAATTTATTAAGGAATGTGCCTAAAGCTTTTTGATTAGCAGGAACTAAAATGTATTGATTACAGGGAGTTCAAATGCAACCTTGGGCATCTCATCATTTTCATTATTAGGATGGACTTTGCAAAAAGCTGGGAAAGCCAAGTATAGGTAATAGGATTGAGCCACTATTTCAGAGAAAAATGAATGTACTCATCTTTTGAATATGTGCAGAATTCTGTTTTCTTCTGTTTTCTTGCATACCTCCTGCATGTCATTCTGGTACAGTGAACCTTTTGACATAGTGAAGAGACTGCATACTGTGCAAGAGTATCAGAATTCATGATGTATATTTATCTAGATCCAAACTTTACCATCTGCCTTGTGTTATTGGGGGTGAAGGGAACTTCTGTTAAAATGGATAGCTGTTCTATGGCTAACACTATTATAGTTACAGCACAGATAGCTGAAAAATATTGTTCCTGGATTTGTCTAATCCTAAAGTTAAACCAGCAGATTAGGAAAATGACAAATGCCTGTCATGAGATGCCTAGGTGAAATATATTGTTTAATGATGATGTGGATAAAACCAAGTATTGGAGAACTGCAGATACATGTGGCAGTAAGCTTACATGACACCACGGGAAGTGAGGAGAGTAGGAGATGTTTCTCTGGATGGTCTGATGTGCATAAAGCAAAACAATGCACAGTTGGTAAATTTAGTGCAAATCCAATGGTTAAATGGACTTATGGATATTGTTATTTAAAACAAACAAACAAAACAACAAAGAATTTAGTCTAGGAAAAAAGCAACCAGTTAGGCAATGAAAGCCTCTTTATCTTTCCAAAACTTTATTTATTTATTTATTTATTTATTTAAATTTTTCTAAGACCTGATATTTCTTTCACAGTGTGATTCAAAAGTAAGTTACTTATGTTTAGATTGTTGGGAGACAATGTACTAACATCACTGTGGGGCTTTTTATTGACTTAAGTACACTTCAAATAGGAAGTTCTGCTGGTTCTTCTGGAAGGAAAAGTGTATTGTTTTGCAAGAGTCTGATAAACACTAATTCTTCTAAGCCCCCACTAAGTCTTCATTTGTAGTGATTACTCAGAAGCGAGTTGTTGCAGTTTTGAAGAATGTGAGTGTGGTGTGCAGTTTCAGCATGTTCTGCATTCATCAGACTTTGAAAGTAAATTTTTGGCACATTCCAAGCAAGTGTGAGTAGCGTGAAGTACGGAGAATTCAGAAAAGGTCTCTCTTTGCTAATGTTATTTCCTGTGTTCTTAACTAGAGGGAACAAAAAATGCAATTCTTACAAAATTGACAGTGAAGAATACTTTGTGTTCACATGGATTAGAAAATGTGGTAGGTACCATTTTCAGAATTGATTAGTTTGATATTCTAGTCTGTAACTGAATGCATTTACAGATCTCTCTTATACTTTCCTGTTCTTTTTATATTGCTCTGTTAGAGAGGACTTGATTCAATGCAAGCCAGTTACTATCCACTGCAGCTCACTATGTTTTCTGGTCAGAATTCTGTTTTCATTATTTTGTGCAAGAGAAACCAAGAGCATCATGACAGTTTTTGAAACAAAAATAAACTGGAGGAAAAAAAAAAAGCCTTGGAGATTCCCTTTTTAGGAGAACAACCAAACTCCCACCAGCTATTGAATGATCTCTTCAAATAGCAGCATAATTCTAGCATTTAAAAATACTACTGTGATCACATCCTGTATATGTATTTATGATAATATTCAAATCTCTGAATTCTGAGGGAAGCAGGCTCCAGATGCACTTGCAAGCAGTCTTACTTTGAAAGACTCTCTTTCTGGATGCAAAGCACGGTGTGAGGTAGGTAGGTTTTATTTATTTATTTAATCTTCATATCTCCATTTTCAAGAAAAGGATCCTGAAGAAAAAAAAGTGCCACTGAATTAACCCTCAACTAGCACAGAGACTTGGGTTATCTCCTGTTGTTGGTCTTGCTGCTGTTGATCTATTTCAGCATTTGCTGTGTATTTTAGTGAATGCTGGATTTATGTTGAAGTAACTGCTGTTAATTGGTATAGCATTCTATAGGTCAACTGTTGGCATACAGAAGAGAAATAATTTTATTTGTGAATATGGTTTGATCCTTGGAAAAATCTTAGCTGGAGATTGGTAGAAGAAGCAAGTGATCCTATGAAGCACTGAGTTGGACTTCTGAGTTCAGTGCATTACAAAATTAAACTGAGTACTGACTTGTCATGCTTCTAAATGTTGTGTTGATGTCTCATCTCCACGGTAAGTAAAGATACAGAAGTATGGAGCACTTGGAAATTAAGAACATGTGCAAATATGTATTTACAGTGCTTTCAAAATATGAGATAGTTTAAAGCTCCTCGCTATACAATAATTCGTTAGTCTGTTTTACAGCTTGAAAACCTAGCTGCTAAACTTTGTGAGGTTGTTAAATAAATCATTTTGTACTTCAAGTAAACATCTTTTTTTACGTACATGTATTTCATATTTTATCAATTTTGGCAGTGTTTTCTGGCATCAGACCAGTTGTGAAGGTTTGAAGAATTTTGAATATCCATAGTTCCCATAGAATTATATTATAGCATCCTTTTCTAACAGATGGGTGCCTTTGCAGATCTATACCAGAGGCAATCGTGGTGGAAATGAATCTACTTGTGCCTAATCCAGTCCTTGAGAGTATGAGCTATATCTGTATGGACTGTGGGTGGGAGCTGGCTTATGTACTACCAGCCTCTGAAGTGTTACACACCAAACTGACCATATTATTATACATTACATCATTAGGACCGTTATTACTCTGCCGTAAAACTAAATTACTGCTAAAGGTAGTACTCCTGCCTTACTGCTTTATGTTGGGAGATGTACCCATGTGGTGATGGTAATCTGGCTGAAATAACTTGTCTGGCTAAAAGCAAGTCTATCTTGTGGCTAAGTTAACAGCCTGCTGGATCAGTTTTCTGATTTGGCTCACTATTGTTAGTGCTGTTACGAAGGAGATGGTGAGAAGGGTGGGATTGATGTTCTGGGACTTTAATCCATCCCAGAACAACTGGAGGATTCTTACTCTGACTCCACTGGCTTCAAAGCGAGGCTTTCTGGAACCTCAGTTGCCATATGTGGTTGTTTTTACTGCTACAAAGGTGATTTTGTCAATTTTGTTTATGATAAATAGTGGAGAAAAAAAAAAAAAGAAAAAAAAAAGGCCAGGATTTACGAAAGAGCTTAAGTGAAGTTATTTTAGGCAAGAGGAAAGAAGGAAGAAAGAGGAAAGCATTAGTAAAGATGAAAAATTTAGTTATGTGCTACCAAGCAGTTATTTTAAGATATGTACTTTTAAAGGTACTAGAGTAGCGTCTGGCAGGAAACAGCCTAGAAATAATTATTTCTTCATTATGAGTACAATGAGAAAGTAATAAAGAAAAGAAGTCGCTAATGTTCTCTTAGAAATATTTTATGTTCCATTGCAGTTGTTTTCATTAAAAAGGAAAAGGGTATTTTTGTAGTCATCCAGGAAGAATTAAGAGGCAGAATGCTAATGTAGAAAGATTAAGTTTTATTAAATATCACTGTTTCTCTCTGATTTAGATAATTCCTATGCCAAAAATCAAACAGTAACATTCTTTATCCTTAAGGAATTCCATATATTTCATTTTCAGTAATGAAGCAGTTTGGAACTTTTAGCATTTAACTTGCTTTATGTTTAAGGGACCAAATAGAGAGATTGCTGTCTGGTTTAGCACAGTTATAGGAGGAAGGAAAAAAATAGCTTTCTTTACAATGTCAGCCAGTTTTTGGAACTATATTGCCTTCCTACAAAATCTGAAGACTTTATTCTTGTACCTAGATTCATGGTAGCTTTTTAACACAAGGCCTTTCTCTGGTCAGTAGTCTGGTCTGTACAACACTTTGTGGGGCACAGCTGCATTTGAATATCACAACCTCGGCTCTTGCACAGCATGGATCTTGTGAAAGGAAAAGATGAGTTTGTGGCACACCGTTTGCCTGCATGAGAACTTTCCTTGCCAAAGTGGGAGAAGGTAGGAACCAATGGTTGGAAAGAGATGAAAGGAAGGTGAGCTTCCATCTTTCAGAGAGAGTGTGCAGATCTTATGCTTAAGCCACTTACAGAAATGCCCCTTAAACTTCTTTCCAGCTGGGAAGCTTAGGTGCAAGCTGTGTGTTATATGGAATTCAGTACCAGTTGCAAATCCTGCCTGTTCTAAGGCTTCTGGTGCTATGGCTGGAAGACCAGAAAGATTAGAGCTAGCAGTGACTGCCATCTGGGATACATCCATGTTGCTGTGCATCCAAGCTGTAGCGGGTTGAATCAGGGCCCTCAGAGTACTATGGGTAAAATGGAAAATGCTTTCTTATAGTACAAAATAGGCCAGACTGTGGCTGAAGAAACCTTCTTCAGCTCAACGCTGCTGCTACTGTAGGAGCACTGAAAGAAAAGAAAGATCAAGGTTTACTATACTCTGGCCTTCTCCTTGGACATCTGCTAATTGCTCTTATATGGAAAGCAATGGGACAGACGTGTATATGCATGGTAATGAAACTGAGCATGTTGCTGCTTGCTAAATGTCCATGGTCTCTGTGGTCATTTTCCTAGTCCTACAGTAGTTAAAAAAAAAAAACAACAAAAAAACACAAAAAAGAGTCCAGCCTGCTGAAGAGTCCAGCTCCTGAAGCCCACACTAGCAGCCAGTGGGTTATCCCAGAAGCAAAATAACATCTCTGATTTTACAGATAGAGTCACTATGTCCCTACGAGTTGTCCTGACGTAACTTAAACATTGCAAAAGGTGCTTTCTCTTTGGATCTTACTTCTCTATTACACTGTGTATTTATGAAGAAAATAACTAAGCTCAGTTCCCCTTACTTTCCCTCATCCACACTAAATTCTGATCTTGTTTATATTAAAGAAATAAAAAATAAAAAAGGTAAAGGTGAATTTCTTACCTCGTTGTACATCTGTTCAGC
Source organism: Perdix hodgsoniae (assembly GCA_035772895.1). Lineage (NCBI taxonomy): Eukaryota > Metazoa > Chordata > Aves > Galliformes > Phasianidae > Perdix > Perdix hodgsoniae. The sequence goes on along the minus strand of JAPSGF010000002.1, from coordinate 15,694,069 downwards.
AGGAAAGGGTATCCCTGTTCTGGGTAGGAACAGCTGAGCCTTGAGCTTGGAGACTTAAGTGTTTTGCTGAGGTAAGATATGAGAGCTATTAAATCTGCTCATTTGCAATTTGAAAAATACTAGATCTATTGTCTCTGAACACATGCTTCAACATGTCCTACTCCTTTTTGCACTTTTTTCCCCAGTAATTTTAAATAATTTATATTTATTTTATTGTATTGACTTTAAGCTGCTCTATTCCTCTTCCTGATGGCAAATGGAGAAATGCCGATTAGAAACTAAGCAGGCAGTATCAGTAATCACTGGCTTTGACTAGTAGCAGTAAAAATTATACAATGTACTGAAGGGCATGTGGTAACACTGCTGATTCAATGATACAGATCCTGTGTTTCTCCTCACCTTTACCTACACCTAATAAATAACACAGACCGTCTTTTCTCTTCAATTTTCAAATCGCAGTGTTCAGAGAGGTGCTAATTTCTGTGACAGTGGCTAATTCAAAGTGTAAAGGCTATACCAGCTGAGGAACAAAAAGAAAAGGGGAATTTCTATTGTGGATACAGCAGCTAAAATAGTTGTGTATCATTTTTAAGTTGGAAATGGGGGGGGGGGGGGGGGGGGAAATAAATCAACAAAACAAAACCAGGAAGAAGTTGACAGGTTTTTAAATTAATTGTAAGCTTTTCCTGTGAAGCCCTGTCCATTGCAGCCAAAGCTCAGGGTTTAAGCTTAGACCATTGTAAGAAATACTCTCAGTGAAGAATATGAAGCTTTTTGAAGTATTTTATTTAGTCTCTCTTTTCCGTAGAAGTTGTGGCATGCAGATAGTAATGCACTGAACCACCATAGTGGAAAATGCCTCTTTAGCATCCTCTTAGGGAAGACCCAAATCTCCCAACTTGTCTATTTCTTAAATATATGAATGTCCTAGATGCATGCTGTGAGAGTTTGTGCCATGGCAAATTCTGATGTGTAATCCCTTTGTATTGATTCATATATGGGTAAAAACAGAAAGGAAATCAAAGCAAGGGAGGCCTTGAAGCTGAATTCTTTTACGTTATTCTTCACGCACATTTTTGTTGCATGGAACAGTGTGGCTGGAAGATTGGAAGAATCAGAGGTTAACTAAAGATTTAGAATGCATATATTCAGTGCTGGTCACCTGGCTATACTAACAAACTGAAAAGGTGGTTTGATAGCTGTCAACTTGTTTTGCTATTGTGCAGCTTAACTGTTACCTTCCTGTATAATGAACATCTCTGTATTTGGAAAATAAATCCATCTTGCAAGAAAGATTGTGCAAAAATTGTTCCTATTATACTCCAGTGTATATTGCTGATGTCAAATAAAATACAATTGTGAGAGTTCTTAAACAGTTGTCCTTCTAATTGTGGCCTGAAACAGGGAGAGGAAGATCAGTAACAAACTTTGGTACAGATCTTCCTGTAGCTAGTGCTGGGACATTGATGTTGTTAATGAGTCAATCAACCTAACACTTTACATTGGGACAGATTAAGGGAAGAGTTTCATTAGCAATATGATGAATGGTAATGTTGTACAATTATTGAAATGACACCAATTTACTAGTGTACCATTGTCAAGGTGTGTCTCATTAGGTTAACCAGCTGAGAGCTAAACAAATTATCTCACTTCTCTCACAGTAGCAGAAACAAATAATATTCATAGTAGTGGTGCCCACTTCATCCTATTTTATTTCTTTCCTTGAGGTGATGTAATCAGTGCTTACTCCTTGCTTTATCTGCCATCATGTTGTTTGTCACCTGTTCTATTTCATTATGTGACTAAAGGTGACTTTCTAATGATTTATGCCTGGCCCTGATGCAGCTCCCATGCTGCAGAAGGGAGACTTCAGAGTTGCAGAAACTGTGCAAATTTCAGTGAGGACTGAAAGTTTACCTAGCAATAAATACACATGGGAAGAGAGATGTATGGAAAAATCTTTTCAGTCTGTGCAGTGGTGGCCTGTGCAGGGCAGGAAGTGGGGCGCCCTTATTTCTTTTTCTATAGGTGGTCAGGAATGTCAGATCTTTTTTGCAGGCTGAGATGAGAGCTGTCAGAATGGCTTACAGTGCTTCAAAGTGCTGTAATTGCTGTTTGCTTCAGGGACAGATTTTGACACTGAGAAATCTGCTGTGTTTGACAGCCACAGCTATTTCTTACATTTGAGAGATTCTGCATTCCTTTCTCCTGGCTTCTGTGGGTGTACTTTACAAGCCTGATGTGCAAACTAGTTGTGCTGATCCTGCCATTTAATGCTGTATGGCATGATGCTACCCCAGATTGTATGTTTTATTAATGGCACTTGTTTTGATTTGGCAGGTAGTTTTACTGTCAGGCTACTTGTAAAGCCTGTGCAGCATCCCAGGAATGTTGCTGTTGATTTCGGAGAAGGTTGAGACTAGGTTTTTTGGAAGTCAGCTCTGGCTCCTGACAGCTTTAAAGGAATTCATCTACAGCCTGAAAGCAGTTGGGAATTTTTCTCAGGGCTGGTGTCAGGCACCTCCTAAGTCAGTCATCATCACAGCTGTGAATTCCTTCAGGTGCAGGGCTTGAGTGTGATTTGTGTTTCTTGAAAGCAGCAGGTCTCGTTTCTGGCAGAAAGGAGTGTGAGACTTCTCTTGTAGGTTTATTTTTGGTCTGATTTGAATTGTGGTATTGAGCCTGGGTTTGCTGTGTGAGTGCTCTGAATATAGCCCTGTGAAAAATCTGAGACTCACCTGGGAGCAGGTTCTCTCAGTTCCCATTAAAATGTTATTCTTTTACACTTAGTATTTAGTTCTCAAAAGAAACAAAAAAACCTGATATTTGGGGAAGTCAGGTTCTGGCTTTTTGCCCTCCATTCTGCTCTGCCCTTTTCCTCCTTCCTTTCTGCAGGGCTTAGTCTCACAGAAATGCTTTGGGAGGCATTACTGGAACAGCTCTGAAGAACATACGTGTAAATATCCTGTTTCTAGTAAGTCCTGAATATCTCTTTTCATCTGCTGAGTGGTGACCTGGAATATATTAAAGGTAAAACCAGCTCAGTGTGTTAGATCATTTGAGATGATCAGATCAAAACTGTCCAAGAAACCAGCCAGCTGCAAATAGACATGATGAAACAGCTTGGAATAGTCTGGATGAGATCTGCATGTTTTTGATAGCTTATGTAATAATGGCAGTTCCATGGACTTCACTGCAAGAGACAGCACAGCTGAGGGAGGCGGGAGTAGTTAGGGAGGGAGCAAAGGGTCCATGCTGGTATGAGAGCAGAAAGAAACTAGTTAAGCAAGATGTGCAGAAATTATGTTAATCATTACAAGGTTCTCTTTATTGGAAAGTGAGGCTGAAGGTTCATCTTTAAGAAGAGCAGGAGGCTTCCTTCCATTGCTGAGCTGGTTTCAAAGCTAATGGAAATGTTGTATTTGCACTGTTGAGCCAAGGGATGTTGAGAAAGGGATCTCACTGGAAAACTAGCATGTTTGAAACTGCTGGAACACAATGCTAAAAGCACTAGGATGGGAAATGTTTCCAAGCTTATTCAATTATATTTGTTTAAGTTTTGGATATGCATCCTATATGTCCTTCTGCTTGGTCTTTGGAGAGTTTTGCTTTATAAGCTGAGAAAATTTCACTTCTAACTACAGAAAATTCATTAAAATGTATTGAAGTATTCTCTTTTTCAGATGACAAGAAGCTGGATAAAGAGCTCCTAACTCTGAAGAGTCATCACAACATTGAGAGAGCATGCTGAAACAGCTCAAACAACTCGGGTCTCCCTGGTGTTGTATATACTTTTCTTTAAAACAAAACAAATTAGCGAAAAACAACCAACCGAACAAAATACCTAACTGATTACAGGCCGAGGTAATTCCTATGTCCATTTCTTTGCTAGGCTAACAGAGCATTTACCTATAAAATTTTTTGAAAGACCCCTGCCCACTTTAGAACATATTGATGCAAGCTACCAGAAGCCAGTTTCTTGAGTGAAGCCATAAAATATTTTGCAAACCTCAAAACACTAATTCCTGATAGCTTCCTGATAGCAATACTTAACTGAGAGATGAAGGGATGCAGATCTTTAGAAAAAGTCGGTTCATGGCATCTCATGTGTAAATCTGTGTTTTTAATTGATTTTCTTATTCTCTGAGAAACAAATTATGATTTTAGTTCTTTTATCTAGTCTTTTTTTTCTTAGTAAAATTAATTGATTTCACTCTGGACAGTTAGATCACTTTATTATTATCTGTTACAAGTTCAGTAAATGTTGCTTTTACCCACCCAACTATAAGGGATTGAATGTAGTTGGACAGCTTTAATATCCACCTAGCTGGGTTAGTCAAGATGTTAGAAATAATTATTCTGAATTTGTTTACCTGTGTTTTGCTTTCACTGGTATTGAACTTGTGACTGCTGTATCTGTTAGCTCTTTTTCAATCACTACACTATTGTGTAGTGTCCTTGCCCTTTTACAGGTTGTTGACAGTAAGCTGCATTCTGAAATTCTCTGGGTAGATTTCTCTGGGTCACTGGCTTGAATAAAATCATGAGCATAAATGACAATCAGCTTGGTAGTGCAAATAGCGATTGAGAGGGAAGTTGGTTTAGCAGATTCTGAAATCTGGATGAAAGACCTGTATCTGTTGAGAAAAGTTTGGAAAGAGCCAGGCTTCAGTGTTGTCCAGTTCTTTAAGTCATCTCTGAGCAAAGCCTAATAAGTAGATACATTGAAACTTAAACATGAAAGTTTTTGTTCCTGTTCTGTATGTATATTTTAGATTCCTAGCCAGTAATTGCTAGTTGTGGTTACTGAAGTGCTCTTTTGGAGTGGAAGAAGAATGGACATGCATAAATGGTTTTAGGAAGAGAGAACTGCTGTTGTCAGAGGCAAAACTACAGGAACTGTGCTGGAAACATTAGACCCATGAAATTCCCTGAACAAATAATCTTAGCAGCAACTTAACAGGAGTTCTTAGCCTCATTGTAGCCCTGAATTAAATGGAAAGGGTGGTTTGAGAAAGATGAGGGTTATGCTGTCTTCTTGACATTTTCCTCTGAGCTACATCATCTTTAGCATCTTCATCTCTTAAATCCCTTTTCGAGATAGGTAGAAACACCCTGTGGCAGCGGTAGGTTACAGGTGCTCAAAGCAAGATCTGCAGGGAGTGAGTATGAGTGCTCCTTTAGTGAAATGGCCTTGTTTCATGCAGCGTGATTTACTGTTACTCTGTTCACATGAAAGTCAAATTTGCTGAATAAATTATATAATGTGAGCATCTCTTATTTCCATTATCATAGGAGCAGAATGTGCTAAATTGAGCAAATCAACCAAATCATTACTTAATCATGTGTTTAATTCTTTTTCATGGATCTTCAACATGAGTATTGGTTATGTCCTTGCAAATGCTCTACTGCTGTGTTTCCCTAGTAAGCACGCTTTCCTCAATATTCAGTTAATAGTAATTACATTAATATATTTAAATTAGCTAGGTTCACAAGTAGTTAATTCAGGCTACAGATAGATTTGTGTTGTGCTATTAATGTTTGTTTAAAGGTTTTCTCTGGAAACTTGTGTAGAACAAGTATTTTGCAGAAGTCATGAAGAAGTGAGAGAAGTATGAAAGATATTTATGCTAGAGCTAATGAAGAGTGTAGCACAGATCCCTACAGTGCCCACAGTAAAGTGAGTGGTCCAAGGCTAAGACATTTAATTTCAAATCCCAGCTCTCCTTCTGTTGTTTTTTCAAGGTTAGGATTTTCCCTTCTTTCTTTTCTTCTCCACTTTTCAGTTCCTCCTTACTTTTGTCCAGTGTGACTCCCAGATCTCTCTTCATAATTGATTCCCTCAACAAACTTAGTAATTGACTTCAATGAGATTTGAGGATGTGCTCAAGAGCACTCATGAAGAAGGATGCTCTAGTTAATCAGAACTGAAATTGTCTGTAAAGTAATTAACGTTTATGATGAGTTTTCAGTTATTCAACAAGTGTAAGAACAATTTCTTCAGGTTTATTTTGTCACAAATGACTGTATTCATTAATTGTTCAAGCAGCTAGATAAACCTGTTTGAGGTACATGGCGTGGAGGAGAAAACCCCACTTATGTATTTGTTTAAGAGCTTTAGTTAGCATGCCCCCTGAACAGTACATATACTTTGTAGTGCAATGTTTAGTAGGTATAATGAAGATATAGTTTTACTTCTTTATTGATTTTTATTTCTTTATGACTAAATCTATACTAAAAATTTAACATCTACTGTAGTTTCTGGAGAACTTTTGGCTCCAATCAGTTAGCCAGGTGGCTCCTGGGAGTTACTGTGTGCTTCTCAATACATGGTCTCCTTCACAGGAGGGCAAGAGAAGATAATGATGTTACTCAGTTCTGCGGCAGCTGATCTCAGCAGCAGTCAGAGGTCCTGGGCAGGTTTAGCCCATAGCATAGGTGCAGTAGGCTGCAGAAGGGTACAGAAGAGCCCTCATGTTCCTTGATTAAGGGACCGTAATTTTATCTAATCATTAAGCAGGTAAAAGCAGCAAAGCACCTTCAAGTTGAATTGTGAATAGAGGAAATAGAGGAATGCTGCAAACTACTTTGAAATCAAGTTGCATTGGCCTCACCCTCACAGTTCTGATAGTTGTAGCTGAACATCAAACTTAACTACCGTTGATGGCATGGAATGCTATTAACGCATGCATTTCAAAATGAAATTGTGTGTATTAATGCAGTTTGGTTCTTTGCAATTTTTTTTTTTTTTTGGTATGAAAATAACCATAAGATATTCCCTCAACAAAGATATTTAGCATCTCAAACATCATATGTAAATGATCTTGCTGGTGCCATCACATGTGAACTCCACAGCACGTGGTCGCATCCCAGTGATAGCATACAAATAAATCACCTAGGGCATACACCAAATTATTCTGCCAGGACTAAGACAGTGATAGCTTCATGAATCATCAACCACATGGCTGAAGCCTGTGTATTCTGGATATACTTTGCACTCTTTGTAGTCTTTTAGGTCTGATATCACACAGGCAATCTTTTTGGCCCTTTTGTGCAGGTGGTCGTTTTCACTGCCTTCTTTCATATTGCTTGAGTCTATGTCATTGTCATTAAACATAAGGAAGCATTGCAGTTGTTTGCTGAAATGTTTTATAGAGCTTGTTTTGACCAAATAAGCTGTTGTCAAAATTGAAATCATCACAGATTTTTATTTTCTATTGTAATTTTTAGGTTTTGTCTGTGTTTAAAAATGCTTACCTTTGAAAAACAAAGACACTGCAAAAAATGGATCTCTACAATGGCTGGGTTTTAAAAATGTCTGAAAAAATATGGAGGTTTTTTATTTTAATTAAGTGTTTTCATACAGAAACAAACAAAATTTTTCTACTCTGCTGACCATCTGCAAAAGGCTGTACATCTCCAGATCTTGCTTGCCATGAGGTACAACGGTAGCATGGAAGAGTCCAGGTAAACACAGATGGTTCCTGATCATATCTAGCTAAAGATCTTCAGCTTGACTGAGATTCCTCTCCAGTAGAAGCTCTGTAATCATCCTTGGTTAGGTCAGGGAACAAGACTATGTAAACCAGTATTCATGTGTTCTTTGTTGCCTGTAATTGACTGATACATTATTTTTTAAATAGTCAAGTGGCAATGCATTATATCAAGCTTTTTCTTCCCAACTAAAGCATGTAAGCTGTGATTTTAAAAAGAAGTATATGCGTCATATGCTTGGTTGAGTCAATCTAAACCTGTACAAACAATATATAATTATAGATCAATTGCCAGACTTATGAACTGCCTGATACTCTTCAACATAATGACAGTGATATTTCTGGCAATGAAAGGCTAATCCCACAGAAGTATCAGACACGAACCTCCATGTTTTTCTTACAAGGAATTATGTGGGTTTTTTAGATCTGGCCTTCTGAATAGGTCTAACCTACCACTATGATTCGTACTATAGGTTACCTGTTATTTATTATAGACAAGAATTCAAGTTTGGAAGAGGTAAAAACTGATAAATAGAAAATAACATTCTGGCTAAAGAATTGTATTCTTCATGAGACTTGAGAAAAGAATCAGCTTTAATGGTATATTAACAATGGAGAAACAGCATACCTTAGAAAGTCAAATTTTAGAGCATTTTTTATATTCAAGACAAAATGTAGAGCCAAGGAACTAGCTAACTAAATATATATATTTAGCTATATATATATAAAATGATAGTTAAGAATTGGGATCATAAAATTTACCTCAGCTGGAACTAACATTTCTTAGTCTGATCTGAATAGCAATCATAGATATAACACACTATTGCAGTGCACTGAAAATATGTTAGTTCCCATCTGGAAAGTTGCAGCGATTGCACTTTTTAAAAATTTCCTTCTAACAAGAAGCAATTTTGCAATCTCAGCTCTGGCAGAAATTATCAAGATGAAATGTTTCTTTACCTTTACTTAAATTATACATTATGCAAATTGAAAACAGCAATTTAAGGAAACAATTATATAAAGAGAACAGCTTTTCTGATTCTTGAACAGGAAATGTTACAGGATAAAAAAAGCCAACCCTAAACACTGTTGACTTCAAGCTATTATATGAGAAAAATCTTGATACCTTTCTTCATTCAAAGACTTCCTGTTTCAGCAGTTGCCAATAAGAACTGCCCTTGTATAACATCCTTGATGAGAGGCCTTTTAAAAGCTGAGAATAAATAAGTGAAGTTGTACTCCTACTGAAAAAGTGAGGATATTGCTACTGAAATGGTGTAATATAGCAAATTACTTCAATGGCAAAATAGAAAGCAGACTTAATTTACTTTTTTACATTTATCAATTTCTGTAGGATTCATGGCTGTGTGCTAATAGTGTCAAAGAGCCCATTGCTTGCTGACCATGTGCCTTTTGGTGAGATTCCTGTAGAGGCCTGCTGTCTTTCTTGCACTAGAAAGGCTGTGTGGAGCAGCACATGACCCTTCAGGGCTTTGTGTGACTGCTGACACTGGCTGGAATTGCACTGATTCTTCCTTTATGTATGTCATGCTGATTTCATACACTCCCTCGATCTTTTGTGTTTAGAAGAATAACATGATCTTCTACTTTTGACTAGAAACCCAGGCTCATCAGTTAACATTCACACAGGGAGGAATAACTTTGACTTCAGAAAAATCTGTACACTGGTATTGCGGTTCCTCCACAGGGACATCTGGGGTCATTTGGGAGTCTTTGGTTGCCTTTTCTTCTTAAATAACCTGTATCAGAAATGTTCTTGTTCCTGACTTGGATGTAACCCTAGATATGAGCTTTTAAATTCATTCTTGAGAAAATAGCAGTTATATTTCCTATATTCAGAATCAAACAAACAAATGAATTTTTTTTAATGGATTATTTTAAAACATAACTCTTTATCTTTACTGTTGACATCTTTTTTTTTCAGAGGACTCCTTCTATTATGTCTTTATTGCATGATATGACATGCTGACTGGTGTGTTATATGCCTCACAATTTTCTAGTCCCATCTGAACTGTATTTAGTCTGTCAATACAGTTTTCTTAGGTAAAGATAGAAAGGTTAACTGAATTACATGCAAATAGATTAAAATAGTATTTTTTTTTAATGTATCAAAAGTTATTTCTGCAAAAGCTTTTCTTAGATTATGATTCTCTAAGTGTTGCCTTTAATTTTGAACTGCTGCAGCTCAGCCTTACCTCATTGAGGAGATATCTATGATACGGTGAAGAGAGGTGTGACCAAAGCAGTATCACCTATACTGACAATTCAAATGATATACTCTAATTCTCTTAAAAAGATACAGCTAACAATGTTCTTGCCTTTCTTGTTTTGCCAGCCTTCTACCTGTATGACTTTCTGAACAAATGTGTCGGCAGGAAGGTGACAAAGAGGGCTATAATGTAAGGTAGACATGACACTAAAGAAGCCCACAGCTTGCAGGTGCATTAGCTGAAGCAGTGTGGTCAAAGTCCAAATTAAATATGAAGGTTATGAATATTAGGGGTGAGGAGAAAGCTTGTACTGTCAAATCGGAAAAGACATCTCTGCTGCTAATTGCATACTGTCACCACTGCATTCAGGAGTTGGGTGCATTAGTGTCATATGTTCTTGGAAATAAGTTTAGCTGATGTATAAATGGTGATTTAGGTTGGTGTCTGTGTTGTCTTTATTTATGATTAGCTGCCAAATCTTTCTGAAAGTTGATTTCACTATGGATGCTTACATATAATTATCTTTTCTTTGATCTTACCCCTCTGTGTTTCCTAATTATAATTCATTGTTGCTGCTACTGGATTTACCTTTGTATAGAGAGGTAACGCATTAAGCACTGGAAATGTGGTAAAAATCTGGTAGTAGAAAACACCCTTGGTTTGAATTAACATATGTCAGATCTCTTTACATTTTGTATGAACACAGGTAGGTCTATAATTAAGATTTTTCAATTTGCAGAGTAGTCTGTAAGGGATATGGAGAAAAGAAGACAAAATTGAACTAAGGAGTTCAGAAAATGACGTAAAGATGATACTTGTCATTTTTCTGAAGGAAAGAAAAGAAGGATCAGGACTCTGAGATCCAAAATATTATGAAAAAATCTTTAGACAGTGGAAAAAAAAAAACACACCAGCATTTGGGGAAGCGTGTAGAGTGCCTCCAGATGGTCAAAGAAGGGCTGAGGATTTAAGCAAAGTGCCTTGGATGTCAGAAAATCCAGAGTGAATTACACAAATTATGAGACCTGTTTGAAACAGGCTTCCTTCAGAGTGACAGTGGGGGAATGTCTGTGGCACCTACTACAGACTTGGCTGGTACCAGGGCATTGAGCTGCACAGGCTGAAGCAAACATTTGTGAGAGTAGGAGAGTGCCAGTGCAGATTTTGGGTGATATCAAAGGAATTTGAACACCTCCAGATTTTGAGTGTTGCTGAGTGAGTGCCATTACGTTGGGAAAAACTGTGTTGGCTAAGGCCTGTTGTAGGGCCTGCCCACCTCTCCTTATACAGCTCAGTTGTCTCCTTGTCAGTTGTTTTCAATGCATCAGGAGCTGCTATTGTGATTTTGCAGCATTCACTTTGAAACAACGAACAAATTGTAAGCAGGCTTCATTTAATAGTGGGTGATGTCTGGTGAGAGATCAGATCACTGCTGGGGCCAGAATTGCCAGAATTAGTGCAATCATCTTACCACCAGTTTCTGCAACCTGTAACCCCAAGGCCCCAGAAAAGTGCACATGGATGTGAAATTCTCATGCAACGACCTTACAGGTTGTTGACTTTATTTATTTATTTATATTATTACTCTGTTTTTCTGTTCTTCTATAAATTATTCCTCATTCATAGTGTTCAGTCCTCTGCAGCAGTTCTCTATTGTGCAGTGCCTTGCCAGCCCTTCCCCTCTCTGTGCTGTGCACCTGCGTTTCCCGTATATACCTCCAGTGCTCCCATCAGTCTGTGTTCTCTTTCTTCTCTGCTGTACTGTGTACCCCCTGCGGTCTAATCAGATGTATGCTGATCATAGGAATCTTCATGTTCTTTTGTTTGAAGCATCTCGTCAGAGTTCTCTGCTTTTTTCTTCCTGCCTGACAGTTATGCTCGTTGCTTTGTCATCCCAGTCAGTGGGAGTGCAAGAACTAGCAGCATCCTGGCATTCCTGTTGAAGACACACACTGGAGAGCATTTTCTGTCACGATGTTAAAGAACAAACATCTACTGCAATGCAGCTGTTTGAGCTCTGCTTGCTTTTGCTACTACTTTTGTTTGCAGTTCAATACATTTTCTTAAACCTCTTTCTGTAAGTGCACATACATGCTGCAAGCTGATAGCTGCTCAGGGAGCAGCCTGCCTTGGCAAACAGGCATCTGTTTTTCAGTCTGTCAACAGGCAGTTGTTCAAGCAGCCTTTTCTTCCTCAGTTTGTATTAGTCTGGCCCAGTGTTTGAATAATCCTTTTGTTTGCCTTCACCTGAGGGGACTCTGAGAATCCAGAGCAGTGAGTTTACCGATGAATCCACGCAGCCGTGGATCAGATGATTTTTTAGTTACTAAACCTCTTATGCTCTGTTAGTGTTATATTAGAATATTAATAATTCCAGAACCAGGATCATGCAGTTGATACTGTTCCCATGAGCAATCCGCTACTCAGTAAAAACTGGTGCTGATATCTCAGAGGCAGTAATTTGCCAATATTCATCTTGTTTCCTATTCCCCTGTACAGCAGCTTGTCTCTATCATGTCAGGAGAAAAGCTACTGCTCTGCTGTTTTCCCAACCAAGATCATTTCAAATTAACACATCTTGTTATATGCACACCCAGGGCCTCATCTGTAATCATCCTTCAAAACAGCAGTTTGTTCTGTAATTAACTTGTAACTGTGTGGCTCATATTACATACGAATGGTTCAGTTCTTCCTGCAAAGCAATCTGTGGATTTGCATATGGTTTGAAATATTTTTCATTGAGAATATTTTTTATTTTATCGTTACAATATTGAGAGAATACCTGGAAGGTGGTTAGTTGGTTTTATCCAAGTTCTAAACCCTGGAAGATTAAATGTTTGCCTCTTTCAAAGAACGAGACCTGCTAAAATGAATCTTTCCATATCATGTCTGGAAGTGTTTTGCTGAACAGAAATAGCTGTAAGAGTACTTAATATACTTACTGTGACTACAAATAAGTACTGCAGTCTGATATGGAATTTATTATTATTCCTATTATTATTATTTAGGAGACTGTAGCTCTTCCCTTCCTTCTACACTTAGTAGGTCAGCTACAGCTGCGGCCAACCAGAAATTGCTGGGAGATAAGATTTCACGTCAAGATGTGGTGCAGTGCCTGGAGTGCTTGAGCATTTCCCCCTACACTAAGCTGTATGTTCTCCTACCTAAAAGAAATGTTTCTTCTAACCAGTTTCCTCTGGATCAGCCAGGCACAAAGCGCTCTGCTGCATTTAGCATTTTGCTGGGGAAAATAGGGGAAGGTGTAGGTCGCGAGGAGTGAAAATTAGAAAAGCTTGTGAAATGCAGGGCACTTTGCCTTCAATGTATTGCATAGGCCGGTCCTGCTGCTGGGCAGCTTTCCCAGGGAAGTTCCTGCTGGAACTTTCTTAGCAGTTGGAATGTTCTCTCAAGATTAAAAGGATTTGTCCTAAAGAAGAGTAGGAACTTGCAGAGGGAAGAGAGGTTTAGAGTAATGTTTATAGGAGGAACTTTTGGGACTGAGAGGGAGAGGTGGTAAAAGCAAGGTGTCTTTTGAAGGATCTGGAGGCCCTATATTCCAGAAAAAAAAAGGCAAACAATTTTCTTGTGTTCACATTTATAGGAATTGATCTGATCCTTTTGGTGAAAAGTGAGACAGCTGGGAATGTTTAATTCCAGGAGTCGTGATACTCATTGCGTTGCCTGGTAAAAGAAATGAATAAAACATCCCCACTGCTCTCTGCCCTTTTTTTATGGCTGGTGTCATAGCCTTTTTGGGTAGCAGTATCCTGGGAACAGAGGAAAAGAATGTTGGGGAAGGAAGGTGAAGGTAAAGTATAGGTCAGGAGCCTCAGACAACCCTAGCCTATTCCCATACAGAGCTCAGCAATATCCATTCCTCAGATCTGGAGTGACACCACTGTGGCTGTGGTAGGCTGCCTCTACCCGAACATGGCTATTTTGTTTGCAAAGCCCTGCTACCTTAAGGAGTGCAAACATCTAGTTTGCCTTTTTGTTTTTCTCTGAGTATTCACAGTTTGCTCTAGGCACTTGCAGCATTTGGGAAGAATATCACTGTGATTTGTTGCCTGCAAGAGTGTCTAATTAAAACAAGAGAGCAGGATGGGAAGTGATGACACACAGTGCAGCTGAGCTGCTCCCAAAGCTGAACATGGCAGCTGCGGTTTTCATCATTTGCAAAACCTCAGCCAACACGTTGGCCCACAGAGTTAAAATAAATGTCTAATTATGTTGTTTAATCATTTCAGTTCCAAAATCGTGCTTGCAAAGGGCTGCAAAAGATAGGAGTGAAACAGCGCAAGGGCTGTGATCGTGGCAGTGGCCTGCCAGTAAATCTGAAATCAGGATGCTTTTTCTGAGTCAGATTGCTCCCTGCCCCTCATAATGGGGCTGTGAGGGGCACACATTCCTCCACAGTTGCAGATAAATGGCTCTCTTTGCCTGACCAGGCTGCAGCCCTGTCCCCAGCTCTGCCTCACCCACACTGCTTGGCAGCACAATGCTAATTAGCTGCAAAGCAGTGAGCCCTGCAGGTGCTGAGAGCAAAGATGAGGAAAGACTTCAAAGGTGTTTACTATTTTCTTTTTATTCTTAACCCCACAGTAAATCTATAAAATAAATATCTAATCACTGCTGTCCTGATCCAGCAATGTGTTATGTATGGAGAGACACTGCTCTGGGGTATTTTTGGATGAGGTGGTTTTGAGTTTCTCTGTGACTTTCTGACAGGGAGCAAATGGGGAAACCTCATTAGACCTGGTCATTAGAAGTGGATGGGGGAGGTACCAGTGTCAAGTGGGGGACTGAGAACCTCACATCAAAATATCTTCCTGGGAGGTGAAATATGCGAGGCGTAAGCCTAGCCTGGGGCACAGGGAGCTCCTTTTCACCCACAGCCTAAGCAAATTCTCTAGAATAAAGTGATGAGGGCAAACTAGGGCTTAAAGGTTTTGTAGCTCTAGCCCACACTTGCCAAAATATTTGCCCGTCAAAGACATAATTATATCTAGATTAATAGGTCTGCTCTGTACAAACCTACGTTTGTTAAGCTATTTGTGAATCAACTGTTAGTTTAGATTACTGCTACAAAGTGCACTGGAAGTGAGGTGACTACATATACAAGTGGTTCCCACTGATCGTGCACATTTACTTAAGCAGTAGCCCATGGTAACTGTTGGGTGTTATCCTTTATTTGCCTTTCTTTATATGGCTCAGTTGCAGATGATTGTTGAAATACGACCAAGAGTAGGAAAAAATGTCCTTATGAAAAATTTTCATCTAAGGTTGCTTTTCTTCTCTTTTCCTAGAAGTCATCCTTTCCTCACTTGGGGGAATTCTGCACAACATGAATGAAGGTTACTAAAACAGTCAGTGCTTCACTTGCTGTTAACCAGTGTGATGAAGAGAGCATGTCTGAGCTTAGGAAATACTTAAAGCCAACAGCTTTCAGTCATCGAGATGATGACTAATGCACAAAGAAATTGTGACTGCAGTTGATGAACTTGGTGAACTCTCGTTATAACAACATTTTGTTTGATTTCAGTTCCCTCAAACTAAATCTATATCAATACTAAGGCTTTATCTATTCCAAAGTAGTTGTAAGAAGAAGGGAAAATGAAACCTTAGGTACTAAAAAGTCAGGCATATTCACAGTTCAAACTTTGGCAGATTATAAAGAGCCATGTTTTTATTCTAAATGGATTTCCTGTAATAAGACAGTAACTATTGCAATGAGAGATTGTTTGGAGGGGAAAAAGAATTGTTCCCAGAGTACAATGTCAATTTGCTGCTGATGTCTGTTTAGCTAATTTATACTGCTAATTACTAACAGTGACTGTGTACCACAGTCAACTGGAAAGCCAATCGATTTCTTCATGCTTCTTTTGGAGCAGGTGGTCAGTCAGCTGTACTCCCCATTTTCCCATCAAGGCTTTCCCATTTTAACTCTCCATTTCTTCATCACACTGACGCTTTTTGTAAATAGTCTTACCTTTTTCTCAATAATATACTAAAATCTCCCAGATCTCTGGAACCTTTGATGCAACACTTTGAGATATTACAAACTTTTGACACTTGGTAATCCCAGAATTTGTTTGCAGACCAGACAGATAAAAAGGCCAGATGAAATCTTTGGACATGCAGTGGTTGTTTTTAGGGTCTGTGCTGAACTTTTGCTTTCCTTGGTGTTGGCTGCACCATTTCATGCATTTCTGTAGCTTTTTCTTTGTCACAGAGGGAAATTAAAGTATTTTCAAGCACTGTTTTTAAACAAAATGAGATTTGTCACAATCTGATTATTGAATAGAAGCCTAAAAGAAAAATTGGGAAATAATCAGGAGACAAAACTGGGGTAAGAAAAAATACTTCCTTGCCAACAGAAGCACAAAGCATTGCAATAATAAGGAATGCTGAAAGATTAAATGAGCATTTGGCAATTAGAAACCTCTGTGCAGTGAGCTCCTCTATTTGATTTCTTAATGCTCAAGATTAGCATACCCTTAAGACTAAGACACATTTTTACACACATTTTTCAAGAACCTTTGCATTGTTAAACTAATGTGGTTTTTTTTCTTCTTCTTTTTTTTTTTTTTTTTTTCTTTTTTCAGCCATTTTGTCACAGAGCCTTAAAAGGCTTTCTGGAAAGCCTAAATAGAAAAAAAACAGCAGGTTTCATTTCTTTTGTTCTCATCTGATCCTATGGAGTGATAATGTGATGATAACCTAGAAATCTTGGTGCCCATCTGAGAGTGGTAAGAATTTAAATGAGTGATTTTTTTAGATCTCATAACCTGGAGACAGTATAGATTACAATTTGATAAAATGCACAAATTAGAACAAAATGGAATTACACGTGCTCTAAGGTTTATGAAGCTTGCTAATTCCTTTTCTTCTTTTTTCTTTTCCTTTTTTTTTTTTTTTTTTTTCTCCCCTCATGCACAAATGTAAGTAGTTTTATTTAGGTCTATTTTTTTAACAGTTTACTGTCCGTAAATAGTCACTAGCCTTTATCCATATACCAGCCTCATTTCCTTTGTATCTTTTTCTATAATCTGAAGTAAATCCGAAGTGGTACTTTATTTTTCATGCTTCCTAGTATTCATTTTCAACAAAAGGATTGAAATAACTCCTAGGTCTTATGACGAGGGTGGAATCAATGCAGTTACTAAGTTATAAAAGGATATTAAAATTTACCACAATGACTGCAACTCAGTAAAAGCCATAATCTGATCCTCAACTAATAAGAAGTTGAAGGAAGCTGAAAAAAAAATTAAGCATGTTTTTCTGATTGTGAGTTTCCATGGGTACATGGAGGAAGATCGTCAGTCAACACACTACATGCTGGTCCTTGGTTGGTAAGGATGCACTTTCTGACTTTTGAAGGCTTAGGCTTTCCTCTATCTGCTGTAAATTGGACTGAAGTCATCAATGACTGGTGTTGTAAGTTGTGCTATGATGCATATCTATTGCTAAAACTCCATGGTGTTCACTAGGTTGCATCTCATCTCCCTTCTCTGTGAAGGTACATTGCTTACCAGATGCAATAAGCATCAGACCACTAGACCTGAGGTTTTGTCCTGCCTCTGGGCCCAGAAATAAAACTGCACTTCTAGTAGAAAGCAATCTCCTTTCACCTTCTGATGTTTATGCAAGGGAGGGTTAGAATCAAGCTCATACAGTGTATGCACTTAAAAAATACTTCATCTAAACCTGTGACAGCATTAAATTTTTAAGCTGATTATCCTGGTTGTTGTTCTTTTTGTTTGTTTGTTTTCAACCATCCTGTTACTCAATGGATATATTCATGTTCCTTCAATTTCAGAGGAGTGTAAACTTGTCAGCAGCACAGTGGGTCATAACTTCAAGCATCAGAGCAGCAAAAGGTGAGATTTTTTTCAAAGCAAGTACAGAATTAAGCTAGTAAAGAGAAGTTGAAAGCTTTTACCATAAGGACAGCTTTTGCTTCACTATCCATGCTTGAAAACATTGCGGATCTTTTTTATTTTTTAGAATGAGGCTGCTGAAACTGGCAATGGAGAATGAAATTAAAACCAGAATGTACTGTAGGCAGGCTTCTTTTATGCCAACCTGCCCTTAATGCAGCTTTCTTCTCTTGAAAGAAAAACAAATATTCATCTCCTATTTTCATTGAAGATTTCTTTTTTTTTAAATAACATTGAGACTTCAGAGTTTTTTTGCAAAACCTCAATACCTTGAGCATCTCTGATACTTCTGTGAAACTGAATTTTTAAAAGTTCCTCCTTGGGTTTGGCTGTTGGCTTTCCTGGCTTAACATTTTTTGCAGTTGCTGAGTCTATTTAAACTTAAATGTATACTTCCATAGCTAAGCTGGGTGCTCTGTAAATGAAATGCTCAATTAAACACAAGGCAGGAAGCTGCTATTGGTGCATGCAGTATTTCTCCTTTAAATCAGTTGTAGAAATTGCTACAGAGCTCTCATTTCTAGTTGCTTTTTCATCAGTCCCACGGAGGTGGTTGGGCCAATTTCAATTTAACATTCAGCTTAAAACACTTATGTGGTCATGGCTGTAGATCCACCTTTCTTAGGCTCTTCAGATAAAATAAATCAATTTGGTAGCACTAGTGTGGCAGCTCTCAGATGTGTAATGCATCACTAAAAATGATACATAACGTCACCAGTATCTGGTTCGAGATACAGTAGGGGTTTAATTGCCTAGAAATTAGCTTTGCAGCACCCAGCTTGACTCTAGAAACCAGTAAGGCCTTATAAGGAATGAAGTACTCTTGGATAAAGTGTAATCTGGATATAGAAGCAGACTATAAATTTCACTCTATTGATTTTGTCTGTCTTATTTAAATGATAACAAAACTGACACACATGAAAATTCCAAATTTTGAATCAAATTTGAATGTAATTAGT
The DNA here is from genome assembly GCA_035772895.1 of Perdix hodgsoniae. NCBI lineage: Eukaryota > Metazoa > Chordata > Aves > Galliformes > Phasianidae > Perdix > Perdix hodgsoniae. The sequence goes on along the minus strand of JAPSGF010000002.1, from coordinate 15,675,446 downwards.
AATGTCACTGTGAATTTTCTAAATATATTGTTGAGTAGAATACCAGCTAAATATTTTCAATTTACTTTTTCCAGAAATAAATGTCCTTAGTTAGTTTTGCTTTATTTAGAAAAACAGTTTTTGTTCTTCAGCACTTAGTGAAACTGTGACCATAGAGTATCTTACAGTGTTGAACAGTCTGAGCAAGTTTTCAATTTCAAGGTTCAGGAGCCCTAAAATTATGGATGCACTGCCTGGAACTATATATAAGCTTTCCACAGAATACTTGACTTTATGAACTCCTCCTAGTGTGTTTCTTTAAGATTTTTTGTTATTTAAAACATAGCTTGTTCTGTTTTATTTAGATGCATGAATTGCATGTTGCAGTAGAAGTAATGCACTTCAGGTAATTCATTTCCAGTTGAGTTTCACTCTGCTTGAGTGCTTAAAAAGTAATTGGCTTCCTGTCTTGTACCTTCTAATGCCCCCTGCAGTGTGCAGTAACCATTCAAGAAATTCACTGCTTGTCATAGCCTATTGGTTTAATTTAAAAGCTGTTTGGATAATCCACATGTTCTGTTTTCTTTTTTTTTTTTTCCTATGAAAAGCCATCCTGCAGTGAGAAATTGGCAATGGAATTCGCCATTCCAGAAAAAGAAGCATCAATATAGAGAAAGAAGAAAAATATTCTGTGTCATACTTGGTGAAATGTGATGTAGATATAAATTTAGAACATGTCAAGTCTTCTAAGAAATCCCATCTAGTTTAAGGTGACCTCTGCCTCGGGGAACTGAATGCACTGCACAGACCCTCAAATGGCATGGGACGCCATGGAGATGTCCACTGGCTGCGATGCAAACATGGAGACATCCTAAGTCTCTCCATAGCACTTTGCCTTTTTGCTAGATTAAGTAAGCTAATGGATGTACCTCTAGCTACTCCACAATCAGTCCTGAGGAGAATGAAAGTCAATGAGTCCCCCTCAAAAACAAATATGAAAAATCCTATTTCTTCTATTTATTTAAACCCTTCCTTCATCTGGCATCAGAAAGGAATATATTTAAGTTAGGAGCTGATCTGTATCACAGAAGAAAGTGTGTTGCTAGGAAAGCACATAACAGCCAAGGATGGACACAGCTGATATCTAAAGGGTGGTAAGCAAGTCAGTAAGACTGTGAGCTGACTAGATTACACGAATCTGTGAGATGCTGAATCTAGATTATCACTCTTGGGGTTTATCACTGTTTATCTTAGCAGATCAACTTCCAATTCACTTGAAAGTCAATTGCCCTCACACAGTCCTCCATAGTAACATGTCAATATAAGTTTATGTACAGAAGTAGAAGTGTAGGTATTTATTGAGTGTACCTACTGGATAGAATATGGTAACAGAATCTTGTTTTCAGTAAAAGAGGTAGATATAAAGGTTCAGTCGTTTTCAGGATGAGGGACAGTTAGGTTAGATAATTTCAGCAATGTGATGACTTTCAAATCTGTCCTCTCCCACGGAAACGCCTTCCTGGGCATAAGATATCTCTTCTGTTAGATCTGTTTCTTTGTGCAAGAGCAAACTAAAGGTTTAAGGATGTCAGAGCAGAAAGAAAGGAATAGTTTGACTTTTGGTGTATCCAGTCAGTTTTGCAGGTAGAAGTGAGCTGTCTCTCTTCAAATTTCATGCTGGCTGAAGTTAACTATTCACCTTTCAAGTATTTATAGTTTTATAAGTTAATTACTTCAGGTCATATCACACATTCTACATTGAGTGCAAATTGATTTTTTTTCTTGTTGTTAAAAATTTTTTGTCTTGTTGTTAAAAATAAAACTATTGCAGAGTTTTATTCCAAGACATTATCTCCTCACTCAGAGATAGTTTTTCTTTCATGATCAATTTAGGTCATTAAATTGTTGTATAGTTGATATTTTCATTAGCAGATTATTTTCTTTTAGATTTACTCATTTTTGTAAAACAGCGGGATATCCTAATATGCAAAATATTAGTATGTGCTTTTCTTTTCAAATGTTCTGAGCATTAACATTCCATAAATAACCCAATTTTTCTTTGAGCTGATAAGTAGTCAAATATTTCCACTAAGGACATTTTTATTTTATCATTCAGAATGTGAATGTATTTAAATTTGAATGGCAAATATAGGTGGTGAATGGAAGTTAAATATATGAGTGTTTGCCTAATTTATTTTGGTTAATCTCATCTGCTGTGCTACTCAGTAATAGCTTGAGCAACCATCAAAACAAAAGGCTCATGACAGGTTCATAGGCTCATGTATTGTGTTGGTATACTAATTTAGGCTCTGTCTACATCTTCCACCAAGAACCAAGGAAGAGATTCCAGCTACTGAACTCAAGAACTTTAAAATGCTATTTATTTTTAGTAGGAAACTCTAAGAAATACATAAATGCACATTCAGTCTCATTTTGCAATTTCTCTGTGTTCAGTAGCAGAAATGTTATCATGTGACATCTCCTCAAATATCATATGGAATTCCACACATACACATTCCTCATGAAACCATGTTCATCTACACTAGTTATTTATACTGAAGGTTCAGAATCTTTGCAACTGTTGAAACCATCTTCTTATCTTTAGTATATATGTATACTGACATCTATTCAAAGAATGTATTCCAATCACCAAATCTAAAGCACAGCATCACGTGAGCCTCTGTGAAGAAAATTAACTCTATCTCAGCCAATGCTGTGATAACTGTTTGCAAACCCAGTGACCCACTTTCTATTTAGAATAATAGAACAGAAGTGTTTAAAAATATTATTTGTTCATCTGCCTTGCAGAAGGATGAGTCAGGAAGAAATGGTTATTCTGTGCACAACATTTAAAACGGAAAAGCTAATATGATATGACAAATTATGTGTAGAACTGGAATGATGAAGTAATTGATCTTCTGGAGATTAGTTTAATTGTTGCTTTTTGTCTTTCATATGCAAATAAGCAACTGCTTGTATTGTAAAATGTTTTGCAGCTCAGAGGAGAACTTAGCTGCCTTGCTAGCAGAGTTCAGCAAAATGTCACATTCTCATTGCAAGGTATTTTTGTAAGCAGGATCTAGCAAAGGTAACTTACCACTGCTTAGGCTTCATATTCCTATGAATATGAATATTCACCTATCTGAAATTAAAAGAAATAGTGTTTACAATTCATATCTTCCTATGGAAACAAATGTATTTTTAATTCACTAGATAGTCTAAGGATGATGCCACCTACTTTATCAGTATGTTCAAAATCTGTGTAGATTTATATGGAATGTACTTACTGTTGTTTTAAGTAATTATAAGTAAGGGCTTACATCAATAAGGGCCTTTGAGCAAGGGTAAGTGTACTTAAAGACTCTAAGCATTTCAGGAATTAAGGATGTTAACATTTTCTTAAATAGCTTTTCTTTTTGTGCTCATGCAACCATCTATCACAATGGGTAATGTGTCTGTATCACTTTCTGTTCTGAAAAACACTTTTTTCCTATTTCCTTGATTTGCTATAATAAAAAAAAGATATTAGCTAGCAAGGGAAAATGATCTTTTTAGAGAACATTTCTATAAGGAACAGTGTGGCCTCAGTCTTCTGTTTGCATGGTATTTTTTGCTCCTCAGCTACTTGCTTCTCTCTTTCTGCTAAGAAAACGTCTACAAATGAAAAAAAAAAAAAAAAAGCTGGGAAGAAAAACAAAGGTCAAGCAGCAGAATCTCTTCAATTCAGCTCCTATCAATGTTTATGATATCCTATACTGTATGTCATCCCAAGGTGGACTATGCCAGTTTGTCTGCTGACCTCCAAATTGAACTGACAAACTTAATGTTCACCTGCAACATTGTCCACATATTTATATTAGGTGTGCATGACACTGAGAATGTGCTTGTTTTGCAAGGAATAGAGAGGCTGAAGACAAGCAATAAGTTATCTTGTCTGCGCTGTGCCCTTAAATCTGTTCTATGATACCATCTCCAAAGGATGTAAAAGTTAGATTGCAGTGACTTTTTGCATTGACAATTCAGTTAAACCTTCATCAGGTTTCATGCCATACACTATAACCAAGCACTAACATGCTAAATTGAAATGTATTCCTCCTCCTAATAATAAAGAATTTATAAAAAGAAATCAGAACCGTTTGCTGAGTGGATAACCATACTTTCCCTCTCTTAAATCTAATGTAATAAAACCATTGTGCTTTTTTATTTTTTTAATTTTGTTTGCTTCTCAGTATTTCAATAAAATGTTGTTTGTTGTTGAAACCAAAGATATTCATTTTCTTGTGTCTTGTGGATTCTCTGCTGCCTATGGATTGAGATCATAATATATTGTGTGGCTCAACATTTGCATAGTTTTCCTTCTCTCTCTCTCTCTCTGGTCATCTACAGTTACAGAACATAATGTCCTGATGAAATTACTGGAAAAATACTGAGATATAATTAAAAACATAAAAGTATCAGAATATTTTTAAGGTGTTAAAGACAAGATATATTTTAATGTCTTTATGATATTGAAGACAGTGCCTTCAAGTGTCTACCTCTTATATCTATCTGATAAACAGCAATGGTTTCAAAAGTCAAGAGAGAGAGACATAGGCAAATAAATATATTCACACACAGGCTTGAATCCCTGGTGAATTAAAACATCATTTCCTTGAGGCAAAGACCAAGCACGGGTAATTTCAGCTTGTCAGTTAAGCATAGCAAAATTTGTGACACAGCTTAATACAACCTTTCTTAAATTCAGCACTAAGCCTGGCTGTAAGTTCATCTGAAAAGACAGAAATGTATAGCTTAAAGAAATAATAGAAATGCATGTTTAGGGGCACTAAATTGCATCTGCCATTGTTAGTTAATTTTCAGCTTGGGCATGTGCTCAGTAAAATGCATTGTCAAAGCATAAAGACATAGACATAACTTCAGAGGGGAAAAAAGCTACTATGTGTGCATATAGAACCTGTGATGTCTTTAATCTTAGGAACTACTGATTTTTTGGGGGCATACTATCAAGCTGTTCATTAAACAGTAGTAAATTTTAATTTCTTTTTTTTTCCCCTCATCTCTGATATTTAATTGAATGACAGGTGGCAACAGAAGTGTAAGGTACAGACTTTCTTGGCACTCTTTTAGGGTTGCTGGGAGCTATGATGAGTGGAAAGTGTTATTCACTGCCATGACACAGGAGGTTCCTGCCCTTTCTTATTCACAGTGCTTCTCTGAAAATCCTGTTTCTTCTCCCTCAGGGTTTGGGATTATCTAGTCAAAGAGCATTTTTGCTGTGGAGGCTTAATAAATTTCTGCCTTTCCTCGGGGAGCAAATAATGTCAGGTGTGGGTGAGGAGACAAACGTGTGAAATGTGAAGTCTTGGAAAGAATGAAGTGATTAGTTCCTCATTAAAGGGCCAGAGAGAAATGCTGTAACTATAGTAACCGCTGCTACATGAACCTCTACCCACCTCCCTGTAACCACTTGGTTACAAAGAAAATTTCAATCTGTTGTTATTTATTTGTAGCACTCTTTCTCTAATGAAATGGTCACAGTGTAAATGATGTTTAATATGCAAATATATGTATTTATATGAATTTGTATATACATATATCTAGATGCAGAAAAAATGAATTTGCTTGTGATTAGCCAGACAGATGGGTAAATCCACCCATATAAATACCCATCACCCCTCATTTTAAATCTTTCTTTCTTCATGACTAATGGAAAAGAAATGCCTTAATGACTCAGGAATTACATTAATATTTAAGAATTCTTGTATCTCTGTGCATATTTCCATTCTCTGAAGCATTACCTGCTTTACTTCAGCTACTTCTTTCTAATAAAATACAAATAATATTTAAAATTTGAGTAAATGGAGTCTGTCTCTGAAATCCTGTTGTCTTTGTTAGAGTCAGTTCCTGATCTTTCTCAGGTCAGCAATGCCATTAACCTGTTCCCCTGCACTTATTCACATCCACTCAGCTGCATTAATGCACAATACTATGTTGCTACTTGGAATGAAATGATTTAATATTTAACTAGATGATATGATCAAGAAAAAATATGACAGACAAAATACTGCAAGTATTCTCCCTACTAAGGTCATATTGAGTCTTACAATATTCAGCTATGCAAATTCTTCTGGTATGAACTAAAAAGAAAGAAAAAAGAGCTCTATGTGAGTTACACCTAGAATCAGTGGATATTTTAAGGTTCCATATTTTAAAGTCCTAGAAATCCTGAGAGCTCTTAGTCAGCAGAACTGAACATTTTATTTTGTTCAAAACAGTCTTATTGCAAAAATAAAATAAAATAAAATAAAAAATAAAATCAAGTCCTCACATTTATTGCTAATACTGAGAATACATTAATATTTCTATCAGCAGTAATGAGCTAAATTTCAGCTAAAGTCCATCTCTTAAGAGCTTTTTGCTCATGTCAATGAAATGGTATTATAGCAGCTGAAATACCATTAAGATTCAAACACATCTTTCTTTTACAGCAGAGTAATTGTAAAAGACCTACAAAGTCCTACAGCGATGCTCATAATTCCAGTAATAGAGATGTGTGGGTTTTACGGATCATGAAACCTATTCTGATAGTTTACTTCGAATTTTAGATTGATTCAATGGAGAGGGTAGAATCACATTTTTATGCTCAAAAAACGATCCTTTGTGTACTCTGCTTGTATTCAACTTTTAGACAGAAAAAAATCTCTGCTTCTCAATAAAACATCTTTATGAAGCACTATGAAAGAACATATGGGACCTGAGTCTACTTCTCATCTGTGTATAACAGAAACAATCAGAGAAACCCTCAAAAGTTATGTTGCTTTAGGCATTTGCAGCCAGTAACATAGAAAATGGGATTTTGTGACACACACCTTTATTTCTCAGAATACTGTTGATTTGTAACCTGTCAAAATTAAAAATCCACCTCATCTCTTCATTATATCTGCAGCACAGGATGTCAGCATAAACATCCAAGGACATCTTTGTTTCTTTGTCATTTTTTGTATAGATGTATTTTGAAATGTCTTACGATGCGCTGTTTTATTAGTTTTCTCTTTTACCTTTGAAATGGAACAATATTTTTGTTGTGTTTCAGAATAAGTAAATGACAGACATCCCCTATTTTCTGCTTTATCTTTCAGAGAGAACTTACCAATATTTTCTTTTTTTATACAATATTGCACTTACTATTTTTTTTTTCTTCAGACCAGTTAATGAACAATTGAGCAACTTCTGCTCTGGCCAAAATCATACTGAATGTCTTGTTCTTTGGACGTGTGAAGTGGTGTAATTTTGTACAATATTCTGGCAGATCTTTACCTTTTGTATATTCAGCCTGGCACCAAGAAAATGTATGCATTTCCATTCTCTTGAAGCTGGGAGTGGGAATGGCTTTTATTGTGAGCATGTTCATGTGTAAAAGGAATACTTTGAGCAACGCTGTTACAGATCATCTAGTCAGCCCTGACATTTATAGTTACATCTCTGGGGCTGAATCATGCCATCTTTTTTCCACTAAGAAAATCTGCTGAATTTCTAAACTAGTTTTACTGCCCATATTCCACAACTTAATTAGATGTGAAGACAATGTAGCTTGCTATTTATATCATCAAATACTCTTCAAAAATAAAGTCTTAACATTTTTGTTTCCCAATCTCATTTTTTGTGAATTCCTTTCTTCTCTTCTCTTCTCTTCTCTTCTCTTCTCTTCTCTTCTCCTCTCCTCTCCTCTCCTCTCCTC
>JAPSGF010000002.1:15603679-15667629 GCA_035772895.1 Perdix hodgsoniae | reverse complement strand
TTTCCTTTTCCTTTTCCTTTTCCTTTTCCTTTTCCTTTTCCTTTTCCTTTTCCTTTTCCTTTTCCTTTTCCTTATTGTTTCCTTTGCATTCCACTGCTGGCCACGGTCCCTAGCTAAACAGTTGCTCAGTGGACTCTGTTTACAGCCAGACCAGTACATAATGTGCATGCTGGATAAACGGGAGCTATGGGGATGGCCCTTGCGCCTCATAAATGTACACTCAAACAAAATGCTCAACAAACTGGTTGTCTCAATTCCAAAGGGCATGTGGCAATAATGACACAGTAAACAGGACCCTAATACTTTTCACAGCAATACCTTAAAGCCATTATCCATGATTCTCTAGTGTAAATGTTTCAACAACACACAAACATAAGACCTATTTTTGGTTTCTCTTGAGTAAAAGCACTATCCAGTCTCTAGCCCTTTATTTCTTCTCACCTTCAACCTCTTCTTTCAGTACTCTTTCAAACAACAGTCAGTAAACTCTCACTCTTAAACCATCACATTCATATGGGAACAGGAACTTGATGGAGTGAAGAGATACTATTCAAGAGGCTCATTTTTCTTACTGAAAGTACATAAATTGGTAGATGCTAGAGTGAATCTTGGCCATCATTCTTTTCCAGTGTTAAAACATCCCTCCATAGCTATTCTCAGCCATATTTTATGCTAGTTTGTGACTACTGCTATTTCTTAAATCAGAACATTTTTCTGTGCTTTTCTCTGATTGCAGTCATAGATCTTGAACAGCTATGAAATGCTCCAATTCTGGGCAAAATCCTGCAAACTATTTCAAGCCTTGGTTGTTATTTGCAGTCCCTCAGCCCTGCTGGAGTGCTGCTCTGTTTGCTATCACTACAGTTCAGCTGCCTTCCCTGACTGCAGCTGACCTCCCTCACTGCTTCTTCATGAAGCAGAAGGCAGTGAGCTAGCACACACACAAACCCAGGACTTCTGCCCATAAGAAACCAGACTTCATGAGGTTTTCTGCACAGTAATAGCTTTTTCTCCACTTGCTGCTTTTATTATTAGATGCCATTGTCTAAAATCTAAAACAAAGCCTATGCTTTAATTAGTAGCTCCTTTGTCAGGTGTATTCCACAGTGAATTTTCTGATAACCGTTTTATGAAGTAATGAAAATGTTGAGCTCTGATTGGCAAAACAGTGAACAAGCAGGAACAGCACAAGGGAATATCTTGGGAAACGTGGGTTTCACAGCATGAAATCAAGGTATACTGGGGGAAAAAAAGTGTTAGCATCTGAATAGATGCTGTAAGAGGCCAGAAGTGAGCTTAAATGAAAGTTTTGAAAACTGGAAGTTGGGACATGCCTATTTCAGAGGAAGAAGGAAAATAAAGCAGTTTTATGTTGAAGCACTGTGAAGGCTGAACAAGTTTATTGAGGAATAGTTTCAGAGGTTGTTTCTCTAGGCTTTTAGTAGTGCAAGTAATGATGCTGCAGGCTGTTGCAGCTACAACAGTGATGAAACACTTTAAAATATATGGAAAGATTCATGGAGCATTTTTCCTGAGTAGCAGTAAATGATGGATTACTCAAAGCAGAAGAATATGCACTGTTTACCTACCCTTATTTTTAACTAAACTTCATAAACACACAACAGTGGAAGGGAACTAAGAAGTAAATTATAGTTAAAAAAAAGAATTAAAATCCAAGATAGAAGGTATGTGGAGAGGGAAACTAAGATCTGCCATTTTATTATAATTTCTAGGGTCCTCATTTGAAGAATTTCAAGTTGGGACTGTACTTATAAAACCCAACTCGTGCGTGTGTGTGTGTGTGGAAAGGTTAACTATTCATTTTTGTGACAAGATGCAGCTGGAAATTAAATGAGTAAGCAGAGACAAGTTGTTATGCAGCATCCCACAAAAGCAAAAGAAATTCTATCATTTTGGTTCTACTTTGATGCCCTCTGTCTGGAATCTGGCTTGGGTTTAGGTACATATGTCTACAACACTTTCTATATAAGAAGACTTGCCTCATATTACACATTAAAATACTGAAAAATAATTTCAAACCACAGTTCCCTCTGTATGGTTTCTGATGCACAGACTCAGATGTGAATGATCTAAATAGTTTATTACAAGTTCTCACATCACTTACATACATTCACAAGTTTCCTTTTTAGCTTTCCCATTTGCCCTTACAACTTTCCCATGCACTTTTACATGTTAACAGAGTATGCCACACTCCATAGCTGCGTATGAGGGTGCTTATCCAATCAGAGCCATGAGCCATTCCATTTGCTTTTTCTCTTTTTCTAGAAGTGTCCTCCTGCTGGTTCTCCTGCTGTTTAACTTGTTTCACAGCTGCTGCTCTGAATAGCTTTTTCTTGTATTCCCACACTTCTCTTATTTTTTTACAATTATTTTTACAATTTGTTTCGTATGATATGATGTGAAGCATATATTGTTCTGCTTTCTCATGTAAAATATGTAATTAGCACCTTAACAATCCAATGAGATCTGATAGAAAAAGCAAAGAATTTCAAAACCTTTTTCTTTCCCCTTGTAAAGGAAAAAAAAAGTAGAAAGCATGCAAATCATCAAATATCTTTGAAGAATGTTTGATGGAGGCTCAGATAGGCTAAAACACAGAAAATATGAGGAAATAGATAAAGTTTAGGAAAAAATAAAATAAAGTGTAGCAGAGTGTATGGGAACTATTGAGTCACGGTCTGAACCACTGATTGATCATCTGAGGCAAGGACTGAGACAGTTATGTGAGCACAGGTGAAGGCAATTCACCTCTGTGACTGGAAGGGATGTAACCTGGCTGCACCTCTTCTAGACCCCATTTAAGGGCTGACTGCCATTGAGGAAGGTTCTCTTTTTAGAGATCCTTACTTTTGGGGTGTTCTACTGTCAGTGTAGGACATTGGTGAGTATTTCATTTTGATTGTGTCTCTTCACCACAATAATCCTTTTAACTATAAACCTGTAAAATATCATCCTAGCCTCTTTTAACTGTGCATTCATTAATTATACACAGGGCTAAGTATAAAAGGAAGAAGTGAAAAAACTGGTAGGTAATAACAAGATAAAAATGTAAAGGTATGAAAAGTAGTAATCCTGTACAGCTAATATTTACTCTTTTAACACTAAAACTTCTGTACTTTAGGAGTTATAGTACTAGAAAACTGTAATGATATGAAGACAACAAAATATTATTTTTAATATTTACCAATACTAGAAATAAGTATGAAAAACTATAAAACAGTTCAACATGACTCTTGCAGATTAATAACAACAATTCATTTTAATCTTACTTTGTTTTTATGTATTAAATATTAATAAAATTCATGAAAAAGACATTCAAGAATCACACGTTCCTCTAGAATATGGGTGATGTCAAGCTGGAATACTTTCAATTGCATGTTTGTTATCTTGCCTTTTTGGAAGTATCTGTGATATACAAAAGGAACAAGTTTTAAGGCAACTAGTAACTCTTTTAACTACAGTGAGTAGCACAATCAGTATAGCTTGCAGCAAAAATATGTATATATGTATGGCAATTAAATAATATTAAAATGAACTTGTTTAAGGGTTTACGTTGCAGTATAAGAGAACTCTTTCAGGAAAACATTAAACTTTAAAATTTAATTTTATATACATAAATGCTTTAAATAGGTACTTTATTTAAATAGCTATTTTGAATTACACGTTGTGTTTAATGTTCAAATTTATATCTCAAGGAAAATCAAGAGATATCTTGGACACTTAAGAGAAGCATGTTGTCCTACACTTGTGTACTCTATCATGATGCATCAAGAGGTATGAGATGTATGCGTACTACATTTATTTCCTCTAGATATATACCCTTCTTTAAAACTAGATCAGGACTATTTCTTTCTTATCCATAAGTATAGATGTGTCAATCCTATTTTCTTGCCCCTTGATTGTGCTAAAAATTGTCATTTTATTTAAGGTAATTGTACCACAATATAAGATTAAACTGATTTAACTACATCAGCTACATTTAAAGAGATATCCATTTGAAGTGATAAAAAAGAATAACTTTTCTTTCTAATTGCAGCTTCAAAATCATAGTCATGAGTTTTAAAATACACACAGTCAACATGATGCTGTGATGAACACAGTATCATAGCTCTTATCATATTTAGTTACAAATTTTAGCTATGATTGATGAGAAAACCTAGACCACAAATTTTGCATCTGCTCCTGATCAAAACTGAGCTTTTAACAGCAGAGCTTTGTTTCTGTAGCACTTAAACTGTTGCCCTACCCTACCATGTGTTTATATGCATTTTCTTTGTGGCCACCAGTGACAGCAAACTGCTTATTGCCTGTTTTAGTCTGATTTAAAGCATGGCACACAGAATGAGTCACAGCAGGAGTGAGGATTATTTTCAGTGGATGAAGAATTAATATATTAGTGTTTTAGAGCTCTCCTGTTATTTGTAGGTGGAAAGCAGAACTTTAAGTCTAAATAATTGAAAGCAGAAAAAACAGTGGTTAAATGGTGCTTGCAGTTCTTGCCTTGACATGCTCTATATCCCATCCACTTCTACAAACAACACTGTTTAGATTGCCCTAAAAAAATTAAATAAATTAGAAAGAATCCCTAATTAGCTTTTGCTCATAGACTTTGCCTGGTATTGCAACTATCCTGCAGACATGAGAGACGTGTATTTGTTAATTATCAGCTTAATGAACTACTCTCTCAGAAAGTTAACTAGGTCAGTCTCCTGGGCTACAGTCATTATTTTTAAAGCAAACAAACAAACTGCTAATATATCTGTTTGTCAGGGCTTAGATTTTAGGTGATGATGTCAGGCTCAGTGCTGTGCACTCTTGCTAATGATAGCACAGGGTAAATGAAGACATGAGCAATTGCAAAGTTATCAGAGGAAAGAAATTGGCTGAACCAATGCTTGCAACAGTAATTAAACTGTGTCCTGGGGTTAAAAAGAAAATTGTTGCAAATGAAGCAAGAAATTGTTCATTGTCTGTTCTGTCCTCTTCTTTTTGACAACAACATTTGTAGAATTAAACAGTCATGGAGATTTTGTCCTATTTCCAGGTGCAAGGTATTATAGCCATTAGGACTTATCGTAATGGGAAGGGCTGATGGTTTGGATGGGTCAATTGATGAGGAAAAATAATGTAGCTGGTAATTATTCTTACCTGTCTCTGATTAGAATTAATTTCCCCCTTTCAGCATTGTTTTTTTTAAATATTTCTGCTGTAGTTTGATTTTTATTTTAATTCTGTAGTTTGATTGGTATACAGTGTTGAAGGTCATTATTATGCATTCCATTTTTCCTCAATTTTTATTTTAGCATTAAAAAGAATTGAATAATGTAAGTGTGAGGTACCTGCATGCTGCCTATGCTAGGACTACTTCAGGGTCCTCTTTCTTTTTTTTTGAAGTCATATGAAAGTCAATTACCACGTTACTGTCCTATAATTCTTAGCTTGATTGCCAGGCTTGAATTACACCAATGCTATATAATGAAATTCATTCTGGCAGCACGTGGAGCAACCTTGCTCTGAGCATGAGGCTGGTTGACATTGTGGCCTTCCACATGTGGCAACAATGCCTGCCTACTGAGCTCAGGCTTATGGACAGAGCATGCTCCTCAGTACTGCTCAGTTGTTTTCTGTGGGTTTGTCTCACTACTTTAGACTTAGCAGGCTGAGATAGTCTTCTCATAGTTACTTTAAAACGAATTGTATTTCTATGCAGGGCATCTCAAAGTTATTTGCAGGTCTCCTGTATTTTTGTATGTGTGAGCTGAATGCATTGAAAATCTGAAGGCAATATTATTTTGACTTATAAGGAGTAAACCTAGATCTGCTCCTATGAACAGCCACTGAAAAATCTGTGTCGTGTTGATGCTGTAGTTTTCTGCTAAAAGCAACAAAATATTTTCAGCTCCTTTGTTGTTTGCAAAAGCATTTTAGCACATATCTGAAAATATCCCAATGTATAATTTGTGTGAGAATCAATTGCTGCAAGATTGGTACTGGATATAAGATCTAAGTGACAAGAAGAACTGGTATTTTTAAATAATTTAGTTTTCAAGAAATAGAATTTACTGCAAAATGCTGAGGAAAACACAGCAATTATTCTGGACTGCTAATAAGGCGGATTTTCTTTTTGCTTTTATAGATAAATCCATTGTTTTAATCTGCTTACTTTATACATTTGATAGAATGAATGATGATAAATGCAGCAGACTTCTAAAGTTCAGCTCATACTGTTTGTACTGTCATATTATCGTAGATTTCTAGTGATGAATGATGATTATAATGGTATGTTCTCTCTAACCACAAGTCCTCCAGCACAATTTTTTGTACTGACCTTGCTGAGATTGAATATAGGGGATCTAAACCTATTTAAGGAGGAGGTCATTACCACCTGTCAGCTGGACTGGCTTTATTACCAATTTGGTCATTAAGAATATTAGATCTTTTTTTTTTTTTTTGCTTCACTTTCCTAATCCTCCAAAAGTCCTCTATGAAACTTAGATGTGGAAAGTTCTGGCCTCTTGATTTCTATTTCTAGGCAGAACATCTTAGTGTAGCTGAATGGTCATCTGATCATGGCTGATGCATACCAGATGCACACAAGTTTCTTTCAGCAGAGATGCACAGAAAAGAGACAGCTTTGCTCTGAGGCTAAGCAGAACTTAAACTTGAAGTCAGCGAAACCCTTTGTTGTTAAATGGGCCAAAGGAAGTCATTCAAAGAGACAAAATGAGCTTTGTGGCAATTACTGGATGATATCCAGTGACCTATTTGTGCTACTGTGTGTCACTGCAGAGGCCAATGGTATCTTGACTGTGAAATTTTACTGAAACTAAGAAATAATCAATTTTTGAATTGGAGACTAACATTACTCTATGCTGGGTTTATGCTGTCTCAAAGATAAACAGACACTGAAATTGTGCTATAATTTGCCACATAACAATTGCTAAACTCTTTAAATTGGAGTGGTTCATGAAATAAAATTCCTGTCATAACTGTTCTTTGTTTTTCTTAAACACTTTGACAATGTAATTTATATGCTAAGTGTCAAGGTCCAGGAGAAAAAAAAAATTGCTAATCTTTTTAGTTCTTGGGCTTAATGTGATGCTAATAATCATGCCTACAACTTGCTTAGATTTAGCAAAGACATGAATCACAGTGCAATTATATTTAGTAAATTGGGGAATTTGTAAGTGAGCCAGAACACTTAGCAGTTCCTGCTGTAAAATAGTGTAAGAATACGGTACAGTGTTTCCAGATGCAAATCTATTACAAGCTGCACCAAAAGAAGTCAAGAGGAATTTTTTTAATTTTTTTTTTTTGCATTAAAGCAAATAAGTTCTTAACATGAGGGTGGACTTAGCCACAGAGTGGATCAGGTTTAGTGAAGAGGAATGGAGCAGGTGAAGAAACCTACTGAGGCAGTAGAGAGAAAATTTACAGCTGTACTGTGTGGCCCCTGGGGAGTGACCCTGCAGCAAGTTTTATATATATATATATATATATATATATAGAGAGAGAGAGAGAGAGAGAGAGAGAGAGTCAAATTATATTATATAATTATAATAATATAATAAAGATTATTAAAATAATAATTAAATAAGAATTAAAATAATAATTATTAAAATAATAAAATAATAATAAATATTATATATATATACACCTACATGAAACATGCTTTAACTTTCCTGTGGAAAAAGTTAAAATACATATATAGAAGATTTTTAAACCTTCAAAAAGCTATGCCAAACAGAGTACTTAAGGATTCACTAAATCTGCTTAATCAAAAATCAATTTTAACTGGATTCCTCACAGCCATATTTTGCAACTGAAGCCTTAAACCGCTACTGCTTTCTGTGCTCTGTTTCTATGACTCCAGCTCCTCTTCCAGCAAAAAATGCTGGAAATAAGGCTAAAGAACCCGAGGAGCTTGTTCAGTCTGGTGCAGCTAAAATAATTTAGCTACCTAACTGATGAGTTCCTGCCTGACTAAGGAAAGGATGGGAACTTGCTCTGTGCTCAGACCTTAGGAAAGAAACAAACTCTGATTTAGCCAATTCCTTTGCCCCAGGCAGAACTGCATATAAATACTATCTAATACTATCTACAGACATTTGTATGAAGTGCTCTTAAAAACTGCAAGTGATGGAGATTTTACTACTTTCACTGGGAAATCTATCAGAGTGCTTAATGCTGGAAATATTTCTCTTGATCTCTAGCTCAAAGCTCTCTAGTTGTAGTTCATTATTTCTTGATTTGCCTGAGATGGATGCAGAAAACAGATTAATGGCTTCTCATTACAAGGAGCTTTTGACTGTTGCAAGACTTGGTCTCCCCGTAGCCCTCTTCTCTCCAAGCCAAGTAACTGCAATTGATTCAGCCCATCCCCATAGGACATTTTGTAGCCCTACGATTATTCTTTTTCACTGGATTGCTTCCAACCAATTCAGGATATTCTGTGGGATGCTGATCCTTTAGCAGTGCTGAGCAGAAAAAGCTGGATGCCATGTATTCGACCCTTCTTTTAATTCACAGGGACACGAGACAGTTTTTCAGGCTTACTGCTGTTGGTAAGATGTTCATATTTCTTCTTGTTTGGGGAGCTGATCCCCCTAAGCACTAATGCAAAGTATCCCCCCCCAAGTAATCATTCAACAAGCATGTTATTTATTTTGAGTGCTTAAGCATTAATTTAAAGCAAAACAATAACACAGAAGAAGGTTAAGGAGAATCAAGCTGGAAGAATGCCAGTATTTTACACCTGCTTAATTAATAATATACACCCTTCCCTCCAACTTCCCTTAGAGATAAAGTAGCCTAAAGAATTGATAACTACACACTATACTCATTTGCAATGAGGGCAACAATCTACACTACTGTTGACTTTATATCCTATAATACTTTTGCATAATACGTACTATATTATACTCTGGTATTAAAAGGATTTTAATAGAAATGTCATCTTGCAATCAATCTCTCAGATGGTAAATGTTGAAATGTACATATATAGAGAATCCAGGTGGGGACTAAATAATTTAGAATAGTTCTTAAGAAGATAAGAATAATTTGGACTAAACTCTGCCAACTTTTTCCATGCAAGTCTGTGTTCTTATGTTTGTAGGTAAGTTCCTCTAACTATGGTAGATGTGACCTTTTTCTTCCTCCCTTCTCTGGACAGTTATTTTACTTTGAATGTTAGACAAAACTTACAGCAGTCATATCTTGCATGTCACTTTCTCTTTATGAATATTCTTTCATAACTTCCTTGAATTTGCTGCTCTGTTTACTTCTGTCTCTATAATTCATTGCAATTTTTTCTGACGTTCTTTCAAATTTCAGGAAGCATCAGCACACTTTCAATCCTTTGTTCAACGACAGTTTGTTTGCCACTGAATTCAGATGATGTCTCTTCATCACTGGCAATATTTCCATTACATTAATCTCTGTTGTCACTTTCTTTTCACATAGACTGCTGGTTACAGGCAGTGTAATAAACCGCCATTCTAAGCATTAGCTAATCACACCTAATACAATAATGTTGATGTTGGAATGCATCTTCATTGTATGGTGAATCAGAAAAATCTAGGGAGATTTTCAAGACTGCAAGCTACAGCTATATGCGTTGTTTGTTTTGCTTTGTATAATGATGAGCAGAATAATATTGAGTTATGCTAGGATGGTTATGTGTTCTTTTTCTGTGTGAAGTAATGTGGTATCAGTATTTTCTGTACTTCATTGCTTAAGATTCCTTAGGGGGTGGAGTTTCTGCAAGCATTTGTGCTAGCAGAAAATATTGCCCTTTGCTGATCTTGGTTGTGTGATACCTGCGTAATGAGAAAGTGAAAAGTTATGGGAGTGGAGTACTGACTTGAAGTTGGGTAAGAACAAACAAATGTAATTATGTTTGAGTGCCTCATCACTTTGTAACAACAAATTTTAATCTCCTATGCTAAATTCATATTTCAGAAAAGTAACTGTAATGCTTACCCACCTTACTAGTGAAATAATTCAACAGATAATCTTCTTACGCTCTAGTTAAAAAATAGCATACTCCTTAAAAATATCTACAAAGTGATTATGTTTTGTAGAAAATCCCAAGAAGTAAAAATATGCCTTGTAGGAATAAATGACCAATGGCCCTTTTTTTTTTTTTCTTTTTCTAATCTTGTGGGCCTGATCATAACAAGGATACAGGTGACTGGGAAGGAAATGTGATGAAGGAGGTGCTTGCATCCATCCTACACTCTGAAGCTTCTGTAGGATCCTCAGGTCTTTCCACCCTCTATCAGAATCATGCTGGTGGGCACATACTCTAAGTGCTAAACTACTTCCATTGTCTCATTAAATGCCTTGAGTTGTATGGAAGCAGACTTCTTATCCATTTTTTGTGTAACTTTTATCCAGAGATATTGTGCTTATATTAGTTATAATACACATTAGACTATGAAGAGGATGGGATGCAACAGAACTACCTTCCTTGGTCTGCTGGGTTCCATAAACAATAATTCTGAGAAGTGTGGCTTGCTCATGTGGAATATTTTCTCAGCTCTCTGTCTTAGTTGTTATTATGCATTCAATGTCTCTATTCTGTCTTCCAGGCAAAGCATGCAAACAAACAAAAAAAAGGTATTGGATGACCTATATAATTTACAGCAAATTATATCCAATTTGGATGCCAGAGTGAACAGACCGTGGTTTGCAGGCAGGGTATAGCTATTTTTTTCCAAATTCAATGTTTGTCTGATAATATAGCTGAAAGAAAATTGTTAATTATAACGAAATAAAATAGGCACAAATAACATAAACTAGAAATACAATAAGAATATGTAAAGCAGAAACACTTCATATTGTTTTCATTCTTTAAAATTTTCCCAAAGATATAATAAACCATCAGACTTTGGCCATTTGTCTCATATGAAAATCTTTCATTTCAACAAAAAATGAGATGTTTCCATGGAGATCAGCCAGAGATAGCCAAATGACGAACTTCTTGGCTGTACTTTCAGTTTGGTTTCTATGGTTTCCAGACAAGGAGGTGGAAAAAGTGAAGTTACTGAAGTTCTTTTTTCTTTTTTTTCTTTTTTTTTTTTGTTTGCTTTCCTGCATGTAAAAGGTTAGTGTAAAGCAAGTGATGAAATTGCTAATCTTTGCCACCTTGTTCCTTGAAAAACCTTGCATAGGTAATACTTTACAGCTTTAGCTTTGCTTTATTTAAAGGGTAAAACTCACTGGTAAGGATTAAAAGTCTTATATTTTGAATAAGGGAAATATTTTTTACTTGAGTTACGCTGCACAATGCCAAAATGGTAACAAGGTGGTTGCACACTTCTTTTCAAAGATTCAAAAGCTGAAATGAAAAAGATATGAAGGGCTTTACTAAAGGCAGTGGCAGAGGTTTTTCTTATCAGAGGAAAAATTTTAGATGTTATAGCAATAAGTGGGGAAGTTTGTGGACCTCTGTACTGGGTAAATGTAAGTCCATTATGCAAAATGAAACTGTCGTCTTGGCATCTAAATTCTCATCTTTCCTCTCATCCAACATCTTACATAAAAGTGGCATGTGCTTATTTGGAAGGGGGGAATACAACCTTTCCATGCTACTTCACCAGATGTTGTGAAGACACATTTCTGCTTCGTTGTTTTTGCAGCTTTGTTTTCCTTTCCATCTCACTTCATTGCTTCTTCCTTCCCCAAGAATAGTGGGGATGTACTTATTTCCACTTTTCCTTATGTTTATCAGGGTTAATTTCATTCTCTTTCATCAATTCTTGTGCTTCTGGGAATTCAGCTTTAGTTTCTCTTGCCATTGACTTCATTTTCTAGCTTCCTGGCAGAGATAAATTTATGTTATTGTAGGAAGAGCCCGAGTTCCATCTCAGAGCAGAGTAAACGATGTGATGTTATTGCTGTGTGAAAGTAGCTGAAGATCAAGCAGAGCTTGGTAGCTTGTGAAGCCTATTATATCTACCCTGTATGTATGACTATGGAAAGTTAAATTTTCACAGTTTCTAGGCAAGAAACTGGTGGAAAAGAAGGCTGCGTGTATCAAAGTAATTGCTTTAAGCTTAAAA
This sequence comes from Perdix hodgsoniae, assembly GCA_035772895.1. Lineage (NCBI taxonomy): Eukaryota > Metazoa > Chordata > Aves > Galliformes > Phasianidae > Perdix > Perdix hodgsoniae. Next base: position 15,655,543 of record JAPSGF010000002.1, on the reverse strand, counting down.
TATTTTTAAAAATTAGATTAGTAAAAATCTAATTTACCAATCTAAGCTTTCAATTGAAAATCATGATTAAAAATTGGAGAAGATGGCAATGTCAAATTAATTTTTGGTTCCAAGTTTGAAAGGAGAAGGAAAAAGGCCTTTGTATTGAATCACAGAACAAGTGAAAACTAATACATAAATAAAATAATACCAAGGAATAAAGCAAGACCATAAGAAAGGGGACAGAAACTTTAGCAGAGATTTTTATGATTGGACAAGAGAAAATCTACAAGGGTGGACAGTGATAGGACTAGAGGCAATGGTTTTAAGCTGATGGGGAGGTTTAGATTAGATATTAGGAGGAAGTTTTTCACAGAGGGTGATGACACACTGGAACAGGTTTCCCAAGGAGGTTGTGGATGCTTGATCTCTGGAGGCATTCAAGGCCAGGCTGGATGTGGCTCTGGGCAGCCTGGTCTAGTGGTTAGTGACCCTAGTTCAAATTTAATACTCCAGTAACTATGAAACATCAAGCTGAGAAAAATTCCTTCAAAATGCTTTATTGTCTGCTTTTGTTCTTTCTATAGTTTGAAGGAAAAAAATGCCATCTCTATTTGCATAGAATTCTTTATGAAGCTTTATAATTTGTTTTGCTTTAATACTATGTTCACTTTCTGTTATACTGTGTTTTGAAAAAGATGTATAACTGTTTCTTTTTGGTAATCCAGGGCTGATATAAAGCTTTTGACCATGTTTTTTATTGTATGTTGTAAATACTGGATTTTATTCCTGAACAGTAAACTAATCCAATAAATAACCTTTCCTTTTCTCGATCTTTCAGGAGAAGACTGTTTTTAATCCTTCCCTGCTCACAAAAAGGACTGGACAGTCGCTTGTTTTCAAATGTCTTTTAAGGGTGATCCAAAACTATTGATCTTCAAGGTCATTAAAAATATCTGAGATTCAGAAATTCACTGTGGGAGATAATTGTTAGTCACCTTTCCTTTTCCATTAAAAATAAAAACTTGTGGGTGCTTTCTGTGTGTAGGATGACTTAATTCCTTTTTTTTTTCCTGTAATATCTTAGGTGGCATACTTCTTACCCTTGATATGTGCAATCTGTATGCAGTAACTGCCAGTGCCCTTATTAGATGAGTGAGGAACTGCTAGGGGGGAAAATGTGGTAAAGCTATATGATGTCAAAAGCTGTCTGAGCTCCAAATCTACCCAATGAGTGTACTGGAGAAAAACAGCCTTAGTAGAGCACTAGTCATGTCCTGAAGATGTTATAGCAGCCATCCTGTAAACATCAACGTAGTGGTTCAGCTTGGTTTGATGTAGCACAGATTAAGAATTTTGGCTTGGGTATACTAAGGAAATTTTTGCAAGATCTAAAAGTGAGATGTGATGCAAGATAGGTAAAAATAGTGTTAAGTGCTGCCTTTAAGATAGTGATAGTTATCAGCCTGAAAGATAACAGCCTAGCAGCACTGAGTAACAGAGTGATAATGGAGATGGACCCTTCCTCTGACCTGTGGCTACTTGGTGAGGCCCAGCAGGTGGGAAATGTAGCTTATGTGCTTGTCTCTCCTGGACACCTGTTATCATCCAAGAAACTACAGCTGAGTTTTAAGTTGTGCATATCCTGCTTGCAGGGACTCACCACTCTTGGGAAAGGTGATGAAACAGCAGTAAGTTTGTGAAGGAGGGTTGTAGTATCTCAAACATGTGAGGGACAATGGAAGATGTTGGATACAGTTGTAAGCACAAACTATTGGGTTCTTGAAAGATATGCTTACTCTTCCAATAGTGAAATTAAATTGAGATTAGACAAAGGCTTGTATAGACTAGAGTGGGGGCAAGGCCATTCTCCTAACTTGTGGTAGTCTTTCCTTAAAATTTGCTATGCGTTCCCATGAGAACAAAAAGCAGCAAGAGGATCAATAAAGCACCAGGAGTCTTAGATAAGATGTAATTCCTTTTTACTTTAAGGAATAACCAAAATATGTCATCGATAGCTACTTGTAATTATCACAAAACGGAGTCTTCAACTCTATGATCTCTTTGAGTCTTAAAAACTGATTTGATTTTTTAATTGCCTGAATTACATTAGGACAGAATTTGTTAGTTACATGCCAAATCGTCATAACTTGGGTAGAAAGTTAGAAAAGAAAAAGAAAATAAATATTTTCTTGAAGGGCATAGAGTATGTTGTTTGACCTGTCACATGTATGAAAAGCAATACTTCATTTCTATGCTTGTCAGATGTGCATCCTGTAGCACCTGTTACCACCTGCAAGGAGGAGCACATCAGGAAGATGGCTTGCTCTTCATACTGTAATTTAGTGAGTGATGCTGCCATAGAGCAAGGAGGTGGCTGTACTCTGGCTGTGTGCAAATAATCCTGACAGGAGAAGGAGATGTAGATTCCAGAAATAGATCTATGGCCACCCTCTGGCTGAAAGTGTGGGTGTTACTTTCCTCCTCTGCACATCTTTCAGTTGAGATAAAATGGTGTACCAAAAATTAACTTAGGAAAAAATCCCTTTCTCCTCAGCCAAATATTTATGCAGTAATCCCTGTGTCCTAGAAGGGGAGAATAAGCTAGGAAGTACAAGGCTCTTACTTCTGCTTGAAACCTTGGGCTATCCCACAGTTATCTGAACTTTGCAGGTGGGATGGTGGCTTTCACCCTCCCAGGGAAACCATTTTCACTTAGGCTTGTGACTGTGCTCTACATCTTTTAGGCTTCTCATCCTGAATTTTCTTACTGTTATTTGAGATGCCTGTATAAATGCTTGTTCTGTTTATGGGTCTACCAATGGTGAAAAGAAGATTCTTGTGGTAAATCTGAAGGTTTGGCTTTCAGGTGAAGAACTAGAAGTAAGAGTCTCCAGGTATAAAACAAATCTCACATAAGCTCTGGCTTAAATTTAAAGACAAGTTGATTTATTTATTTGATTGGGCTTAAAATACCTAATATATTTTGGGGGGAACTGATTTTAGTCTACAAAGTTATAGAAGCCCACAAAGCTGGTAAACTAAAAAATGTCACTGTGTGCTGAAGGCTGGATTTCCTCAAATTAATTTTTTCTCAAACCAGGAGAGCCTGAAGGTATGTTGAGACACTCAGCCTCACCAATGCTACCAGCTATTCACTAGCCTTCACCACAAAATCCTTCCTCAGAAAGTAATATTAAATATTCTTTCCTTTTTAATTATTTATATATATATATTTAGCATGATGCAGGAAACAAAAGATCTTGCAGGTGATTATTTGAATCATTTTATTATAAACACTGAACAACTAAATTCAAGGTATTTATAGACTTTTGGCAGAATGTTTCAAATACAGTCTTTCATTTGATGCTTTCTTTTCAGGAAATTGTTGAAATATCTTCTGTATCATAAATTTTAATACTATGCTTTAATAGTTTCAAAGCTCAACTATTTATACTTATGAATAGACACATCTAAACATAGCAGAAATTCTGTCCCAAGCAATTCTGATACAGCATCTCTTTTCTTCTGGCTGTAGCAGGGTTCAGTCATACTCAGTCCCATTTTGTGTGAGTGCTTGGAGGTCACTGATTCACTTGCATAATTCTAATAACCTTTGGAACCCAGTGAGTTCATACTATGTAAGACTGGAAAGAGATTTGTTGGTGTGAAGATTTATCACTGCAAGGGCAGGAGGAATTCAGAGGGAGGGGGGGAAAAAGCTGCATACACATGCTGCATAGAAAGTTCATATGGGACTAAGAAGATTTTCCCGAGAACAGAAAAGGGATAGAAGCGGGTAATTCTGAGTAGATGATTTAGCAGAACAGATTTGAAAGCTTGATCCGGGAAAAATGTTGGTGCTCAGGAGGGAGGGATAGAGTAATATTTCAACAATATTGAAAGAATTATCCTCACTGGAGAAGAGGTGGTTTTCTAATATGAATCCAGATTCTGTTGTGTGCCTCCTGTCTAAAAACAGAGGGTGATCAAATTGTGTATCAGGTTGTGGTCAAGAGCTGGTTGTCCACAATTAACAACATCCTAAGCTTTTGTTCTGGTGGAGATGATGTCCTAAGCTTTTGTTCTGGTGGAGATGATGTCCTGACCTGCTTTGGCTTCCACTTTCAGTGCTTGTTAAACACTTGTTTCTAGGATTTTATCCCATACAAATTTAAGTAGAAATAAACTTGAGTGGAAACTGTATTTTAATTCCTGTTGTTGATGCATTCTCCAAATGTATCGGTATGTTTTACTAAAGGGTCAACCCACGTTGCTGTACAGTATGCAGAATCTTTGCTGAACAAATCATAATAGCAGCTGTTAACATTGCAAACTTGAACTCTCCTGATCCTGTGTACTTATGAGGCTGCGTCATTCCTCCCTGACACTCAGAAAGAAGGAGCTTCTTGCTGCCATCTATTGATAAACCCGTGAAAAGAACAGGCTGAGACAAGCTGCCTTGTGGCAGCTTTCAGCCACTCATCCTGGTGAAAAATTTGCTGGGTAATATTGTTAACACTATTCTTAAGCTTCATTTAAAGAGGTAATGAAGGTTATTATCCTTACTAATTGGATAAACAAATGAACTGAATTTGAAGGACGAGTAAGACCTTATCTTAACCAGGCTAAGATTATTGGTTAAGTTCAGACACTCCTGCGATGCAGAGAAAGTAAAGGCAAGTCCAGGGGTTTTGGCAGAATGAAATTCATAGTAAACCGTAACAAAATAAATGATACAGAAATCATAGAGCTTGTGAAGCAATGGTTGTTATACAGTTTGAGAGAAGAAGACTGAAGGCTCATCTGGAGCAAATTAGCAATATTTTGGTGTAGGAGACAGAGACCAGACAGACACAATACTGAGCAAGGAACAGGCACCAATTTGTGAATGAGCTTACCTGGGACTTGTAAAGTCACTCTAGGGTCTGGATTGTCCCTGACCACTACTGGTACACAGGGTGTTTCCAGGAAGTGGGAGGGACTATGGGACCAGAGGTATTTAATATTATATACTCATATCAGTAGATAGGGAAACTGGGTTAAAAGACTCCTACCACTTTAAGAATGTGTATGCTTCATTTACTCTGCAAATGCTTCTGTGAATGGTTAGGGTTTATTTCCCCGAATTTGTCAAATTTATGTTTTTGTATATAGCTTTTGTTTCATACAGTGACTTCATACACAAATATACTGGTTACGGGAGGTTTTTGAAGCTTTTTCCCTTACGTTTTATGAACTGTCTAAAAGCTGTTGTCTCTTTTGTATTAGGAAGAATCAACAGAATTTTTTAACCTTGTTATGCTTTCTGTGAAAGACATTTAAATAGGATAGGTGAATTTCTTAATATTAAGTTAATATCCATGTGAAAACACCAAAACTATCAAGATAATATAGAATCACTAAAGGGCAGAATTCTAGCTTAAAAATATTTTTACAAGAAGCTGTCCGTGTAGTTCAGCCAAGTACAATTATCTCTCCAGCAGATACTTTTTTAGTGTTTTTTAATTATAAGTAATTAAAATATCCTCAGTAACTGGAGTGTACATCTGGAGAAGGAGAATTTTAATGTCACTTAATTCCTAATATGCAGATTGTTAGGGTAGAGAGATACTGACTATTGCAGATTATCATGTTCTATTTATTATCAACAGAGAATACACATAGGGTAAGTTCTTTTTCAAAAAAAAATCTACATTTGATTTTCTATGAAGTTATAGTTAATAAAAACATTAGCATCTCTGTTCTCCTGATTTATTTTTTTTTTTTTCCAGCAGCATTGTGTTATCTCTGTCTGTGATCACCTCAGCAGGTGAAGTCCTGTTATCTACATATCCAGTGACAACTGCTGGAAAAATGAAGTTGGGATGCTGGGAAGAGAGGCTCTCTTCTGTTGACTTCTTAAGCATCATCACAGGTGTCTCCAGCCAACAAGAGAATAGAGGCTGTTGCTCACTCAGGTCACAGTCAGATGCTGCATTTTCAGTCTCTTCCATCAACTAAAAGGAAGCACTGTCAAGGTGGAGGTAAGTTTGTTTCCCCAAGTAACAGTGATAGGATGAGAGGTAATGGCTTTAAATTGTTCCCGGGGAGGTTTGGGGCAGATACTAGGAAAAAAAAAATACTTCTCAGAGAGTGTGGTAAGTACTGGAATAGATCTCCCAGGGAAGGAGTGGAGTCACCATCTCTGGAGGTGTTGAAGATGTGTATATGTAACACTGAATGATATGGTCTAGTGGGCATAGTGATGGTGAGCTCATGGTTGTACTAGAGGATCTTAGAGGTCTTTTCCAACCGTGATGGTTCTATAACTATATGATTCTGTTTCTCCCTTGCACCTAGGAGAGCTAAGATAAGATAACCTTATCTAAAGATAACGTTATAGATACAACTTAATTTTTTGACTTGAGCTTTCATTTTAAATTTTTTTGTGATTTTTTAGCAAGACAGATCTTTTAGGTTGTGGCTGCCTCAGTGAACCCCTCAGGGGCTTATTTGCTGGCTGTCCTCACACCTGCTTTTGCTGCCAACAAACTCTTGCTGCTGCTGACCCGGCCCACTTAATTGCACCAAACTTGGCATTGAGGCACAAGATGTCCTGTCTGCTAGGCTGCATCTAACCAGGTGTATAATCAAAGAATATTAAGATGTTATAATAATGCAATAAATGAGAGTTAGACAAAACAGATAACAACACAAAGAGACTAGATAGGATGCTTACTCGTATCCTGGGCTTGCTTAGGAAACTCCAGCAGAGTGGATCTCCAGAAGAGATCCTTCCCTACTGGTAGTCAGCTCTTAAATGGGTCTAGGAGAGGTGAAGTCAGGCTCCACCCCTTCCAGCAGCACAGGTGAATTGTCCTCACCTGTGCTCCCATGGCTGGCTCATTGCTCACCCCAGGTGATCAATCAGAGGTTCAGGCCATGACTCAGCAGTTCCCATATGCCAGGTAAAATGAGCAAAGTACTCCTGATGTATCTCCTTTGTGGCTTTGTCAGCCCAGACAGCATTAAGTCACCCTTGACCACCTACCTCCCATCCTCTGATCACAATGTCACCTCTCCCATCTGGCCTCAGAAATTTTCATAGCTTGTCATTCAAGTGGAGCATTCATTTCAGTTGAGCCCATTTGATTCTAACCAGGTAGAGCAAGTGGGCAGCTGCACAGAAATGGAGGGAGAAGAGATTAGTTTTTTGGAACATTTTGTTTTGATCTCCACTAACCTCCTTCCTGAATACTAAATTTTCCTGGAAAGATGAGAAGAATAATGGAACTGGGAAAGAGTACATGTGTGAAATGTGCTGTAGTGGATGTGAGTGACCACTTCAAGGACTAAGCACCCCTTTGTCAAGTGTAAAAGTATGGGAAGATTTTGCTGGGAGAGATCCAAGACACAGGGAGAGGGTAGCACAGTAAGAATGCACTTCTTTCTTCTTTTTTCTGCATGGTACATCTTGCACTGGCAATCTACATTTCAGTTTGAAGAGCAATGTCAAGATGACCATGTGTGATGCCAGCATTATATGTTTTTGCTGATGTCTACGTTTCCCCCCGACTTGGTATTGATGAGATCACTGAAGGAACTTGGTGTTCAGTTCTAAAGTCTTTAATTAAAAAAAAAAAATAATAATAATAATATTGGAAATATTCAGTGCAGAAACAGTGAAAGAGTGAAAAGTAGGCCTTCGGTGTGTTATTGAAGCAGGTCAGGCTATTTAAATTATCAGAGTGAAATTTAAGGGTTGAACTGTCTATCTGTAACAGTGAGGACAAACTTTGATAAGAGATGTTCAGTATCTGACTCATGAAAGTGGAAATTCTGACTTGAAATAAGTGAATATCCTTGTATAAGAAGTATATATTACAGCATACTAAGCTATCTATTACAACAGACTGTCAGACAGTAGACTATGTCCCTCAACTCTGAAAGGTCTGTGACGTCACTGATGCTTTTCTAAACAAGTTAGGTTTTTTCTTTCATCCCTTCCTTTTTTTAACTATTAATATTGCCAGTTATCAGTTAGTATTATGAGGTCAATTCTAAATGGTTTAACAAATCTTTTGCAGATGGCTTCTTGCTTTAAGATATGCAATAGAAAACAGTATTTCTAGTGCACAGGATCAAGTGAAGTTGTACAGCCCTACTGTTCTTTCTGCTGAATTTACAGAAACTTCTTGTGGCTTTCTCTTGCATTTAATATATTATGTTGAGCACTATATGGCTCTACCCTAGAAGAATCGCATTACTTGAATCTGAGTTCTATGGTACTAAGGATGTTATATATAAACTAAATGGAGGTGTTTTATATCACAGCAGCAGTATTTGACACTACTTTTTGTTCATTTATCTTTACAGTTTAAGTAGCTAGCACATACTAATGACTTTATCTTGCATAACCTGTAACACATGAAGGGGATGATCAGCAGTGTGTGACAGACTATTTCAGATAAGACAACTTGATATCCTATGACTTTTATCTGAAATCAGTGCAGGAAGTAGAGGGCAGGCCATAAAAGTGCACATTTGATGCTATTAATGCAGTGAAGGTGTAATTACTTTCACCTTGAGGTATTCTTAATCCATCTTTTCCTTAGGAAACTCTTCTAATAAACAGAATGAAGAGGCTTTTCTTCTCTCCCTTTCACAGTGCCCATAAGATGGGATGGGGAGCAGGCAAATAAAACTTAATTTTGCTCTGAGTAAAATAAATGCTTGTTCTCCCTCTTGTAAGTAATGTCAAACTCTTGAATCTGTGAATCATAGTACCACACTTTGTACATCTGTTTATTCAAAAATAAACTTGTTTGAAACGAGGGTGGCGAGCAATAAAAACTCTACAGGAGATCCTTCCAAAATCATTTGAGTTCCTTTAGAGTATACTTGTATTTACAGTTAAGTGTGGACTCCTTTTTGGTTCCATTAGAAGAAAGCAGATTACATACTAATTTACTTGATGAGTTGACTTTCTCAGTGAAATAAAATTACCAATCTAAATACATGAACAACTGCCCTTCAGGAGTTACACCCATGAAATTATTTTGAAAGTTATTCACAACAGAATGTAAAGAAAATACCAAGATAAAAACAGGGATTTTATGAATAAAATTATCACTTTTGGTACAATGTTGATGTCTACTGATTATATGCTTCTAGGAAATAATACATTATGTATTTAAGACTGACTCCCTGGTTACTGTTTACTGTGTATACAGAATACAAAAGAATGAATGTTGTCAAACATGACAACCAAAAGATAAGAGTTTAATTCAGCGCACCTTTTTCTACTACTTATTTAAGCAGGAGAGTTTATTGCTTAATTGTATGTGCACACAGGCATGGCTCTTGCTCCAAATCAAATATGTAGAGTGAGGTGTGTGATATAAATGTCCTGGAGAGTATATCTGGATTATTTTAAGTTAGTAATAAGCTGTTCACAGCCCACAATCGTTGATGTGAATTTGTATGGATGGTACTAAAACTTTTCTGTCATAAAAGTGGATACTTCTAATTTTCTCTTTTCTTTGCTTGTGGCCTGTTTAAAACTGAGATAAAGGCTATTTCTTGAATGAATGAAGTTGTTCAGCCACTAACAAACACTTTTTTAATGAAGTATTTATTACGTGAAAAATTAATTGATTTATACAATTAAATACCTTGTAAGAAAAAATGAGGCGTTTACATACAAATTTGTTGTTTCTATTTTTTGTATATATCTTTCATGAGCTGCTTTCTGTTCAGCTTAGAGTTCTGATGTTTTGCTTTTTTCAAATGCCAGTGCTAGTCTGGTAGCCTTATATGCCATGTAAGTATCACATTATAAATAAATTCTTGCTGTAGAACATCACTGACAGAAAGATACAAATACGAGTGTCTGATAAGAGTTAAAGGCTTTAACCCCAGGCAGATGTGGCATTTGTACCTGATGCAAGTTGTGCAGCTAGGCAACTTGCCTCCTTATTGCATGCAATGTTTTTGCAATGAACTTTTGTCATAAATTGCTTCATTACAGGCCACAGGCCCTAAAATTAAAGGTTTTCTACATAATGTTACATCCTTTTGTTTCTAGTTTACCTTAGAAAATTGAAGTAAGGTAAAGTACAAAAACTGAGTACAACAATTTTAGGCAGACAAATAATCCACTACTGAGGATAATACAAAGTTTTTTTTTTATTTTAACTTTTTTACAGCTATTTATGCTAATAGCTTCCTTGATAGAATATCATTTCTTTATAAGTGAATGTCAGGTATGTCTCAATATATTCAAAGTTGATATGCCTGTCACACAGGACTCATTAAGTAGTCTGAAAGTCTGAGAGGAAAACTATGAGAATTGCTCTTTATATCCTTTCTGATTATAGAGATTAACTTTATGCATACTTTTATTAATTTCTTATAGCCGTGCTTACAATAAGATGTTGTGTTGCATAGATTAGCAAAACATCAGTATCAGAGGCTTTGCTGGTAAGTTTTAAGTGGAAAATGGGAAACAGGGAACTCTATATGCCTTTCTTGTAGGGTCTGATCTGAAGTAGTCTAAGAGTTGTGTGTGTTTGTGGTGACACTCCTGGGCTCATGCTAAATTTCCAGACTTTTCTAGGTTATTGAATTGGCCCTTAGAAAAGATGTGAGTTTTTAAAGGACTGATTAAAAGATGCATGAAAATGAAATGGGGAAAGGAAAGTGATACTGGGTAACAATCTGTTTCATTAAATCCATTAAATGAGTTGTGCTGTATGACAATTATTTTCTATTATATATTTAAATACATAAATATAAAGGATGGGAAGAAAATGATTAATGCAATGGTCCATATAGTAAATGCTAAATGTGTAGGTGGCTAATGAATTTGTTCAGAGGAATAGTCAATCAATAAAATAACATAATTGAAGGCCACCCAACAGTTATCTAATTCATCTGAGGATTTAAAAAGCCTGCAACAGATTTATAACCATTATTAATCATTGATTATAAATAATAGTACAGTGGAAAAATATTCAGTAACTTATGCTATTCTGATGCAGGCTATCATACTTGCTGTGATAGGTAGATTACCAATTGCAGTAAAGAAAACTGTAAGGCATTAATTATTATCAGTAGGCATTTTTAAACTTATTGGCTTTGACTGTATACACATAGATGTTCTAAAAGAACTCAAGAGTGTGTTTCTTATTCTAAACTGCACCTTTTCAGTTATGAACACACATAGTTATTTAAAAAAGTTAAGTAGTTAATATTTAAAATCAAAGAAACAAATCAATAACACAAAAACCTGCGATGTTCAGTAATGCTTGTGACCCTGAGCATGAAGAAAAGTTGTTGCTGAAAATGTTATTCCAATCTCCAATGGGCCTTCAAGACAGAAAATATTCCCTTCTTTTCTGCTCCTACATCTGTCAAAATCCAGTTAGAAATCTTCAGTATCAAAGACCCTGATTCCTTCACGTGAGTATAGTTCAGTGTTCCAGGAGTAGTACTGAATATGGAACACTGCTTGAATTTTCCAAACCTTGAAAAGGAGGAAAAGTATTTTATAAAAACCTTTTGCTACAGCTTCTATGAAGTAAGCATAGATTTTACAGTTAGTGGCATTTCAGTTTGAAATCTGCATTTTTTTTGAATTATATTTTACTCTTTTTCTGAGGTTCAACAGCTTAAAACATAGTGCATTCAGCATGTATTTCACAATTAGAGTTCTGAGTAGAGCAGTAAGCAGAACTGAATCTCTGGTTCACTCTTCAGCTTATTGCCTAGAAAGATCTGGAGAAATCTATGTATTTGTTTTCTTATGTCTGAATGTTAAATTTGGCCATATGATAGAAGACTGTCCTTCGCATGGTGTACTTTCTTGTATGCTCAGGGTCACAATGATTATCTACCCAAACCTCAAGGGATGACTTACTTAGATTTGGCTGGCAAGGGCTTTGTGTTGGATCTAAAGCAAGTGGGTCATCTGTAGATAACTTTTGGATGCTTCATAGTTTTTTGGTTTAGGAATTAGTATTTTTTTTTTTTTTAATATATTGCCCCCCAAATCTCATTGTTAAACTGAGAAAATAAAAAAGTCAAGTGTTAGGGCTCTGTATATGTGTGTCTGCAGGAAATCACAATAGTTCATGACAGTATGTATCCAATTCTTGAAAGCACACTCATCCCTGGAGCTCTAGATTTACTTGTACTTCATGCTAAAGTCATAATGATTTTGTACATTTCATTGTTCAGCGTGCTGTACATCAGCAGTAACCCAAACATTGCTCAGTATAGGTAATGTAGTAGCTTCATCTCTGCTCAAGCTTTGTGAACTTGGTATGAAATTGGGAATTTTCTCTCTTGTTTATTCATTTAATTAGTTGGCTGTTCTTTACCCTTATTTTGTTACTTCTTTGTTACTTTCTGTGGACAGCCATACTGACATTGTTATTGGTAAGAAAATTTGCTGTTTGGGGGCATTCATTCCAGTACACTTGTTATACTCTTAGGGAGCCAAAAAGCTCACTAAGATTTCTTGAAACAAATTCATTTGGTTTCTTGACATCCTGTAGATGGTTCAGTATTATTTCTTCTTTGATCTGAAGAGTTCAGGTTTTATGTAGCTGATGAATGTGTGTGGGAAGGCACTGAGGAAATATTTATTGCCTGAGAGATGAGAAAATGCAGCAAAATCTGTCATCTGATGCAAGAGTACAGAACATGAATCATGCTTTTCTTTTTTCTTTATTGCTTTTTAAATCTAATAAAGAGCAACTATATAGACTTGTTAGTTTTGTAAAAAAAAAAAAAAAAAAAAATTCTACAGCTTGAAGAATGTGTGAAAACACTCCAAGAGTATTTATGTATTTTATCTAACACAGGATAGAAATTTATCAGAATAATGCCACATGAAGTACTGCATGCAAAAAATGAGCTTGCCATCTTAAAATATATAAAAATACATTTTTTCTCCTTACTTTCACTATTCATTAAAGCTTGCTAAAGTTATGATTTTTTCCTGTTGATGGTATTTGACATACTAAACTATGCTACTGATCTTTAAATGATGTGATTGTTCTGTAAGAGTCTGCCAAGTATAGAAGCTTCTTTATCTTGCATGCTTTATCCAAGTACATTTAAATTTAGGTATGGCCAAGGGTAACTGCTTGACTACGTAAACTCTAATTGACTGATACATGTATATATTCTTGGATCACTGATCAAGAGTAGTTAATTGTCAAAAACAAACTCCTAATTAATTTGAGTCTGAGAGTCTGAAATATGTTGTGATGTCAGCCCCTGCCCTCTGCTGTGTCTGTACTACCTCCAAGGCTGATGTAAGAATGCTGCCATGGGGTTCTGGTACCAGAACTGTTTTGGTAATGTTTAAGCCAGGAATCTGTTGTAGTCCTGATGCAATAGCCATTACAACATGGATCTGGTTCTTGGGTCATGGCTGAGTAATACTGACTGTGCTAAACCCACTTACTTTGGCAAAATGGTCACTGCTGCGAAACTGAAGGATACTGGGGAGATCAGAGCTTCGCTTTTTGAGCTCCTTTAGAAGTTTACCCTGTATTCTTTGCAGTAAGATTTAGTGTTTAAAAAAAAATGTTAGGAATCTACCCAGCTGGGTAGTTGAGGGGAGAGCAGTGGTTGTTGTGTATTTTGACTTCAGCAAGGCTTTTGACCTTGTCTCTCATAACATCTTCATAGGTAAGCTTAGGATGTATGGGATAGATGAGCGGACAGTGAGATGGATTGAGAACTGGCTGATCAGCAGAACTCAAGCAGTTATTATCAGCAATGCAGTCTAGTTGGAGGCCTGTATTGGTGTACCTCTGGGGTTGGTGCTATATGCAGTCTTGTTTAACTTCTTTGGTGATGACCTGGATGAAGGGAAAGAGTCCACCCTCAGCAAGTCTGCTGTTGATCCAAAGCTGGTAGAAGTGGCTGACACACTAGGTGTGCTGCCATTAATGTGATCTGTGTAGTCCGTAGAGTTGGGCAGAAAGGAACGTAATGAGGTGAAACGGGCAAGTGCAGAGTCCTACGCTAAGGATTGACTGCATGCATCAGTACAGGTTAGGGGCTGAGCTTCTGGAAGGGAGTTCTGCAGAGAGGGACCTGGTTGTTCTGGTGGCCAACAGGTTAGCCAATGAGCCAGCAGTGTTTCCTGATGGCCAAGAAGGCCAATCATATCCTGAGATGCATCAGAGAGCAAGGCCAGCAGGTGGTGGGAGATCATCCTTCCCATCTACTCTGCCCTGGTGAGGCAGTAATGGGGCAGTAGTTACATGGATTACTGGATACATTACTCCAGGGCAGTAATGCCCTGGAGTAATGTATCCAGTTCTGGGCTCCCTAGTTCAAAACAGACAGGGAACTTCTAGAGAGAGTCTGTCAGAGTGCTACAAAGATGAATAGGGTCCTGGAGCCATCTGCCTCATGAGAAAAGGCTGAGACACTTAAGGTAGTGAACCAGGAGAAAATATCTTATAAATGTCTAAAAAGCAGGTGTCAGATAGATGGGGCCAGCCCTCTTTGCAGTGATGCCTTGTAACAGAACAAGGAGCAACGGGAGCAAACTGGAACATGGGAACTTTCATACAAACCTGAGGAAAAACTACTTTACTTTGAGGGTGACAGAGCACTTTAACAAGCTGATCAGAGAGGTTGTGGATCTCCTGGAAATATTCAAGACTCACCTGGATGCTTTCTTGTGTAATCTGATGTAGAGAACCTGCTTTAGCAGAGGTGTTGAACTGGATGATCTCCAGAGATCCTTTCTAATCCCTACTATTCTGTGAAATTTCTACTCATCTTTTCTGCTTTCAAGCACCGTAAGAGAAATCCAAATTTAAAATAGATTAAACTAACATCATGGATCTGAATGAATTTGGGAAATATGAAGGTAAGATTAAATCAAACAATTCTCATTTTTGTGTTGATATTCTTACATTGTTTGGTGTGCAAAATTTCCCCTCTCTCATAGGGTGTAACAGCAACTTCTAATGAGATAAACACTATTTCAGCCTTGACTGTAAATGGTTTCTTACTCATTTTATGCATCCTTGAGATGATTCTTTTCAAGTATAAGAGTTATAGAGTGTATGGGGGGGAACCCACCAAACTATAAAATATACATAGTGAGGACTTTACCTGACAAAGGCCTGTGAAATTCAGCCCAGTTACATTATTTTTGTATCTTGACATACTGTGTACTGTAAACTGGGATGAGTTAGTGTGACAGTGCAAGTCCTAAAAAATTCATCTCTTTCAAGGGCAGGAAATTATAACTCTTGGCCATCATTAACCAGTAAACAGCCACACTCAGTATTTCAATTACCACTTAATAGTTTGCTACATCTTACAACAGCCATTATAGCATGTTGGGATTAAAAGACTTCTTGTTGCTGACTGAGCAATTGTACAGCTGTCTGGCTATACATGGAGCAGTAATGTAGCTGGGGCACAGCTGTGGTGAAGTAAGTCATGCAAAAAATATAGACTTTTAAGGTTAGTTTGGTTTGTGATTGAATGAGGAGTATGCTTTCAGGAAGATGGAGATTTCTGCCAATGTGCTAGTAATGCTGTACTGGAGTTCATAGAAGACCTATGAAGTTTTTCTGAGATTAATATTTTTAATCAATTCTGAATGTTGATGTATTATAAGACTGGAAAGAGCAAATTTAGAGATGTCTTGTATTGCTCTGTCCATAGAATAACTGAAAACTGTGCACTAGGTACCAAATTCTACCTATGTGCTGCTGCTTAATGAGGCATTTTGCACTGAGACTAGCATGCATTGCTGAGAGGAGGATTGGTGCTGTTGCAAGTAAACAGTTGGGACAAATTGAATGGTGGAAAGCAAGGATTTTTAGCCTGAGGCTTATTGTAAAGAAAAAAAGAACCCATCTGTTTCTTAATAGAGTTTTGTAACAGAAAAATATAGCGTTTGCCTTAAATAACTTTGTATTTTCCAAAGCATGTAATAGTTTTGATAATTTAATGTTTCCCTAGGATTTTATCTGAATAAATTGGTATGTTAGTTTAAATCTCTTAGATCTATTACATCAACTTAGTAAGTAACTCATGATCTGTCAGGGAATGTGTGGAAATATATCCAGATTTTGGAACAGAGAGAAGCTCCCACTAATTTCAGAAACAACTTGAAGATCTTAATCCTAAACAAGGTCACTTCTTTTTTTTTTTTTTTTTTTTTTGCATTTTTGTATCTTATTTGAATGCTAAAAACTGCTGCAGATGACCTCAAAGGAATAAAAATACAAGGAAGTCTGCTATGAGGATGATACACCCACCATGCTGAGGATGGCTTGCCAGTGAAATCTGGTTAAAAAGCAGAAAAATGCCTTGGAGGGGTCTAAACAGGTAATAAAATAAATACTTTTTCTTTTTAATGTGGAGAAAGATAAGCTCAAAACAAATTCTACAGATGAAGTACTCCTGAAGCTTAAAAGCTTATATGTATGTATACACACATATTTATATTGCCTGTATATAAGCTTCTGTGGATATTAGCCCAGGTTAGGTTAACTCTCTTAAACTACCTAATGCAGGTCCAATTAGAGTAGTTACCAATGTTTTTGCTGATACTTGGGAGATGATAAATGACTTTAGCTTAACACTTATTTAAAAAATAAAAATAAAAAATTCCATGTTGTAACTACCTCCATGTCAGAAAGCTGTAAGAGGAAGACGCTGTGCATACAAATTCTGAGGTGCCAAGTAGCTCCAGAAGGCTGTGCTCACTAAATACTTCTGTAGCTCCCATGCTGGGGCATCATTACTCCTAGCTGTACCAACATAAAATTTAAAGCTTCTTTCAAAAATAGAGCAACAAGTTACCACAAAGGTTGCAATGGGTGCAGTGCTAGTGAGCAAAAGAGAGGGAAATTCCAAGAGGGTGAAGAAAGAGGAAGGAATTCAAATTAGGGTGCAATCTAAGCATATGTTCAGGGCTGGAATACGTCTTAGCAATTGGCTTTGAGGTTTGGATTTCATAGAATCATGGAGTTGTTTGGGCTGGAAGAGACATTTAAGATCATCTAGTTCTGACCCCTCTGCTATAGGCAGGGACAGGGACACCAGGGACACCTCCCACTGGACCAGTTTGCTCAAAGCCCTGTCCCTCCTAGTAAATAATTTATTTTGTATATCTAGTCTAAATTCCCCCCCCTCCCCTTCTACTTTAAAACCATTTTCTCTCATTCTGTTGGTACATGCTCTTCTAAAAAGTCCCTACCCAGCCTTCTTGTAGGCCACCTTAAGGTACTGGAAGGCTGCTATAAGGTCTCCCCAGAGCATTCTCTTCTCCAAGCTGAAAAGCTCCAGCTCTCTCAGTCTGTCTTCTTAGGAGAGGTGCTTCAGCCTTCTGATCAGTTTCATGGCCTCCTCTGGACCTGCTCCAACAATTACAAGTCCTTCTTGTGTTGGGTGCACCAGAACTGGATGCAGTATTCTAGGTGGAGTCTCAAGAAAGTAGAGGGGAAGAATCACTTTCCTTGACCTGCTTGTCACACTTCTCTTGATGTGATCCAGGGTACAGTTGGCTTTCTGGGCTGCAAGTGCACATTGCTGGTTCATCTGTGTCTTTCATCAACTGATACCCTCCAATTCTTCTTCTCAGGGCTGCTCTTGGGCCATTCTCTGTCCATCCCGTGTCTGCACTTGGGATAAAGCAGTTAGGATTTCTGCAGTTTGATTTCTCATCAGTAACATGATCCCTAAACACGATCCCCTGATCCTGTTGAAAAACAGGCTCAAAAAGAGCTCTCTTTCCTCTGTGTGTTCTGGCACCTGTTGTTGTTCTTGTGGCAGCCGGGAAATGCTTCTGCTCAGTTTGGTACTGAGCACAGGGTTGTGGATCCTGCTTTCCAAACCTGCTCAAAAGGAAAAAACAAGATGTCAGGGACTTTTTATTATTATTAAAAATTAGCTACTGTAATTATTACAATTACCTGTAATAGTTATCAATAATCTCCTGACTAGAACGAAGAAAACCCTTCTTGGTCTTTCATATAGAGAATAGCTCTATAGGACAGATCTGATCAATTTGTCTCTAACGCCTTGTCCTAACAAAGCACTGTACTTAGTTCAGCAGTATTTATAGAGATCTTGGGATGAATGCAGCCAAATAGATGTTAAAGATATTTCAGAAGAAGGTAAGTACTTCCACTTTGGGTGGTGTTCTGTGTTTTGTATATCAGGAGGATGGCAGAGACAAATAATACCTCAATAAGGAGACAGCTTTGAGAAGAGTGGCAAGGAACAGGCCTCAACATAGTTAAGATTTTTCTCCTTTCTGCCTGAATTAACAAAAATGTTAGCCAGGGTCTGAAATATTATAAATGTTTTCTGTCTGTGTCTTAATTGTAAATCCTCACTAAAAAGCTTGTATAAGTGATGTGAACCTTATCCATAATTTGCTTGCTCATCTGTGGCAAATAAGTCTTTTGTAGACTAATGGAAATTAAGACACTGAATGCTACCTGACGAGGAATAATTTCAGTATTAGCTATGTGGGTTTATTAGTACTGATAATTCAATAGTATTAGATCTAGTTGCATAAAAAGTCATTAGTACCAAGAATTAATTATTAGAACATGGAAGCCTGAATTAGAGTGTGAGTTACTAGGAGAGAAGCAGGATAATGTATCATTAGTGTAAATGTGGTTTATACTTGTAGTGCAGCTTTGCACCTTTGGTGGATAAAAAGAGACGCTTTGTCTCTACGGATGGAAAACTCCCTATTAAATGGATTCTTTTACTTAGCACAGTTATGTGCAAGCTTAAAGAAGTTAAAGGAGGGAGAATTTTCTTGCTACTTACCTGAAATAAAGCTCTTAATAAAATAAGTGCTTGACATACTACTGGTTGAAAAAAATGTCCAGGAAATGTAGAGCTAGCTTCCTTTATGTAGCAGGATTTAATATCTTGTTTCTAAGTATCTTTTTCTAATGTATTATTTCTTAAAAATTCTCTTCAAGAAAAAATGCAAATGATATTTGAACTTAAAATTGTAATGTAGTTTTTTATTTTGCCTGAAGGCATAAGTACTACTTGTCTTAAGGAACTTAATAAATTCTCTAGGAAAATTGAAGTCTCTTTACAAACAGATGCTTAATAGTCTTAGCTAATTGAATATGCTTGAGTTTTGGGGAATACAATGAGTTATATGACATAAAAGCAACTGAAAGGAAAGTTTGAAATTAAGTGTAATAGAAGTTGGCCATTTCTCTTAAGCTAAGGCAATTTGTACTTTAATACTTTCAGAAACCTAATTAGTTGACTGTATCCAACTATTGAAAGAATTGGCAGAATAAATGAAAGTAATGATCTCTGTAAATGGCCTTAGAACTCTGAAGCCATAAAAAGACCATCAGTGACATTTTCAAAATATGACATGAAGCTTTATTCTAGTTACACAGCATGCATGCAGCTACCAGAAGTGGTTCAAACAGTGATTGTGCAGTTTCAGCCTCTGTGTACAACTTTGCCATGAGAAGAGGAAGGGAAATGAGTTCTGTGTTTCTTCCGCTATAATGTCTTGATTAGATACCCATGAGGAATTGAATTCTACAATGAAAACACAAAATGCTGACATAAACAAGTTGTTATTTGGACTGCCAAGACTTTATATTTACACATTTCATATTTTCAGATAAACTCATAACATCTTTCAGAAATCCCTGTTGAATTTCCTAAACTGCTGTATGGGAGAAAAATAAAAATGTTACTTCAGAGAACTGATAAAGCACTACTGTTGGGTTAACATTTGAATCTTTCCATCTAGGAACAATAAAAGTTGGTTGGTGAGCAGGCAATTGGACTTTGTTCAGATAACAAACTGTACTTGGCAGGAAAATGCTACCATTATCCTAGAAATGTGTGGTATGCAGATACTGTCCCTTCTTACTGCTCTCTGAGGCAGAAAGTAGTAAATTGTTCTCACATCTGATGCTTTTGCGGCTAGGTCTACATAGCCTTAGGCCAGTGGCTATTTCTATGCCTTCTATATGACTTGCCCTAAAATGAATACGACACTGCAATGGCAATTTGGAAATTTGGAAAAATTTGGAAAAATTTTGGAAATTTGGAAAGCATCAGTGATTCTGAATCAGTTAAACTTATTAATGGACTGTAATACAGGTGGCAATTGATATTCTTTTGTAACTGGCATTTTTAGGATTGGCAGTCTTGAGTAATGCTTTTGCTAATGAGTGTCAGTGTTGTAGCTTGATTAAATGTACATTTGCATTTGAAATGACCACATATACTGTTCATAATCTTAATGTAGGTTTGTTTCAGGATTCTTGCTTATTAAAATTTTCTGCAATATATCTGTTACGAAAACCAACAAAAGTGCAGGGATTCGCTGTCTAAATTCTTCAGATACTACCAAAAGTTCTGGGAAACAAAGTATTGCAACGTTATGTCCTTGATTTCCTACAGGAATAGGTACATGTTCCAAAGCAACTTATTTCTTACATATATCAAGCTCAACACTGATACAATAACTATTTTTATTTCAAGTATATTAACACAATTAATGATTTCTCTGCTCTAGGTAAAACTGAAGACTTATTGGCAACTGTAAGTATGAACTACCTCAGATCTTAAAATAATTGTCATCTTGGATTTCAGGATTCAAAGTCGTCTTTCCTTATCAATACTGGCTGTGATCCCTCCGTTATGGCTTGTGTTGTGTCAATGTATGGAAATGCAATATGTATCTTCAGTAACAACCCAATGAAGAAATAAGAACATACTTAGACAGCTCCACACTGTATATACCTCCATCAGTATGCTTTTATGCATCTGATTCTAACTCTGATTCCAACATCACCTAGTCTCCCTATATTAATGTGTCAATTCAAGTACTCTTTACTCTTGTCCTACATTTGATTAAAAAAAAAAAAGAAAAAACAACTGGGCTACATAATTTTAGAATAGTCTCCATTAGGAATTATGACCTTGATTGACCTTATTTTCAGTTTGAGAAATGTGTATGCCACAGAATTGAGTAAGCTAGGGACCTATTTTTTTTTAAGTGAATGTAGAAATGAGAACATAATGTTAAGAGTGAGCATTATCTGAAATCAATTTGTAGCATTCAGTCACAGAAGAAGACTAACACAGGAGAGAGGTATGTGTAATCTGACTGCTGTGCTTAGAGGCATGCTGTATTCAGAAACATCTCTACAAGTAGAATAGATTATCCTCACTTTCTCATGTCTCCACTTACCTTGCTGTCAACGGTTTATGGGCTGGTCCGGCCCAGTTCCGTGACCAGCAGGGCGGAGGGATCTGCGGATCCGCGCCTCTGGGAAAGGGGAAGCAGGGGACCCCAAAATACTTGAAAACAACAGCACTGATCTGAGGTGGAACAAATGATTTTACTAAATATAGTATTAGCAAAATACAATGAGAGAGAGAGAGAGTCTGTTTGAATTGTATAGACCTCACCACAATGCTGGGGTGAGAAGTTCAGTCCAGTTGAGTGACTGAAATACAGATGGCGAAGTGCAGATAGCGAAGCGCAGACAGCGAAGAGCAGGCGAAGAAGAAGGATCAGGTGACCTTGCTTGGAGTTATATCCCCTTGCTGACCGCAAAGTCTCCTGGGGAAATGTAGTTCTTCTCTGACGGACGAACATTCGGCAGATATCAAACCCCACCCCCAATGCATTACATGATGTTATGGTGTGGAATACTGATGACCAAAAATCATAAAACCATGACACTTGCTATGTATTGCTAGCAGGAAGCAATGTACCCCACAACATAATGGTGAGACTGAATAGTGGAGAATTTGGATATGTGAAGTGATGCCGGAACATGAAGTTCTCGCACTTTTGCACAGTGAAAACTGCAGGTGTACAAAGAACCTTCTGCCTATAAGCAAGGATCTTGAGAAGATGGTCTCTGGCAGGAGGAAAGGTGATCCAAACCTGCACAACTGTGGTGTTCCAATGTGGGGAAACTTGCACTGCATCCAGCAGTATGCTCTGACTTTTTATAATTCCAAGATCAGATCCTTGATACACAGAGCTTCCTATTTCAGGATAACAATGAATGGCATGAACAGCATCTGGTAATCAAATGCAAGCAATTGCTTTCCTTGGAAGATAATGCTAGATGCAAAAGTGGGGGGCGCATTGTCAGAAGCTGTGAAAAGATTTCTTCTGTGGATTATAGCATCATATTTGATATTTTCCATTCTTCCCTCCAACTCCTTTTGAGGGAGGGAGACTTAGAAAATTTAGAAAAAGACAAAGAGAAAATCTCAAATGAATGCCCATCCCAAACTTTTCTAAATCCTAAATGCATAGCTTTTGCTGTTCATTGTTATTTGTGGATGCTTCTAGAGTGTTTTGGTGACCTGCTGTCTTATTTCCTATTGTGTGGGAAGCCATAATGCACTGTTTTTTCCTTTTCTAGTAATGCTAAACTTAGCAAGAAATTAATTCATTAAGAAATGGAAATAAGTGAGTTAATTATGAACTTAAAAATGAAAAAGATTGAGATTTCCTGCAAAATATCATTACTGTATGTGCACATGCAAATCAGAGAGAGGAAAGGTCATACAGAAATAATTTTGAGGGTGGAAGGAAAGTGGGGAGTATGTGAGGAAAGAAACTCAAAGCAGCAGAACCCAGGACAAATGCCACCAAGATTTCCTGTTGTGCAGCTTAAGGTGAAACAAATAACCAAATACATGCATTGTGGGCTACTTATGAAGAGCCTTCTGTTGAACTCTCCTTTCTCTTCTTCCTTCACACCTGTATCTCTTGCAGCCTGCTTTGGGACGGTATGCCCCAAACCCATGGCCTCTCTGTGGCATATGAGTGTCAGAGTATGGCAAAGGAAGTAGTTCTGCAGCCCAGATAAGATGCTGCAGGCTCTGTCACTTGGCCAAAAAATGGAAGAAAACACATTTAGCTCACCTGTTTTGCATGCTGGTGATGAAAAGGAAGGGTGGGGAGGGAGAAAAGTCATAGAAATTTCTTTTATTGAACTACTTCTGTAAATGGAATAGTAAGGAAAAATGCCTAAGGATAAAAGAGGCTCCAAGTAAGAAGTATCATGATTTTTAGAGAAGTTATTTTTCAACAGGGGTTTTCCTATTGTCCTTTCATATTGCATGTGCAATAGGAAATCAGTGACTATAAAAACTGCTGCATATGACATGTCTTAGGATTTCACTTCAGAGGTCTATCTCATTCTATAGATTCAGGTGCTCAAATTTATTCACATGTATTCAACGAAAGTAGTATTGACTTTTCCAAAAAAAAAAGGGGGGGAGAGCAGGGAAGGAATCCGACAACGTTATCATGTTTTAAAATAACTATGTCAAATGAGGTAGGAGTATGTCTAATGATTTGTCAAAGGAAAAGATATTCATATCCATGAATTTCAAGAAGATAATGCAACTGATAGATAAAATTTTGATTTAGAGTAAGAAGAGTAGGAAAAATCCCATGAGGAAAGATTAAAATGGGTGAAATAATTCTGTAGTTGCTTTAGACATGAAGTATAACTTACCCCTCTCAAGGTTATTTCTGGAAGGGAATAAGTGCACAAGGGAATATTGCACGGAAGAAAACCTGTCCAACAGTGGGTTTCTCTCTGTGCAATTTTGGCCTTAGGGAATGTGTTATTTATTATGCTAATTCCAGAGGATTTAGAGGGCTTTTTCCTAGAAATTGAACACTTTGACAAAATGTCTGTAGGGAAAAATGAATTTCTCCTCCTCTGAACTATCTCGCCTACATTTTCATCATAGAATCTGTCCTTACATGGTTACAAATGAATCAGGCTTTACTGGAGAGTGAACTAGGAGATACGTAATCAGCTTGCAGGTGAAGAAAAGCAACAGAAATAGAAGAAATGACATATGGAAAAAGATAAAATGGCATTAAAAATGCATAGCTTGGCTTAAGAAATAACTTAGGATGTGACAGGCTTTGATAGCTTGCAGCTATCGAAAAAGTGTGAAATACAAAGGAGGAAGAGAAATTTTGTGATACTTGGAGTATTTCTGTTTACACCGAGTTTGAATTCAGCCATATGTTTTCTGTTGGAATGGCTGTACATTCTTTTCAGCCTATATCCATGACCCTTTAACCAGAGAACTTGCTGGAAATGTGGAAATAAAGATATATTACTAATATTTTACTAGTTCTCTGGCATTATATCTTCTGTTCTTAGCTTTATAGGATAGAGATGATCATAATCTTCATTTCATAGATAGGAATGCTTTTATTGTGAGTGTATCAATGCACATGCGTTGCGCAGGCTTGTGCATCATCAGCAGAGCCCAATGGAAATCTACTCCATGGTTCTCCAAAATATCATATTCTGGGAAAGAGTAGATTTGCTTAGTATCTTACAAAAAAGGTTTACTCCAGTAGCATGTGGCAATGCAGGGAACTGAACTTGCTTGGCTTCTCATACTAGAGAGATGCAGTTTTATATGGGTGTAGAGGGAAATGATGCCAACTATGTAAATTGGAGGACCCTGACCTATGAACAGAAATATTTGTTTCTGGATCTTTCCTTCAGAATTTCTCTCTTGCTTCTTTTTCTACTCAATAATTCTAATAGATTAATTGGTGTGAACAGCTGGCTGTTTTTTTTTTTTTTCCCCAGTGGAATCAAGTGGTCATCTTTTCTTTTTTGTAATTTTATTCAATGCAGTTGGCTTCCTGATAGCTAGATATCTTTTCCGCTTGTTGGCTGCCACTTGTTTACACAGCAGTAGAGTCCCTGACAACATAAAGCCTCTCCTTTTGTTACCTCTTTTCTCTTCCACTTCTGCTTTTTGCTGTGCTTGGTTGTTCTGTTTCTTGTTCAACATTGCTAATATTTGTGATAAAGTATCAGCATTCCCTTGGTTTTATTTCTGAATACTTACTGATTTTGTGTTTCTCCTTATATTGGTGGTCTCAAATTCTATTTAGAATTCTTATATTGCATATTTCTTGTACCTACTGAGGCATCAGTTAATTCTGAACAGGCTATGGTAGTTACCTTCTCTTCTGGAAGTTCACTGTGCATTTGTATACTTTGTACATTTTTATAGTTCTTGTTTCTAACTATCTGTTAAACATACAGGTTTGTGGTGTTGACAAAGATTTAAATTTGAGATGAGGTTTTATCACCTACTCCAGAAATTAATACAGGTAACATAATTATGCTTCTTGTTATGGAACGAAGATCTCCTTTCAATTGAAACATATAGGTTAATTAGTGTGGAATGTGGATCAGGCAAACTGAACAGCAAGACTTGTTTTTCAAACTCTGATCTTCAGAAGTCAGTGGATTTTTTTTTTAACAATGTAGATGGATGGATGGGATAGTTTACACAAGCAGACTTTAAAGAAGCTTATTAATAATAGCACTGAATATTGAACAATAAGAAACAATGTTGAACCCAGAGTACTGATGTTAGTGTAGAGGATTGCTTATGCATTAACGTACTTCAACATTTTGTGTCTGTGTCACGTGGTTTCATTTTTGTTGTAAAAGGCTGAGACTGAGCTACTGCCTACTCTGTTCATGAGAAAGATGTCATTAAATTGTTCCTGCTTTATCTTTGTTTATAAATATTTCTATTTAAAGATGGATTTAATGAATGTTCTTAAGCCGCTAAACAGCTTTTACCTTTATACGTTTTGATCATGCTTGTGAGGTACTAAATATTTTACCTTGTGCTTCTGTTCATAAATATTTCACAAATATCATATGCATGCTTCCTTATATTGCCATTATTTATAGCAATGATATGCCAGCAATGGTTTATACTAAAAAATTACAAAACCCAGATCTGTGATGTGGTCAGTGGTAGCAAATTGACGTGGAAGACAGCTCATTCTCCATTGTCTTCCACATCACCATGTATGTCACTAAAAGGATTAAGGGCATAAATCATGCGACATGAAATATTCATAACCAGCGCAGCTGGTCAGACCCGGATGACAGTCATCTTTGAACAGCTGAGCCTCAATTTTGAATTATCTGCAAAGCCAGGAAGAGTGTTGCAGCTTAGCTAGTAGCAATGTTTTCTAACTGGAGTCAGTGGGAACTGGATGGTTGTGTCCCTCTTGTACCTTTCCATCCTTTCTTACATTCCAGACAGCTTAGCTCTTCCAGTTCTATGAAAAATAAATTTTCAGATATACTTTGTACTATTTCAGAGCTTTACCAGAATGCAGGAACTGTGAGAGCTGTCTGCAGTCATTCGTGTGGGAGGTGTGTGAGGGAATGTATACATTCACTGTGCTGAGATAATTACTGTATTTGATTTGACTAATAATCAAGTAGTATTTGTTGGGAAAAAAAAAATCTGGACAGAGGATAGAGGAATTTTTTATTCATTAAGCTTTGTATTCAGTAATGCTACAAAGATGAAAATATAAAATGCTTTGTAAGGAAGCAATTACTTTTAAAAGGTGTAGGAAGCGCTGTTTACGAACTAGATACCATTTGTTATGATTTTTTTTTTGTTCAGATTTAAACTTGGAATATCAAAATCATTGGGGAATAAAATGTTAAGTAATTCTGTGTTCTTAATTTTTTTTAGATGCTGCAGTTTCCCTTTGTTGTCATGGCAACACAATTTCTGTATAATTGCCAGGCTGCCTTACAGTGATGGAAAATAAGTAAAGTTGTCATACAGCATGACCCAGCCTTGTACTCTGAGTGGAGATTTATTGCTCACTGTGCAGGAATACCACTAAGGATACCTGTCATCTGTACACTAAGAATTGTATGTCACAGGAACACACGGCAACAAATGCTGGACCTGGATGTTGTGCTGTTGGACAAAAAAAAAAGCCCTTCCCCAGGCCCACTCTTGCTGGGATTATTTTTACTTATGTTTTAAATGAGTGGGGAACCACAGTTTCTCCAGCTATCAGCCCTAAGTGAATTATTTAGGGGTTTCATTTGTCTTGGAGATGAAAGAGCAAGAGATGGCTGTCAGTATGGCCATCAACATCCTCTCCGCAAAGCATATTTGTGAACAGTTACAACCAGCACAAGGAAAATTTGTCCTCTTCTAC
Organism: Perdix hodgsoniae; assembly: GCA_035772895.1. Classification (NCBI taxonomy): domain Eukaryota; kingdom Metazoa; phylum Chordata; class Aves; order Galliformes; family Phasianidae; genus Perdix; species Perdix hodgsoniae. The sequence continues at coordinate 15,628,506 of JAPSGF010000002.1, read as the reverse complement.
AGAAGCATTACTACTGGGAGTAGGAGAAGTCTTATTTAAAAAAACAAACAAACAAAAAAACAAACACAAAACTATTAAGTTTTCCATTATTTCTTGTTTGAAGAAGGCAGCTCTTATACCTTGCATGCGGCTTCAAGATATTTTTTTGTGTGAACTTAAGAAGACATTACAGAAATTTTGTCAACCATGTTTTGCCCCCAGTATTCACTGTAGAGGTAGAGAAGAATGTGCCTTGGGTGATTTCCTCATGACAATTTCTGGGCAGCTTCTGTGACATCTGGATACCTGAGAGCACTCATCACCAGACTCAGTTCAGGCTGGAAATAATATAAATTTCTTGAATGTACAAAATTAAAAGCATAGCAACCAGGCAAGTGAAGAGGTGTGGGGGGGGGAAGAATTTCTGCCTTAGTCCTGTCACTGCAAGGATTATCCTTAGTTGCTCCAAATAAAACAGTCTAGGGACACAACAGACAGCTCAGCTGTCATGTGTACAACTTCCTCTTCTATATGTCATCTTTATTCTTTAATAAAAGACGGATCCTGCTAAAGCTCCCTCTATTACTGTTCCAGCATCTCACATGGCATGGGTGTTGGGAGGTGACTATGTTTTCTCTCATAATGCTTTTTTATTCTTTCCAGCAGCTTATTCTAAGACCTTTTTCTTTTAGTCAAAATGAGGGTCAAGTTTCTCTCTTTGCTCTCAGTAGATTTTGCTTCATTGCTTTTTTAAGCATGGCTGTGAAGTTATTTCCACTCTTCTGAGGATGCTTGGACACTTGCAGTAGCCAGGATGATGTTTCATCCATTCTTACATGGAGTTATTTCCCCCAAACCCCTTTTTTTCTTCCTCTAAAAATTCACTAAAAATTAATTAGAATTAAAACAACCTGTCAGGTTTACAAGAAAGGTTACTTGTTATCACTGAATTAAAATGAACTGTATCTGTATTAATTCTTCACTAATCTTGCTTTAAAGATCCTGTTGTTCTTCCTGCTGTTTTAAGATTAGAACAAAAAAATTGTTTTTTAATGATGACATATACAGTACTTTCAACTGCAAAAATCACTGCTGTTCAGAGTGGTTCTCATTATAAAATTTTACATATCCCATTAAAGGGAACGTGTATATTGTTTCCAGGAGCAGTTATTTTTGCTGTTGTCTGTATAATGGCATTTTGGTCTATTACTCCTACGCAATGCTAGTAATAAAAATAATAGACTATAATTGGGGTGTATAATAAAATGCTTTTAAATTGGAGCACATAAAATTATTGTGTGAAGACAATAACCTTGATAAAGTAGATGAATGAATCTTATGTGAGTATGCTGGGATGAAAAGGGAAGGATGTAGAATATATGTGATACAGGAATGTTAAATTACAAAGCAATTTATTTTCCTTTTTTTTATATTATATTTTGCTCTGTCCTTTTTTACATTCCCTCCATCTTGTTTTCCACTCTCTGTTGCTCAAACAAACCACTGATACTTTAATAAAGAATTTTAAGGAGAGTGGAGCAGTTTCATCTCATGTCAACTCTTGTCTCACACTGAAAACATAAGGGAATATTCTTTTCTCCTGACTATTTCTGAAAACAGAAGAACTACTCTTTGTTAAATCAAGCTACATTTCAATAATAGCATTGAAAATTGTGCAGGAAAACGATGCACTTTGAGCATAGCAGTTAAAAAATATATGCCCTTTTAGATATAGTTTTATGGAACTAGTAGATCCACCTCACTAGGCTATAGAACTCCTGCATAGAAAAACTGTTTTGTGCTTATCTCTCACATGACTCTGGCTATGCCAATTTTATCGATGTGGATGCAGGTCAGAAATCCAGAACTTCAGGAGTCCTTGCCCTACTGATGATTCCAAATGCAGTTTTGGTTCAGGCACTAGCCTGTTTGTGTTCATATTATGCTTTCCGTAAACTGACCAGAAAACTGTTTCTTATCAAGTTATCTCTCTGGGGTGTCTTAAGGATTAATTACTGTAAACACAGTTCCTGGAATGCATAAAGTTCCCTGTAAGTATCCGTTATTAAGTGTTATAATCCCCTCAAGCACTTATTCACATTAGTTTTCTTTATTTAAGTAGCCCCAGTGACATCTGTTTCTATTAGTTATTTTTACTATTTGTCGCTTTTCTTAAACACATGCTGAATGGTTTGGCTATAGGAAGGCAAATTCACCGGACATCTATCGTCTTCTGTATTTAATGTATAAATCACACTACAGACATAGAATTTGTCTGTTCTGGAGTTCTTTAGAAGATGGCTCAATTTCTTTCATTTTCCTCATTTCTTAATAGAATCTCTGGTGGATATACAAAGCTTTCAAAACATAATAAAAATAGAGTTGACAAAAGCAAGTCATCTCATCCTCTCCTCTCTACCACGTTTCCAATGTACAAATGTAATAACTCCTTCCATCAATTAAATAGAATTTAAGCTACTCATTCAGTTTAATCTTCAAGAACAAATACGTAGGGAGAACTAATGTGATGTTCTAAATGATTTCTTCACCAACTGGTAAGCGTTTTGTATGGTGCTACCTTGGATTTAACTTATGAACATGAATAACAAATGCTTTCTAGGTGATCTTATTTACAGGAGAAGGAGGAAGCAAGTCTTTAATGCTTTAATGCAAGGAGGAAGCGGTCTTTAATGAAGACGATCTTCAGTGTGCTTTCACCTTTAGAGAAACTGTCTAAGGAGAACTTCTACTGTCTGTACCTCTAGATTACAATGCATATCATAGAATCACAAGGTTGGAAAGGACCTATAAGATTATCTGGTCCAACCATCCTCCCATTACTACCATTTCTACCACAAACCACTAAACCATATCTCATAGCTCCTCATCCAGACGCCTCTTAAACCCTGCCAGGGATGATGACTCCACCACCTCCCACATTTTTTCTGATAAGCTGTTATGTCTAGAATCATATCACAGAATCATAGAATGGCCTGGCTTGAAAAGTACCACAATGATCATCTATTTTCAACCCCCCTGCTATGGGCAGGATCACCAACCACCAGACCAGGCTGCCCAGAGCCACATCCAGCCTGGCCTTGTGTGCCTCCAGGGATGGGGCATCCACAACCTCCTTGGGCAACCCGTTCCAGTGCATCACTACCCTCTGTGTGAAAAACTTCCTCCTAATATCTAACCTAAACCTCCCCTGTCTCAGTTTAAAACCATCCCCCCTTGTCCTATCACTATCCACTGTCGTAAACAGCTGTTCCCCTTCCTGTTTACATGCTCCCTTCAAGTACTGGAAGGCCATAATGAGGTCTCCCCAGAGCCTAATTTTCTCCAAGCTAAACAATCCCAGTTTCTTCAACCTTTCCTCATAGGAGAGGTGCTGCAGCCCTCTGATAATCTTAGTGGCCCTCCTCTGGCCTGCTCCAAGAGCTTCACATCCTTCCTGTACTGGGGGCCCCAGGCCTGGATGCAGTACTCTGGATGGGGCCCTCACGAGAGCCAAGTAGAGGGGGACAATCACCTCCCTCTCCCTATTGGCTACCTCTGCACTTGCCCTTATTGAACCTCATTGGGTTTTCACAGGCCCACTTCTCCAGCCAGTTCAGATCCCTTTGGATGGCTTCCCTTCCTTCCAATGTATTGACTGCACCACTCAGCTTGGTGTCATCCGTGAACTTACTGAGGGTGCACTAGATACCGTTGTCTGTCACTGATGAAGACGTTGAAGAGCACTGGTCCCAAGACCAATCCCTGAGGGACACTGATTCTGACCAGCGTCCACCCTGACACAGAAACATTAATCACAACTCTTTGGCTGCATCCAGCCAGCCAATTCCTAATCCATCAAACAGTCCATCCTTCAAATCCACACCTCTCCAATTTAGAGAGAAGGATGTTGTGAGGGACCATATCAAAGGCTACACAGCTAGTGCCTGAGGTTCAGTATTCTAAAGCAAGACACAACCTTCCCACTCAAAATATCTTAGAAAATTATCACATATTTTCAAGAGTTTTCCCCACCCATCATCTGCTGCATAGCACCATTACACATAATGCCTGCATTCACTCCCTTTTCTCCGTGTCCCATTCTGAGGCAAGGACAGTCATTATCTGGCTCTCAGAAGTAAAGAACACAAAGCAGATGGAAGCCAGCAAATTATCATCATCAACAAGCACTGACCTGGTTGAGAATAAGCATGGTGTCTCGTTTACTATATGCTAAGACAACTCTGAAAAATGAAGAAAGCACTAATTACAGTTGTACAAGATGAAGAAAACCCATAGGTGCCCTTATAGGCAAATAAGTGGGGAACTGGGATGTGACACGATAGGCCCTCCCCTGCTCAGTGATTGATTTATGATGCATACTTAAGGGGCGTAAACGAAGCATGGCATGTATATAAGCAAACTACGCCATACATTAAATGCCATTTTGCCACTCACTCACTCATGGTGTCATGAAGAGTATGTGACTGGCCGAGGCTGTCAGAGCACTTTTCAAAGGGACGTTAATTGGGGTTGCTGCACTCAAGGCGACAGATGACAGGAAATCTTGTGCTTTGCTTTGACCTAACCTTTGTTCTCCCCAGCCTAATGGGGACACAAGGCTGATGCAAGGCCCTAAATTTAATCTCTGAAATTCCCTCCTAGTTATTCCATGAAAGTTTTAAAATAGCTTTGTCCATGAAGTTTTACTGTTTTCAGGTCATCTTGTTTGATGTAGACATAATTCTTTTGTGGTATGCTAGAGCTAAGTCAGTTATTTACAGAGTTTTGTTTTTTTTTTTTTTTTTTTTTTTTTAAAGTGGATGCCATGTTACCTTTGGTTCACAAAATCCCTTTGGGTTTTTTTTTTTTTTGGTAATGCTGGAAGACGTTCTTTCTGCGGCTTTTCTTGTGGCAATAGATAAAAGAAACACTGCTTTTTTTTTTCCTTTTAGGTGAGTGAGAATGGGCATACTGCCTGTATCTTGATGTACAGCTTTCCTCAGTCTTGGACGGTGTTCACAAAGGCATTCTCTGATCCCAATAAATTCAACATAAGATAAACAAAGCCAGCAATGCACTCATTCAGATTATGAATGAATGCTATTCCTGCAAGATACGGAGCCCATTCTTTAAGCTGACAGAAGTAAATGTTGCCAGAATCAGTGGAAATGTGAGATCTTCTTAGCTAAGACTGTCCTGATCCTAAGTTCTTTTTTTTTTTAATCATTTGCAAGATAATGATCATTGTTGCCAACAGTCAGTTAAGAAGAAACACATTCTCTAGACAAAAAAGAAAAAAAATGTGATTGGTATGCATTTGGAATATACTGGGTAGCTATGTTCCTTTTTGGACAAAGTTTGTGAACACATAATTATGCATTTATTTGACTATGGTCTTGATTTATGGTAGACCAACTCAAGGATATATAATCAAATTGCAGTGTTGCCTGTTTAATTGATTGATAGGAAAAGTAACTTGCTGGAATTTAATAAAACTGAAAGCATCAAAGATTTCCAGCATTATTAATTATCTTGGGAAACTGATCATAAAATATGCAAGGTCATCCTTAGTACTTGATGATTCCATAGGTATGAACTGCTTTTTATGCTTTTTAATTTTTTTTTCCACTGTGTATCTGAAGGCTTTGTGCTTTTTCATTCAGCACAGAGGTTTAACAGACTTCATACCCGAAGTCTTATATATTGTGAGAGCTCAGGCTGCTTTAGTGTTGTTATTTTTTCAATTCACCTTGCCTTCTCATGTTCTCCGAAGAAAATATATATGCACCTACTCTATCTCTGAGAATCTGGTTTTGAGTCCCCGTATTCACTGATCCACATATCTACCATTCTCAGCAATTTTTAATGGAAAAAAAAATAAAGGTAAAATTGTTACTGTTGTTTATTTATTAAAACATTTGTAAACTTTAAGTTTAATCCTTTGTGAAAGCATTTGAAAATTTGTGTATGTAAAGTTATGACTAATGAAGTTATTCAGCCAAAAAAAGCCTCAGAATAGAAAGTGTAGATCCTCTTGTGACACAAAACTAATTCTGTTTCATAAGTGAACACAGCACAGTATCATCAGGTCGCTGTTGCCAAGTGTTACTGTATGTACTGAAGGAATGTGAATATTGCATCTTGAGAGAACTTACTCATAGAAAAAGGTATGGAGAAGTAAGTTTGTCATTGTAATTGCCTTCTGAACGAGACTTGGTGCTGTGTTGTGTTCTTAGCAAATGCGTTCCTTCGAACATTTTTTTTCTTGTTAAAAATCATGGTGATAGAGGGCAGTCCTCATGCTGACAGCTTTCTCAGATCAGAAGGACAATGTGCCTTGCAGTTTCTGGTGCTTAGATTAGCCAGCAATATGGGCTAATGCTTGACAGAAAATGATCATCAGTAGCAATTGTGGTTGGAGGCAGTAGAAGCGGGAGGACTTGAGTAGGAAGATTCAGCAACCCAATTACCAGATAAAGTTAAAAGTCTGTTTAGGGAAAGATCCGAACGCAGATGACAATAACATCTACTCCATGACAATAATGAGGATTAACATTGCCCAGCAACTTTTTTTTTTTTATATATATATTATGGATATATGGGAATTATAGCTGTGTGGCAAACTGTGCAGAAAACAATTAGTGCTGAATGATAAAAATAACATAAATCCAAGAAAGGTGGTTGGAACATAATTTTACTTTAAAACTGGTCTTCTTCTAACTTGATAAATTGAATCAACTGTTAATAACACAGTGACCTGCTGAACTATTCAGCCCATCTAAGGGATTTACTATCAGAAAGCAATGTTCCAACAGAATAAGCAAACCTTTTGGACTGTGGTTTTTTGGCTGCTTATGAACTCTTCACTGGAAGCAGGGAAAAGATATATGCTGGGATCTTATTTTAATATGATGTTCAGGGTAAGTTTGGTTATACATCAGATGCTGGAAAGTAGAAATGACTCCACTTTCAAACTGGTTCATGTGCCTGAGTTTATTTATTAATCATAGTCTCATTATAATTTGTTCATAGAGCTGATCCAACAGAAATAAGTGTGTAGTTGTTTAGTACTCAGCACTTATTCACTGCATGTCAGATGAACAGTAGTGCTAGCATGAGGACAGTGGTGGGGGTAGTTGGCTGCTACTACATTAGGGCTAGATTTTTTTAGCTGAACTATGAAACTGTATCTTAATTATTTTATACACATGTATGCATATACATTGATACAAAACTACTAACAACTTTTAAACAAATAGCAGTATTGGTAGAACTGGACATTAGATCACAGAATCACAGAATCACAGAATTACAGAATGACCCAGGTTGGAAGGGACCTCAAGGATCATGTAGTTCCAACCCCCCTGCCTAGCAGGGCCACCAAACATACACCTTTACTATATCAGGTTGCCCAGAGCCCTGTCCAACCTGGTCTTGAACACCTCCAAGGACGGGGCATCCACAACCTCCCTGGGCAGCCTATTCCAGGACCTAACCACTCTCCTAGTAAAGAACTTCCCCCTAACATCCAACCTAAATCTTCCCTCTTTTAACTTAAAACTATTTCCCCTAGTCCTGCTATTATCAGCCCTTTCGAAGAGTTTACTCCCCTCCTGGGAGTAAGTTCCCTTCAGGTATTGAAAGGCTGCAATGAGGTCACCCCGCAACCTTCTCTTCTCCAGGCTGAACAAACCCAACTCCCTCAGCCTGTCCTCATAGGGGAGGTGCTCCAGCCCCCTGATCATCTTCGTGGCCCTCCTCTGGACCCTTTCCAAAATCTCCATGTCTTTTTTGTACTGAGGGCTCCACACCTGGACACAGTAATCCAGATGGGGCCTCACAAGAGCAGAGTAGAGAGGGACAATCACCTCCCTATCCCTGCTGACCACCCCTCCTCTCCTGATGGAGCCCAAGATCCCATTTGCTTTCCGGGCTGCCAGAGCGCACTGCTGGCTCATGTTAAGTTTCTCATCTATCAGGACCCCTAGGTTTTTCTCTGCCGAGCTGCTCTCAAGGACAACTCCTCCCAGCCTGTACAGGTGCCTGGGGTTCTTCCGGCCCAAGTGCAAAACCTTGCACTTTGCCGTGTTGAACCTCATTAGGTTCACCCGAGCCCAGCTTTCCAGCCTGTCAAGGTCCCTCTGAATGGCATCCGTTCCCTCCACCGTATCGACTGCACCACTCAGCTTGGTGTCATCAGCAAACTTGCTGAGGGTGCACTCCATTCCCTCATCGATGTCATTAATAAAGATGTTAAAGAGCACCGGTCCCAAGACAGACCCTTGAGGGACACCACTCGTTACCGGCTTCCACCTGGACATAGAGCCATTGACCACCACCCTCTGTCTGCGGCCTTTCAAACAATTGCTTATCCATCTAGTTGTCCACCCATCAAATCCACTTCCCTCCAATTTGGAGATGAGGATGTGATGGGGGACCATGTCAAAGGCCTTGCTCAGGTCCAGGTAAATGACATCGGTCGCCTTCCCTTCATCCACCAACGCCGTCGCTCCATCATAGATGGTTATAGCTTCTCTGACTTTACAATCATCCTGTGTCATTTCCATTTTGTTTTTTTCTTCCTCTTCTGCCCCGTGTCTGGCATATTTCCTGGTGGTGTGGCTGAACCATTAATGTGACGTTCTAAGACAAGTGTGGGGACAAAGAGATAGTTTTGTGCCAATGCCAAAAAGTGAAGTTGTTGAAGATAGGCAGGCATTTGAAGGCTGTATCTTTAAGAACAATGTTGTGCAGGTGATGGTACCAGGGAAGACCTAGCATGCATCTATATCTCTAAAAAAGAGGGCGAGGTACAGAACTTAAACATGAACTAGTCGTATTTCATAGCAGCTAGCTTGCTAACTGGTCTAATTTGGACCACTCCATCCCATTACTAATGCTATGTTAAAGTGTCCTCAGTTGTGCTGGCACATGCCAATCCAGCATTTATTTAGCAATATAAACATAGCTTGTGTGATTTAGAGAAAAACTGTGAAAAAACACTTGACATATCCCAAGGCATCAATTTAATAACCTCTCATGTTTTCCCTGGTGAGCCAGCCAGCCATCTCAGCGTGACATACGCTGGCATATAGACTCCCTTCCCAAAATCTGGGCACTGATGTGAATAAGTCTTGTCCTGCCCTGAGGGCATGAGATCTCAATTCTCCATCTATGAGGAGAATGGGTTCTTGGTGAGGATCCAAGCACAGCCAGACCCAATTTATGTATGTAGAGAAAGAGGTTGTTGCTCAGTAATTAGTTAATACTCTTGGCATTCAAATGACATTTGCAATCAAACCAGTGAATCTAGATGAAGTTTGGGATCAGATCATGGAATTTCTTTCAAAGATTTGCTTTCTTCAGTCACATCAGCTACTGAAAAATCTGGAATTTTACCAAGCCTGCGCTGAACCCTTGGGAGTCACAGTATGCATTCTTACAGACTAGGTACCTCTGTGCTTAACCAGCAATCCTGTTACACTTGGATCAGTAAGGAGGACATGACCCCAAGAAAATTAAAACATCAGAGTCCTCATTGGTCTTTGGAGACACAGATCTTTAATATAAAGGCAACTCTAAACAATGAAAGTGCTAAAAAAGTTGAAACACTATTAAAGTTTGTCTATGGTTTTTTGTTTCTTTTGTAAACCACTTGAATAGCATTGCATGAAAAAGCTGACTGGTTTAACTGATACATGGCAGAAGGCAGTATTCCTCTGATGTTGCTTTAATTACAGCAAAAGGAAAAACAGCAATATCACAAAGAACTTTAGCACTAATTTCAGCAGGTGCATCAGCAGTAATACAAAATTTAATTCTTGCTTATCATTGTTAGCAGGGGGGAGATTGTTCCTTCAGTTCTTTGCAGTGAATCACCAGATTATCACAAGTCAGTCTCATAAGTGCTATTTTGGTAGCATGAATTTGGGAGACCAGCAATTTTCTTATGTGCTCTTTACCTCTTCTCTTAAAAATGGTTATTTCCAGTGGATAGCTGGTGAAATTATCCTACACTCCCTTGGTCTTATCTAAGACATTATTTAAAGGGAGCAGTATTTCCCTACATGCACAGTGCAGTGATGTTCCACCACTACATGTCATCAGGAAGACTATGATGGTAGCCATACTAATTCCTGAGCAATAGTGAAAGGGGAACAAGAAACTCAAAATGAATCTGGATGTCAGAAATGTTAATTAGTTTTCCATGTTAAAAGGTTGTTCATCTAGAAGGGATAATAATTGTGTCTGATTGATAGATGCAAGAAAGACAGTATATTTTCAAAAGTCACTTGCTTATCCTTTTTCTTTAGAAGCCAAACACTTATTCCTGGTGAGAAAAAGCATAGAATGGTCACCAGAGCTGAGCATTAAGTAATGACGGCATGTTACAGGTTGGTACAAGCTTTAATAGAAGGTACAACTAAGGCTTGTAATGTTGTGATGGCTTTTCCATTTCTTTTAAAATCTGGAATTAAAATTTCAGAAGTTTGAAGTAATTTTATTTTTCAAATTCTAGTAGTAAAAGAAAACAAGACACAAATCAAACTAAAATAGACCAACAACCTATCAAAATTCTCATGTGAGAAAAAGAAAAACTTTGCTGTCCTTTAGAGTATTCTGGCAAAACTTACAGGCTGGAGAACTAAAGCCATAGGCCTATATTCTTGCATAGCATTTCCTATGTTAGAGTTGTCTAAAATCTAAAACATTTTAGAATAAACAACATAATTGTCTTTTTTTATTATTGTATGGGAGCTGCTGAATCACAGCCTGAACCTTTGATTAGTTATCTGAGGCAAGCAATATGTCAGCCCTGGGAGCACAGGTGAAAGCAATTCACCTGTGCTGCAGGAAGGGGTGGAGCCAGGCTCCACCTCTCCTAGACCTATTTAAGTGCGGACTGCCAGGGAGGAAGGATCTCTTCTGAGAGATCCACTCCTTTGGAGCCCTTTGCAGTGAGCCCTCTACACGGGTAAGCGTTCCACCTATTTTCTCTTTGTTCCCCTTGTGCTTAACTCTTTGTTGGTTTATTTTCACACCTTGATTATACATCTATTTTTGACTGTACCTTTCAATTATATTATTTTCCCTTGATTGTACAATTATTTATTTATTTCTTTTTTATCATTTTGAAAACCTCAAGTCCCTTGATCAAGTCCCTTGAAGGACTTCTAAGCACTGGGATCTACTAAAATCAAAAGTTTTATCAGAGGTTTCTTTCTGAGATAAAGCAGTTTCTCTCAAGTCAAGAAATGGTAGCTAAAGCCAATAATTGTTATGTTTCTGTCTGTTTTCTGGTGTTGAGGTTAACATCATATTTTAGAGAAAAGGAATTGGCTTCTGAGTAGGCCAAGGACAGTGAATGAGCTATTGAAGAATTTCATAGAACAACGGATATTGTAGAAAAAAAGATAGTCTCTTGTTAATTCAAATGAATTTCTTCTTCTCCCTGTCTTTGTTTCAGCACCCCAATATGTAGTGACTCACATGTAATTATAATGTCATGTCACTCAAAGATATTAACATTAATTTATTGGAAATTTGCTTTTAATTCTCTAGAATATTGGGCAAAATAAATGAGACTATTCATTAATAACATGATAATGTTTAAACTATTTTACCTGTAACTTAACTTTCTCTAACTTGTGTAATTAGTGTGATCTTTTCACCAAAAACAGTGACATAATTATTTGGTGATACCTATGGGATGGAAATAAGTTACATACCAGGACTGAAATGTGCAGTCTGTAACATAAGAGCTCACTGGCAAATTTACTCATTAGATGGAATAACTGTCATCTCGCTTGAAATCAAAGTTATAAAAGCTTCCAGCTGGGCCATAGTAGCTAAAGGACTTCTCATTCTACTTAAATGAATGACCTTTAAATTTTGACAAAACTAAAAAATATACCAACATACCTCCTATGAAATAGAACCCAATATCCTTGTCCTGATGCAACTTAAGACTTGTCTTAATTCTAAGTGTGTTTAAGACTTTACCTGGTTGGAAACTCAAATGTAAAACTTGTGAATTATGAAATTCTTATTTCTTTTTCTCCTTCCTTAAAAATTCTGTATCACAAATGCACCATAAAAAAAAATTAAAGGTTGATCAGGAATTCATATATATAAGGCCAGAGCAATAGGAACACAGGAATAGCTTCTCCTGTCTCTTCTCATTATGATTTTAAAGACTGGTTCTTTAACTGCATGGGAACTGTTGTGACACAGCCTGAACCAGTGATTGATCACCTGAGGAAAGGACTAAGTCAGCCATGGGAACACAAGCTAAGGTGATTCAGCTGTGTGACTGGAAGGAGTAGAGCCAGGCTCCTACACCCCATTTAATGGCTTCCTGCCAGCAAGGGAGGATCTCTTTCTGGAGATCCCTCCCTGGGGAGTAATTTTTGTGAACCTAGATCTTCAGATACAGGTAAGCGTTCCTTCCCTGTTTGTTTCTTTTCCTGTTTTCACCACAACAATCTTTCCAGCTAGAACACCAACTGTAACATTTAACGCACCCATTCAACGTTATTAGGCATAGTTAAACTTTACATAAATTCATAAGCACAGCAGCTTAATTTAATATATTAAATTAACAGGGGATTAGGTCTGCTTGAGTTGGCTGGGGAGATACTTGCTTTATGTTCTAAAATGAATGTTTATGAAAGTTCTACTTTGAAATGAGAAGTTGGGTTAATGGCTCTTTCAAGTGCTATAGTGAACCAGTTCCAAAAACTAGTACATACTTTGCGATCGCATAATTTGCCCTTTTGTACAACAATCTCCCATGTTATATTGCCTAAGACATTAGACTTTGCAGTATTTTTCCAAAAATGTTTTGTGTGACTTGGATACTACACTTCTTTTGGTGATAGAGAATAATCTCTCCCTGGAGCATGAGAGATCCAGCCATAAATGCCTTATTTTATAGCATATGTTAACTTGAAATAATACATTAGTCAAAAAGACTTGCAGCAATGGGGAATGATGTCTGTCATCTGTAGGTAGAAGTTAAGAGGTTAAGTTCAGTTAAGCTTTTTTTTAAGTAATTTTTTTTTCAGGAATGTGAGTGAGAGTTAAGGAGAATAAAAGATTTTTTTCTTTTTTCTCCAGATTACATATTTTGGTGATAACCTGTATAATTTTTCTCCAGGCTGACTTCCAAACTTGTCTTCATAGCAGTAGTCAGGAACTTCATCATGCTGTTCATTCCCATGTGGACATTCCTTCTATTTCTATGTAACAGGATGGGATTCTATAGCTGGTACGAAGTTTGTCCTCTTGTTATATAGCAACTGATATGACATCATGAAAGAGGTGGATCAGGATATATTTGGCAGATAAATATCTGCCCTGGGGGTAGGATTGAAATGTCAAGGTGACAACAATAAATGCAGAGAGGGGAATCTTATCTCTTAGGTTTGTCCATAAGTATTCCCTTTTCCAATGGAGAACATAACCTAAGACTGTAGATGACTGAAGGAAGAATTCCTGTATAGGCATAAACCTCTGAAACGAATTACCATTGACAAAGCTCTGATGAAATAAGAATTTCTGTGCAATGCATGTAACCCAGTTTCACCAATTTTAGGCTTACATGGGAATTATGTCCTTTTACTTCTGGGCATACCTGTGAAATTAAGCAGTACAATTAGAGTTACAGGATACATTCACTGGTGTTTTATAATCAAGATAAAGCTTGGATCCTGTGATGGCTTTCAGACTGTAAAGTCTGTGGATCACTTGCATAAGGATCTGAGAAATAGAATCATAAGAATTTTATTTGGTATAAATTCACCTTGTATATCCACTGGGAGACTTATAGAGGTCTGTAAATTAAAAAATGACTGAAACTAAACTATACTAGTTTAGTATATAAAAGGAGGATAAGAAGGATGATAGAAAGATGTATTTCAAAGCATTAGTTGTAAAATTTTTCCCTTTATTGGAAACCAAAGAGTATGTAGTTTGGAAAGAGGATGGCTGTGTTTTCATGAGTATCAGAAGATCTCGTGGCCCAGCCTCTCTTTTTTTTTTAATAAAATGAAATTTTCAGAGAGAACACTGGTCCGCCTGGAGGATAAGGGAGATAAAGGCTGATTGCTGGCCACTGTAGGCCCAACTAAGGAATAACTGCTGAGATTCAACCTGGTATGTGGTTGCATTATAATTCATTCAAGCCTTGGAGAAGCCTTTGTAATTTTTAATCTAAATGAATCCCTTCAACCATTAGGTTACAAAGTGGTATTTTGGGTATGTGCTTTTATTTCTTTTACCTTTATTTTTTTTAATATCTTGCACACTTTCTTGAACCCCGGGTGCATGGCTTCATTGCTGTTGTTTAGTGATGAATGAAACCTGTTAACCTGGCAGCAGCACTGCCTTGGAGGTGCCTGAACTAAGGTAGAGTGAAGGATGCTCCCACTGGACAGAGTAGGCATCCTGCAGTCCCTCTTACGGTGAGCGTATGAACAACTATTTCAGGGGCTGAGGAGACATTTCCTTTGTCCTGATAATCTTTGCAAGTTGTTCTGTTTTCTGCATTTTGTCTTATTGCTAGGTGTTTTAGTGAATCAGGATTGAGAAGGCTCCTGATCTAATATCTCTTTTTAAAAAAGGAAGAGAGAGGGGAATTCCTGAATGTTGTGATAAGCTGACAAAGCCAATTTAAGAAATATTTAAATACTAAATGCAGTAGAACAACAGTATCCTACCAAGCTAGTAGACAAACTTTGAAAATGAGTTAAATACTTCTGTTCTTCCATATATGTACAACTGTTTTCTCTGTACTAGAAAACATTTGTTCTACACTTTCTTGTTTTAGTGACATAGAACTCTATATCCAGGTGTCTCTGAACCTCTGTTTTCTACTTTTAGCTTTAGATATCAACATTCCTAATTGAATTTCTGGGAAAATTTTCTAATCATATTATGGTCTTCTATTAACCTTTCTCATTTCTGAGATGTATTATCTATTCTTTGCTTGCCAGTGGCTGAAATATTTTTTCCCCCTTACTCTTGAGAGGGCTGAGTACAGAAGGGTATAGATTCCATTAACATTAATATTTCAATCTCTTTATTAACTTTTTTCTTTTTACTTTTTGATCCTTTTCCAGATGGAGTTGAACAAGGCAAATCTGCTTAAAATCAGGCTTAATCAATCATGGCTTTATAGTGTCTATGTATACACAAAAAAAATGTGTTTTGCTCTTGGTGGTGGAGAAAGGAAAAATTGTAGGGAGTAGTGTAAACAGATTGTAGCAATGTAGGAACTGAAATTCATACTATACAGTAAAACTAGTAAGATGTTATACTATTAAAATATTGCCTCAAAAATTCTCTGGCACTAACAGTGCATTCTGCTCAGGAGAAAATCTTGATCTCGACCCACGAAACATGAGAATCTCTATTACATTTGATTTATGTAAGCACTTCATCCTTTCCGAGACACTCAGAACAATACATATATATTTAGAAGATATAAACTACAGTGTCACTGAATCCATATTGAATGCTAAGGGAAAAATCCTAAACTTATTAAATAAAGAACTGAGCTGTACTTTGTTCCCTGTGTCCTATGGAAGAAGATAGAATTAATCTCAACCAACTAACAAGTTCTGAAAATAAAAAGCCTTTGCACATCTAAAAGTTGTAGAGTAGACAAGGTAAATGTTTAGCACAATAGAAATTCTTACCTAAGACACTTAAATATTTCTTAACCATAGCCAGCTGACAGACTAAGGCTGTAGGTTTATGTGAGTTGAAATCAATACACTGATATACAAATATGACAGTCTGCCATGACAGCTGTGCTCAAAAAGTGGAGGCATGGTATTTAAGTACTTGTGAAATAGAAGTAGTTGTTGGCAAAAACTGGCATCAAAAGATCTTGCCCTTCTGTGAAAACAAGGGAAGATCTTCCTTTTTCTTTCCTATCACTTTGTACATGTGAATTTTTTCTTACTCCCCTTGTTTTTGATGTTTCGTGCATTCTAGAAAGGATGCAATCGTTCACAAGGTCTTAACTATCAAGTACATAAACACTGCATTTTAGACTGTTACCTGTCAAGTCACTGAACCACCTCCGACTCAATGTTAATTTTTCTGGGTTACTCACCTTGAGTTAATTAGTTCTCTTCACTGTATGTGCACACCTTTTTATTCATTTTAGAGATTACTTTGCTTGTACAGAAAAAGATTTCTCCTTGCTGCATGCAAGAGAAGTGAAATAATGGCCTGCAATACAATATTCTGCAAGTTTATTAATTCAGGAAGTTGGAAATCATATTGTCGTTCTCCACAGGGAAACCTATTATTATTATCACCATTAAGTACTGATTAAATATACATTGTCTTTGTACAAATATATTATGCTAATAATCTTCCATGATCTTATAATACTTCAGGACAATTCAAAACCAACCTATATAGAAATTCTCGCATTTTTCAATGGACTGTGGAGTGATTTCTCTACATAGGCCATCAGATCACAAATATAGGAAAGAGATTCTAAAGCTAAGGCCAAGCTTTGGATTTGCAGTATGTTTCTTTAAAACCATGTGAACATTAAGCAGTTTTTAGGGATACTCGCATCAGTACAACCAATATGGTATAATCTGTGGACAAACATGAATTAATAGCACTAAAACTAGGGCTAACTGCTGTTATCTGCTGCCATACTTTTGCCCAACTGTCTAAAAACTGCCAACTTCATTGACCAATTTTTGTAGCTCATGTTGACAAAGAATGCATTTTTTTGTTTTTAACAGGTTCTGAGCTGCTTGAAACCTTTTTGACATTTCTCTGTACCTCTGAAATAACTGTGAGGTAGAGATGCTTTTACTCAGGTGTAATGTATTCAAATATGGTACAGGTATTTGTATGGAATGTCTGTATATAACAAATCCAGAAGATTTGCCTTGAAATCAGTCTCTGGAAAGATAACAGTCTTGGAAAGAGTAATGAGCCTTGTGGGAGTCAAGAGCATTAATTTTTAATGTAGTTATTGAGTTTTTAACACTACATCTTGTTTTTGTGGATGACTAGAATTCAGTGATGCAAACAACTTGAGGACATATTAACTATGCGCAATTAAGGTTAACTCTTAAAATAGAGACAAAAGTGTTGTGCGTCTTTATGAAAGTTCAAGCGAAAAACATTAATGAAAAATGCAGGCAAGCAGATTATTTAAATAACATCAGGATTGGTATACATCCGTTTTTCAGCAAAATAAAATGATGTTGTATCATTTCAGGAGAGTTAAACAACTTTGCACACATTATTCACTCCTTTTGAGATATGTTTTCAACACTGATGCATTAGCAAAGTGCAGAATTCTTCCCTGCAAGAATATTTTTTTCAGGTTTCTTCAGTGATAAAACACCGAAGACTCATTTTCCATTTAAAATAATGTATGCAGGATGGCATGAAAAGTATAGAGTAACATCTAATTTTGAAATATTCATTTTTCTGTAGTATTTCTGGTGTAACAGAAGCATATTGAGACCCATGCCATTATTTTCTCTTAAGATGAAACAGACTGATAGATCAGGAAGCTGAGAATAAAATTGGTTTGAAAAATGAAGGCAGTTGTGTAGTTTAAAAACAAAAACAACAAAAACCCAACAAAAAACACTTAAAGAAATAATTCTTTATGGTCCCTTTGTGCAACTTATCCAATTTGATTTTTATTTTTGCTAAGAAGGAATTTGAGGAAGCCCTTTGTTTTCACCTGAAGTAAGGGCAGACCTGCAGCAAGGCAAAATAAAATAATTAATATCCCATATTTCCTGAATGTGATGATGTGAACCTGTATTACACAACACAAACCCAGGAAGAAAATCGGTTCTCTGCAATGGAAAGTACTCCAGTGAAGGGGTGAGAATGCTACAGGTGTGGCAAACTGGGCTGCAGGTAAGCCTCTAATGGCAGCAGGATCCAATAGCTGAGACTGCAGAGCACTCAAGCTCAATCTCAGTTAAAAAGGGCATAAATTCCCTCTTCTCAAATAGTCTTGATGTTTTCTAAGATCTTGCCCATGTCACGCATTTTATGTGGTGGGTTTGAATAACACTGCCCAGAGCTTTTGGGTAACACAGCACTTGCTCTATAGGCAGCACCCCAGGACTTGCTAGCAGCTACTCAGCTGTTCTCTCCTGTCTGCTACCCAGATGCTCACAAGTACAATGCTGTGTTAACACAACCTAATTATCTGCCATGTGCAACTATTTATACATTCTTGCTGTATTAGAAAGATATGAGGACAGCTTCCCTTTCATTAAAAATCCCTTTGCACTTACTGGCATTTTTCACTCAGTGTTAAGGAAACTAATATTAAAATGTAGCCCTTGTTTCTCTCCATTTAGGGCATGGACTTGCACGTATTAAAGAAAGCATGCTTTGGATTCCCATAGTGAGTCATCTCTATTTCACTCGTGATTCATTTCTTGAAAAGAGAGGAACAAAAATTTGGCCTGCTGACACCAAGTGCCATCTATTTATTTTTCTGTTTGTTTATTTTAGCCCAGGGCACTTTCAAAGCATGCAACTGCAGGAATGTGGCTGGGCTGAGGGCTGCTGGAGCTGTTTTCTTCTGGAGTTGTCTGTGCAGTATGGAACGGAGAGAAAATGGAGAACCCTTATTCACACAAAGCTCTTTTCCACTGAAGCATAGAAGGGGGGGGGTGGCGGCAGCGGCGGCAGGCGGTGGGAGATCCATTCTGCTGGCTTGGGTGCATGCTAAGATCACTCTAGATTTGTGCATCATTGGGTACTTGAACCTCCTCCCACAGGGATGACTGAGAACCTAAGCAATCACCCCTTCAAACGTTGGGGTGAGTCTCAGTCACCTAGGGAGCTTCCTCATCTCTTCATCTGTTGGTACAGTGAGTGTCACTCTGGGAAACTACAGTACATGAACAGCTATTAAAATCAAGCAGTTTGTTTATGCAGATGCCTTTACTAATGTTTAATTTTCATCCTAAGTAACATTATTTGCAGCATACAGAAAAGCTGAACTTTAATTTTATATGCATAAAAATACTATAATGGCAATTAGTTAACCCAGATATGTTTATAAATAGCTCAGTGTTTTTGCAGATTCTGAGCAAGCTGTCACAAGCTAGAGCTACATCCATAAGAAATTGTGGCTTATGGCTTTTTTTTTCCTTTAACAAACATGGGGAACAGCATTCTTTTCTCTTCCTGAATCCTATCTAAATCTTACCGTCTAAACTCCACAGACTGAGAAACTACTTTTGTGTAATAGAGAGCAATATTTTCTGTTAAATCTGGACAGTACATTTCATGTTAGAGTTGTTAATGAATTATTTGTTGTTACTGATAGGAAAACACCTTCATCGGTGTTTTAGTGAACATTAGTCACAGATGGGGAAATTCTTTGAAGTTCTTGGAGGCAGAAATCATTTTTAAAATACAGATTTTTTTTTTACCACCCAAGATCAGATAGCCTAGGATCAGTGAGAAATGAAAATAGGACCGATTATTGGGCTGCTAAATGAATTCTGGCCATTCTTTTATTTGCCAGAGAAATTAGGACGAGGGCTGTATTCTTTATCAGGATTCCAAAAAAGCATCTTTTTTTTTCCTCATTGAGAACTTCAATTCTATCTTAGTAGCTATAAAAAGAATATGAGTGAGGTTTCATTTACTTATTGCTTTCACTTTTCCTGCTCAAGATCTTGTGTTATGTTGGGGGGGGGGGGGGGAAGCCATGCAGATACACATCCTCTTAGAGTTTGTCAGAGAACTTCAGATTTAGTCAAATCCATTGGTCACTGATAAACTCATGCTCATATGAATTGAGCAATGTTTAGGATGCTCAGTGAAGAGGGGTCATGATGATACCTTTGCAAACACAACCAGCCATTGAAGAATGATTCCTGGCATTTCCAGACTGAGAAGTCACCACATGGAGATCCTGTGGGCAACAAAATGTGTTAGAGATCTTGTGTCTCCCTTTTCTTTCTATGTCTGGAAAAAACGTCAATCACTGCTGTTCCTGTATCTGTAAAATTCTCTCTGTAGATCAATGTGATTATAGTAGTAGAAGAGCATTTGTCACTGAACTTCAAAATATTTTTAAGAAAGATGAAGTGCTAAGTAGTCCTGTATTGTCATGCTGTTTTTTTAATAACACTGAGTATTTGTGTCATTAATAAACAAGTTTACTTCCCTGAGATGGACAAGAGGAACATGAAACATCATTAATTTGCTTTATTTTATATGAAAAACACCTTTAGAGTCCAATGAACATTTGAGTGAAGAAGTGGAAAATAAAACATACAAGTAAAATAGTATAGTACAAGTAATGCAAATGTAAAGACGTTTAGAAAACAATTTAAAATGTATTCGCATTTTCTACATTTTATCATGGTTACCCAGAGTTAAGCTTGCATTTTGCTGTAAATTTCACTTTCGGCCTTCTGTGATATGTGAGGTCCCTGAGGATGTGAAAAAAGCAGGCATTTGTAGTTGAAGAAAACTGTAATACCTTATAGAGGCAGATCTCCCCATCCGCTCACTCAGACCAAGAGTTATGAGCCAATTTATACATCAGAACATTTCAGTCCCAATGGGTGCATGTGTTGCTCTGCCCTCTGCTGCTTGCTTTATGTTTGTACTGTCAAGGAAGATCTACTTTAAATAGATGAATCAGGTCTTACTTCTGATAGATCACAAAGACTCTCTGCTCATTTCTGTGTATTTGAAGACTGAAAATTCTGATATGGATTCTAAGGTACATATTTAGGGGTTGTGTAGTCCTGGAAAGGAAAAAACAAAGCACGCATTGATATGTAAGATGAGAATTTGGGAAAGCTCAGCAAAATTTCCTGGTCTTATAAACTCCTCAGTACACTTTTGCAAGTAATTAAAGGCAGTTGAACTAAAGCTGACACTGACGATTTCCTTTGGCTCTTCCATCAGTGCACTTGCTGAAGTCTGTATGATAGTTAAAGCTTCAGAATGAGCTTAATAGCTTTCCCCAGTATTGCATTGGCACATGTAAGTAGAATACCTCAAACAAGTTGTTCAGGTATGGAACGGGGGTACCATACAGAGCTGTAAGATCTTGCTTTCTTCCTTGCTTGTTATATTAACGTATATTTCTGAATGTGATTTCATCTTTTCTGAGGGTTTGTGGCTCTATCTTGCAGAAATGCAGTGGTTGAAGAGGTTTTCAGATACCTGGATCGTCTTTTCCTGCAGAAATCTTATTTCTAACATCAATTCAATGAGGCATAATGTGGAACTGCTCCTGAACGGAAGGAAGAGAAGGGAAGCCTTTTTTTTTTTTCTTTTGCTTTGATTGGCATCCATGTAGCTGTTTGATGGACAAATGCAGGGACCGAGTTGTTCAAAAACTAATTTCTCATTTTGAATTTATATTTTGTCATTATTCACGTGAATAAAATTAAATATGTCTAAATTGCTAAGATGTTTATTGGTTACATATGTCAAGCACTTGAACTTACACAGGATTGCTTTGCTACTGAAATTTATATAAATACATATTTAAGAAGGCTATAGATATCTATAACTGGAAAGACTGTTTTCTAATTGATGGAAGTGTATTATTCCTTCTTGAGGATTAAAACATTCACAAAAAGCATACTTCATACTAAAAAGTCAGCTGCTATATCACACAAAAATTTTTGACGTGTCACTTCAGGTTTCAGATATGTCTTACTTTTATTGTTTCTCAAGAATTATTGTTTTATCCTTACAGGTAAGACTGTTGCTGGCCTAGATCTAAGGGTGAAGATTATCCTTGTTCAACCAACACAAAAACACTTATGTGATGATTACCTTAATCTGCCATAAATTTTATCTGGATCTGGTATACTCCCTAACAGCATCCTATGTTAAGGTCTGCTTGGCATTACTTGATTTTGTCTGCGCTAGAAGATGTTTACTGCCACCTTCCTAATGGCTACGGATGTGAGGTACTGTTTTTGTGAAATTCATTCTGCCCAAAGGATAGAGTAATTGTGTCATCTAAATGATTCTTTCAAGCAAAACACGTGAGGAAATATTCAAGTTAGCATTTTGCAATCCAGAAAACGACAAGCCTGGGCTTCACCTTCTACTAGCTCTGAGCTGGAAGAAGTGCTTATGAAATGTCACATACCTGCCCACTATTCAATTTGTGCTCACAGGGGAAGTCCTTCCAACCTCATGGAGTTATTGTGAAACACAATTTATCAGCATGTGCAGTTTTGAAATCCTTGGTGAGAGTGAATAACAGAATTGTAAGATCCTAATGTAAGATATTTTTGAACATCAAGATAGGGATTAAATTCAGGTCTTATGTTTCAGGAAATAAAGTAGAAAAGGTATTTTAGGTAAAATAATTAACAGTGTACAAATAATTAAAAATTTAAAGTAAACTCTGACAATAAATTTGTAGGCTGCTGGAAGACAGAAGGTCTGATTCAGATCTATTTAGGCCAGTGGTACTACTCCCAGTCTCCCTGGGTATTTGCATCTTAGCTCAGAGGCATCTCACCAATCCTGGGGATGTGCTGGTTGCTCCATATGAATCAGAGGAACTGAAATTCAGTAATGAGTGATAGCATTTCATACCACTGAACAAGTAATAAAGACAATTCCCCTGTTGACTGTCGACCTGAGGGGGCTCAAGTGTACCATTTCTTACTTGTAAATCCTAACATATCTGGTGGTTGTGAAACCCAATCCAGGCATGCACATAACTCAACAAAATGCTAAAACCCAGCAGTACTGCTATTTTTCTTCTCAAATGCATCCTAGTTCATAAACATTGTGGGTTATAAGCATGTGGGGTTATCAGAAAGGTCTTTCTCTCTGGTAGTGATCGTGTTACCTCTGATATTTGCTGCCTCAACTATCTGCCCCTGTACTCAACTTCACTGCAACTGGGGATGCCGCGTTCGTCTGCCCAAATTGTCTGAGAACAGGAACGAGCAGTTGTTTCCAATTTGCTGATACTTTTAAGGTATGCAGTTTACCTGGAGTGCAACTTCGGTGCATGAAGCTATGTTTAAATCTCAAGTAGTATCACTGGTAAATAACTGTGGTTAGAGTCTAAAAAATAGCACATGATTCTGAAAAAGGTTTTGAGCACAGTCTCATTATAAATACATATCTTACCCCATGTGGCTTTTTTAGAATGATAATATGCTATTGCAGCTACAAGAAGACACTGCTTTCCTCAATAAAGGTGTGTTTTTTGTTTTTGTTTTTTTTTTTTTTTAAATTATGCATATCACATACAAAAAGTAGAATCTAATTTCTGTTATTGTTAATTAAAGTGACTTCTGAGAAGGAATGCCATGAATACCTGTCAAAAAATAAATCTGCTGTTATTATGTATTTCAAATTGGAATAGATCAGAAAGTCCTTTCACTTCTAATAATGTTTTTTTATGCATGTTGACATTTGTGAAGTCACTCTATCTGAGGGAAAGTAATTAACAATATTTCTTGTTACAGCAAGGGCTGACACTGCCTTTAGCATCAGCTTCTAATTCTGCAGAAGGATTGCAGTCAGGTTTTGCTGTTCTTTTTCCCAATATTTGGGGATTTGCAGGCAGACCCAAGGAAATCTTGGGGTTGACTTGATGTTCAGCTGACCAGCTGATGAACATTTGTGAGTAGGGAAACATTGGTCTATCGGGAAATTTGAGGCCGTGGTATCTCAGGCACAATCAGGGTGAGATGGCTGCTGAACGAGCGTTCTTCAGACTGCAACTTTTGCATTCGTGTCCTTATCATTGTCATTCTCCACAGTCTGGGCTGTCACTTTACTCGTTATTTATTAACAAGTAACCTGGCTTGTTCCCTCTCTTGTCCCAGTGAGGTTATGAAAAGAACTGGAAGAAGCAGATCAGACTGACAACCCAAGCATTCTCCTTCCTTCTTTTGCCTCATGCTCTGCTGTGGAGTCCTTAAGCCACCAGAGGAGAAGGAAAGCAGGGGGATCTCCAGCTTCAATCTGCAACAATTAGGAAGTAAGAAATACAGGGAGAATAGCAGAGAGCAAGAAAAGGACTATCCTGATTGTTGCAGCTGATCAGGTCAGATTCTGAATCAAAATACCCTCAGACAGGTGCAACAGACAGGTGGGCTGGGATGCTCAGGGAAGAGCTGAGGGCTGCATGTTCCGCGATTAACAGTTTGAAGGGAGATTGGTTTAAAACAAAAGAAACAAAAAAGGTACAGTGTTACTACTGTTGGTGCTGCTTGCTTTCAAGTTAACAATGCAAAGTAAGGGTAGCCCACATAAAAACCTTCTCTGTGCCAGCACTGCCCTGATCCACTTGCACTGGAAAACCCGCAGTAATGGGGACGGATGCTCGCAGTGCGCCCATCGGGCTCAGACGAGGTCGGCTTCATGTGGACGAGAATCCAACAGAAGTGCTGCGATCTGCGCTAGAAAGCAGCCGGGATTGTTTCCTTGGCTGCCCGCACCCCCGGCTCGCTGGAACCGACAGACTTCTCTCTGCATTTCAATGACTGTGCCAATGGGCAAGCGGGGAAAAGAATATTAATGGTACGGCCTGGGAGCGGCCCCGTACCTACCGCACACCAGTGCATCCTCCGGGGGTGCTTTCCGCCCGCAAGCCCCCCTACCGCTTCCCCTCAGAGCACTGCCCGTCGGTTTTGGGGAGGGATGCTGCGTGAAGCCCCGAAGCACGGTGACTTGCATCTTCCCCGGCCCCGGGGGCAGCGCCCACAGCTCGGCGCCTCCGCTCACCCCCTCCGCACCCGCGCAGCCACCGCGCGCGCGCACGGGCACGCGCCCCGCCCGCCGCCCCTCCCGCCCCGCGCAGCGGCACGCGC